>JALMQS010000099.1:44896432-45404553 GCA_024734495.1 Forficula auricularia
ATATGGTATAAAAGTGTTTAATCTTGTAGAGATAGCAAGGTGCACGAAAGCAAACTGGACATGAAATAAAATAATTAGTTGGGGTCGGGTTAGTCGAGCGGTTGCCACAAAAGCTTGCTAATCAAGTGGACCCGAGGTTCGAATCCGACTCTAGGCAACTGCCTAAAAATCTGATCACTACATAGAAGACATATTTAAATAATAGTATCGTAAATTGGCTGATGGCTAGAAGGGCCGAAAAGCCACAAAAAATAATAATAATTAGTTTTCTAACATTGTGGGTAAAGGAATACGAATCGCTAAAACACTTTTGAATTCCAACTTTATAAAATTGTGGAAAAACTAAAAATTGTAAAAAAAATAATTTTTATAAAAAAAACCTACTTCAAAAAATAATAAGAATGAAAAATCAAAATAATAAAATGCACTACACAGTATAAAACAATTATCTAATTTAGTTACAACTAAAATGTCGAAGTTTTTACATGTAATCACTCTTTGAAGTCGGTGCCAAACAAACTATACAAGCGAGCTTACACGATGTTGTCTTCATTACTTGCCAAACGTACTAAGTACAATCCGTCGAATGCGATTCATAAAATGTATATGTTTTTCCATTATTTGCTCACAAGAATTGAAGATTTACGTTATTTTGTCATTAATCATATCATAAGAACTTGACCAAATTTATGGGACCAATCTGAAGGTATCCCTTTCCAATAAAAAAATCATCGAAATCGGTCCACAAGTTAAAAATAAATCGAGGCACATACTAAAAAAATAAAAAGATTCCGTTGAATTGATAACCCCCTCCTTTTTTTGAAGTCGGTTATAAATACGATGCCCGGCTTGAAAGAGAGGTCATTCTAATATAAAAGATATTTAGAAGCAACTAGTCAGTATTCGTACTCGTTGGATACAGGAGATTGTAATTCGGACAAAATTTCTTTTTTGACTTATTCCTTTCAATAGAAACGTTTTAAGCGTGGCGAAAAGTCATTTTCGACATATTTTCCCTCTCTGCCTATGTTTCTGATTGCGATAGAATTTCACCATCGCTAGAACAACTCGAGAACAGAACTCAAATAAAGTACTATAAAAATGTTGATATTTCTAATTCAAAAAAAGTGATTAGATTTTGAAATTAAAATGTCATGATGAAGACCATTCTCATTATTCATACATAGAGATATATACCTACTAATCCTTATATATATATGTTGCAGTAAAAACTCGTTTTTAGTAAGAACAGGTTCTTACTAGTTAATGAACGTTTCACTGAATACCTTTGTGGCAGCTAGAAAAATATATTTCAACTATGATTTTTTTCTCTTTGAGTGTATAAATTCCGATGCCCACGATAGCCCAAGATTGGAAAAGTCAAAAAAGTTCGTTTGTATCAATACATGGTACCTACTGATTAGATTTTTTGCAAAATCTGGTTGAAAAGGCAAACAATATTTTTTGAATTATTCTATGGAGTTTTTAAGAGAATATTATAGTATATCCATAAATGAACAATTTGTATTTAAGTTTATTAATTGTTACTTAAAATGAGCTCTAGTGTACCAGTTCTTGAAAAAGTTTTCACTTTTTTTGTTATTTAATGTGTGGGTGAGACGATTCTTTCATTAGAATCTGATCGAGCCAAATAACTACAAAGAGCGTGGATAGAATGATCTCTTTTTCTTTAAGGCTAGAGTCTGTTAGCAAGGATGCCTAAAATCCAAGTTCAAACCTGCCCAAATATAAGTTCAAACCTGTTTCAGATTATTAGAGATTATTTTCTTAATTTCTATTAATCTAGGAATAGCCTTTTGCACTCTGACCAAAATGAATCCTCGTTTATAGAGAGCCAGAATATTCAATTGGACTTCATTAAATCAAATACTTTTGCTCAAGTTCATCTTTCACGATTAATTTTTTTTAATGCAATTTATAAATTTTTAAAATGAGTCATGGGACAAGTACATTTAAATTAATTCACTTTTAACCTCATAAAATCAAATTATTTTCCACAAGATAGGTGAAGTGATAGGAAATCTAGAACTTTTTTTACAAATTTTCAAATATAACACGGATTAAAATACATGTTGACATTTTGGAATTTGCGGGATGCGCCGCATCCACAGCATCTATGGACCGCACGCCACTGATAGATAGATATATCAAAGGGCGTAAATGTATATTAAGAATATTCTATATAATAAATATATTAAAATTAATATTAATTATTTCCAAATTTCCATGTTTATTTTTCATTTTTCACCCCCCCCTATTCCAAATTACCCGACTATCCCATATTACCCTCAAACGCAATTTTTTTTTTACATTTTTTTAGTGCTTAAAAGTGTTTTTGAATAAAAAAAAATATATGAACATTGAATGGCAAGTAGTTGAAGTTTATATATTAGTGTGGGGTTGGGAGGCTAAAACAAATTAAATTCTGAGATATACTCAAATTGTAAATGGTATTCCATAATAATGAAAAATAATGAAAAATTATCTTCTTCGAAGTCGCATTCTTCTTTGCAGAAGTTACGTGACCCTATTGACTCCACAAGCCCACAGATTTTATTTTGCGGATCCATGCTCTCCATTTGGAACGATTGCGGGCCACCGTCGAAGCACACTGGAAGCTCGCGCCGGTCCCCTCACTTATTTGATCGGTCCATCTGGCCGGAGATCTGCCCCTTCTCCGTGAACCCTCAACTCTTCCCTGGATCACGATCCGCTCCAATCCATCACTGGCACGAGTAAGATTCGAATACTCTGAAAATGTGTGACAGCCTATCCATGTTGGGCGTCTCTGTCGCATCTGACCTGTCTTGGAATGAACACATCTCCTCTGTGGCGAAATCCGCAGCAAGGAAGATTGACTTCTTATTCAGGTCCAAGCGATTTTACAAACCCCACAACTTCTCACCATCTACAAGGCCCAAATCCGCCCCTGTCTCGAATACGGCTCTCATCTATGGAAAGGAGCCTCAAAATACTCTCTTGCTACCCTGGATGCAATTCAGAAACGAGCCGTCAGGCTAATTGACGATTCTACCCTCACCGACTCCCTCGACTCGCTGGCTCATCGAAGAAATGTCTCTGCCCTTTCCCTTTTCTATAGATACTATCACGGCAGGTGCTCTGATGAGATAAAATCAATAATTCCCCCAAAGCATGCTTTGCACGTACCACGCGTTTTGCCGACTCCCAACACTCTCTCGCGGTCAAATTAGAAAAGTGCCGGACCACTTCATTCGCAAATACATATATCCCCATGACTTCAGGGAACTGGAACTCTCTCCCAGCCTCTATCTTTCCCAGCACCTATAATCTTCAAACCTTCAAAACCGGAGTGCATAGACACCTACGTCTACACCCTCTCACTTAATCAACTTTCCCTTCTCTTCGGTAATGCAAGGGTCTTTCGAGATCCATAGGGGCTGCATCTTTACTGGTACACCCCTTCTTGCATTCGATTGGATTAAAAAAAAAAAAAGTGTGTATATATTTATTTACCTTTTATTTTTAATTGGTTTTTTAATTTTTAAAACCCACTAATAGGTTATAGCAAATATTAATATATATATTAAAATTAAGAATTTTTTGTTTGTTTTTAATTAACAGGTGTCTAATTCATAACAAAACAGGTGTGTTTACAAATAAAGTGGTTGAAGTGGCTTTTTTATATAACTTGGAAACAAATCTTATTTAATTTTATGTTTTTATTTCAGATACTATACGATTATTTTTTTTATTATTATTTTCCTATTTATTTTTACTTTATTTTATAATGTTTATCAATATGAACGAATGTGGGCAAAATTGGTGTACGAGTAAACAAATATACACATAATATGTGGAACATTAGAAAGCTAGAAATGCAAAAACTGGGTGCGGGGTGTGGTGGATGTGGGAGGTGCTGGAGGTGGGTGCAGGATGTGGGGGATCCGGGTGTGGGAGGAGCGGTTGGGGTGGGGTGGGGCGGAGTGGGGGTGCAGTGGTGGGAGCGAGGTGTGTGGTTTCGAGAGGAGGAGCGTAAGGGGTTACCGTGCATCGCTCGGTGGCTCCATGTACTATTTATAGTATTTGTCGAAATGACAAGTCGGTTAAAAATGGTATTTGAAAAAAATGACTGCCCAGCCCAATGCGTGTGTGGATAAAAAAAAAAGAAAAAAGAAAACCTTTTTTAAAACCGCAAATTAGCATGCCTTTGCCTGTGAATAATTATTTTAATTAAGAAAAAAATAATTAAAAGTTTCCCGAAAGATGAGACCCTGAAAGATCGATTTGTCGGTCTAAAAACCCCATAATGCGTGATTTTCATCGAAATCTTAGGAGCCGTTTTCGAGAAACCAATTATATTATATATAAGAATTGCTCATTTAATAATATAATAATAATAATAATATATAATGATTTAGCAAGATCTCAACCTTCCAAATTCATCAATCAAGAGTGTCATGGGGTTACTTCGAGGTCGTTTCTGTTTAATTCTATTCATCAAATTTTAGTAAAAATGAAAATTCAATATTTAATAAAACTGTGACTCATTTAGGGAAAACATTAAGTATGTCGAGCAAAAGGTAAAAGGCAAAGGGCGCCTATTTAATAAATAATATCGTATAATGTACATAGTACTCGAAACTTACTTATCAATTTCTTTGAACAGCTCAGGTTCTTCTGTTCTGTTAAATTCTATAAACGGAATGTTCAACAGCCTGGAGCGCAGCTGAATTCTCATGAATTCCTTAATCGTTGATAGGGCCGTGAATCCACGAAGAAGTTCCAAAGTGAACAGATAATTTTTTTCAAAAATTATCACTCGATGAAATAAAAGGCCCTTCAACCCTAAAAAATGATAATTTTTCTTTTTAATAAATATACCAGCATTAAAACTTGTATATTGGAGTTGAAATTTTTGGTAAAATTAAATTTTTTTAAGTTTAACCAATAATTGTAATTTTTTTATTAACCGACTTTAAAATCGTTCCAGAGGCCAATCATTCAAACGGCTTCGAAATATCCCCCGAAAAGGTTAACTTTTAATGACTGAAGTAATATCCATATCCATCTAACATAATTATTTATAAGATACAATTGACATAGGTCCAAATATTTTTTTTTAAGTTGAGTTAAATAAAACCTCGTAGAGATGGGTGTTTTTTACTCTTGATTAAAAATATGAAAGAAAAAGCACTTCACAGTTATGTTCCCTTCTTAATTATTGAAATAAATTTTAAATAACATAGAGACATGTTTCGACTACATAATTCATGGTCATCATCAGTCTGGAAGCAATTGCAAAACACAAACAATTATTATATTTGAGGACAAGTTGATTAAATAGAATAAAAATTTTCTTTAAAATTAAAAAAATTAAAAAAATTATTGTACCTCATGTTAAATCAACTGCTGAGTTCTACATATTTTTAATCAAGAGTAAACACCCATCTCTATGAGGTTTTATTTAACTCAATTTATAAAAAAAAAAAAATATTTATGTTTACTTGATCATACGGAGATATTATTTTGTCAAAATATCTGTTAGTAGGTAATCAAATTTTGTGCAAACTCTAGGTCAAAAGCCAATATAATCAAAACGAAATTTTATATTTAGTATTGAAAAAAAAAATTATATTTTTGATGAAATAAGACCCAAAATTAGGGGGAGGGGTGTTAAAAAATTAAAGTTATAAAATTGCAAACCAAAAAGAAGCCTAAATTTACTATGAAAGGGGCCTATATTTAAGGAGGTTCTTTCGCGACAATCCACACAAAAAGTTTTAGCCTCCGAACCACTCTATAAATATGAAACGGAACTAAAATTTTAGGTTATGTTTTTTAACGTGGCTGTACCACTCACACAACGAAATCTCTATGTGGATACACCCACACTTGCCGGATAGTTTCCAAGCCATTGTGCTTATATCCCATCCACTAAAAATAATCGCCCAAATATGTTTGTTTTTTGTTTTTTATCAAAACTAAGAGGTAAATAATTTCAATTTTTTTTTAAGTTACTCCGAATATATTATTCTAACAAATATTAGTTTTTTCATCAAGATGGTGAAAGTCCTTCAATGAAAAAAATAAAATAATGATCATATCCCCCCACCTTTCCCTATCTACCCTATGTAAAAACTGTCATTTTTAATTGCAATTATTTCATGTTTGGTGTGGTAAATTGTCTTCAAATTTTAACAGTATGTGTATTATGATTTTAATGACTTATATACCCAGTTTCAAAGACTTCTTGAATTTTTGCATTTGTGAAAGAACTACCTTAAAAAGAGATATTAATATTTCTTTCAGATTAAAAAAATATTGTTATTAAATTCTAGAGCTTTTGATCGATTTGTGCTAAATTTCTCATACGTTCCCTTCAAGACCTTAGGAGAATTGATAGTGTGGGGGGGTTCAAATTCGTAGTCTGGGCGTAATAATAATAATTGAAATATTTTAGGGGTTTTTAATGCATAAATAGCCAGTTTCTGCTTATAATCTTACTAGGTTACATTTTGCTGCAAACTTAGGAAAATATTGAAATTTATCATTATGCTAATATTATCAGCTGGTTATTATTCTAAAAATTAATATAATAAACATTCTGTCATAGATTCTGTGTAGTTAGCGAATGATGTAATAAGCTCATGCTGAACATGGGTAGTAAAGCGACGTTTTTAGGGCGCGAGTTTACTGATAGAAAAGAATCGCGCACCTTTCATTCATAACTATTCAAGAGTGTTTACGGTCCATTTAAAATTTTAAAATAAAATCTACAATTATGTGGTTTTCTTATAAAAATTCCAATTTTCCAAAAGACAATACAAACATGTTTTAAATAAAATCTAAATCTAGAATGAATGCATACGTATAGTTGACATGGAAGCATTTAGTGGAATGTTGCGCAACGTTTCTAGATCGAGCAAGGCCGGTGGCTGCTGTTGCGTCTTTAACGTCACAATGTTTTTCTCTTGGGTTCCGATTTGTTGAGGAAAATTGAAAGTTGCAGTGGCGGTGGTGGAGACAGTAGCTGCAGCAGAAGAAGCTGCAGTCGGAGCTGGAGCTGCAGAGGCGGCTGCAGCTGGCGTAGAGGAAGCTGGCTCAGGCTGCAAGCGCCGGGCCAACAATAACAGATTCAGATAAAAGGAAATTCGGGTATAACAACATTTTGAAATACAAATTTAATATCAACATCGAGTCTATCGGTACAAACTTTAATAAAAAAGTGGCTTTTACACCTACTTATGAATATTTAAAAAAAAATCTGTAACATGATGGAAGTGTAACTTGTTATGCAGTCGTTAAGCGAAGGGACACCATACCGTGAATAGAGAGAAGGGGAAATAGGGAGAAGATTCAAGTACAGCCATTTTCATATTATATAATATTTATTATTATCATTTCCGTCCATAATTTGTATTAATTTGAAAGTTTATAATAGGAAAATAAGGACATGTTTTTACTGTGTGATTTTAATATTTATCAGCCAACGTTTCGTCAACTTCTTCAGGGCTTCTACAATGATCAAGAACATTATTAATAATATCAAGTTACAAGAGTACACATTATAATCTCAGTACAAACATGTACCAAAATTTTTTACTCACCAAATAGTGACTATCACGTCACATTCGTCTAAATTTTTTTTATCTTCGTTATCATTTAAGACCATCAGAAAGACAAATTTCAAAAAATATTTGGCACATTCACATAAACAATTTTTCCTTCTATTCTTTATATTAATAATTAAAATAGACAATTATTTTTAAGAAAAAAAAACTAACTTCAAAAAAATTATACTCAACAAATAAAATAATAATAACTCAAAATTTAAATAAAATGCACTAAAAGGTATAAAATAATTATCTAATTTAGTTATAACTAAACGATGAAATTGTTAGACAAATTGAAATCACTTTTTAAAGTCGGTGCCAAACATACACATTTTATGAATCGTACTCGATGGATCTTACTTAGTACGTTTGGCGGGTAATGAAGTCAACATCGCGTAAGGTCGCTTATATAATTTGTTTAGCACCTACTTCAAAAAGTGATTTCATGTATCAATTTCATCGTTTAGTTGTAACTAAATTAGATAATTATTTTTTACCTTTTAGTGCATTTTATTTGAATTTTGAGTTATTATTATATTTGTTGAATTTAATTTTTTTGAAGTCGGTTTTTTTTTCTTAAAAATAATTTTTATTTTCTCTTTTTAGTGATGTTAAGAATTATGACTTAAATACCTTGCATGCAACTCGTAAGAAAGCGTCGGGCGAATGAATCAGAAAATGATAATAAAATTCAATTCATAAATAGAGAAATTCTCTCTAAACGTTAGCGGGTTTAAAATGAACGTTTTAAGATTGTTTTTTTTTATAAAAGATTTTATTTATTATAATTTTGATTATTTGCTCATAAGAATTGGAGATTTCCTGATCATATTATCAGAAATTGACCAAATTAATATAGGACCTTCCTCCTAAGATACCATCTTTCTGATAAAAAAAAAAGAATCATCGAAATCGGTCCACGTGGCAAAACGTTCTCGATGAACATGCATAAAAATAAATAAATAAATAGGTATCTTGACTACCTTGGAGTTATACTGATCCAAACGCAGAAAGAATCATTAAAATCTGTTCATAAACAAAGAAGTTATGGGTGAACAAAAATAACAAAAAAAGGTCAAATACCAATGAAATTTATATGGTACCAATCGGAAATTATACTGAACACAATGCAAAAAAAATCATCAAAATCTGTTCACAATTGGCGAAGAAATCAGGTAACATAGACACAAAAATAAAAATTCAGTCGAATTGAGAACCTCCTCCTTTTTTGAAGTCGGTTAAAAAGAGAAATACATAGAATGAGGCAAGACTGTTTTTTAAAACAATAAAATAGGTTCCTTTTTTTTTTTTTATTGATCTTTACATTTTAGAAGATAGATAAAAAAAGTCACACATAAAAACTTGTCCTTATTTTCTTATTATAAACTTTCAAATTGTATAATACTATATAAATTTGAATTTTGTGCTGTTATGTTCCAATTTACACCTATTTATAATAAGGTGAGTTTTTTCTTTTCTTTTTGAATTGTAATTTGTTATGCGAGTTCGGATTCTCGACCGCTAAATATTTAACGCCAAAGAAAAAATAATTTAATCGTGCGAAAGCAAAAAACAGAAAAAAAGAGATCCCCGTGTGAGGGCCAAACTCGGACTTACACGCTGCCTACTGGGCTACCAAGACCTTGGCATTTTGGCACATTTAAAAGTACTCATATTTGTTATACATAAGAGTATATAAATAAACTGACACGTCCTGATGTGGCCATCCACTTGACTTTACCATACAACCCTGGCGCCTCACTTATATTTAATAAAATTATTTATATTCATTTAGGTGGGGGGGGGGGGGGCATTTTTAGACTACTGGGGGCCCACTGATTATGTACCATATACAAAATTTGGTTGAGTGTGGTACAAGAGCCTAGATTTTCATTTTTTGACCCTACACCCTCCCCCCTTTTTTAGGCGGTTAGTTTTTACATTTTTAGACTTCTGGGGGTCCAACTGATTATGTATACAAAATTTCGTTGAATTTGCTTAAATGGCCTAGATTTTTAATTTTTGACCCCTCCTCGAGCCCCCTTAATTTTGCGTCAATATGCACCAAAATCTAATCAGCTCTTAATCTCAATGGACCAAAACTACGTGTGAAATTTGGTTTCGATGTTCATACTAGTTTTTGAGCTAGATCGTCCACAAAAATTTGGTAACTCATGTACTAACTAACAGACTAACAGACATTTTGACAAAATAGTTATTATCTCGAAAAATATAATTTTTCGATGTTCCCTTATTAGGGCTTTTTTGAAAAAGTTTTAATATTTTTTTTTTTTAGAAATTCTAGCCCTATGAGTACTTTTAATCACTGGAGGCTCTCTTTATTTCTGTTTTTGACCTCGAACGATTAAAATATTCTTTCTTTGGCCTTAAATATTTAACGCTCTAGGAACTGAAATCGCATAAGTTACAATTCAAAAAGAAAAAAATTATAAATATATTATAAATAGTTGTAAATTAGAATATAAGAACAAAAAATTTAAATTTATAATAATTTTAAATGAAATTGTTAATATATTCAAAAAAAAAAAATTGATAATTTCATGGTAAGATAAAATAATATTTAGTGAACTTTCTACTTACTTTATTTTCAAAATTTTTATAAATGAGCTGATTATAATAATGTTGCGCTAGACGTGACTGGTACTGTTGCTCTGAGAACAATTGTGAAAGCAATTCATTGGCCGTTTCAATATAAGCATTGCGAGAATAAGGAATTACTAAAATTTTGTATAAAAGTAAAATGGTTTAAAAATTAGGACTATTAGTTATTTTATTACCTGTGTAAAAAAGAAAGAAAGGCAGCCAGAAAATACATAATAAATAACATAATAATAATTTGTGTTACATATAGGAAGAAAAAGAGGATTTGACAAAATGAGTGTAATACTGGGGCACTTTGAATTTAATAAGACCGAGAATTTCAGGTCAATCAATATTAGACTATTTAATAGTTTAGGAAGGAATTTCAAATCATTTTGATAAACTTTGAATATTAATTACTATAGAAATTCAAGAGTGATGGTCTTCTACTAGATCCATCCGAGATATTATGGATTATTTTTATTATGCCAGAAGAGGTTTTTCACCCCGAATGCCAAGAAGTACAATCCGGATACTTGGCTTAATCTCCAAAGTGGACCAGATCTGACATAATTCAAAGTTAAAAAAATTTTGCCGTTACTTTTGATTCTAAATTTTGAATACAGTCAAACCATATATTTTGAATAGAATGTTTTTTAAAGCTACTAATATCGGCATTGACTTTAATATTTGAACATTTATGTTCCCTTGTCAGATGTCTAAAAGAACGAATAGTCATTCAATGATGATGGGAATTTATATGCAAGTATTTTCAAATGGAAGGAAAAAATGAATCTTTTTCACGCTGTTTGCAGTTTCGATGTATTAATAATTTTAAATGATAAATATCTAGATATAAGGCCGTTTCTAGAATAATAGAAATTAAGAAATTGATTTCTATAATAGTGTACTACAAAGAGAAACAAAGAGGTTGTCCTCTGCTTGATGCAAATAAACAAACACACATATATATCGAGATGATATATCTGTATATATAATTATTTATTTGTTTGAGACTATAGTTTCGAAGACTTGGTCTTCATCATCAGTCTTTCTTCAATTATAAATGTTTTTCATGGAGTCAATATCATATGGATATTTAAAACTTGGTGTTCTTTCGTCACTGCTGGAGGGCTAGGAACTAAGTCTCTCTTTGTGAATCAACAACTCTGCTACTCTCGGCAAAACAAAAACTTTTCAATTAAATAGTGTACTAGTCTGAAACAGGTCTGGACTATCTAGAGCAGGTATGGGCAACTTTTGCTTAGCTGAGGGCGTAATTTGGGGACTTAATCAGGTAAGAAATAAGTAGGTAGTAGTGAATAAAATAGCGATAATTTTTATTTATTAATTATAATACTTAGCATAATCAAACATAAAAAGCAAATTAACAAAAAAAGATGGAAATATCAAATGAAAATTAATGAGACTTGAGTTTGAAGCTGAGAAAAAGATGATCAATATTGGAGTCAATATGACTAGTACATAGGCGCAAAGTTTTTTCTAGATTAACATCTGTAAACCGAGTACGATGCTTATTTTTATTAATTTTCATGATTGAAAAAAGCTGCTCACTAGTTTTTAAGGAATTTGGTGTTGGTACTTGGTGAAACATTTTTTAAAATTATTGGATAAAAAATACTTGGTAGGTTTCACATTAATCATCTTAATGTGAAACCTACCAAGTATTTTTTATCCAATAATTTTAAATCTGCTCACATTTATACGTGCTTCCGAATGTGGAAATTATTTTTCGTGCGAAAACTCTCAACTGTGGATACTTTTCTTCGGAAAGGTATGTTCTAACTAATTTTACAAAATTCGCTTAGTTACACATTATCAAATTTAGACTTCAAATATGAGTCTTCTTGAAGCTCGATCAACTCCATTTGTAGGTGAAGCGAAGCATCTTCCACATTACACTTACAATGATTTGCAAAAGTATTGAAAGTGCTATCCATATTCTTAAAATCGGAAAACCGATCAGTGAATTCTTCTGACAGTAGTTTTTCAGTTTTTCAGCATAGCGACTGTATTCAATGTTTTCGTGACTGGATAATGTTAAAAAATGAAAACAGTTTTTACTTCTCATTTGTGTTTCACACAAGCGAATTTTGTTTTGAAAAGCTTTAAGATGACTGTACTTGCCCTTGTTTAATTTTTTGTTTTTTTGCATGTTATTTGAAATTTCTGAATCTCTCGCGGTCCGGATTGAAGCTAGTGGAGGGCCGGATCCGGTCCGGGGGCCTGGGGTTGCCCATATATGATCTAGAGCAAAGATCCCCAACGTTTTTGTATCAAAGAGCACTTTCTTGAATATCGGTAGGACGGTGGAAACCATTTATTTTTTAAAGTTAAAACTATAGTTGGGCATACAGTTAATGTAACAATAAATTGGCCAGCAAGAAAATAGTATATCATGAAACAAAAAAGTTGAATGAATATAATATATAGACTATTTGAAGCCCTGAAGAAGTCGACAAAGTCGACGAAACGTTGGTGGATAAATAAAAAAGTCACACATAAAAAACTTGTCCTTAATTTCCCAATATAAACTTTCAAATTATAATATATAGTCCAGTCAAATTGTGTTTTTTATTAGGAAAGTTTTGGGGTAGTTCTGATTTTTTTGCGCTGCACCCAAATCTGAGGTCTCCCGTTAAAATTTCGTGACGCAACATTGTTGAAAATGAAAAAAAAGGTAAAAATTTCCATTTTTGGAGGTTTTTCTCTTATAACTCGAAAACCATCAACTTTTCATAAATAATCTTCCTATTCAAAATGAAAGTACATTAAATTTCCTACAAATTTCATTACTTGGGTTTTTCTCCGACGAGCTGTTTGGGCTCAAGCACAAAATCCAAGTTTTCGACCTCGGCAGCCCCCCCACCCCTCCAGGATCACCCAAAACCTCGCACTTTTTTCGAAATTTTCCCATTTTGACCAAGAAAGAGCAGGTTTTCGACAAAGACCGCTCTTTACATTTTTAAACTAAATTAAATTTGCTACAATTCAAACAAAGTTTCATCTTAATTGGATAAATGGTAACCGGTGTCGCAATGAGGTTGAAGTTTTGAAAAACCGCAATTTTTTGAAAAAAAAAATGACAATTTTTCCTTCATAAAATGAAAACCACTCGAAAACTTGGATTTTGCGTTTCATCCCGAACGGTTGGTAGGAGAAAAAAGCCTAAATAATGAAATTTGTAGGAAATTTAATGTACTTTCATTTTGCAAATTAGAATTATTTACGAAAAGTTGATAGCTATAGAGTTATAAGCGACAAACCGCCAAAAAAAGAATTTTCACCTTTTTTTGCATTTTCTACAATGTTGCCTCACGAAATTTTGGTGGAAGACCTCAGATTTGGATTCAGCGCCCCAAAAAACATATATATGCGAAAAATCAGAACTACCCCAAAACTTTCCCCATAGGAGCCCATTTGACCACAATTTGACTGGACTAATATACAAATTCTTTATAGAGAACAATCTTAAAACATTTATTTATAAAATAATTTTTAAGAAAAAATAAAAACCGACTTCAAAAAATTAAATGCAACAAATAAAATACACTAAAAGGTATAAAATAATTATTATCTTATTTAGTTACAACTAAACGACGAAATATTAACATGAAATTACTTTTTGAAGTCGGTGCCAAACAAACTATACCTATAAGCGAGCATACCCTCCAAACGTACTAAGTAAGATCCGTCGAGTGCGATTCATAAAAGGTATATGTTTGGCACCAACTTCAAAAGTAATTTCATGTTAATATTTCGTCGTTTAGTTGTAACTAAATAAGATAATAATTATTTTATACCTTTTAGTGTATTTTATTTGTTGCATTTAATTTTTGAAGTCGGTTTTTATTTTTTTCTTAAAAATTATTTTATTTTTCTCTTTTTTAGTGATGTTATTAATAGTGATCATATCATCAGAACTTGATCAAATTAATATGGCACCATCCCCAAGACACCCCCTATCGGATAAAAAAAGAACCATCGAAATCGGTTCATAAACAAAGAGGTTAGGTCTAAACAAACCTAATAAAAAAGGTCTAATACCTATGAAAAAAAAACAAAAAAAAATGGGACCAATCGGAAGCTAGACTGGACCCAATGCAAAAAAAAATTTTCAAAATCGGTTGAGAATTGGCGGAGATATGAGGTAACATAGGAACAAAAAAAAACAAAAAAAAAAAATTCAATCGAATAGAGAACCTCCTCCTTTTTTGAAGTCGGTTAAAAATTCAAACGTTTAATTAAACTTTTTCAACACCTGGGTACACTGTTTGCAGTTTCGGTGAATTCATAATTTTAAATAATAAATATTTAGATCTGATATATTCATATTGATTTAATATTTTACCTAGAGTCAAAAGGACGGTTCTTAGAATAATAGATATTAAGAAATTAATGTCTACTAGTCTGAAACATAAACTTGTATTTGGCATCCTTGCACTGCCTTAGCTCTATCTAAAGGAAGAGAGATCATTCTATCCGCGCCCTTTTAACCTATTTTCCTCAATTAGATTATAATGAAACAATTATTCTCCCGCACATTTATTAAATATAATAAAAAAAAGTGAAAACTTTTTCAAGACTCGGTACGAAAGTAGGCAAGAGACACAACTCGAAATGTCTCTGTATTTTATCTATGCCTATTTTCTAGCTGCTGGTTCTTTCTATGTAAACACAAATTCTATAGCCATAATCGAAACGTTTTTAGGACTTATAGGCCATAGAAGGGAAATTGATGAATTAATAAATATTATAAATACCCTGATTTTGATTTTGAACAGTTGGAGTGGAATGAGCCAAACAAACACTGGGGCTAACCATCTAAAAAAAAATAGACAAATATTAAAATTAAAGAAGGGAATACTGGATGTATTCTCGTATATACTAGAAAATGAAAATACTAATTCCCCTTTACCAGAGCTATCGTTTTGGGGGATTCTACGGTAACTATGGCGCCACGATCTGACGAAGGATTCTTATAATACTCACCGAGGGGTGAACAGCGATTGGAATTAGGTATACACTGTCTTTGGAATTATGTGGAATTATTTTGAAATTCATTAGATAATGGCCCTTTATCTATTGTCTTCTAATAGGAAATGAAAGTGGAAGTAGGTGGTAGGTGTACACGATATTAGGTCACGGTTTACCCCTCGGTACTCACTAAAATAAAACGAAAATGAAGAATACCATTTTTCGAGATATCGAGTTTAAAAAATACTGTTTTTTTTTATTTATTTTATTTTATTTTTCAATTGTTTTTTTATAGAAACCACGGAAACCGTAGTATCACGGGGGTTCGGTGTGGCGCCGCGATCTGACGACGGATTCTTTTAGAACTAGTCAAAATAAGCCGGAAAGTAAAAATGAAATTTTAAACTACAAATTTGAAATGAAATTGAGTTTATGGACTGTGATGTCTCAAATTGTGGCAAGTGAGCGCCAGTGGGCGTTGGCAATTTTCACTTTTAGAACCTTTCATAGGTTCGATTCTATTCATCATCTCGGTTCATTTAGATAAAAAAATAGGTTCCCCAACAAACTTTGAAAGGTTCGGTTAAGATATATTCAGTTCGGCTCGGCTCGTATATCTTAACCGAACCGGCAACGACTTTTACATATTCGAATTTTTTTGGGCATTTACTAATTATAGATAGCGGCGCCACACGGAACCCGAGATACTACGGTTTCCGTGGTTTCTATAAAAAAAACAATTGAAAAATAAAAAAAACAAATGAAAAAAAAAACAATATTTTTTAAACTCGATATCCCGAAAACTAAGAGAAATCTCGAAAAATGGTATTCTTCATTTTCGTCTTATTTTGGTGAGTACTATAAGGGTGTTTGGTATTTAGTGGTACTATGGGGGGCTTTGGGTTGTGATGCGCAATATATGGTCTGGAAAGAACCGCGAGCCCCTCTCCCACCCCAACTCCACACTCGCCTACACGTGGTTTCCCCTGTGCGGCTTCGAACAGCCTGGAGGAAGGTTTGGGTAGCCAACCCGGCGAGAGTAGGTCAACAGAGCTGAAGAGTGTTGGGGTCTAGGTAGGGCTAGTACTTGGCGTAGCTGGGGAATGGTCTCTAGACCGGGTAGGGACAGGGACAGGTTACCTACTCTATGGACGGCGGCGGAATGAGACAGGCTCTCAAAAGTACGGCAGCGTTCCCCAACCCCTGAAGACTTGGGCTACTGTCTTTGCTACTTAAGGGTACCTACTCTCACTGGTTATGCCAGCTATCTGTGCCACTACCAGGATCGGAGCCTGTACCTGTAGCAGCTGAGCGGGGTATCGTGCAAGCCCCCCCAGCAGCCTATGCACAGTGCCCTCATTCATCTTAAACATCCCCCCTTTTTCACCAACAAAACTAAATACATATGATGAACCTGACGGGAGTAGTGTTTCCGGAGTAAATTCCCCAATCGGATCTCCGGGGGAAACCCTGTCTAGGTTTTCGAAAAATCAACGCCGTATGTAAAGCGCGCTTCCGTCTTAATTGCATCATGCAAATTGTACGTACAATGATAGACAACAACTGCCCTGAGCGTCGGACTGCAATAATAGATCGGGAACTCTATAGATACAACATGAGAATATTGCGTTAAATTGAGACTCGTTTACATAGGAGGAAGACACCATCTCTGAGAAGAACTATACATATTTCTGGAAAGATCTAAATGCAAGATCAGCTGAGCAGCACAGTGAGCTTTGCCATCAAAATACTCTCCTAGCCAAATCAAAATCTATTCTGTTGGAATTAATGAGCATATTACAGCCGCTTTCAACACCCCAAGGAGATGATAAACATCAGCATATATGCTCCGACTCTCAGGCTGAGGACAATGGAAGGACCTTCTATAATCTGCCCACGGCTCAACGCTGGACAATCACCAAGCAGTGAGTGTTGTACTTCTTGGTGATTTCAATGTACAGGTTGGCCAGAACTTTTGAGGCATGGAGTTATGGAGTGCATTGGAAGGCTACAATGCATTGTGCTGAATGAATGGAAATGGAGAATTACTGTCTTCACTTGCATTGCTGCATCATACAACTTGAATTATTACAAATACTCTGTTTCAACTAAAAGATATCTACAAAGGCACCTGGAGGCACCCAAGATCCACACCCATTGGCGTAAATGCCGAGCCACATTATTGTGAGACAGCAGGATCAGAATTTGTCCACTTGACCAAGAGTATAGGGCAGCTGAATGTGACACCGACCATCATTTGCTCTTGTGTAAACTAGCAGTTCAGCAGGTATACCTAACAGATCATCAGTAACAGAATGACAACCACATTATGATATCATGAAACTAAAATCCTCAGACACTAAAACAAACAAGACAAAGTCCAAAACTGAATTTCACAAGATTAAAACACTCAATAAGTGAATGATTCATTGGAAAACAGATTGGAGGATTTTAAAAGTCAAGAAGGTCGCCTTAGACGCACAGCTGATAAGAGTGTAGTCCTGCTCAAGAAAGCAAATCCCAGGATGGTTTAATGAAAATACTTCTAATAAGTATGACTGATCAGGAGAAAAAATAAACTATTCAAACACTCTTCGAAAACCTAATGACACAAAATCTACCCAGGACTTAGATATCATTGGATCTACAAAGGGCATGGCAGGCACCTAATATACACCAACTCAAGAACAACTGGTTCCGGCAAAAAGCAAGAAATCCAAGAGCTAGCTGATCAGAATAATGCTAGTGCATTCTACATAGAAATAGCCATTAAATATCTTATATGGCCCACTTGGAATCGGAGCTGCCCATTAGAACAGGAGGGGTTTTATTGGGGCAGGACTCTGATATAACACGCACGTTGGAGAGAATGCAAGATCTTCTGTTCCCCATCAACAGTGAATCTACAAGCATCAACCAAATCCTCAATATCAAGTGAGGGGGAGCTAACTCTACCCAGCATCAGATGAGATTAGCATGGCTGCCCTACAGCTTAAGAACAACAAAGCACCTGGACAGATGGTGGGTTTGATCTATAAATGTGGTGGTACTCCAATACTTAATCAAATTCTCCTATTTAAACAAATCTGGGATTCTGAAAAGTCTCCCGACTGACTGGCACTCTCTTGTCAATATAAGAGGAAGGGACAGAACAGGTGCCAATTACCGAGGCATCTCCTTCTCTGTGCAGCTGGTAAGATACTGGCAAGGGTGATCTCTAACCGTCCCATTAGCCTGCTCTAAGGTCAATCTTTCAGAAGTCAAATCTGGTTTCACCCACACAGAGGGACAACAGATATGATTTCACACTCCGACAACTCCAGGAAAAGTGAAACAACATTCCTCTATGTTTGCTATTTTTGTGGATCTACACGGAAAGGCATTCTCGACATGGTGAACACGAGCCAAGCCTGTAGCTAATACTTTTAAGGTGCTGCCCTACAAAGCTAGTAAATATAATTCGATCTCCACATGAACAACAAGGCACAAGTTATTGCAATTAGTGATGTATATTGAAATCTTTCAATATTTCCAATGGTGGTAAGGCAAAGCTGCGTATTAGCGCCTCTTCTTTTCAATATTTTCATGACTGCGTTCTCCTGTGCTTGGACGAGTGCTTCAAGACCGTGGTATTGACATCCGATATCGCTTTGACAATGGGATTGGCAACCTTGCGACTTAAAAGTCAGGAGAAGAATGTACCGAGGTCCCTCACTGAGCTGCAATATGCAGATGACCTCGTTATTTGAGCCCAACACAGCGAAGAAGGCGCAACGTATGATGGACACATTTTCAAATGTATATTGCACTCTGGGGATGAGTAAACGCTGGGAGAGCTTAAACTCCCTTTATTATGAGTTTTATCCACCAACAACATCAGCCACACGTGGATGTATATCTATAGAGTGGAGCCCTGTCGAGACTGTTGAGCAATTCAACTACTTAGGTAGTCTGGTGACAGCGAATTGCGACTTGGATGCCGAAATAAGCCACCGTCTACGATGTGCATCATGCGCTGGCAGCTCCGGAGGGAGTCTTTGGATGCAGTGACCTGACCATACACCGAAAGTCTAAGTTTTCAAGCAGTTGTCTTATCCATCCTACTATACGGTGGATGATGAGTGCTGGGCCAATATATAAAAAGCACGTTAAGGCTAAGAAAAATTCAATGAGACTGCTGCGGAGTATTATGGAATTAAATTAGCAGGAACATCTCAACAAATCCGTGAAAGAAACCGAAAACTGCGATCCTATAGAGAACATATTGGCGCGCAATCAGCTGCGCTGGCTGAGGCATGTGTGCCGGATGTCTGATGGATGACTCCCAAAATGAAAAGTGCAAATCCTCTTTGAGCTTTCGGGGTAGTCCAGCGCTATCACTGGTGGTCAACTGAAGAACAAAAGTGTAATTCGCTCTCATAGTGAAGAAGGCTGGAATAGAGGACACGGGTAAGTCTCTATGTCAAGACAGGAAGCTCTTGGCGTAACATCTCTGCCACAATAATTCCGGCATCTTCCCAATCACACCAACTTAAGAACAGGCGGCACTGAGACATATATCTGTTCTCAGTAAAAAGAACCATCCGATCTCGCGTCGGTCTCGGAGCCACCAACAGGCTCACATGAACCCGAAGGCAACAGCAGGAATGAATTGAGTGAGGGAAGGATCTTCGGCAACGAAGAAATCCCGACGACGACGACGACGACGACTACTAAGAATCCATCCGTCAGATCGCGGCGCCACAGTTACATCAGGGTGACGACTATAAGAATCCATCGTCAGATCGCGGCGCCACAGTTACCGTAGAATTGGCTCGTTTTGATATAGGGCCGCGAAGGGATAAATTATAAGTTAATATTAAAAATCTTTGGCTCCACTATAAATAAACATAGGTACCTACTTAAAATAAACATAAACTAAAATATAAATATTAAAAAAAATTCTGTCTTCTTATATAAGTATTAAGGTAGTTGTTTCGCGACAATACTAGCAAAAAGTTAATGCTAGAGTATAAAGAACAGACAATAAGGATTCATAGTTCATAAGCCCAAAACTTTTTGCTGTTTATGTACCAATTCTAGCCAATCCCGTGCTCGTTTGACAAATTTGGCACCATTGTTTGTAAGAGATTGAATATTTTTATATTAAAATGACAGATAAAATACATTTTAAATTACTATAAAAATCGTTTTGTTATTTTTTAACAAATGTAATCAACGCCTACGTTACACCTTATGAAAATTATAATTTTGAAAAAATCTAGCGCATGCATCTTTCGCTGGTTAAATAAATGTGCGCTGTTCCCAAATTTTTCAAGTCTAAATTTTTTTTATACATTTTTCATTATTTATTCCTTATTATTTCAGAAACTGTGTTGTAACTATGAATCAAAATTTTCTTAAAATATGTATTGGTTATTGTTTAATGTTGCTTTAGTTTTTTAATAAAAATGGTAAGAAGGGTTTCTTAATTATGTTTAAACATGTATGTAAATTTTCCGATATCCCGTATAGTGCAATGTTAAAGACCCTGAAAAACTCGATTTTTGAAATATAATGACTCCGGAACTGTATTGTTCATCAATTTCGTTTCGCCACCAATCAATGCAGAAGTATTTAAATAATAATCTGTCTAAATTTCAAAAAATCCTAAGAAAACGCATTTGGCGGAACAACTTATTTAATTGATAACTCAAAAATTGTTATTTAATTAAAAAAAGATTTTTTAAAATTTAAATATTCTTCTTCTGATGCCCTCTCCTTTTGAAGGTTGACGATCCAAATAGGAATTCTTGTCCTTGAGACAATCGCCCTGAAGATGACCACGGACGAACATCTTCGCAAGTCCTTCAACCATGAATTTTGCCGCCTACCGACCGATATCTTCTTCCCTTCAATAATTAAACGCAGAATCTTATATTTTTCACCACGCATGATTTGGCCTAGGTAGAGTGTTTTTCTCTCCTTGATATTGACAAGCAGCTCCTTTTGTTTATGGATGCAAGTGAGGATTTGTTTGATATTTTTAGCATTTCGAAAGCTTCTATCTTTTTTTCCATTGAAGAATCCAAGGTCCACGCTTCCCACCCATAGAGAAGAATAGGCAAGACATATGATAGCAGAATTCGTATTCTTACTCCTAAGCTTAATTCAGGCCTTGTGAAAACAATTTTCATGGAAACGAACATTTTTCTTGCCTGTTCAATTCTGGATCTTATTTCATTTTTTTTTTGTATATCACATTTTTGAGTAATTATTGTACCCAAATATTTATAATAGCTAGAGAGCCACTGGCCAGCAGATTTACGGTATTTTATAAAACCCTATAATTTTATAATTTACTCTCTTATGACTGCTGTACATGAATTGGGGACTCGCTAGTTTTTGACCGGCGGTTTCTATAGAGTCACTCAGGTATCAAAGGTGTAAAAATTTGACCAAATTCAACGTCATAGTATAAAGGCTGGCACTTGGATATTTTAAAATACGTAATTATTGTTAATAAAGAAAAACAATGGGAGACACATTTGAAAGTTCCCCAAAAAAAAAAAAAAAATTTACGGTATTTTATAAAAGCTGAAATTTATATATGATGTTAATAATAATATTCTAAGCCTATATTTAGCACGGCAGACATTTACCACGGTTCTAACATCCCGGCAGACAACCGAACGTTACCCCTGGCTCATTCAGATGTATGCAAATATAATACTATCGCACTCACTTTAATCCAAGAACTATTTTTATTTCTTTATAAAAAATATAAATTATATTATTAAAGATAAATCATTTGACAATTATTGTAATTGGTTTTAATTAAATAAAGAGAAAAAAGTTAGTATTTAACGGATTTGTCTAATATTTTTAGTGTATTTCTGAACTCTGATAGAGGAGCATCGTATGCAAAATTATTTAATATTGGGAAGTTTTATTTTTTGTTTTATTGATCTAAATATTAAACTTTTTGTTAATTTAACATTATCTCAACTGAGTTAAAGAGTGTATTTAGTTCTTTAGAAAAAAATAAAAATGTGAATTTATTTTCCAAAGAAAATATAAATAAATGTCGAAGTGTTTTAAGTTTCTTCATTAACATCTCTATCTAGTGCCCAATCTTCGGAGCCATCCTCAATTGAGCAGCCATCAAGATCGGTAAACATCTCAATAATTGCTGATATCCCGAAGCAGAAGACGTCTACAGAAAACCTTGATATAGCTCAAAAAGTTAAGATTATATTTAATTAAAACCAATTACAATACTTAATTGTCAAATGATTTATCTTTAATAATATAATTTATATTTTTTATAAAGAAATATAATATAGTTATTGGATTAAAGTGAATGCGATAGTATTATATTTACATGCATATGAATGAGCCGGAAATAACGTTCGGTTGTCTGCCGGAATGTTAGAACCGCGGTAAATGTCTGCCGTGCTAAATATAGGCTTAGAATATTATTATTAACATCATATATAAATTTCAGCTGCAGTTGTCTGCCATTGTTTTTTATCGGTAACAATAATTACGTATTTTAAAATATCCAAGTGGCAGCCTTTATACTTTGACGTTAAATCTGGTCAAATTTTTACACCGCCGGTCAAATTAGCGGGTCCCCATTTCATGTACAGCATGTATATGAGAGTAAATTATACAAATATAGGATTTTATCAAATACCGTAAGTCTGCCGGCCACTGGCTCTTAAGACTATTAACTTGAATTTATTTTTTATTTTTATATTTACAAATTTAGACATTTTTTCAAAAACGATAATTTTAGTTTTGTAATATTTATATTCAGGCCGAAACACTCACTATGTTCGATAACTTTATCCATCATAAGCTGTAACTCATTCTAGCTGCTTGCCAAGATCACTGTGTCATCTGCATATCTCATGATGTTTTGCCCATTAACCTTAATACCAGCCAGCCGAGATCCCCCCAAGCGTTTCCTCGAATATTCTTTCATAGTAAATATTAAACAAAAGAGGAGACAGAATAGACTCCTGTCTAATTGTCTAATTCCTCTTCTTATCTCCAACTCTTCTGATGATATACTTTCACTCTGCAGTAAGCTACTATATTCTATCCCAATATAAGTTGGTCATGAAATTGGAGATGTTTTTTATCTACACCTGTATCTTTAGGATATTTACCATTTTCTTGTGACTAAAGCAATCAAATACTCTAGAATCTATATAAATAAAAATGTACTGTTACGCTTAAGTGATACGTTGAAGGATCTCCGAAAGTCCTTCACCGATTTCTTTGAAATTTTCACACAACATTCCATTCAAATACACGAGTGTTTTTATAGATATCCCACCTGTGGCATGTAAAAAATATTTTACGCCTCTATATAAATAAAAATGTACTGTTACGCTTAAGTGATACGTTAGTTAGTCTCAGCAACGCGTCGTCGGGTCTATATAATCTTATCTATATAAATTTTAGCCATAAAACGAGACACTCCTCGCCAGGGGCTAGGTAATCTATAAATTACGAAATCCAAACTGTGTTTGACCCACCGGGTTTTCACATTTCCTCTATTTTCTATAATTTAAATAGCTACATATATGTTTAAAGTGGAGCTGAAGGTTTTTAATGTTAACTTGTAATTTATTTCTACCCGGCCCTGAGAATGTAATTATAACAAAAGCTCGGTTAAAGTGGTAGTGAATTAGTATTTTTCTTTTTCCAGGACAATTCACGACCACACAGTCGGCTTCATCTGGGTTATCATATTAATTTAATTCTCTTTTATATCCTGAATTTTTGTATATGTTTAATATTTATGGTTTTTTTCTCTCTATTTTGAATGTACCCAATAAGGGTACATTGACCTATGTGGGTATACTACATTTTATAATAAATAAATGTTTTTTGAAAACTTAATAGGTACATTTCTTGCGAACTATTAGTCTCTTTTTTGGCATTATAAATGACTTTTTTATGTGAAACCTACCTAGAATTTTATATTTTAAATTTTAAAAGTTTTTAAAAAAAAATTTCAAAATTTTCTTTACTTTATTATAAATGACGGAGTCGAAAATACAAAAATGATTTTTATTTACCAAAAGAACTATCAATTTATTTATTTGTTAAGTTATATTTAGTGAATGGGCCGGGTTTATTGTGTTTTAATTAAAAAGGGTGTGGGGGGCAAAAGGATTATTTGCCCCCCCCCCCCCCCCGCGTAGGCAATGTACCTCCCCCCTCTGTTCCTAGAGCCACTGCCCCCTAACGCAGATCTGTATATCTTTCAACCAACGTGCAGTATTTGTTTAAAAAACATCCAGTTCCCTTATTAGGCCTGGCTAACCCAAATTGCACCACAGGACGCATTGACGACTTGAAAATTTCCAAAGGCCTCACATAAATAAGAACAATTAGAATTTTTTTCGAAATCAGGCTTTACAACGAATTTAGTGGTTAGTGATTTTTATTGTAAGTGATTAATTTGAATTCTTTCTGTCTGATATTTGCGTTTCTTTTCGCTTAGTTAATTTTTATAAATCTACATCAATAGTTGAAGTGTACTATTATAATTTAATTTGTAATTCTTCTTGTAGTTATAGGGAACCTTATTTCATTTACTAATTCGTTTAATGCAATTTAAAATATATTTTGAAATACCCGATACAAGACAAAATTCGTTATATATGACCGCGACCCGCAAATAAGTCCGCCGTGGGACACGTGCGCCCCTCGGCTTGGCCAGGCCTGATGTAGAACACAAAATTCCACTTCTGATAATATATTTTTTAAAAGAAAAACATGACAAAAATTTGATTAAATAAAAAAATTAAATTACATTTAAAGAAGGATTTGTAGACATGCTATCTTCTGTCGCAATATTACTCATATTTTTCAATTCCTTCCCAAAATTGATTCTTGAAGATCTTGCCCACGTATCAAGTATCTGGTCAAAGTTTTTCTTACTTCTTGGCGAAGGCGGGGACTCTGCAAATGTTTCCTTATCTAAATTCTCATTTAATTCTGACAAGGAACCATTAGCCTAAAAAGAAAAAAAAGAAAAGTTTTAAAACAAATAAATACAAGAGGAGACTGTCAAACCATTGTCAGAAATTCATTTTTTATCTCTTGAAAGCAACTTTCAACAAAAAAGTCATTAAATAAAACGTAAATAACACATAGGTTAATCTTGAATTATAGATATTGCGCCTTCTCACAAATCCTTATAATTTTGAAATTATTATATAGATTATTGAAGGAGACAATAAAGTGTGTCTTCTGCTGGAATTAATAATAATAATAATTCCAGCAGAAGACACACTCTTTTATTGTCTCCTTCAATATATAAAAATTCTGCTACTCTCGGCAAAAACTTTCAATTTAATATAGATTATTAGCTATAATCAATCCCCAGTGGTTCCCAAACTGTGGTACGCGTACACAGATACCAGCACGTGAACGTCCATCTACCGATACGCGATAAATGAATGAAATAATAATGAAAACAATATTGAATATGAAAATATCTATTTTTGTTCCTATTGGTTTTCGAAAATTGAGAAAACTTTATTTTTTTATTAAATGAATTTAACTTTAAAGGACTTCATAGATATTAGAGAAATATTTTTACATTGCATATCAGAGAGGTTCGATTCCTAAGGAGACGCCATGTCTTAAGGGTTTGGCTACTGGCCCGGCAAGCTTAGTTAAGCGCTTGGGTTCGATTCCTAAGGAGACGCCATGTCTTAAGGGTTTGGCTACTGGCCCGGCAAGCTTAGTTAGCGCTTGGGTTCGATTCCCAAGGAGACGAACCTCTCTGATATGCAATGTAAAAATATTTCTCTAATATCTATGAAGTCCTTAAAAGTTAAATTCATTTAATAATATTATATACTGGGTTGATTTTTGAAATAATTTCCATCTTTTTTCAAAAAAAGACACCCAAAAAGATACTTAAATCTTTATTTTTTTATGTAAAATATTGGATTGGCAACTAAGTAATTGCGGATATTTTTTTTTTTTTTGATTTTTTTTTAGAAAATCACACAATTTTTTCATGGAACTAAATAACTTTATTCTGTAATGTATTGCCCATTTTGATCAATGACCTTTTGCCATCTTTCAGGCAGCATCATAATCCCACGTTCATAAAACTTCTGGTTTTTATTAGCAAAAACTGAATCAGGTACGATTTGACATCATCATCATTATTGAAATTTTTACCATTCAAGGAGTTTTGTAAAGATCGAAATAAAAAGTAATCCGATGGTGCAAGGTCAGGACTATATGGTGGATGTGGCAAAACATCCCAACCAAGCTCCAATAATTTTTGCCGAGTGACCAAAGGTGTGTGTGGCCTTGCATTGTCATGATGGAATACAACACCTTTTCGATTTGTCAATTCGGCCCGCTTTTCTTCAACTGCATTGTTTAATTTCGTTAGTTGTTCAATGTAGACAACAGAATTGATCGTTCGGTTGGGTGGTAAGAGTTCAAAGTAGACAATTCCTTTGTAATCCCACCAAACTGATAACAAAACCTTCTTTTGATGAATACCAGCTTTTGATGTTGTTTGAGCTGGTTCACCTGGCCTGCTCCACGATCTTTTCCGCTTGATATTGTTGTAAACAACCCATTTTTCATCGCCAGTTATCAGTCGTTTTAAAAATGGATCATTTTCATTACGCTGCTTTAGCAAATCGCAGCTGTTAATGCGTTGCGTTAAATGCGTTTCTTTCAGTTCGTGAGGAACCCATGTATCGAGTTTTTGAACATAGCCAAGTTGTTTTAAGTGATTTTCAATGCATGTATGTGATACATGAAGCTTCTCTGCAATCTCACGTGTTGTACTGTGACGATCCGAATCGATTATTGCTTTGATTAGGTCGTCATCAACTTCAACTGGACGACCAGAGCGTTTTTCATCTTTGAGTGAAAAATCACCAGAACGAAATTTGGCAAACCAATTTTGACACTGCCGTTCTTTAAAGGATTCGTCGCCATAAACAGCACATAACTTCTTGTGAGCTTGCGTTGCGTTTTTCCCTTTGCGGAAATAAAAAAGCAAAATATGACGAAAATGTTCCTTTTGATTTTCCATTTTTCAACGAACGCCAAATGAAAACTACGCAACCGATCAAAAAACTTTTTTTACTGATTGACACCTGAATTGCCAACTATCAAATAACAAAATGTGTTTTACATTTGGACTACGCAAGCAAACCTAAAAATTCAACTGAAGCCATCTATGAGTGAAATCCGCAATTACTTAGTTGCCAACCTTATAGTTTTTCATTAAAAAAAAAGTTAAAATATTTATTTTTTCATCTAATTAATTAACTTGGTTTATTCATTCACACAACCCATCTTGTTTTAATTTTTTTCTTCCTGAGCTCAAATCATTATTTATTATACTAGTCCCTGGAGCACCGAGCGAATTTTTTGATTCAGTTAAAAGCTATATATTAATATTATTTGTCGAATTGTCAACCCCTAACCCGTGAATTTCATCCAAATCGTTAAAAAGCCGTTTTCGAGAAACCGATTCTTAATATATATATATATACAAGCTGCGTCGAGGCGTGCCTCCGGCACGCCATCTGCACCTTGGCCCTCCGGGCAGGCAGGCCCTGGCGGGCAGCGTCTCGAGACGGCCAAAAGTTTGTTTGCAATATAATTTTGTTCAACTGTATTTTAATTAAATATACTCGTATTTTATTAATTAAAAATCAGCTTCAAGAAATAATCTAACTCATTGCGAAAGCAAAATAAAAAATTCTGAGTGTGTCAAGCTTACGCACGACGGAAGTGAAACTTCTAGTATTCCTCTCTCTCTTTTCATTTCATTCTCTTTTTTCTCTCTTACGTTAGTTTGAAGATTATAGGTTAAATAATTCAACGACGAAGCATAGATTTACTCTTTCTAATATTTTCTTATACATGAATGAATTTTGATTTATATACAGTTCCAAAAATTCTTTTTAATGTTACATACAGCATTTTCATTTGTTTGAATGTTCAATAATAATTTTAGTGTTGAATGTGCTGTTTTTCCTCCGTCTAATAAAGTGGCAGCAATTCCAGATGATGTCATTTGTGCCAATATGAGCGAAATTAAAAATGTTTCCCTGTTCCACCTGGTGCATCCAAAAAAAGAAACCATCTTCTTGAGCAGCGACTGCATGCATAATTTTATCATAAAGTAATTTTTGTTCTGGTAACAATTTTGGTTCATTTGCTTGAACATATGCATTTAAACCATCAACATTGTACGATTGTTCACGTTGCATATCGCGATTAAATAAATCACTTACTGGCCGATTAGCTGATGGCATCTCTAATTTAATTAGTGGTTGATTCGAAATGATCATGCACAAATCTTCCAACTTAATCAAAAGATTCATTATATATTTCTGGCGAAATTTATATCTGGATCTCCTCGAATTCTACGTAGAGCATGTAATACATCTTCACTCATTGAAGCCCTTATATTTTCCCCATAATTTAGGCGGGTTAGTTGGAAAACACGTTGTCAATAAAATGGCAAACAAACATCGTATTTGATGTAGCGATGAACCGAGAGCAGCATCGGCAAGGAGTCATATCCCAATGCAATCTTCTTCTAACAATCGTAATGCTAGGCATGCACCATGATTCGTTGTATGTAATGCACTGAGATACTGGGAAATGTATTTATAATAAGAAACATTGATTAAGATTTGGAATGTTTCTTTCCGACAGGCTCAGGTTAGCCAACTAATAACAATAAAATAATCACATTTAAAAATATAAATTTTTCTTTTACTTAAGAGAGAATGGTGTATTTCTGTGAAACAGTTTAATTCTAAAGTTTAGGGAAAACAAAATATATCTATAATATAATCATAATACTTCTTCAAGGCCTTTGAGAACAATGAATTAACCCACACCCATTGTCTGCCTGGGTACAAAAAGAAAAGATAAACCTTTTTTTAAAACCCCAATTGGCATTCTACCTGAGAATAATTAATTTAATTATGTAAAATCAGTGTGAAATCAAATCAAAACCGATTTGGCCTAAAATTTAGATAAACCATCTGGAGCACTAAACAAACATATGGTATGATTATGGTTTCGATACGTTCAGTGGTTTAGGCATGGGTCGATCACGCACAATACAAACTAAGGATATATATATATAAAAAATTAAATTAACTAAATTATGTCATGTATTCAAAATAGATTTTATTATCTTAAAAAAAAAGTTAAAAAGTTTTGAGATTTTGATCCTGATCTACCTGTAACCCTTTCTTTTGTTAAGAGGGTTCATTGTTTAAGACCTGACCTTTTCAGGGCAGGGATAATGTATTGTTTGCTTGGCCCTTTTAGAGGCTCTATTTACTATAGATCTTATCTGTCAATCAATAAATATAAAAATAAAAAATCAAATCAAACCGATTTGGCTCAAAATTGAGTAAACCATCCCCAGCATAAGCAAACATGGTGTGAATATGGTTTCATAGCGTTCAGTGGTTTAGGCGGGGCCGATTGCGATTGCGATACATCCCAAAGGATTTTATATATATAGATAGATAAATAAAAAAAAGAGTTTCTGAAATTTTGACCTGACTACCTGTATTCCCTTTCTTTTGTTAAGAGGGTTTCATTGTTTAAGACCTGACCTTTCGGGGCAGCGATAGTGTATTGTTTGCTTGGCCATTTTAGAAAGCTCTATTTCTATAGATATTATCTCTGTCAATCAATTAAATAAAAAATAAAAAATCAAATCAAACCGATTTGGCTCAAAATTTAGATAAACCATCGCGAGCACTAAGCAATATATATGGTGTGAATATGGTTTCGATACGTTCAGTGGTTTAGGCGTGGGTCGATCGCGTACATACACACAAAGGATTTATATATATATAGATATATATTTTCAACTTTTAATCTTTGTACACTGTAAGAATTTTTGGAGTAATTTAACATTTATATAAGCTTAAGATATATTTGTATATCTGTGTCCTTTTGATGTTTGTTCTTGTATTTCTAATGCATGAGAATATCAATTTTGTGATTCTAAAACCTTTTGTATACTGTATTTGTATTGACATTCTATTCAAAATAAACATTATTATTATATACAAGAATTGCCCGTTTAATATAATAAGATAAGATATATTTATGTTAAAGAGACCAAATAAATAAATTTTAAAGAATTTAAGAAAAAATACTTGCTTACTGTAAAGTACTTTAAAATGTAATTTTACTAAAAACTTTATATAAGCTTTTTGGTGGACCTCAAGGTACTTAAAATAGAATATTAAATTTGATCAAAATTCATTGGGCCATTTCCAAGATATTTAGAAAAAACTAAAAAAGTACACTAATAAAGTACTAATGTTTGTGTACCGATAGGTACCAAAAATTAATCAGAGCTTTATTTTAGTTAAAAATAATGGTAGATTTTCAATTCCATTCAAATCGTTAGAGCCGTTTTCGAGAAACCGATTGTATATGTATAAACCTAGGAGTTAAGGAATTCCGCTACCTAGGAAGTAAAATAACATGGGATGGGAGGAGCGAAAACGAAATTAAATCAAGAATTACCCAAGCAAAAATGGGGTTTAATTCAAAACAAAAACTACTATGCTCCTCCTCAATCAGCTTAGAAAACAGGAAGTTGCTATTGGAGACATATGTATGGAGTATAGCCATGTACGGGTGTGAAACCTGGACAATTAGAAAAGCGGAGAGAAAGAGATTAGAGGCTTTCGAAATGTGGTGCTAGCAGAAGAATGATGAATATCAAATGGATGGATAAAATTACAAATGAAGAAGTTCTTGGAAGAATCGGAGAAAGAAAAACCTTGTGGAAGAGTCTGAAGAAGAGAAGAGGTCAGATGATGGGGCACACACTGAGACATGGGGGACTGCTAAGGGGATGATCATTTGGAGGGGGAGGTGGGAAAGAAAAGGGGAAGGGGAAGGCGCAGATTAGAATATTTCAACCAAATAATTGAGGATATGGGATGCCAGACATTTAGAGAGGTCAAACTGCTGGCGGGGGACAGAGTCGAGTGGAGACGGATTGTTGCATCAAACCAGTCTTAGGACTGTATAATCAATGATGATGATGATTGTATATAAGAAGGGTGAACCGCGACCTAAAATCGTGTACACCTACTTCCACTTTCATTTCCAAATAGAAGACAATAGATTATCTAATTAATTCCAAAGTAATTTCAAATAATTCCAAAGACGGTGTACACCTAATTCCAATCGCGGTTCACCCCTTGTATATATATATTATCTAACGTTAACATATATATATAATTTTGGAGAATATTTTTTTTTAATTTTATTTATTTGGCTGTTAGGGCTTTTTTATTTCATAATGTTTTTATATAGTAATGCATTACATTAAAAAAAAAAAAAAAAAATATTTAGGCTATTTTAATATATTTTACAGCATATTTTAGGGGTTACTAATGCATAAAAATCTGGTCACTTCTCATTAGGTAAAAAAAAATATGTATATATAGAAATTTGTGTTTTATTTAAACATTCGTTTTTAAGGGCGACGTGGAATCGAACATCGCTGTTAAGCGTTTAAAAAAACGCCCTGGAACAGTGGAACAGTGAGCCTTACAGACATAACCCACTATTCAGCTGGGTTAAAAATTAAAAATTACCCGTAATATTATACATGTAAAAATAGACAGGTTAATTTACTAAGATAATCTTTATATACATAGATTCATTTCCAAGTTTTATAATTATATATAGGTATTTTAGACAAATTAACTTTTTTTAAACATTAGTTTTAATTTTTTTTTTTTAAATATATAGGTATATTAGAAAAATATATGTCGATTTTATCTAAATACATGTGACAGGTTGTGATCACTGCCCTAGGTTGGCCATAAATTCTATTCTACTTTACAATACACAGTATTGAGAAGTAGTTTATTTACTTACTTACACGAAAAAATTTAATTATTAAAATAAAAATCCAAACTTTTCAGGAAAATTTCTTCATTTATCAATGGGATTTTAACAAATTTGAAAAATTCCTTTAAGAAATGAAAATAAACTAACTATAAACAAAAAAAAGCAACTAATTTTTCAAATTTGTTAAATTTTCCATTGATAATGAGAGAATTTCTCTAGAAATGTTTCGATTTGAAATAAATGTTTTCAGATTGTTTATTATACAGATACATTCAAAAAAAAAATACTATCACTTAGGAAGGAGCTGATTAAATGAGCTGTTTCCTAGAAAAAACAAAACAAAAACGGCAGTTAATGCCTACAAAAAAGGCATATTTATAAATATGGGAAAAAATAATGTTTTGAAAGATAAGAATTATTTTCTCAAAATATCGTATGAATACCCATGAGGAAATGGTCAAAATTAGTGTGCTCAAAAACCAATAAGAATAACGAAATTAAATTTAGTTGTTTTATATTTGGAGCTGACGAGTCTTTCAAGACCAGCATACACATGTACCTACAACTATGACCCAATACCTGAAATGTATTCTAGTAATAACGTATATACGTTGCAAAGATTCATCTAGGTCTAGGGCTACAAAGGTTACACCTTTTTAGTACATCTTCTTATATCAATATCTTTATATATACCGGGTGAGTTTTTTTTACCTTGAGACAGTCTTATAACTCAAAAACAATGCATTATATGAAAAAATTATTCAAATAAAACTTTATTTATATTAGGGGGAAAAACTAAACCGCGCTATTGTTTGTCGACCTAGAACAAGCTTTCAAGGGTATTTCGAGGTCAAATTCTGTTCTTCAAATGAAAACCTATATGTTTATGTACATATTCTTAATCGCCAAAAAAAAAAAACTGAACAACTTTCATTAAAACTATTTCTTTATACGACATCAAATAAACAAAAATATTAAATCTCAAAAAAAAAATTATAATAATTATTTTTTAACAATCATTCAATATAATTATCAAATAATAATGATCAAATATTTAATTATTTAATAATTTTGCGACACTGTTCTGAGACATTCCAGAGTCTATCGCAAGTCTTCTGGATGAATTCCAATTCCAATTTCGTTATTTTGGCCTGTTTAAGATTCTTCGTAGACTTTACAATTCCATTTTTTTTTTAATAAAAATATTTATGAAAATTCATTATTTCTTACACAGAAATATATAAATTCAGTTATTATTACTTAATATCTGACAAAAATTACCTGAATTCGATTCGCGAGTGAATCAAATGTAGGAAACTCATGACTTATTTTCATTATTGTGACTTTTCTATTTATTAATTATTTATTTAATAATTAATTATTTGATAATTAAGTCGAATAATTGTTAAAAATATTAGGATTTTTTTTAGATCTAATTGATTTAATATTTTTGTTTTATTTGATGTCGTATAAAAAAATAGTTCTAATGAAAGTTGTTCAGTTTTTTTTGTAGATTCAGAATATGTACAGAAACATATAGGTTTCCATTTAAAAAACAGAACTTGACCTGGAAATACGCTTGAAAGCCTGTTCTAGGTCGACAAACAATAGCGCAGTTTAGCTTCCCCTTGATATAAATAAACTTTTGTTTTTTATATAATGGACTGTTTCTGAGTTATAAGTCTGTCTCAAGATAAAAAAAACTCACCCGGTATAGCGGCGGGGGATCGGAGCTGAAATTGACGTGGATAAGAGGGAAAGAAATATAAAAATGTTGAAAGCCGCTGACTTAAGAAATAATATTAATAAATGGGAAAAGGTGTTTCACTAATCTGACTGGATTGTCTGTTAATGCAGTTGATGGAATGAATATAAATAGGGTGGAGAAAAACGACAGACAAAAAGGAACAATATCAAAATACTGAGTCTTTCTTTCTCTTTGGCAAATAGAATATAAAAATGTATTGTAAAAATAATTATAAATAATTAACATAGTGAGAAAATATTAATAAAAATATCAATTTCCTTAGTTAAATGTTTTAAAATCTAGATGCAGCCTGATCTTGAAGAATTGAAGAGTAATGGAAGAGCAAGAAAACCGAAATGTCTCTCAATACAAAAATAAAAAAATGTCACTTCAAGATTCGTATATTCTAAATCACAAGGATTAAGTGAATATATATCAAAGATATATATATATATATATATTTGATAACTTACCCTTGTGATATATAGGATCTAGAAGGATTTTCCGAATAGATCACTCAGCACAAATAGTTAACTGAGATTCTCTACAATATTAATATATGACATTTCACAACATATTTCTAGAAAAGTTAACAAGTAAGATTAGTAGAAATTTTATCAAGACATTCTCGGTGTGGTGGAAATCTTGAAAAAGATCGAGGTGACCAGCAAAAGCTAGATTAAATTAAAAATGAATTTTGAGCAAGAGTCTAAAAATCTACTAAATACAAAACTTTTCCTATTATAATTTTAATAGGCATAACAAGCAAACATTTTTTTTACAAATAAAAAAATAGTTTATTCTTTTTAGACGCCTGATATCTTGGTATAATGTATATTTATTCAGCCTTTAGCCGACGTTTCGGATATTCAACCCTATCCTTCTTCTGAGTAGAGAGTAGTAAACAAATATGAAAGTCTCCAAAGAATTTTTGTCATAAAATTTAAATATATTAAAAAATAAAGTAAAAAAATTATCAATCCAATCTGCAATGCCTTGGAAAGTTGTTAATTGCAAGACGAAAATTCGTTGGAAATTTGAATATTTGATTACTAGCCTCAGGACTAAAAAAACACCGATGAGGATCCGAAACGTCAGTGAAAGGCTAAATAAAAGTATATTAAACCGAAATATTAGCCGCAATTTTTAACATCTATAAAGAATTAAAAATTTAAAGTTGTCTCCATCTTCACCTCTAACAAAAATAGTAGGGGAGACCGGGTCTAGGTTGCCCAAGGGCTAAATTGGCCAGGTGCAATTAAATGTTTGCGCATTCTTCTTCGAGTACCCCCGCATCTATGCATCTAGAGAAGGGGGCGGGACGATCGCACCATCATGCGGGGATATATTCTCTTTATTGGGACGAGTAGGAGGGGCCTCCTCTTACAGGCAGAAACAGTTTCAAATTGGTCAATATATAGGTACAGTGGCATTTTACATTAATATAGCAAAGATAAAATTTCATAGGGCGGATCATTAACTGTCTTGGGATAAATCCCTTGTCACTGGGTTCGATTTTTTTTTTTACATAGATATATATACATTTATACATTGCATAGCTTTAACCCGCCCTATATGTTCTCCTATTAAAAGTATAAAAAAGAAGAATGCGCAAACATTTAAATGCACCTGGGCAATTTATCCCTTATGCCAACTAGGCCCGGACTCCCCTATTTTGAAATTTAAAATTAGATATCAATATGTTAAACATTAGAATATTAACTAGCACTAAATCTAAAGTTAAGTACTTAGTAATCGAGTTGGTCAGTAGGTGAGAATTAATTGAGAAAATAATATTCCCAGAGCCAAGCAACAAGGACGACCGAAACGTTTGCTTTAAGAAGTGAAACATTTGAACATGTTTACATCGCCTGAAAGTAAAAATCACAATTTATCAATCAATGGGGGTCAAAACGAGTGAGATTGGATGGTTTATACTATAATACGATATGCAGGAGATAACTGAGTGTGAAAATATAAAGAAGATCATGCAAAAAAATTTAATGAAGAGATAAAAAAAGCCAAACCAATAATTATGGAAATAATTAATTGAAGGATTAGAAGAAATCAAATCAAAAGCAAAAAGAACCACCAGGTCGAAGTATCCGAGAGCAAACACAAAACGGCTGGCAAAAAGCAGGGGCTTTCCAAAATCAAAACGGGCAAGTAATATTAAAAACGAGCAAAAAACGAACAGGAAATCCAAAAAGGAAAATATCAAAGACATTTTGATAATAAAGCCATTTTAGTTGTTAATGATAATTTTTACTTTACCATACACGGGCATGGACAAGTATTATAATGGTATATGAAAAAAATGTTTTTTGTTTTGTTTTTTCGAAATATCTCAAAAACAGTTCAGATTAAAAATTATGGGAAACCATGGCGTTTTAGTCTACAAGAAAGCCTTATAGAGTGAACTTCGAAAAAATTATATTTTACGGGAAATTAATTATTTTATCAAAATGTCTAATAGTACGTTAATACGTGCGTTAACAAATTTTATGTAGCTATGCCCTACATCAAAAACTAGTATGAATATCAAAACGAAATTTCACATGTGGTTTTTGATTGGAATGGGAACCAAAATTAAGGGGTGGGGGCTTTCTCTTAGAGAATTAAAATAAAAAATTTTCAATCTAAAAAAAACAAGTTAGCTGAAATTTACTTTGATTAAGGATCTTATAATAAATAAACTGCAACGGATCGTTGGTAAACTTTATTCAAACTCATTTGAAATATTAATATGTTTATTCCTTTATTATTAATCAGATATCAATTGCCATTTGCAGTCCATGTTGACTTAAATTCAAAAATAGATATCGATTCTCATCTAATACTCGAGGAATAACCTTATTGCATTCCATTTGTGATGTTTTGACTATTAATGGCAACCTCTACTGAAAACGTGGAAGATTCGATTTAAAATCAAAAAGACAATTCTTTTCTGGCTTGCCGCGAGACCAATTACAATACTTTCCCCAAGCTTCGCATTAGATAAAGTAAAAACGAGTATTTTTTTAGGGGGGCACAATTTAATAGAAAGAATTATAAATACACCCAGCTCTTTTTTATATGGTAAATACTTTCCTCAGAAATTCGTGTAAAAAATGATAAATGAAATATCTAATTATTAATTCAATAATTTAAAAAATCCCCTTATACCATAAAATAATGAAAACCAGAAAAAGGAAGATTTTTTTGAACGAGACAATTTCACATTCATGTAAATAAAGAGTTGGGTGTTCTTTGATCCTTTGATTTGTACGAAATGCACACTATTAGGGATGAAAACTATTGAATCCTCTATAAGTAAGGACATTCCGAATACTAAGAATGAGATTAATTCAGAATTTATGCTCAAAGGAAAAAAATCAAATTAATATTTATCATTTCAACATTATGATTTATTTATTTATCAAATAATAATGAATTAAAAGCTTTTAAAATTGAATAAAAAAAATCAAAACTAATTTTTGAAATATTTTATGTTCAGAGTTTATGCAATTTTAAAATTTAAATTTCTTTCGGTTTGTTTATTTATAAGAAATAAATTAAGATTGTATCTTTGTATTAATAATAATAATAAATAAATGAAAATATTTATATGAAAAAATAATTTTTTTTATAAATAAAATAGATAGTGGATTAACATGAATTGCCTAAATTCTAAGTAATATTGAATAATTTATGTTTAAGTTGAAAAGTGTCAAATATAATGAAAATGAAAAAGTAAAAATTCATGGATCCCGATAAACAATTTTTAAGTAAATATAACAAAAATAACATTAGTCTTTTTTAATAAAATTACAAAAAAAATAAATTAAAAAAATGATATGAACATGTTTTGGTCATTTATCAAAGATATTAATAGATAAGTTTATATTGCATGTAGGAGGGTTTTGTCCCCTCGGGAGTCGAACCCAAGCACTAGTATGCTTTCCGGGCAACTAGTCCAGACCCTTGAGACACTTACCTCCAAACATGCAATATATAACGAAAGCCACTCATTTTCACTCCATTCAACTCGATTGGAATAGTAAAAATTAATGCTTAACTGAAATAAAGATTCAGCATCGGACCAATGCGAAGGCAAATTTATGTAAAGAATTGAGTATCTATTTGAGAAAGAAAGGTTAGTTTTCTCAAAATCAACTTTGACTATGAATCAATTAATTTATGAACATGTTTTGGTCATTTATCAAAGATATTAATAGATGAGTTTATATTGCATGTAGGAGGGTTTTGTCCCCTCGGGAGTCGAACCCAAGCACTAGTATGCTTTCCGGGCAGACTAGTCCAGACCCTTGAGACACTTACCTCCAAACATGCAATATATTGCATGTTTGGAGGTAAGTGTCTCAAGGGTCTGGACTAGTTGCCTGGAAAGCATACTAGTGCTTGGGTTCGACTCCCAGAGGGGACAAAACCCTCCTACATGCAATATAAACTTATCTATTGATATCTTTGATAAATGACCAAAACATGTTCATAAAATTAATTGATTCATGTCACAAGTTGATTTGTGAAAAACTCAATCTTTCTCAAATAGATTCTCAATTCTTTATAAAAAATGATGTTTTATTTCTAGAAACTGGAACCTGTAAATGATACAAGCAATTATTTATTTTATTTGCAATATTGTGAGATTATGAGAATTTCAAATTAATATGGAAGCTCGCTCGTTTAGCCTGGTCAGAAGTAAACTAAATAAATAATTGAATTTTGTCCCCCATAATTTCAAATTATTCAATTTATTCAATATATGACAAATTGGATTACCTTGAAATAATTTGCCAAAATGTTCAAATGTTCTAGAATGAACAACAAACACTATGGGTCCGTTCAGAGAATGCGTTCTATCAAAATAAATAAAACTTTTATCTAAAGTGGTAAGAGTTTTATACTAATCCGACGGGTGAGGCTTCCCTCTCTTTCTCTTTCACACTCGGAGTTGCCAAATATACGGATAAAAAATTTACCAAAGAATAATAATAATAAAATAAAATAAAAAAAGAGAAATTACGTATTTATTGAGGCTCTTGTTTAATGAGGTTGTCCTCTCCTTGATGCAAATAAACATATACATATAAAATTTATATATAGAAAAGAAAAATTTATTTATTGATTGTTTTATAATATTAAAAAAATATCAATTTTTAAAAAACAATTTTAAAAACGTTTATTTTAAATTCAAAGGTTTCGGGAAATTTCTCCGTTTAGCTAAAGCGCACACTGAGCTGCGTCACGCAGGCGACGCAGGAAAAAAAACACTGCGTCGCACATTGAGAAGCATTTTCGGGCAGCAGTTCGACGAAACCACTTAAGTATAAAATGACCGCATTACGCAAAACATTTATTTTGTAAAATAGAAAACACTAGCTGAGAAGCCTGCCTTTGGCGGGCGTCCCCACTAACCGGGATAATACACCCCCTAGACCCCACCCCAACCCCATTCCACCTCCGCACCCAACATGCACCCCACTACGTACCCTTACCATCCATTTCACGCCCACCCCGGTCCCCCTGCATTCCACCCCCGCACCCAGTTTTTGCATTTCTAGCCTTCTAGTGGCCCACAGATTATGTATACAAAATTTTGTTGAGTTTGCTCCAAGGGCAAGAATTTTCATTTTTTGACCCTTCCCCCACATTTTGGGTGGTTAGTTTTTGCATTTTTAGACTTCTGGGGGTCCAGAGAATATGTATACAAAATTTGGTTGAGTTTGGTACAAGGGCCAAGATTTTCATTTTCTGACCCGCCTCCCATTTTGGATGGTTAGTTTTTTATTTTATACCTCTTCAAAATGTGGTAGATTATTATGCCCCACCTTGTATAAGAAAAATAAAAAAAAATAAAGTAAAAATTAAAATTTCCTAATTTTAATAGATATATAATAATATTTGTTGTAAAGTATTCATGGGTTTTAAAATAAAAAACTGCACCCTGCGTGAAGCAGTTTCTGTGTGGCGTCTCCACAAGTGGACGGAGTCGGCAGTGGCAGTAAGTACTGTGCTCTTCTGCGTCTCAACGTGCGCGCCTCTACTTGAAAACGTGGGACACAAAAACTGCGCTGCGGAGCTGCGTCTCCAGTGTGCGCTCCCGGCCTTATCAATGGAAATTTTAATTTCCAAAAAGAAAAAAGAAGCTTTTACTAAGATTTTGTAAGCAACAATAAGAAATTAAATATTTTTGATATAGACAATTATTATTACCTTTAATTCAAACAAAAAATATAAATATTTATGAAAAATTATTATTTTTCTCTAAAGTTTCATTGTTATAACAAGCTAGTCACTAAAACGAATATATCCAATGAGAAAAAACAGATAAAATAATGATGATGAAGGTCAAACTTTCGAAATTATATTCTCTAATAAATAAATTGTACATATATATGCATATTTATATTCGTTATATACCAGGTGAGTTTTTTTATTTTGAGACAGTCCTACAACCCAAAAACAGTGCATTATATGAAAAAAAAAGTTAAAAATAAAAGTTTATTTATATCATGGGGGAAACCAAACTACGCTATTCCTTCTCGACCTAGAGCAGGGATCGGCAACCTTTTGAGACGGAAGAGCCAAAAGTTACAATTTACAACCCAGTTTTCAAAGAGCCACTAACATTTTTGTTTCAATATTATGGTATTTGATTAGTTTTTATATTTATTTTTTTTACTTAGAGAAAGTGGTGGAGGTTTTAGGTGAAACGTGATATTAATTAATAAAGTAAAGGGTGTGTAGTTTCACAGTGAATGAAATAAAACTAAGAGAGGTTTATACAAACTCAATATATTTCGGATTATTAGTCCATCATCAGGAGTTTACAGGTTGCAGGTTAAAACTTGATTAGGATTAGGTATATAAATTTGATTTTTGATTTAAAATAAATAGCTTTAAATATGATTTTTTTGCATTATAATATTTTTTTATGAGTTTTGAAAATAAATTAATATGATTTTAATGTTTGCGCATGGAACTGGAGACCGGCATCCTGACATCGAAAGAGCCGCATGCGGCTTGCGAGCCGCAAGTTGCCAACCTCTGACCTAGTAAAAAAGCTTTCATGACTATTTCAAGGTCAAGTTCTGTCCTTCAAATGAAAACCTATACATTTCTTTACATAGCCTAAATCTATTAAAAAAACTGAACAACTTTCATAAGAACTATTTTTTTATACGACATCAAATAAACAAAATATTAAATCAATTAAATCTAAAAAAAATCCAAATAATAATTATTCTTAACAATTATTCAACTTAATTATCAAATAATAATGATCAAATATTTAATTATTAAATAATAATTAATAATTTTCCGACAATGTTCTGGAACATTCCAGAGTGTATCGCAAGTCTTCTGGATGAAACATCTTTCTTCAACAAAATAATGCTCTATTTTTATTATGGAAATACTATCTACTGAATTGACACGAGAAATAAACTTTTTTAAGCTTAAAAAGTTTAAATAGTTTTATTAAGTAGAAAATAATCTCTTAAATCTGTGTATAATTAAGTTTTAATATCATTATAAACACTCATTTTCATTGTTATGACTTTCCAATTTAATAATTATTTATTTAATAATTAAATATTTGATTTTTTTGAGATCTAATTGAATCATGTATTTTGTTTATTTGATGTATAAAAAAATAGTTCTAATGAAAGTTGTTCAGTTTTTTTTATAGATTTAGGAAATCTAAAGAAAAGTATAGGTTTCCATTTAAAAAACAGAACTTGATCCTGAAATACCCTTGAAAGCTTGTTCTAGAACGACAAACAATAGCGCAGTTTAGTTTACCTCCTGATATAAATATACAAACTTTTTTTCATATAATGCACTGTTTTTGAGTTATAAGACTATCTCAAGATAAAAAAAACTCACCCGGTATATATGTATTTGATTAAATATCCAACTTTTAAAAAAATCTTAAGCTCGCTTAATAGAATCTAAAAGTGTCTAATAAAAAGTGGGATTTTCTGGAAGAAACTAATGATGTAGAGTAGAAAAAATTAAGAAATGCTAATTTGGTTTTGACCAATTGAAAGGTTATCAATCAAACGGAATTTTTTTTTTATGAAAATGATGAAAGAAGTAGTTACACCAAGAAGGTGCAACCCCAAAAGCCTGGGTTGGCTCCTCCATCGTGAAAAGAAGAAAGAATTTTATGGGCTGGGCGGGGGTCGAAGGTATCTGTGGATACGGGTCTTAAATAGCTGAAGGTTATAAGTCGCGGGGAAGATGGTGGCAGGGAGCGAGTTCCAGTCTCTGGAGGTCATAAGGATAAAAGAGTTGGCGAAAGCGCTTGTTCGACTTTTATTCAATTTGACAGCGAAGGGGTGCTGAGCGTTCGAAAACCGCGTGTTTCTCGTAAAGAGGGCTTTAAGGGAGATAATTGATTTCAGCTCGACTGAACAGGCACCGTGATAGTATCTGTAGTACAGGGAAAGGGCAGAAACAGTTTTTCGGTGAGCAAGGGAGTCGAGTAAGTTGGTTAGAGCCGGGTCTCCTATTAGTTTAATTGCTCGCTTCTGAATCGCATCCAGTGTAGCAAGAGAATGCTTGGAGGCACCCCTCCACAGAAAATTCGCATCTATTTATTTCGGTATATAGCGAGCCAGAAATAACTAAATCCGTCCAATTAATAACTATACTCAAAATAGAATCAAAACTTAAAATTGGTAAAAGGAGGAAACGTTTCTAGGTATTTAGCAAGTCATCCAGACACCACAGTCCACAATACAAGTAGCAAGCAATAAATACAAAGCACAAAATGATTTAGAAACTTACGCTAGCCTTCGGCTTGTTTAATGTTAAAAATATTCAAGACGTTTGTTTAATGAGGCCTTCGACCGCATTTTGAAGCTCTTTTGGATTTTTTTGAATTTTTACCCTTCTACAAATAATATAGAATTTTAATTTTAAACAAAAATAAATGTTTTTCTTACTTTAAATTTATATTTATATTTATATTTCTAGAGTTACTTAAAAAAATATAATATCATAACGCGAAATATGATTCGAAAATAAAATAATGGAAAAATTATCAATTTAATAAATAAATATAATTGATTTTATTAATAAGATAAAATTACCTTTAAAAAAAGCAACATTTATATTTATCAGTAAATTGAATAAAATTTATCAATTGAAAGAAAAAAATTAATACTAATAAAATGAATGTAAAACAAAACAAAAAAGTAAGTTCTAAAATAATGAAATACCTTTGCCGATGAATCTGATGGAGCTACACGAGACTTTTGTTTCTTTTTTTGAAATTCTCCTTCCAAATGATATGTGGAATCATCAGATGTTGATGGATCCTAAAAAATAAAAACATCCAAAATATTTAGTGGCTTCTTTATTTGTGAAACCGAATAATAATAAGACACAATTATAATCGTAATTCGTTTAAATGAGAAAAATATATAATGTAAACAGAAAAAGAATCGTTAATAATAACAAGCGAAAAACAAGGAATATAAAACTGTAAACAAAGAGAATAAAATGGAAATTTAATTAACATATAAAATGTCTCGTCTTCATACCGTAACAAATATATATCCTTTGTTGTAGCTAAGTCGCCGCAAGATGGCAACATGATATATATAAAAACAAAATATTTGTAAACAGAGACGATTGTTAAGAAAAATAAATAAAAAAAGGAGCTACACCTTCTTAATTTTAAAAGTACCTGGAGGCACGGAGATTTTTATTTGAGAGCCGTTTTCAAATTAAAAAAATACAAATATATATAGTATTCGCCCACTGTACCCCCCACCTCCCACCTCCACCCCGCTCGACCTCACCCCCGAAACCTCGCCCTACCCCCGGATTCCCCACCACTGCACCCCACCTCCTGCAGCTTTTGATTCAACTACATAATTCATTTTTATTCACATTTATTCATCCAATAAATAAAACCTATAATTTAAAACGTATTATTTTTTCAGAAAATTGAGACATGGTTATGCAAAAGATATTCCAATAGAACAAGTCCCAAGCTTTAACTATCTGGGAGTTCAGATTTCTAGAAGACGAAATCTTAAGGAAGAAGTAACTTCGCAAGTCATCAAAGGAGCAAAAATTTCGGGCTTTCTATCCAACTATTCTGGAAAAATAAGTTTATGTCTGCCGAAAGTAAAATTAGGATATATAAGACCTGTGTTCGCCCGATAATAACATATGGGGCTAAGTCCAGGGTAGACACAACCGTTACAAAGCACCTTCTCCGGACAACTAAGATGAGAATTGTTAAGAGCCATCCATTCGAAGACCCTAAATGACAAAATCCGGAGCGAACACCTTAGGCAAATAAGCGGTCTTCAGGACAAAGTCGATTGGGTTATTGTAAGAAGAAGATGCTAGGCTGCCCAGGTAGACAGAATACAAGACGACCGTCTCCCGAAAATATTGTCAAAAAACCGTCCCTGGGGATCAGAAGCCTTGGAAGACCAAAAAACGATGGAAAGAGAGTTATGACCCTGATGATTGATTGTAATATGTTGGAGAAACAGGTGTTCACACCTATATAGAAGAATAAGAAGAAGAAGAATTAAAAACAAGTTTTTTTGTTATTTCGAAAAAATATATTGAATATTTTCAAAGCAAAGATAAACGAATGGGATATAAAACACGTAGGTATATAAATTTTTATAATTTTTCTAATTAATATATTGGGATTAGTGAAATGAGATATCCAGAAGAGGGAGATTTTTGGTTCGAAAACAGCCATAGAATCATTCACACGGGGGGCAGAATGGGAGGGCAGGAGTGGGCATTATTATGAATAAAAAAATAGGGCAAAGGGTAAAGAATTATCTACAGGTAAGCGAAAGGATTGTTATGATTACAGTGGATTCGAAACCGAAAGATACTGTGATAATCCAGGTATACATGCCTACTACATCATATAAGGACCAAGATATAGAAGAAATGTACGAACAAATTGAAAACCTGATGAAGCACGTTAAAGGGGATGAAAATTTAATAATTATGGGGGATTGGAATGCAAGAGTAGGAAAAGGCAAAGAAGGAAAAGTGGTGGGCGAACACGGTCTAGGAAATAGGAATGAAAGGGGCGAAAGATTAATTGAATTTTGCAGTAAGCACAGTCTAGTAGTAGCAAACACACTCTTCCAACACCATCCAAGAAGGATCTACACGTGGAAAATGCCGTTAGACAAGGGGAGATTTCAAATAGATTACATATTAGTCAAACAAAGATTCAGAAATCAAGTAAAGGACTGTAAAAGCTATCCTGGGGCTGATATATCTAGTGATCACAATCTAATTGCGATGAAATGCCAACTAAAATTTAAAAAACTAATAAAAAAGGGGCGGTCGCGAAAAAACTGGGATATATCTAAATTAAAAAATAAGGAAACCCAAAAACTCTTCGAAAACGTAATGAATAAGAAACTGGAAGAAAAAACACCCACAAATAATAAAGAAGATGAAATCGAACAAGAATGGAATGATATGAAATCAAGCCTGACCGAAACAGCCAACGAAGTCCTTCAATCAAAGAAAAACGAAATTAAAAAGCCATGGGTAACAGACGAAATACTGCAACTGATTGACGAACGAAGAAAATTTAAGAACAGAAAAGACGAAGAAGGGAAAGAAACATATAAAAAATTAAGATGGAAAGTTATAAGAGAATGTAGAAAAGCAAAAGAAAAAATGATTCAAGAAAAATGTAAAGAAGTCAACGAAAATCTAGTATTGGGAAAAGTTGATGTAGCCTATAGGGCAATAAAAAGAAATTTTCAAGAAGACAAGCCAAAAAGCAAGAACATAAGAGATAAAGGAGGCCACATTATTCTAAACGAAAACGAACAGGCAAATAGATGGAAGGAACACCTAGAAGAACTCTATGGAGAAGAAAAAACAATGAACCCAATAGAAGAAGAAGAATCTGTGGACGAAAACGAATTAGGAGACCCCATACTCAGGTCAGAATTCGAGACAGCTTTGAAGGAACTAAAAAATAATAGAGCACCCGGAATAGACAATATACAAGCTGAAATCCTAAAGAACTCTGGAGAAAAGGCACGTGACAAACTTTTTGAACTAATTAGCAAAATCTATAAATTGGGAATCATCCCAAAAGATTTCGAAAAGAACAAAATAGTCACACTTCCCAAAAAGACAGGCGCGGATAAATGTGAAAATTTCAGGACCATTAGTCTAACCTCACATGCCTCCAAAATCCTAACCAAAATAATCCAAAGAAGAATAGAACAAAGAGTTGAAGAAAATCTGGGGAAGACCAGTTCGGCTTTAGAAGAAACAGAGGCACCCGAGAAGCAATTCTCTCTCTTAGACTAATAATAGAAAGGGCTTTTATCAGGGAAGAATCTGTCTACATCGGATTCATAGACCTAGAAAAAGCATTCGATAACGTCAATTGGGAAATTATGTTTAAAATATTAAAACAGGCGGGAATAAAATTCAGAGAGAGAAGACTAATCTACAATCTATATCAAAACCAGACGGCAATTATAAATATTGGTGATGAACAAAGAGAAGCCAAAATAAAAAAGGTGTAAGACAAGGATGTGTGCTGTCACCCATGATTTTCAACTTATACATAGAAGAAGCGATTAAAGAATTCAAAGACAAAATTGATACAGGTATAGAAATCCAAGGTCAAAAGATCGCTATGTTAAGATTTGCCGATGACATTGCCCTTCTAGGAAGCAATAAAAAAGAATTAGAGGACGCCTTGAATGGAATTAACCAAATCCTAATAGAAGAAATCAAAATGAAAATAAACAAGAATAAAACCAAGGTCCTAGTATGTACAAAAAAAGAACAAACGAGACAGGAATGCATCAAAATTAACCAAGAAAACCTAGAAGGAGTTAAGGAATTCCGCTACCTAGGAAGTAAAATAACATGGGATGGGAGGAGCAAAAACGAAATTAAATCAAGAATTGCCCAAGCAAAAATGGGGTTTAATTCAAAACAAAAACTACTATGCTCCTCCTCAATCAGCTTAGCAAACAGGAAGTTGCTATTGAAGACATATGTATGGAGCATAGCCATGTACGGGTGTGAAACCTGGACAATTGGAAAAGCGGAGAGAAAGAGATTGGAGGCTTTCGAAATGTGGTGCTACAGAAGAATGATGAATATCAAATGGATGGATAAAATTACAAATGAAGAAGTTCTTGGAAGAATCGGAGAAAGAAGAACCTTGTGGAAGAGTCTGAAGAAGAGAAGAGGTCAGATGATGGGGCACACACTGAGACATGGGGGACTGCTTAGGGATATCTTGGAGGGGGAGGTGGGAAAGAAAAGGGGAAGGGGAAGACCCAGATTAGAATATTTCAACCAAATAATTGGGGATATGGGATGCCAGACATTTAGAGAGGTTAAACAGCTGGCGGGGGACAGAGTCGAGTGGAGACGGATTGTTGCATCAAACCAGTCTTAGGACTGTATACTCAATGATGATGATGATGATGATGAATTAATATAACAAATAATAATTTCTATATCAATGAGAATTGTTTTTGACAGCGCTTATTTGATAAAAGATATTTATCGCGAGGCTACTGCGGATTACGCTATTGAAGTCTACGGAGTCTTAAGTCTGGTATATATATATACTGGTGGTCCTGTACATTTTGCTATTTCGTACTGTATTTAAAAGTTAGATTTTTATCGATATGTATGATATATTTGCCAGTGATTATGAAATGATTGTTAATTTAAAGATATTCAGTTTTATAATAGAATAAAACAAGGTTTGAATTCTGAATAAAGACAAAGCTAGATATCCATTTAACAATCCATTTTATTGCAAAACCTTACTTAGTTATTACTAGAGACCGGATTCCTATGCAATCGCATATTTTGTTTGCAGCCACCTACGACCCTGGGGATCAATTATCTATCCGAATCATGCATCTAGGAATCTAGGATACTGTGGGTTAAATTTTATATTGCATATTTGAGTAATATTGTATAAAATTCTCTCTACTCTACTCGAAAATGCAGAAAAGTTAGCAATCTTTTTCTTTCAAAGTAAAATTATGGGTTTTAAGTTCTTTTTAATTCGCCCCCATTACGTCTGTGGATGTGGAACGCTCCTTTTTTTTTTAATGGCCTTTGGGAACTATAGCCCATTTTGGCCATTGAGTGTTCGTGTGTGTGTATGTGTGAGGAAGTATGTGTAAATTAGTGAAGTCATCAGATTATAGCCGGTCAAATTTTCCATTATTTGTTTATTATTTGTACGTCAATAGGATGAGATGGTTAATAAAAATAAAATAAAAGCAATACTAGCGCTTTCTGTTAAATAACCCCCCCCCCCCCTCCCGTATTTTTTTTTTGTTCACATTTTTGAAATATTATTAGAATTATTATGTTGATTATATTCAAGAGCACTTATTATTTCTTTTGAGTTTAAAGATTTTTAAATATATTAAATGTAATGAGAATTTTGTGAAATTTTTTACGCATTAAAAAATAGGATGAGATGGTTAATAAAAAATAAATAAAAGCAATACTAGTTAAATAACCCCCCCTCCGGTAGGTACATATTTGACACCTGGTGTCTTTAGCTTACTTTATCATTTTATTTCTTTCATGGCACTCCCTCAAATATATGGTCTTTTTGTCTTCAATTTTAATTTTTTGGTGCAAAAAAATTTATTTTGCCAATTTTTACTGCATATATTTGCTTATTTCAACGTATTCTGCATATTATTTGCATATTTCAGCCTTTTTAACTGCATATTTTAGCAGTTTTTACTGCAGAAAAATCCGGTCTCTAGTTATGACTTATTGCCTTATTAACCACCTTGGCTGTTGAGCCATTTGTGCCGCTCTGAGGGTATTATGTATTAAATGGATGCAGCAGAAAATATCAAATGAAAACAAAATTTTTTTAATTTTTTTGACATTACTATTATAATCACAAATATGAATGAAATACCAAATAAGGAAGGAGAACCCGAAAACGAACTCGTAGTTAAGACTTTGACAATCAAGAATAAAACCAAGGCTTCAAATTTTTCAGTGTCCCAATAGAGAGCGTATCGTATCATATACGAAGGGCAATAGGAAAACACACAGCGTTTTACAGAACTCTTTATCAAGAAAAGAAAAAGCAATGTACATAGATAGAGGACCGGCTGTACTCCAAGAGATAGCGATTGCCTCACCAGGAATTAATAGGAAATTGACATGATGTAAAAAAACACTTAAACAACTTTCTGCTCCATTAATTACTTTAAATGAAAAATGTAAATAATAAAAATAATTTTTATAAAAAAATAAAACCGACTTCAAAAAAATAAATGCAACAAATAAAATAATAATAACTTAAAAATAAAATAAAATTCACTAAAAGGTATAAAATAATTATCTTATTTAGTTACAACTAAACGACGAAATATTAACATGAAATTACTTTTTGAAGTCGATGCCAAACAAACTATACCTATAAGCGAGCGTACCCGCCAAACGGCCTAAGTAAGATCCGTAGAGTTTGATTCATAAAATGTATATGTTTGGCACCGACTTCAAAAAGTGATTTCATGTTAATATTTCGTCGTTTAGTTGTAACTAAATTATAACTTTTAAGGAGTTAGGTGTTGGTTCTAGGTGAAACATTTTAGTATAATAATAAAACTTGAGCAAGATGCGAGGTAGGTTTCACAAAAAAAGAAATAAAACATTTACTTTGACTCGAATATATCGAATTCAAAACTCAATTTTGTTTTATTTCTTTTTTTGAAACCTACCTGCATCTTGCTCAAGTTTTATTATTATATGTAACTAAATTAGATTATTATTTTATACCTTTTAGTGCATTTTATTTTATTTTTGAGTTCTTATTATTTTATTTGTTGCATTTAATTTTTTGAAGTCGGTTTTATTTTTTTTCGTCATTGATCATATCATCAGAAGTTGACCAAATTAATATGGGACTACCCTTATAGGCAGTACCCCCATTCCAATAAAAAGAATCATCGAAATCGGTCCACGTGGCAATAAGTTATCGCTGAACATACATAAAATAAATAAATATTTAGGTATCTTGACTATTTTGGAGCTATACTGATCCAAACGCAGAAAGAATCATTAAAATCGGTTCATAAACAAAGAAGTTATGCCTGAACAAACATAACAAAACAGGTCCAATACCAATGAAATTTATACTTTTACCAATCGGAAACTAGACTGAACCCAATGCAAAAAAATCATCAAAATCGGTTGACAATTGGCGAAGATATCGGATAGCATAGACACAAAAAAAAATCAGTCGAATTGAGAATCTCCTCCTTTTTTGAAGTCGGTTAAAAATCAAGAGAGATGGTACCGTATATTTCTGCAGATAAGTTGAATCATTAAAAAAAGGCCCCCGAAATCCTGGGTCGTCTTATAGGACATAAAAAAAAATGAGATTAAACTATTATTGAAAATTTATACCTCGACTTATCTGCGGAAATAACGGTAAATAAAAATGGTATATAAAAATAATCCATTACATTTCGGATGTAATAGTAGACCATCTCTCTTGATTTTCTACAGACATGGGACATAATTAAAAAAATAGATAATATTAGAAATACAAATTAACAAATAAATAAGTAATAATAACTCACACTGTTTGTTTCCTGAATAAAAAACAAATTTACCATTAAAGGGAATCCATTTTGCGATTAACTTAACAATAAAATTCAAACAATCGACAACAAACCAATTTTTAAATTTAAATTTTTTAAATTGTATTATCAATTTTTTTTTTTTGTGATTTTATAAAAGTTGGTTAAAATCTAATGTTGTTATACTTTCTAGTTTTTAAATCTGCTTGATTTTTGTCTTGAACTTTATTTAAGTCTAAATATTTGAATAAATCTCTAAAAAATAAGCTGACGTGTTCTGATGTGGCCATCCACTTGACTTTACCATACAACCTGGCCTCTCACTTATATTTAATATTTAATAAAATTTTTTACTATATAATCATGTAGGGGAGGGAGTTTTTGCATTTTTAGATTACTCTGGGCCCACCGATTATGTATACAAAATTTGGTTGACTTTGGTACAAGGGCATAGATTTTCATTTTCTGACCCCCCCTCCCAGTTTTGGACGGTTAGTTTTTGCATTTTTATACTTCTGGGGTCCACTGATTATGTATACAAAATTTGGTTGAGTTTGCTTAAATGGCCTAGATTTTCAATTTTTTATGCACCAAAATCTAATCAGCTCTTAATCTCAATGGACCAAAACTACGTGTGAAATTTGGTTTCGATATTCACACTAGTTTTTGAGCTAGCTCGTCCACAAAAATTTGGTAGCGCACAGACTAACTAGCTAACAGACATTTTGACAAAACAATTGTTATCTGGAAAAATATAATTTTTTCGATGTTCACTTATTAGAGATTTTTTGTAGACCGAAATGCCATGGTTTCGCTCAATTTTTTTAATCAAAATAGTTTCAGCCGTTTTTGAGATATTTCGAAAAAAAGAAGGAAAAAAAACACTTTTTTCATGCACGATTACAATACTTGACCATTCCCTGTATATTGGCTACCCTGAGAAATGTAGGTAATCAAAAATTATCCATTCCATCTTTAATTTAGTCATCTAGTGGATAAAATTTAAGTCTACTAATGTAAACAATTTGAAATCTTATATTATTTTGTATAAATTTTTTACATTTTTTAATTTGACACATCTAGATATTAAAAATGTAATAGATATATATTTACAATTTTTTTGGCGCTGTCATGAGTTGGCTCTCCCACTGTACTCACCTACAAAACAAGAATAAAATAATTTAATAGTTATATCTTAAAAAATTATTTCAAAACTTAAATGACTTTGATAGTTTAGTTTATATTCTTTCTATTTCCTATTTATATTTATAGTTTATATTCTTCTATTTCCTATTCGTAACACTAAAGAAATAAATTTAATAATTTCAATAAATTATTTAATGGAAAACTTTTTTGAATGTTTTGTTTATAAAAAAATGATAATAAAATTCAATTAATAAATATAGAAATTCTGTCGAAACGTTTGCGAGTTTTAAATGAACGTTTTTTTTTTGTTTTTTGTTTTTTATAAAAGATTTTATTTATTATAATTTCGATTATTTGCTCATAAGAATTGGAGATTTACGTTATTTCGTCATTGATCATATCATCAGAACTTGACCAAATTAAAAAGAATCATCGAAATCGGTCCATGTGGCAAAAAGTTATCGCTGAACATACATAAAATAAATAAATATTTAGGTATCATGAGTCTCTTGAAGCTATACTGATCCAAACGCAGAAAGAATCATTAAAATCGGTTCATAAACAAAGAAGTTATGCCTGAACAAACATAACAGGTCCAATACCAATGAAATTTATATTTTTATACCAATCGGAAACTAGACTGAACCCAATGCAAAAAAATCATCAAAATCGGTTCACAATTGGCGAAGATATCAGATAACATAGACACAAAAAAAAAAAATATTCAGTCGAATTGAGAACCTCCTCCTTTTTTTAAGTCGGTTAAAAACATCTAGAAAAGGTTACTTAAATTTTTTTTTTAAAAGATGGTGTTTTTCACCAAAATATTAATTATACACGAGGGGTGTACCGCGATTGGAATTAGGTGTACATGTTTTTGAAATGAAAGTGGAAGTAGGTGTAAACGATATTAGGTCGCGGTTCACTCCTTGACTATACATGACGAAGTATTTAAAGGCCGAATCAAATATCTTATTTGATATGTTTTGTTTCATGTGACGAGGGAGAGATCCCTTGTGGCATGAAATAAAACATAGATCTTTAATTCGGCTTTTAAACACTTCGTAATGTATAGTTAATAAATAAATAAATAATCAGACACACATATATATAAATAAAAGGAAAAAGATGATTCAAATATGACTGACTAAATGGACTAAATAAAATAAATAAAATTTTTTTAAAAATTATTAAAACGTTTAAACACACGTTTTTCGCTGATAAATTCGTTGTTTATTAAAGTTTGTTCCATATTTAAAATGCTATAATACCCGAGTGCCGACACACGTTACAGTTTTAAAATTTATGAAATGTATTTATTGAAGAGACAAAAAAGCCTCAAGTTGGTTTGTATAAATATACACATATACACACGGCATACATGAGGGTGTTTTTGCATTAATGGCGCAATTTGTTTCTAATTTGACCGCCAACATACAAAAGACACTTTTAGAATTGATGGATTTATTTTACTAGACAAATATTCAATGTAGTATCAATAAAATTACTGTTTAATAATAAAAAATCAATACTCACTGAATCTTCGGAATCGATTTTTTGATCCATTTTAGAAATTTTGTTTTTAGATTTTTTGTTCTAAAAAAAAAAAAAAATAAAAAAATAATTAATATGTTAGTCAACTTGAAATAAATATAAATAAAAATACTTTTATTATTGGTTTTTTCAAAAATTGTTGAAAATCCGCTCCTAATGTCGTTGCTGCCACTCCTCTTTCAACTAAAAGATTGTTGATAACCACGTCCTGTTTTCCAGATGTGTCAACAAGCAGGGCATTAAATGATTGATCCTGCAAACATTCATTTGTATTATTATTTTAAGTAAAAAAAAATCTGGTTTGAGTTAGAATCACCACGTGAATTTAATTACACCTATGCCCCCCCCCCCCCCCCCCCCCCGTAAGTATCTGTGCACAATCATGTTATGTTTTAATCTATTTAAGCATTTATGCTATGTGGAAGCACAACATGATGGTGTCCTTGCAGGTAAAAGTTTTAAGAGATAATCTAGCGTTCTGTTTAGAGCCGAGTTTTCCAAAGTGGACGATACCGCCCCCCATTGAAGGCGATGGAACAACTAGGGTGGTCGGTGGTGACCCCAGGTGCAATTGAGGAAGAGAAATTTGAGAAAAATTTAAATTTAAAAAATAAATTAAATGAAAGAAAAGAAAATTATATCCACTTTGTCCAACCTGAACGAAAATTTGCACAATTCTACTTGAAATATATCGTCGCTGATCTTACAAAACCTCGTAAGTCCGATTTTTTGTCAAATCTATCTACTCTTATTAAACGAGCAAAAATTGTATATATATTTGTTTATATCTTAGTTCTATTTTGAAAACGGCTCTACCGATTTTGATGAAACCAACTCTATTAACAAGTTTTGAGGATGAGAAAATGATCTTGCTAGATCTGGACCTCGGCAAATTTCATCTTAATTGATATTTTCTTAAGTAAAGTAATTATTTATAGATGAAAATCTCAATAAAAAAAGTTTGTTTACATTTTTTTCAATTATCTTTTATTTATTAATTGGTTTTTTTAATTTTAAAACATAATAGGTTATAACAAATATTGTTATATATTGGCTTTGGGAACACACCAGATTTAATTGATTAAAATTCCTCTTATTAAAAAACAGGGATTAAAAATATTATCTCAAGCTAGAAGATCAAGTATAATCGATGGTGGGAAAGTAATCTCCGAAATAGAAGCCTTAAATACAATGTATACATTATTTCATGTAAAAAATTGATTCAATAAAATTGTTATTTATTATTTATTTAATTGATTAAAAAACTCGATAAATTATTATTTAATTAAAAAAAAATTATACGAAATTTATTTATATAGCTATATACACATAATCTGTGGACCACTAGAAATGCAAAAACTGCGCGCGGAGTGTGGAATGGATATGGGGGATGCAGTTGTGGGGGGTCCGGGGGTGGGGAGGGGGTGGGGGTGGGGGGTCAGTGGCGGGGGCGAGGTGCGTGGTTTCGGGTGAGTTGGTCCAGGGGGCGTGTACTATATATATTTGTATTTTTTTTTAATTTGGTTACCGTGCATCGCTCGGTGGCTCCAGATACTAGGTATTATAATATGTTTATACCCACTAACTTTTCACGACGCTTTTGTGTATTGAAACCTTTTTATTGTATTCCAATTTAATTTCGCGCTACGGACAAATAATAGATATTGCAAATATTTGTATGTATTCGATTTTACAATGGGTTTTCTTGTTTTCTGGCAAACAATGAATTTAGGATTTACGAGGCTTTGTAAGATATCTACTATCAAGATAGAGAACGCCTAGCTTTTCCATGTTGTGACAAAGGCCGTGTTCTTAAGAAAGATCGTTACCCAAGGCTTAAGTGTTCGCTCGGATTTTAGAGCTCCAAGAATTCTGTTGGCATTTATCCAAAATGAAGAAACATACACTTGTCTCAAGAATGAAATAAATTTACTAAAATAGCTTATGAAGAGAACAAGGTTATTTAAAATTTCTTGAAATCACATTTGCTGTAACTTTGAAAATGGTTAAGAGCCACTGCTGTAAAACGTACGTAGGAATATAGACACATATTATAGCGTTAAATTGTTACTGTGTCTTTTTGTTTGTTCACCTGAAGAAGGTAGGGTGTGTTGAGTAATTTTTTATCTGAAAAGTGGCGTTTGGGAACCTATGGTTTAATTAAGGGGAGATCATCAAAAAGGGAAAGAGGATGGCTAGCTTGGGATAAAGAGGAATGGAGCCAAGGGATTGTATAACATTTCCATTAGAATAGACAGAAGATGAGAAGAGAAACCCTTGACGTTACAAAACGTGTTTGTTGGGTAATGGAAAATGGAAATAAAAGTAAAGAGAAAGGGAGAGAGAAATACAAACTTTGTTTTCGATGTGAGTGACGATGGCCACCAACGGTTTGTTGAAGATAAGTTCTTTGAAAACCTCGCTCGATTTCAGAGGCCAATAATCATATCCGGCCGGGATATCCACTTGAGTTAATCGACAGAGAACGGCTTGGCGTTTCAAGCTAGTGAATCGCATTGGAAGGAAATAAATCTAAAAAAATAATGAGAAGTAGATAAATATATATATATATATATATGTATATTTTAAAATATTTAAAATTAATTAGGCTGGATATTGGGATCTTGGACTGGAGAAAATAATTAAAAGCAGAACAGTAGACTAGATTTTGCAATGACATAAGATGTTTCCCTTCATTGACAAGGCTTGAACAAACTTAATACAAAAGATATCAAATAAAATAAATAAAAACTTCAAACAAAATTGATCAATTAAAGTGAATCATCAAAATGTTTAATTTGTATTAAGTTTGTTCAAGTCTTGTCAATGAAGGGAAAAATCTTATGTCATTCCAAAATCCAGCCTAATGGTCTGTAAATCTGGGGGCACGGCAGTGCCCCAGCCAAGTTCGATTCGGAACGGGGGGGGGGGGGGGGTGCACTGCCAGACTACCCTTTACAGGAAACAACTCAGGCCATTTTGACGCCTCTGTAACTTCGTACTGGAAACCTCTACATGGCTGAAATTTTTTCCACAATACTGGTTCATAAGCTTAACTAAATTACAAAATTTCATATTTCTACTGCTTATACCCTCCAAGTTACAAGAAGCCAAAGATAGGCTTTTTCATCACTCCCTCATCAAAATTCTAGAATGCTAAAATTTGGCATGCTGGTAGAGTTTGGGGTACAATTAATGGGAAAATCCAAAAATTTAAACTATTAATGGGAAAATCTAAAATACGAAAGTTTCCCTTCTTCAGGACCTAAAATGAAGGGGTTAAAGTTATATGCAGACTTTATTAACATTTGCTAAAAATTCAATGAACCTAGAATGCTGAATTTGGCATATTGGAAGAATTTGGTAAATTAATAAAGAGTGAAATCGCAAAGCCGAAACTTTTCCTTTTTCAGGACATAAAATGAAGATGTGAAATTTGTGCGATAAATTATCATCATTTTCGGGATGGTGGTAGAGTTTGTGGCGTTAATAAAAGGTGAAATCGAAAAACCGAAACTTTCCCTTCCTCAGAACATAAAATGAAGGGGTGAAATTTATAGGTTAAATTAACATATAATGACTCTAGATTGATGAAATTTGACATACTGGTAGAGCTTTTCTTGATAAAGAAGAAAATAAAAAAAAACTTTTCCTTCCTCGGGATCTTAAATGAAGGAGTGAAGTTTATAATATAAATTCTCATCAAGTAATAATTTAACAGCAATAAAATGCTAAAATTTGCAATGTTAGTAGATTTCGAGGCATTAATAAAGGGTGAATCGAAAAACTGAAACTTTCCTTTCTTCAGCATCTAAAATGAAGGAGTGAAACTTATGAGCTAAATTAACTAATAGTGAAAATTCAACGATACTAGAATGCTAAAATTTGACATAGTGTAATAACTTGAATCACTAATAAAGTGAGAAATCGAAAAAGATCCTTCATCAGCCTTTAAAATAAATGCGTGAATCTTGCAGGTTAAATTCCCATCCAAATTACAAAAAGAAGTGAAATCTCAACAAAAACACTTGTGTAAAAAAAGGCCAAGTTCGATTAATAAAAACCGTTTGCCAAAAAAAGTAGTGAGATCTAATGTGTTGCCAAGTTCAATATCATCAATTTAATAAATGAGTCATGAATATAGTAACTTCAATTAAAACGCATGTTTTTCATTTCACATGTCCATCTATAGTCATTTATTTCACATTTTTAGTTGAAACTATTTTCCTAAAATTTGGCTTTTACGAATTGTTATGTATGTCACGAATTACTAGTTACCATATCATGAGATCTAAAAGGGAGAGGGGAGGACCTATCAGACAATAATAATAATGCGTAAAAGCCAAGTTTTAGGAAAATAGTTTCAACTAAAAATGTGAAATAAATGAAAATGGATGGACATGTGAAATGAAAAACATGCGTTTTAATTGAAGTTACTATATTCATGACTCATTTAATAAATTGATGATATTGAACTTGGCAACACATTAGATCTCACGACTTTTTTTGGCAAACGGTTTTTATTAATCGAACTTGGCCTTTTTTTACACAAGTGTTTTTGTTTAGATATCTAACGAGAGAGCTGATCCCAAAAGTAAATATTGTTTGGAGATAAAAAAATGTTTTGTTATTTTATATCATCATCTAATGACTTCATATTCTTATAATTGATGTAATTGTTGTAGATTGCCTGAAGAAGTAGAAAAATATACGACGAAACGTGTTGCAACTATTGTAAATTTAGATTTTAATTATTTTCTCAAGTCCAAGATCCCAAAATCCAGCCTAATTATTTTCAAAGATGGACAATAACAAGCCAAATTTAAAATTAAGTTCTAACTTTGGACAATGAAACATTAAAGATGGTTCCATAATCGAAGTAGAAAAGCCTGGCGGTCATGTCATCGTTGTCGATGCTCAGAATGTCGACCCGGTGCCATTCATTTTCATAAACGGCCGCCGCAAGTTGATTAGGCCGAACACACATTGGCGGCATGAGCATGTCGCATTGCCGACCTCTAAAAACAGAACAGAAAATACAAATCCAGATTAGAAGACAAAAGAAACACCACGTTTTGATATATTAATTGGAGAGATTTCAAGTTGCCGATAGTAATGGATTTAAATTTTCTTAGAAAATCATAAGAGAGTGTCATAATATATTATATCGGATGAAATGGATTTTTTAATTGTGTCAGAAGGGTTGTTTTTCACTCCCTCAGGAATTGAACCCGAGTGCCAGTAACAGCAATCCAGGACATTTGGCTACCCTGTGGGGTGAAAAAAACAACCTTTCTGAGATAATTAAAAATAATCCATTCGATCTGATCTAATAAATGACACTCTCATGCTTTTCTAAGATATATTAATTAATAAGTGAGGTATTTTTTTATATCAATATAAATATATATACAAGAATTGCATTCTTCCCCTAAGGTATACATATTAATTAAATTAGAAAATAAAGAAAAAATTGTATTATGGACAAAAGGACCAAACTCAACCAAATTTTGTATACATATTCTATGGGCCTCTAGAAAGCTAGAAATGCAAAAACTATTCCCCGATTTTCAAGTCTTTATCTCAATTTTAATCTTTACCGAACAGGTCTAGACGCTGTTATACTCCCAGTCAACTTCTTATGCTGTATAAGGCTCAAATTCGTCCCTGTCTCGAATATGGCTCTCATCTGTGGAGGGGTGCCTCCAAGCATTCTCTTGCTACTACTGGATGCAATTCAGAAGCGAGCAATTAAACTAATAGGAGAACCGGCTCTAACCAACTCACTCGACTCCCTGGCTCACCGAAGAACCGTTTCTGCTCTTTCCCTGTACTACAGATACTATCACGGTGTCTGTTCAGTCGAGCTGAAATCAATTATCCCCCCTAATGCCCTCTTTACGCGAAACACGCGGTTTTCTAACGCTCAGCACCCCTTCGCTGTCAAATTGGATAAAAGTCGAACAAGCGCTTTCGCCAACTCTTTTATCCCTATGACCTCCAGAGACTGGAACTCGCTCCCTGTCACCATCTTCCCCGCGACTTATAACCTTCAGCTATTTAAGACCCGTATCCACAGATACCTTCGACCCCCGCCCAGCCCATAAAATTCTTTCTTCTTCTTTTCACGATGGAGGGGCCAACCCAGGCCTTTAGGGGTTGCACCTTTTTGGTGTAACTCCTTCTCTCATCATTTTCATTAAAAAAAGCCATGTTAGTTTCCCATCCAAATATCATTCGTTTTTGGCATTGAACGATACATTTTTTATTCAGGCCAAAGTAATGATTCAAAAAATTTGAAACCGTAGACATCCTCATAATACTAGCTATCATTCAGAATTTTTACAAATTTTTAGCTATTATAATTTTCGAGTTACTACTAGATAAAATACTGCTATATCTTAGAGTTACTAAGTTACAGACTCCAAAATTATAATAGCTAAAGATTTGTAAAAATTCTTAATGATAGCTAGTATTATAAGGATAAAGTCTCCTACTGACCTAGAAATTACAATCCATGCTACTTTGTCCATATGAAGATGGAATTGAATTATTTTTAAGTCTCTTTTTACACAACTCTGAAATGGCCTGACTATTATTAAACTATATTCAAACACTTTCCAGTTAGCTACAGATCCCAGATTAATATGAAGAGCAATAGCCAGCCTCGCTGTGTTCTAATCCTGGTAGTTCCTTTTGTCCTAAATTCAATTTTTTCTTTATTCTTTAATTTAATTTAATTTGTAAAATTGTCTTTGAAAGTGACCTCGTTGTGATTGAGTCCCGAAGCTTTATGAAAAAATAATTTTCTAGCTTTGAATTACGTGAGAGAAGGGCAAGTTTTAGAATATAGTACATATAATATAATAATAAGTACCTGGCCACCGAGCGATGCTCGGTAACTTTTTGCTTCAGTTAAAAGCTATATATTAATCCCGAACCCCCCCCCCCTCTCACCCCGGACCAGCACTACTTCATCCCACCTCCTGTACCCCTCCACCTTACATCCACCCCCGCCTACACCCACACCCCACTCCAATTCCGCCGCCACCCCCGAAACCACTTCCCTCGCCCCACCGTACCCCTTCACCACCACACTCCCCACATCTACCCCACCGCCCCCTCACCCAGTTTTTGCATTTCAAGCCTTGTAGTGGCCCACAGATTATGTGTATATAGGTATAGGTATATAAATAAATACCGTATAATTTTTTTTAATTAAATAACAACTTTTGAGTCCATCAATTAAATTGCCAAATTCTAATACAGAAAAAATACGTTTGTGGGATCAAAAATTAGATTTTTAATCAATTAAATTGTCTAACTTTTAATATATATAATAATATTTGTAATAATCTATTAGTGGAATTTAAAATTAAAAATTAAAAGGAAATTGAATAAAAATGTAATTATCGAGACAACCACCTGTGAATAATTATTTCAATTAACAAAAAACCCATCAAAAACAACTTAGCCGAAGATGAGACCGTGACAGATCGAATGTCCAACACAAAACCCTCCTAACCCGTGAATTTCATCCAAATCGTTAGAGCCATTTATCGAGAACCCGATCGGATATATATATATATATATATATATATTATTTACTACAATTCTCATCTGTCTGATTCTTTGGGGAATCGAAACAGATGAATTTTGTTCAGTTTTTCAATAATAAATTTTATTTAGAATGTTTATATGTTAACATTTAAATGAAAGCGAAAGTTAAAACTTTTATTTCAACTCTTGGTTCACTATCAAAACGAGTCGGGTCCCAAGTGCACCAAAATAGGGCAGTGACCGGATAAAAGTTTTAACTTTCGCTTTCATTTAAATGTTAACATATAAACATTCTAAATAAAATTTATTATTGAAAATCTGAACAAAATTCATCTGTTTCGATTCCCCAAAGAATCAGACAGATGAGAATTGTAGTAAATTTATAACAACCATACTATTAGGAAAATAGAAGAAAAACGCGATTGAACTAGAGAGTTGAATATATATATAAGATTTGATTATAGGATCTAGTCAGGGGATCCATCGCCTAAATGGAGAAAGCATTTGCGGGCTTAACGCAGAAGATGTCGGATCATACCCGGCTGGGTCCTGTATCTTTTTTTCAACTCTTGGTTCACTATCAAAACGAGTCTGGTCCCAAGTGCACCAAAATAGGGCAGTGACCGGATAAAAGTTTTAACTTTCGCTTTCATTTAAATGTTAACATATATATATATATATATATATATACTATTTTGGATCGTTTAATAAGAGTAGATAAATAGATAATAATAATAAGTTACCTATAATACACTTGCATATCATCCATAAGTTTATTAAGCGCATCGCTGCAGTCGGGGTCGTGTATATTGACCCAGAAGCATGAAGGGCTGATGATCTCGTTGATGACCACCTCGACGCAATCGCCGATCTCAATGTGGTCGGGCAGCTTTTGAGATTCGATCACTGTTGTTGGGGTGGCAACATTGTCAGGGAATTGCCCCAGCAGAGTTGGGTCATCCTAAAATAAAAGAGATTTTATTTCATTTCATTATTTCACTCACAGAACAAACAAATGACCCCCCCCCCCTTAGCAGGCAGCTACTAAATTTGTTTTTTCTTTGTTTTTGAGAAGCCAAATTTATCATTAAAAAAAAAACTCGGAATTTTATATATAAAAAAAAAAAAATGGATAATATTAAAATAAGGACAAGTTTTTATGTGTGACTTTTTTATTTATCAACCAACGACTTCTTGAGGGTTTCTACAATTATAAGAACATTATTAATATGAATTTACAAAAGTACAATTACAATTACAAAACAAACATGTATTAATAGTTTACCTACCAAATAGTCATGTCACACATTCGTCTAAATTTTCTTGTTATCTTGGTTACCATCGAAGACCATCAGAACACAAATTTCAAAAAATATTTGACACATTCACAAAAACAATGTTTGCCCTGAAGAAGTCAGCAAAATCGACGAAACGTTGGTTGTTAAATAAAAAAGTCACACATAAAAACTTGTCCTTATTTGCATAATATAAACTTTCAAATTAATACAAATTATGGACGGAAATGATAATATTAAAGTGTCATATATTATTGAATTCAGAAATAAATATTATATATAGAGGGTGTAAAATTAAAAATTGGGCCCAAAAGAAATACTGAAATTCATGCTTAAAACTACATGAAGTTATTTGATTGTTATCGGCCCGGCGGCCGCGAAGGGTTTTTGTGCTTTGAAGCTACTTGTAAATTTTTTAATAATTTTCTACAAAATCTACATGTTCAAATTTTTGTTTATTTTAAATAAATTTTCAATCAGAAATTATGACAGAATGTGGACAAGATTTATTTTATTGAAATATTATATTTTCAGAAAATTTTATAAAATAAATTTTTACTAGATCATTTCGTTTGTCTTTAGCCTTCTTGAATATTTTGAAGGTAGTATGTTGCGGAAAGAAAATTCCAGGCTCTAAAAATCATAGGGATAAACGAGTTGGCAAATGCGTTTGTTAGGTATATGAGGGGGGGCCACGCAATGACCTATGGATTGGTCACTTTTGGGTCGCTGGGGACTACAATATCCGGTTCTTATGTTCTAAATCCGGTTTCAAACTATTATGGGCATTGATTCCTTTCACCTACAAGTCATAAATTGAATACGAATCTAATACTTCACATTATATCCTACTAGCTGCAAGGCCCGCCTTCGGTGGCCCTCTTGCTAGCAGGGGCACGCCCCCTGAACCCCCACCTCACCCCTATCCCCCTCCCCACCCACACACCCACCCCCCACCCCGGACCTCGCACCCCACCACGAGCCCTCCAACCCTGCGCACCACACCCCCACCTAGCCCCGTGGACTCCATCACGCACCCTGCACCCCACTCTACTTCGCCTCACCTCTCTCACCCCACCCCATTCCACCCCGCGCAGACCATATGCTAACCCATCCCCACTCCATTCCACCTCGCACCCCACCCTCCGCAACCAGTTTTTGCATTTCTAGTCTTCTAGTGACCCACAGATTATGTATACAAAATTTGGTTGAGTTTGCTCCAAGGGCAAGAATTTATTTTTTTCACCCTCCCCCCTTTTTGGGTTGTTTTTTGGGGAAATTTTTTAAACAAAAGTTGTCAGAAATCACATCCCCTACAACTTTGCTCATTATAAAATTTGCCGTAGAGTTAATAGTTTAGGAGTTATTTGATAATTTTCATTCGTGCACCCCCCCAAACCCCCTTCTGGGGTCAAAATATCAAAACGTTATATAGCTAAAGACGTAAGTTAGAAGACATCTGATGTAAATATGAAATTTCATAATAATCCCTTCAGCCGTTTTTACGTGAATCGTGAGCAACTTTTCGCGGAAACCACTGAAACAGACAGACATACAGACAGGAATTTTGTTGAGGGTGTTTTCGTTCATAACTTTGCTTGAAACGTGTGCAATCAAAATTTGGCGTGATTTGGAGCAATGTACAGACAAAACCTTAATTTTATATATATAGATATCATGTAATGATATAGAGAATATATACATAAAGTTTAGGGAAAGCGGTGTTGGTTTATAGTGAAACTATTAAATACAGGAATTATTTAACGGGTTATAGTGGTGTTTCAGAGGAAATAAAATTAAAAAATTAAAAATCTTGTAAATTTTTGGAGATTTTTTTTATTTGTCTCTATACATATTTCGAGCTATGAACCCTTCATCAGAGGTTTAACAGGAAAACTGTTAAACCTCCTGATGAAGGGTTCATAGCCCGAAATATGTATAGAGACAAATAAAAAATCTCCAAAATAATTTAAAAGATTTTTTAATTTTTTAATTTTATTTCCTCTTTGTGAAACACCACTATAACCCGTTAAATAATTCCTGTGAGAATATATACGTGAAAAGAAAAATTTCAAACCAAGACATAATATTGGAATGTGCTGCCCGCTATAATATTCTTTTTGAAAGTGGCCCATTGTCCAAAACAGGTTGCCGAGCCATGTAATATAGTGAGCGAGATTCCCATTCTAGAACTAATTTTTGAATTGCACTGTACCATATATAAGTAAGAATAATTGATGTACAAATAGTTAGTTCTTGAGGAAACAATTTCAGGGATTGGGATCTAAGGTACCTGAGGAGATGGATGCAGCTCTTGAATATTTGAAGGTAGGTTGCGGAAAGGAAATTCCAGGCTCTAAAATCATAGGGATAAACGAGTTGGCAAATGCTTTTGTTAAGTATATGAGATAAATAGAGATTACTCTTATCTATATGTGTTAATATTACTTACCGATGGGATCGGGGGAATAGAGACTTCGGAATTATAAAGACTTTGCTTCGGAAATAAAACAATTTCTGTATTAGCATTTTTACTAATGATTATGAAATCATTAAGGCTTTCAAGAAGAGCAACAGGTGATTTAAAATCCCATAAATGATGATTATTAAAATCAAGCTCATGTAATTCCTGAAATAATTTAAAAAATAAATTAAAATTTAATTCGAATAAAAAAATAGATTTAAAAAAATTTACTTTATATTTAATAATAAAATCTTCAAGAGTAATACCACTTTTAAATTTTAAAAGTAGGGTAATGATGTTGTATTTTATTGCTTGAGGAATTCGTCTATCTGAAAAATAAATAAATAATTAAATGAAAATTATTGTTAATTCGAATATTTGAGTGTTTTATAATTTGTGTTTCAAGAAAAATGGATGGAAATTTTCAAAGACTAGAAAAACAGCTCGCAGAAGCGTCTTATCGGCACGATATTTAAATTTAAATAAATACGTAGTAGAGGGGTCAATTTAAATATTAGATCTTGGTATATACCGGGTGAGTTATTTATCTTGAGACAGTCTTATAACTCAAAAACAGTGCATTATATGATAAAAAGTTTCAAATGAAAGTTTATTTATATCAAGGGGGAAACTAAACTACGCTATTAGCTTTATTCGTTTTGGATGCCTTGGGCGCCCTTATGTCAGCCTCAAGTCACTAACCCATATTCGTTTAGGAATACCAACCGACTTGGTGTGCCCCAGCCCTATTCGTTTTGGGATAGTTGTGGCACTGCTGGGCCTTCTTGTGGCGTGCACCAAGTACACATGCTCATCGAGCATGGTCACTTGGGGCACTCTTGGTTAATCTTCGCACCATTTTGAATTTCAAAACACCGATTTTTTATATACTCTGTTTTAAACTTGAATTTATTATTGTTATTTAATTTAGAATAATGAATGACCAGGAAAGTTATTATTTTATTAAATTATTTATATAAATTATTCTTTTAAGTCGTTTATTTGTTATTATTACATTGAATATTAGTTTCTTCTGCTGGAAAAATAAATTTTTAATATTTTTGGTTAAAAAAAATAAATAATTAAAAATTATTTTATTAAAAATAAAACAGAAGACTCTCATTTTATTTTTTAACCTAAAATAAAAACAATTCTGTTACCATCGACAGTGAAATCTTTTATTCAACTAATACATTTTTAATAAGTAGGTTATAATGAAAGAAAATAAATAAAATTAAATACATTTTTAACTTATTTATAAAGAGACTACAGTTTAAAGGGCAATATTTATTTTTCTAGAAGAAGACACATTTTTTTTGACTTTTCGACCTTTCTAGCCATTAGCGAATTTACGATACTAATTATTTTTTATTAAATAAGTTTCTACCCCCCCCCCCCACGGGTGACAACATTTTTTATTGTCTCCTTTAATAATAATATAAAAAATTTCCGATCATTTGAAGTTCATCATCTGAGCTTGATGAAGATTCACAATCAGAATCACTTTCGAGAAGTAATTTTATAATGGAAAATTCTTTTTCCATAAAAGTATCCATTATTTATTTGTAACTAGGTACCTATATTATTTATTTAAAATAATTATTAAATAAATAAATTATATAAATAAATATATAACCTATTATATATGTATACCTACCACTCTTAATTATTACACTAGAATAAAAATAATATTTTTTTTAAATTTCGTTATTCGAATATAGCCATGTGTCAAAAATACATTCGTTTTAGAGTCAACCAAACTAGGGCACACCTGAAGTGCCCCGGCTGAAAAAAGTGACACCAGATGGTGCACTTGACTCAACTTAAGGCACACACGCAATTTCCAAAACGAATAAAGCTAATGTTTGTCGACCTAGAACAAGCTTTCAAGGGTATTTCAAGGTCAAGTTCTGTTTTTTAAATAGAAACCTATATGTTTCTGTATATATTTCTTAATCTAGAAAAAAACTGAACAACTTTCATAAGAAATATTTTTTATACGAAATCAAATAAAAAAAATATTAAATCAATTAGATCTCAAAAAAAAATGGTAAAAATTATTTTTAACAATCATTCAACTTAATTATCAAATATTTAATTATTAAATAAATAATTTATTAATTTTGCCACACTGTTCGGAGACATTCCAGAGTGTATCTATCGCTAGTCTTCTGGATGAATTCCAGTTCCAATTTCCTTATTTTGGCCTGTTTCAGTTTCTTCATAGCCTTTACATTTCTTGTTTTTTTTAAACAGATTTAAAACACGATCAAATGAAGCTTGGGAGGGTGTATTCCTATAAGGAAAACGCTCGGCATTCATTTCAATAATAACACTTTTCCACATTAACCGCTTAAATTAAGACCATTTCAATTCTTTCTTCAACAAAAAATGCCCCATTTTTATACAATATAACTATCTACTGGATTGACACGAGAATTACACTTTTTTAAACTCAAGAATTTTAAGTAGTTCTATTAAGTAGAAAATAATCTCTTAAATCTATGTATAATGAAGTTTTAATATCATTATAAACACTTATTTTAATATAATAATAAAACTTGAGTAAGATACGAGGTAGGTTTCACAAAAAAGAAATAAAACAAAATTGAAATTTGAATTCGATATATTTCGGGGGTTAGCCCATCATCAGGAGTCTAAGGGCCGGTTGTATGTCGCATAAGTAAATGCTTTTTACCACTAACCAAGGGTAGATGGTAAATGGAGGGACTGGGATGGCCAATCAGATAACAGGAACTTTCAGTGCCTGTTATCTGATTGGCCATCCCAGCAACTCCATTTACCATCTACCTATGGTTAATGGTAAAAAGCATTTACTTTGCGACATACAACCGGCCCTAAGAAAAGTTTTCCTGATGATGGGCTAACCCCCGAAAATATAACGAATTCAAAACTCAATTTTGTTTTATTTCTTTTTTGTGAGAACCTACCTCGTATCTTACTCAAGTTTTATTATTATATTACAATGTTTCACCTAAAACCAACACCGAATTCCTTAAAAGTTACTTATTTTCATTGTTGTGACTTTTTGATTTAATAATTATTTATTTAATAATTAATTATTTGATCATTATTATTTGATAATTAAATTGAATAATTGTTAATTATAATTATAAGGATTTTTTTGAGATCTAATTGATTTAATATTTCTTTTAATTTGATGTATAGAAAAATAGTTTTAATGAAAGTTGTTCAGTTTTTTTTCTAGATTCAGAATATGTACAGAAACATATAGGTTTCCATTTAAAAAACAGAACTTGACCTCGAAATACCCTTGAAAGGTTGTTCTTGGTCGAGAAAGAATAACGTAGTTTAGTTTCCCCCTGATATAAATAAACTTTTATTTGAAACTTTTTTTTTCATTTAATGCACTGTTTTTAGTTATAAGACTGTCTCAAGATAAAAAAACTCACCTGGTATATATGGCAAAGCTTAAAAATTTTTTTACTCCCGTTATAGAAAATTTGATATATAAAATTGAACTTGGTTAGAAATTTAAATTGCTTATTATGAATTATATTATTAAATGGATTTTCTTCCTTAGTGGATAAAAACTCACTACTAAATGACTTACCTTCTATAACTGTGTCTTTGAAAATTTCTTTCAACTTGACGATATTAAATTGATGGACGTTTTTCCTCGCGTCTGTTAGAAGCCAATCAGCTTTGTCAATCTTCTCAAGGACAAACACGTCGGAAATGTCGGCGGCCAATTGGACCATGCTCTGGTAACCCAAAGAGGTGAACTCCACGGTGTAGTTGAATTTCTCTCTGTAGAGGTTGTTCAATTCAGAGCACAAAATACCCTACAAGAAAATTGGATTTCTAGTTAATTAATAAGAAAAGGGAAAACTTTATATTCTATTCGCAAATTTGAGTGATTTTTTGACTGCATACGGTTTGATCTACAAAGTTGAAACGTGGCAAAGAGGAGGAATTTATTAATTAGAATTTCAGTTGATTAGCTACAAGCATTCGATAGCTCCCCGTTATATTAATTCGATTTTTTTTCTTGTTTAATTCAAAAGCTTTTATTTTGCCGAGATTAACAGAGTTGTTGATTCATAAAGAGAAACAAAGAGGTTGTCCTCTGCTTGATGCAAATAAACATACACACATATATGGTGGGTCATCTAACGTTTGGAAATTGAATTGGCTATAAAAAAAAGTAATGGATATTTTTTCAAAATTATGAGTTTATTAGAAAGATTGGACATTTTCATTTAAGAATGAAACACAAACATCATTCAAATGACTGTACTCCATCCGATCAACCCAATTTTTTAGTACATTTTCAATCTGAATCGGCTATAAAAAAAAAAAAAACTAATGGATATTTTTTCAAAATTATGAGTTTATTAGAAAGATTGGACATTTTCATTTAAGAATGAAACACAAACATCATTCAAATGACTGTACTCCATGCGATCAACCCAATTTTTTAGTACATTTTCAATCTGAATCGGCTATAAAAAAAAAAACTAATGGATATTTTTTCAAAATTATGAGTTTATTAGAAAGATTGGACATATTCATTTAAGAATGAAACACAAACATCATTCAAATGACTGCCACGGCTGGCTTGACAGTACTCCATCCGATCAACCCAATTTTTCAGGACATTTTCAATCTGAATCGGCTATAAAAAAAAAACTAATGGATATTTTTTCAAAATTATGAATTTGGACATTTTCATTTAAGAATGAAAAACAATATTTTTGTTTCCAAAAATTGAAAAGGATGCCATGGGTGACATTTGGTTTCAACAGAACGCCCCGTCACCTGCCACACAACCAACATAACAATCGATCTTTTGAGCACTGTTTTTGGAAATCGAATAATGATTTTGTGTTTCATTCATAAATGAAAATGTCCAATCTTTCTAATAAACTCATAATTTTGAAAAAATATTCATTAGATTTTTTTTATAGCCGATTCAAATTCCAAAAGTTAAATGGCCCACCCTATATATATCAAATATATATTGTTAGCGACCGGAAGCTTCACAGGACTCCCGAGTCGCTGAGAGGTAGCTGCTCCTTCGACCAGGCTGACAACAAGGGATGAAGCGTCATCGAGAAACTGAGTCAACCTTGCATCCGGGATCCACGACATCCTGCTGACGAATGCCGGCGAGACACATCCGGGGACAACACCCTGTTGCAAGGGATTCACCCGGCGACGAGATGCACCCCGAGGGACACTCTCAGTTGAATCCCCGACCAAGATACACGTCTCGCTGTATTTGATTGGACTGAATAAATGTTTCGATAAAACTTGACTTGTCTTTCATTTATTTAATTTATATATATATATATATATATATATATATTATTTATTTATTAGGCCTTCATCATCAGTCAAAACTATAAATAATATTTTTCATGGGGTCAATATTCACGCGATAGTGAATGTTCGTGAGTTTCCCATGGATCGCCGGAGGTTCGACTTGGTTTTTTAACAGGCCTATTAATTTTTTTTTAGTATAATTGTTATTATATATTTTAATACAAATTAGCTATTTGTTGTTTAATTTACAATGTGGTACCTATAAAACTCAAGAGTATTAGTAAAAAAAAATAGTTTAATTAAAAATATTTTTATACACTGAAGCAAATAAAAAGCCAAGTATTTTGTTGTTTCTTAAAATAGGAAATATGTTGTAGATTAATTTAAAAAAAAATTGACTTAATTATCACTTTGCCTCTTAGAGATATGAATTTTTTTGTAAAACACCGTTTCGTGCTAAAAAGTTTTTAAAAATATTTTTTTTTTTAAAAAACAAATAAACATAAAATGTTGCAATATTTTTTTCTGGAATCAGCACAGTTCACTCAACAATAGTGCAAATGTTCATAAGATTTGCTCCATAAATGACCAAGATACAAATATTTTTCATTGAAAGTACAAGTTCTTTTCGGAGGTTAGGAAACGGCAAAACGGTTATTTTACCAATATTTCAAAGTCCTCTACAATAAAAACCTGTTGAGATAAAGAGATAAAATTTGGTATACTTTCATATCTACGTGAGAAGATAAAAATACAAAGTTTCATCAAAATCGGAGGTGGTGGGTGACAAATTCGATTTTTCTGGATGATTTGGTGTGGAATGACCCCGTACGAACTTCAAAGTTGCCCCTACTTACCGATAATTTAAACCATGCAAAGTTTTGTCTACCTTGGACCAAACTAGTAATGACACATAACAAAATTGCTTTTTAAAGTTAATATACTCTTAAAGAATAATTTTTTACCTTGGGATTTTCATCTAAAATGCGGAAAAAGTTTTGTTTCATGCGATCTGACACGCAATCTGAGGAGTGTTCCGAGGGCTGATTCGACGCCTCATCCAGTAAATCATTTTCATCACTGTCGGGGTCGATTGCAGTTTGGCGTGGAGTGGTCGGCAAAGTTTCCGGCGTCGGGGCGGCAGGGCTGGCCTCATTATACGATTTATTCGATAATTTCGCGTTTTGTTTTTGCTTGGGCGACGGCGGTTCCACGTAGCCATTGAGGTTCTCGGACATGAGGGGTTGTGGCGGCTTCGAGCTAAACGAATAATTGAATTCCGAGTGTGGTCTAATCGGAAAGGCCGTTTTCGGTGTCATGTTAGAGTCAAATCTCACTCGGTGATCATAATGAGAGTAAGATAGGAAAGGGATTCTTCGGATGATTTCGAGAATTCCTATTTGGGAAAGCGTATATCGGAAACTGTTGTTGCACTGGTAGATTAGATGTTCCATGTCCCTAATGTGAAGGCCCTGCATTCAAAAAACAAAACAAACAGAAATTGAAAAATTATCACCTTTAACAAAATTTCATAGAAAAATTGTGCTATAATAAATCAGGGGTGGGCACGCCGGGTTTTCAGTTATTCTAAAGAGCCCCACAAAATATTATTTGGATACCCAATTATAAATACATATAGTAAAATTTTATTTAACTCAATATGATGATGACATACAAGTTTTAAATGGTGAATAAAAAGTTTCACTTTTACAAAATTCGGTAGGCTGTTTGCAGTTTCGGTGAATTAATAATAATTTTTGACGTCATTTCTTTATATAGAAGAATTAGTTAATGACAGATTCTTTTGTCAGTCTAGACCAGGCATGTCAAACACGTGGCCCCACCAGACTTTTTAAAAAAATATTAATTATTTTAAATTAAATTTTTAACAGGCTTCAAAAAAGGAGGAGGTTCTCAATTCGACTGAATTTTTTTTTTTGTGTCTATGTTACCTGATATCTTCGCCAATTATGAACCGATTTCGATCGATTTTTGCATTGGGTTCAGTCTAGTTTCCGATTGGTAAAAATATAAATTTCATTGGTATTGGACCTTTTTTGTTATGTTTGTTCGCGCATAACTTCTTTGTTTACGAACTGATTTTAATGTTTCTTTCTGCGTTTGGATCAATATAGCTCCAAGATAGTCAAGATACCTAACTATTTATTTATTTTATGTATGTTCAGCGAGAACTTTTTGTCATGTGGACCGATTTCGATGATTCTTTTTATAATGAAAAGGAGGTACCTTAGGGGTGGTCCCATATTAATTTGGTCAAGTTCTGATGATATATATGATCAATGACGAAATAACGTAAATCTCCAATTCTTATGAGCAAATAATCGAAATTATAATAAATAAAATCTTTTATAAAAAAAATCTTAAAACATTCATTTAAAACTCGCAAACGTTTCGAGAGAATTTCTATATTTATGAATTGAATTTTATTATCATTTTCTGATTCATTCGCCCGGCGATTTCTCTTACGAGATACATGGAAGCTATTATATTAAGTAACTATTAATTATCACTAAAAAAATAAAAATAATAATTTTTAGAAAAAAAAATAAAACCGACTTCAAAAAAATTAAATGCAACAAATAAAATAATAAAACTCAAAAATCAAATAAATGCACTCAATCTGATGATGGATTCTTATAGTACTCACCAAAATAAGACGAAAATGAAGAATACCATTTTTCGAGATTTCCGCTTAGTTTTCGAGATATAAAAATACTTTTTTTATTTATTTCATTTTATTTTTCAATTGTTTTTTTATTGAATCCATGGAAACCGTAGTATCAGGGGGTTCCGTGTGGCGCCGCTACTGACGACGGATTCTTTTAGAAAATAAATATTAGTTAAAAAATAATTAGTTAATGTCCAGAAAATTAGAATATGTAAAAGTCGATGCTGGTTCGGTTAAGATATATTCAGTTCGGCTCGTATATCTTCATTTCGGGCTGGTTTTTAGGTGTTTAGGTTGGCATCACGGTCTATGAACTCAATTTCAGTTCAAATTTGTAGTTTAAATTTTATTTTTACTTTCCTACTTATTTTGTCAGTTCTAAAAGAATCCGTCATCAGGAGCCACACGGGATCCGTGATACAATGGTTTCGTGGTTTCAAAAAAAACAATTGAAAAATAAAACAAGAAAACAGTATTTTTAAACTGGATATCTCGAAAACTAAGCGAAATCTCGAAAAATGGCATTCCTCATTTTCGTCTTATTTTGGTGAGTACTATAAGAATCCATCGTCAGATCGCGGCGCCACAGTTACCGTAGAATCGCCCGTAATGATATTGGGTGAGTTCATTGGTAATATGTGATGTGAAAAATTGGGATTCCACTTGATGAAACCATATGTTAACGTTTTTTCGCCAAAAAGTAGGTATTTTAATTGCTACTCGACTTATCTGTTGAGTTGGATTGGTTTCTTCCGTGGTGATTCCATCCTGATGATCCATTTGGAATTTGAACAAGTCGGGACTAAAATCAAATCCTGTTTCGTTTTTTTCTGTTGTTGTTCTTGTCCGGAATCACGTCGGGTTCTTTTATTTAATTAGATTTAATATTATAATTAGTAAAAAGAACAAAATTATCAGAAGGGATAAATTTTTTATTTGCGAAGAAAAATCAACAAAAAAGGAATACAAAAATTAGAAAAGAATACAAATTAAAAGTTGATCTGGTCTGTCGTGATCTGTAGGATCATCAGAAGGCGGTGGGTGCCCTGACTACAATTAATAACCTGTCTCTACTTAGTTAATATCAAAACGGAATTCGATTGAAGATTTTCTGATTTGAAAAGCTGTCAATTATTACAATTTCATCTTTTTACTTCACCTCTATCTATCGATAATTAAATTTAATATGAAAGATATTAATTTGCCGATGGTAATAGATTCAAATTTACTAGAAAATCATAGATCAAAGATGGTGTCATCTATTAATTCCGATGGAGTGGAATATTTTTAATTATATGTCAGAGGGGTTGTTTTTCACCCCCTCGGGAATCGAACCCGAGTGCCAGTAACAGCAATCCGGGCCACCTGGCTCACCTGCGGGATACGAACCTCTCTGACATATGCAAACGCGTAAAATATTTTACTCAAAGATTGTTATCTTAATTTGTAAAATTTCGCGATATAGTGATTCTAAATTTAAACATATAGCCATGCCATATAATTTAAATAAAGGTGGTTGAGTGTTTCGAATTTTGAAGAAATTCAAAATTCGAAGGGCAATGGAATGACTTTTCCTAATTTAATATGAAAGATATTAATTTGCCGATGGTAATAGATTCAAATTTACTAGAAAATCATAGATCAAAGATGGTGTCATCTATTAATTCCGATGGAGTGGAATATTTTTAATTATATGTCAGAGGGGTTGTTTTCACCCCCTCGGGAATCGAACCCGAGTGCCAGTAACAGCAATCCGGGCCACCTGGCTCACCTGCGGGATACGAACCTCTCTGACATATGCAAACGCGTAAAATATTTTACTCAAAGATTGTTATCTTAATTTGTAAAATTTCGCGATATAGTGATTCTAAATTTAAACATATAGCCATGCCATATAATTTAAATAAAGGTGGTTGAGTGTTTCGAATTTTGAAGAAATTCAAAATTCGAAGGGCAATGGAATGACTTTTCCTAATTTAATATGAAAGATATTAATTTGCCGATGGTAATAGATTCAAATTTACTAGAAAATCATAGATCAAAGATGGTGTCATCTATTAATTCCGATGGAGTGGAATATTTTTAATTATATGTCAGAGGGGTTGTTTTTCACCCCCTCGGGAATCGAACCCGAGTGCCAGTAACAGCAATCCGGGCCACCTGGCTCACCTGCGGGATACGAACCTCTCTGACATATGCAAACGCGTAAAATATTTTACTCAAAGATTGTTATCTTAATTTGTAAAATTTCGCGATATAGTGATTCTAAATTTAAACATATAGCCATGCCATATAATTTAAATAAAGGTGGTTGAGTGTTTCGAATTTTGAAGAAATTCAAAATTCGAAGGGCAATGGAATGACTTTTCCTAATTTAATATGAAAGATATTAATTTGCCGATGGTAATAGATTCAAATTTACTATGACATCTATTCTCGATGGAGTGGATATTTTTAATTATGTGCCGTAGGCACTCTCCGGAATGTCCGAGTACAGTAATCAGCGTCGGATACGAACCTCTCTGACATATGCAAACGCGTAAAATATTTTACTCAAAGATTGTTATCTTAATTTGTAAAATTTCGCGATATAGTGATTCTAAATTTAAACATATAGCCATGCCATATAATTTAAATAAAGGTGGTTGAGTGTTTCGAATTTTGAAGAAATTCAAAATTCGAAGGGCAACGGAATGACTTTCCTAATTCTAATATGAAAGATATTAATTTGCCGATGGTAATAGATTCAAATTTACTAGAAAATCATAGATCAAAGATGGTGTCATCTATTAATTCCGATGGAGTGGAATATTTTTAATTATATGTCAGAGGGGTTGTTTTTCTGAATCAACTATACCATCGGCAAATTAATATCTTTCATATTAAATTAGGAAAAGTCATTCCATTGCCCTTCGAATTTTGAATTTCTTCAAAATTCGAAACACTCAACCACCTTTATTTAAATTATATGGCATGGCTATATGTTTAAATTTAGAATCACTATATCGCGAAATTTTACAAATTAAGATAACAATCTTTGAGTAAAATATTTTACGCGTTTGCATATGTCAGAGAGGTTCGTATCCCGCAGGTGAGCCAGGTGGCCCGGATTGCTGTTACTGGCACTCGGGTTCGATTCCCGAGGGGTGAAAAACAACCCCTCTGACATATAATTAAAAATATTCCACTCCATCGGAATTAATAGATGACACCATCTTTGATCTATGATTTTCTAGTAAATTTGAATCTATTACCATCGGCAAATTAATATCTTTCATATTAAATTAGGAAAAGTCATTCCATTGCCCTTCGAATTTTGAATTTCTTCAAAATTCGAAACACTCAACCACCTTTATTTAAATTATATGGCATGGCTATATGTTTAAATTTAGAATCACTATATCGCGAAATTTTACAAATTAAGATAACAATCTTTGAGTAAAATATTTTACGCGTTTGCATATGTCAGAGAGGTTCGTATCCCGCAGGTGAGCCAGGTGGCCCGGATTGCTGTTACTGGCACTCGGGTTCGATTCCCGAGGGGGTGAAAAACAACCCCTCTGACATATAATTAAAAATATTCCACTCCATCGGAATTAATAGATGACACCATCTTTGATCTATGATTTTCTGATAATTAAATTGTTGACGAAAACCAATGTGATTTTTTGCTGAAGCAAAAATTTATGGAAGTTGGAATTCCAGATTTTTATACATATAATATCTATCTGTAGATCGGTTTCCGTTTGTTACGGGTATACTGGCTATTTTTTTTTTTTTTTTTTAATGCAATCGAATGCAAGAAGGGGTGCACCAGTAAAGATGTAGCCCCTATGGATCTCGAAAGACCCTTGCATTACCGAAGAGAAGGGAAAGTTGATTAAGAGAGAGGATGTAGACGCAGGTGTCTATGCACCCTGGTTTTGAAGGTTTGAAGATCATAGGTGCTGGGAAAGATAGAGGCTGGGAGAGAGTTCCAGTTCCTTGAAGTCATGGGGATATATGTATTCGCGAATGAAGTGGTCCGGCACTTTTCCAATTTGACAGCGAAAGAGTGTTGGGAGTCGGCAAAACGTGTGCTGCGTGCAAAGCATGCTTTGGGGGAATTATTGATTTTATCTCGTCAGAGCACCTGCCGTGATAGTATCTATAGAAAAGGGAAAGGGCAGAGACATCTCTTCGATGAGCTAGCGAGTCGAGGGACTCGTCGGTGAGGGTAGAATCGTCAATTAGTCTGACGGCTCGTTTCTGAATTGCATCAAGGGTAGCAAGAGAATATTTTGAGGCTCCTCTCCATAGATGAGAGCCGTATTCGAGACAGGGGCGGATTTGGGCCTTGTAGATGGTGAGAAGTTGTGGGGGTTTGTAAAATCGCTTGGACCTGAATAAGAAGCCAATCTTCCTTGCTGCAGATTTCGCCACAGAGGAGATGTGTTCATTCCAAGACAGGTCAGATGCGACAGAGACGCCCAACATGGATAGGCTGTCACACATTTTCAGGGTATTCGAATCGAAGTGAATATCAGGGAAATCTCTATTTTCGCGCCTAGAAATTAGACAACATTGAGTCTTATTTGAATTAAAGTTAACTAAATTTTGAGAGCCCCATTTATTCAGTTTGTCTAAGTCGAGAGTAATTGAGGAGGCAATATTGATTCGATTATTTGGGAGAGAGGGTTTGCCGTGTAGAGTGCTATCGTCGGCGTAACAATGAGTGGGGTTTGCCGTTTGATCAATAAGGTCGTTTATATAAATAAGGAAGAGTGTGGAGGAGATTACAGAGCCTTGAGGAACACCAGAGTTTGTGGAGAACGATTCAGATGATGTTCCATCCACCACAACTTTTATACTTCGGTTTGTCAGAAAGCTTTCTATCCATTTGCGAAGTGTTGGTGTGAATCCAAAGGCTGGTAGTTTGGCAAGAAGATTTTTGTGCCAAACCTGGTCAAAAGCTTTGGAGATATCAAGGGCTACAGCGAGGGTTTCTTTTCCGGCCTCTAGAGTATTGTTCAAGGTGTGGGTGACATAGGTTAAGATGTCGCCTGTGGAACGATTTTGTCTGAATCCATATTGTCTATCGTGAATTAATTTATTGTTTTCTAAGTGATGAATCACGTGTTGGTTTATGACTAATTCCATTAATTTGGAAAGAACAGAGGTGATCGAGATAGGCCTGTAATTAGAGATTTGTGATGTGTCTCCTTTTTTAGGAATAGTTGTGACTCTGGCTATTTTCCAGCTTTTGGGGAATATGCCCGACTCGTAAGAGAGTTGGAATAGCTTGGATAAGATAGGGGCCAGTTCAGGGGCGCATTTTTTAATGAGAATTGGTGGGATGTTATCCGGGCCAGCGGCGGATTTGGAATTTAATTTATTAATGGCTTTTATGATTATTTGGGGCCTGAAAATTATTTTGCCCATGAGGTTGGTTTGGGGGGTATAAGTGGGCGGGTTAAGCCCTTTGTCATCTAAAGTGGAGTTAGTTGCGAAATAGGATGCTAGTGATTCGGCTTTTTCAGCGGGGGTCGTGGCTACTGAACCATTTGGGTGAAAGAGGGGAGGAAGTGAGGGGGACGCGAAATTTCTATTTATTGCCTTATGTAACGAGAAAAAGGCCCGTTTTCCATTGGGGCAAGATGCGAGACGGTCTGCTATCCTCTGGTCGAATGATTTCTTTGCCTCAGAGATGATTTTTTTGCATGAGCTTCGCGATTTGGTAAATGCAACTCGGTCACATTCTAGCCGTGAAAGTTGCCATTTCTGAAAAGATTTGTTTTTTTCACGGACGGAATCTGCGCATTGTCCACCAAACCAAGGCTTAGAATCCTTGTTCCCTTTAATCAATTTTGAGGGGATATAGGTTTCTAAGCCTATTTGAATTGCCTCGTTAAGGGCGTCTGCGAATTCTGAAGCGTTTTTATCTCTGATGCAGAGGCTATGTTCGGAATAACTTATTTAGAGCAGCAGGAGCAACTATTTTCTTTAATGAAAAATAACAAAAATTCAGAAAGGTCAAGATTAACCGATCAACGTTTATCATCAATTTTAAAAATTTCATCAGCTCAATCAATATATTCAATCAAATTTTGATGACTTGCTTTGTGAAAGACGATGTCAAATATCTTCTAAAAATTAATATTAAACTGTGATTTTGTTTATTTCTTATTAACTTTTATTTTTGTTTTTTATAAAAAATATAAAATATTTATAGTGGAAGTTTAAGTTTAAAAAATAACATGAAATATAAATTGTCTATAACTTTTTAAGGAGTTCGGTGTTGGTTCTAGGTGAAACATTTTAATATAATAATAAAACTTGAGTAAGATACGAGGTATTTTGTGAAACCTACCTCGTATCTTACTCAAGTTTTATTATTATATAAATTGTCTAATGTAGTGAGGCGTCGATCCAGACCTCTGATTTGGGGTGGAGGGGGGCGGCCGCGTGAAGTTTTACCAGATGTTTTAATTAATGTAAATTGAAGAAAATACTACTCTAAATTTTTTTTTATTTCAGTAGTTGCCAGCTTCTCCGTTCCAAACAACTAGCTCAATAGTTTTAAATAAACATAAAAAATTTAGTTCTCTCATGCTTGGGGGAGGGGGGCGATTGCCGTCCTCTGGATCCACGCAAGATTGAGCTTGACATTGAATAATAAATACATAATATAGGGTGGGCCATCTATATGTGTACCCATTTGTTTCTGAAATAATAATTTAAAGAAAACCGATCCGATTTTTTCTTTGCATTAGGCATTTATTTTGCTCCAAGTAAATACATTTCAACCACTTTTCGAAAATGATTTGGTTCAGGTGATCGCCCTTTGCTCTGGCGACATAATGGGCTCGTTTTTCGGCATTTTCAATCACTTTCTCGAGTGTTGCCAAATATCAGCCTCCGGCGCATAACGATGTGAATTTATTCCCGTATTAAAATAAAACTGGCAAGCAAGATTGAGCCACAGGATAAATCGCGTCGGGTTGAATATGGCAAATTTCGAAAAAGGGTGATTATGACTGGCCACACGTTCGCCTGATTTAACGCCGCTAGACTTTTATTTGTGGGGATATTTGAAATCAAAAGTGTACATCGACAAGCCACAGACTCTGGCTCAACTCAAGACCAACATCGAACGTGAAATAGCGGTTACACCCGTAAGAGCAACACTCGAGAAAGGGATTGAAAATGCCGAAAAACGAGCCCATTATGTCGTCAGAGCAAAAGGCGATCACCTGAACCAAATCATATTCGAAAAGTAACTGACATGTATTTATTTGGACCAAAATAAATGCCTAATGCAAAGAAAAAATCGATTCGTTTTCCTTTAAATGTTCATTTCTGAAACAAATGGGTCACATGTAGATGGCCCACCCTGTACATAATATAATCATTCTAAAAATCGTATTTTATTAATTTTTTGAACATTGAAAACATGCGGCCCCTAACTTAATATAAAATAGATCATGTGGCCCTTAATATCATATGAGTTTGACATAAAGATAAGAATAAATAAATATTATATTTAAACCTTGCACCAACACCACAATCTCTACTAATTATGAGAGTTTGACATGCCTGGTCGAAACACACCTGTTTGATTGTATTTTATTTTTTACTATAGAAATGGATAAAAAACTCAAAAAATGATAATTTTTGAATCAGAAGATCTGCAAAGTCCAAAATCTAATAAATTCTCTGTATTGGAAATAGAAATACCACCACCAGGAGTACCGAGTATTTTTTTTATTTTGGAATTGTTATTTTTTATTATTCTGGGCTGCCTCTCCATCGAAATGTCTCTTAATATATTATGTCCACATACCTCTGGATTACTTTGAAGCGTTCTTATAATAAAGGATCTCAATTCATTTGGTATAGTAAGAATTCCTGAAAATCCCGAAGGTCTTCTCATATTTTTTTGATGGTCAATTAATTGTTTAATATGTAGTGTTTGGGGTGAGGCTACACCGTAAAATGTAAATTTATTATAGTGCTCGCGAACCTGAAAGATAAAAAAATGCATCATATATATATAGATCTAAGTGAAAGTAATGGACACGCCGGGATACAATGAGAAAAAATATGAAGGGGCGAATCTGGACAAGAATGATACTGTGTGATTTTAACAATTAATCCAGCTTACCTGGAAAGCACTTAATGGCAGCATTAGCAGAGTTGTTAGAAGGAAACGGTTAAGGTTGTGTGATTAAGCAGAAGTAGATTGCTGGTCGGAAAGGTTTGCTCGTTTAAACAGGACTTAAGGTGGTTTTGGGGGAGGTTGGTTGTCATATTTACAAAAAGTTTGGTGTTAGGTAAAAATTGTTGTTTGTATAAGATTGGAGTAATTTTTGGAGACGGACTGATAAGTGAAATTGAGTGGATATCGATGAGGCAGTCCAAAAAAAGAAGATAATTTACACTATCTTTTTATTCATAAAACCGACGTTTCGGAGGCCATTCCCTCCCTCTTCAGGGTCTGTAATTAATTAAAATGGGATTTGGCCATCATTACAAACAAGATCATTACAAATTTTTTTTATAAATACAATTAATATATAATTATATACAATTTTTTTTTAATCAAAAATATTCCACTCACCTTGAAAAGTCAGTGAAGGAAATCCAATGGGACACTCCCCTCTGTCTCCTCTTTCAGTGGCAGTAACAATAATATATTGTATTTCATTCTCAGCAATGGGATATATATATATATTGGTTAAACTAAACGGCGCACTGGTGAGGGATTACGAGAACACGAGCTTTCGGTCTCAAAAACCATTAAAAATAACACAGCTTTAGCAATTCATGTCCAAGGAAAAAAAACATAATTTTAACTTCAACAATTGTAACATTTTATTCCAAGAGAATAATTATTTTAAAAGAAAAATCCTGGAAATGATAGCTATAAAAAATCTCTTGCCACGCGCCGTAAATTACAGAACGGACATAACAGACATGAGTATTTGTTGGGACGGCATAATTGGTGATCTAAAACTTGTATAATTAAAATATAACAATGTAAATAGATAATATGTAAATAATTGTAAAAAGTAAATGTGTAATTTTATTTAGTCTTGTCAAACCTTTTTAAAATTTATGATGGAAAAAAACATAATAATAAAATAAAATAAATAAATAATTTATAAGAAGTTTATATATACCATATATGTATAAAGTGTAATTAAAGTATAATACACATTGTTGTACTGTATAAATGAAATAATTATGCGAAGAACCGCTAGGCGCACGTTTTATCTGGGAGGGGATTTGGCTGATGATATATATTTATATCAAAATTTGCAAATTATTACTACATTATAATTCTGCTGAGAATGAAATACAAGATATTATTGTTACTGCCATTGAAAGAGACAGAGGGGAATGTCATTCAATTGTAGGATCTGGCATTAATTTGTGGAACAATCTGTCTGTTACTACTTGGGATTATAGTCCTCTGCCCTCTATGATTAAATCAATTATAAATTTTGTCAAGTCCTAATGTCCTAGAGTTGTGCAAAATTTTATTTAGTTCTCACAAGCAGAGATTAGGTGAGGTAGAGAAAGGTCATACCATCCTTGTTAAGGTTTTGACCAGGTTTCCTTAACAACTTATGGCAAATGCCGGGATGGCTAATGCGTCGCTTGCTCCTGGTATCGGGTTTTTGCGCGGAATTTTTAAATTACTTTTTGTTTTTTGATGGAAATCTATGGTCATGTTATTTATTAATGAGCATACATTTCTATTTTTTTTATTTTTTATTTTTTTTTTTACTTGTTTATTATTTTTTAAATTGTTGTAATTAATTTGTATTGATGTTTATTAATGTATTGTAGCTAGATTGTATTGATGTTTGGAGGACCTAGCCACCGAGGACTTGTGCCTCTAAGCAGGTCGAGGAATAAAGATTTATTTATTTATTTATTTATTTATTTAATGTCGCATTGGATTTCCTTCACTGACTTTTCAAAGTGAGTAGAATAGTTTTGATTAAAAAAAAAAAAAATTGTATATAATTATATACTAATTGCATTTATAAAAAAAAAAATTGTAATGATCTTGTTTGTAATGATGGCCAAATCCCATTTTAATTTATTACAGACCCTGAAGAAGGAGGGAATGGCCTCCGAAACGTCGGTTTTATGAATAAAAAGATAGTGTAAATTATCTTGTTTTTTTGGACTGCCTCATCCACTCAGTTGTTTGTATACTTTGGTCTTAATGGTTAATTTTAGCGTTACAGTACCAGGCTTGGAGTATTAAGTTTAACTCTGGCATGAAATTTTGTTGTTGTTGATGTGGAGGGTAATTGATCGTTGCGCGCCTAGAGAGTTTTGGATTAGAGCATTGATTTATATACATTGACTATGTTTATACTTTTGCCCTTGACTTATAAATTCTGATTAAAGGAGACAATTAAAATAGTGTGTCTTCTGCTGGAAAAATCAATTTTTAAATTTATTTATAACGAGACTATAGTTTCGAGGGCTTTGCCCTCTTCATCAGTCTATTACAATTGATTCACACATCAATACCTGTGACTAAACGGATGAAGAGGGCAAAGCCCTCGAAACTATACTCTCGTTATAAATAAATTTAAAAATTGATTTTTCCAACAGAAGACACACTACTTTAATGCTTTAATTAATCAAAATTCTGCTACTCTCGGCAAAAAGAAAGTTACAATTTAATTTTAAAAATTCTGCTTTGCTTTTTATTTTCTCATTGTTTTTTAGAATGACCCACACATGTGGACATAAGCTGTGAAAATTTGTAAGAGATTTTATTGTAATTCTTACTGCTACTGTAATTTTTACTGCTCATATGAGGAGGTACAAATTTAAATAAACAAATAAATAACATATGTAAGTAATTGAAAAGTTTTTATTTTTCCCAGAGTAGAAGAGTTGTTGAATCAGAAAGAGAAACAAAGAGGCTGTCCTCTGCTTGATGCAAATAAACACATATACACTGCGCTTCAAAAAAAGTGAAACACTTGAAAAATTCGGATTTATACTTTTAATAGATTGTATACATGTAGAATTATTTTTAAACTATATCACAATGAATAAAATTCTTAAGTAGCAACTAAAAATATACAAAAACAAAATTTTTAATTTTTTGGTAAGGAATATTATCGGCCCTCGTCTGAATCCCAGCCGCCAGCTTCCTAACCATATTTCTGATTAGGCGTTCAACCTGCTTATGGTCCAGAGTTTCCCACTCTTCTTGGAGGAAGTCTCGAAACTGCTGGATGGTCTCTGGAGCAGGATCTCTAGCACGGACTCGCCTCCCCAGCATGTTCCATATATGCTTAATCGGATTTAAGTCCGGATTGCAAGCTTGAATCCCTATCTCATTTAAAAATGTTCAAAATTTTTTCAAGTGTTCCACTTTTTTTGAAGCTCAGGTATATCAAATATAGGTATATGTGTGTAATGTGTATGTTTATTTGCATCAAGCAGAGGACAACCTCTTTGTTTTTCTTTAATATAACATATGTATGGACTGACGGATCAAGAGTTGCTCGATAATATTTTGCTTTTGTTAAAAGCGATCGTTCTATTAATATTATATTTAATAATTTTAAATTCAGGCAAAATGGTCGATTTTGATTTGCAAGCAGAATTAAGGTAGTTGTTTCGCGACAATACAGGCAAAAAATTAATGCTATAGTATATAGTACAGACAATAAGGATTCATAATTCATAAGGCCAAAACTTTTTGCTGTTTATGTACCACTACTAGCCAATCCCGTGCAAATCTGGCAACATTGTTCGAGCTTGAACATTTTTATCATTAAAATTACAGATAAAATAGATTATAAAGGTCGATTTATAAAACAAAAATTTCTTAATAAGCGATTAAAAGCTGTTGCGACAATGGGTGAAGCGAAAAAAATGCAATAAAAGCACTAAAGTTAACACACTTTTTAGGTTAAATACATGCGTTCAACCACTGCTAAAGCTGCAGCGCGCAAGCTTGGTCTCCTATTTAGGTCTAGACGCTGTTATACTCCCAGTCAACTTCTTATGCTGTATAAGGCTCAAATTCGTCCCTGTCTCGAATATGGCTCTCATCTGTGGAGGGGTGCCTCCAAGCATTCTCTTGCTACACTGGATGCAATTCAGAAGCGAGCAATTAAACTAATAGGAGAACCGGCTCTAACCAACTCACTCGACTCCCTGATTCACCGAAGAACCGTTTCTGCTCTTTCCCTGTACTACAGATACTATCACGGTGTCTGTTCAGTCGAGCTGAAATCAATTATCCCCCCTAATGCCCTCTTTACGCGAAACACGCGGTTTTCTAACTCTCAGCACCCCTTCGCTGTCAAATTGGATAAAAGTCGAACAAGCGCTTTCGCCAACTCTTTTATCCCTTTGACCTCCAGAGACTGGAACTCGCTCCCTGCCACCATCTTTCCCGCGACTTATAACCTTCAGCTATTTAAGACCCGTATCCACAGATACCTTCGACCCCCGCCCAACCCATAAAATTCTTTCTTCTTCTTTTCACGATGGAGGGGCCAACCCAGGCCTTTAGGGGTTGCACCTTTTTTGGTGTAACTCCTTCTCTCATCATTATCATAAAAAAAAAAAAAAATGCGTTGTTGCCAGCTTGTTTTTAGTGTAAATTTTTCATTATTTATTAATTATTATTTCAGAAACTGTGTTGTAACTATGTATTAAAATTTTCTTAAAAAATGTATTAGTTATTATTTATTGTTGGTTTAGTTTTTTATTACAACGGTAAGAAGAGTTTCTAAATTATAATTAAATATGTATATAAACTTTCCGATATCCCGTATAGTGCAATGTATAAGAGTCTGAAAAACTACGGAACTATTGTTCATAAATTTCGTTTTGCCACCAATTTAAATAATAATCTGTCTAAATTTCAAAAAAAAATCCTAAGAAAACCCATTTGGTGAAACAACTAGCTTAAATCAAATAAGAAATTTTTTAACAACGTTTTGACTCGATAGAGCCGGACATCTTCAAGGAATCGCTGTGCACAAAATGTTGAACTTAATTTCAATTAAAAATAATATCAATATACATGGGGGTTCTTTCGTTGGCCCTTTTATACCCTGAAAAGAGAGGGACAATCCACCGCATGGGATGAAAGATGACGTTCTAATAATAAATTTGGAAATTGTGTTTTTCATTATAGCTAAATGTCTTTCCTCTTATTCGGCATCACTAGTATATAAAACTACGGTACTTGTGTATTAACGCCACCGCAGCTACAGATTTGGCGGTTTTTAAATTTCGCCAATCTAGACCTAAAATTTTTGAAATAAATCAGTTCCCCTCTGTCAAAAAACAACTTGACTAGGTTCGGTTTATGACTCGGTTTGATTAGATAAAAATGCGGGTACATTAACGCCACCGCAAGGTTTGTTTGGGAAAGCATTTTTTTACCTAATCAAACCGAGATTATAAACCGAACCTATTCAAGTTGTTTGCAAGGTTTGTTTGGGAACGCATTTTTTTTATATAATTAAACCGAAACATTTAGGTTTCCATTTAAAAAACTCTTTCGCGGTCAAATTAGACAAGTGCCGGACCACTTCATTCGCCAATACATATATCCCCATGACTTCAAGGAACTGGAACTCTCTTCCCAGGCTCCATCCTTCCCAGCACCTACAATCTTCAAACCTTCAAAACCCGAGTGCATAAACACCTACGTCTACAACCTCTCACTTAATCAACTTTACCTTCTCTTCGGTAATGCAAGGGTCTTTCGAGATCCATAGGAGCTGCATCTTTACTGGTGCACTCTTCTTGCATTCGATTGCATTAAAAAAAAAAGAACTTGACATTGAAATACCCTTGAAAGCTTGTTCTAGGTCGACAAACAATAGTGTAGTTTAGTTTCCCCTGATATAAATAAACTTTTATTTGAAACTTTTTTCCATTTAATGCACTGTTTTTGAGTTATAAGACTAGGTATATCAAGATAAAAAAACTCCCCCGGTATAGCAGAATTTTTTTTTTTTTTTTAATGCAATCGAATGCAAGAAGGGGTGCACCAGTAAAGATGCAGCTCCTATGGATCTCGAAAGACCCTTGCATTATCTGAGAGAAGGGAAAGTTGATTAAGTGAGAGGGTGTGGACGTAGGTGTCTATGCACCCCGGTTTTGAAGGTTTGAAGATTATAGGTGCTGGGAAAGATGGAGGCTGGGAGAGAGTTCCAGTTCCTTGAAGTCATGGGGATATATGTATTGGCGAATGAAGTGGTCCGGCACTTTTCCAATTTGACCGCGAAAGAGTGTTGGGAATCGGCAAAACGCGTGCTACGTGCACAGCATGCTAAATAGCTAATAAAGATTATTATTATTATATTATCATTGGGCTGCCTTTGCATCAAATGTTCATAATTGATTATATTTTGTGTTTTATACACCTGAAGAAGCTGTTTTAAAGAAAAGTTTCATTCATTTACTGAAGATGGTCAACCAGTGGTGACCGAAACTGCCTATTTTATAATATAGATAATTTTATCGAAATTATTCAATTGTGTGTAACAAATAACGCTTGAATATGAATAAATAAATATAGAAATGAATAATAAATAAATATACCTGTACAGTATCAGGGATACTTTTTAGAAAGCCAATGAAACTGTTAAATCCTAATTCCCTGAACGGGATTTCGTGTCCCTTGAGTTGTCTATAATCATGATGCAAAGAGCCTATCGTGTTCTGTTTGGTCGACGACATCAGAATGCTACGGAGCGTTCTCTTAACATCTAGCAATTTCTCTTCCATGGCTTGGCAACAAACAACCTAGGCCCCTTTAATGATGATACTCTGTTCTTATTTATTTATTATTATTATTAACACCATCCATCAAGCAAGCGTAGGTAAGGTTAATTAAAATGACATACACACACTGACTTGAAGCACCGCAAATAATATAAAGGTAATCAATTACAAATAACTACTATTCGATATTCGTTTTTTTTTTTAATTAGCAAATAAGATTCAAACAATTTCTTGAAAAGAAGTTTATTGGATTTGAAATGACATAAAAAAACAAACTAGTTAAAAATGAAAAAGACAAACTAATTGTTTTTGGTCGCGAGAATGCGCTAGTGAGCCATTGTCGCACAAATTCAATTTAAAAATAAATTATATTTAAAAATAAGCTGACGTGTTCTGAAGTGGCCATCCACTTGACTTTACCATACAACCTGGACCCTGAAATTATTTATAATCATGTAGGGGGGGGGGGGGTTAGTTTTTGCATTTTTAGACTTCTGGGGTCGCACTGATTATGCATACAAAATTTGGTTGAGTTTGGAAAATGGTTAAGATTTTCATTTTTTGCCCTCCCCCCCCCCCATTTTTGGACGGTTAGTTTTTGCATTTTTAGACTTCTGGGGTCCCACTGATTATGTATACAAAACTTGATTGGGCTTGCTCAAATAGCCTAGATTTTTAATTTTTAACCTCCTCCACCCCCCTTAATTTTGGGTCGATATGCACCAAAATCTAACTCAGCTCTTGATCTCACTGAACCAAAACTACGTGTGCAATTTGGTTTCGATATTCAAACTAGTTTTTGAGCTAGCTCGTCCACAAAAATTTGATAACGCACAGACTACCAAACTACGGACAACCAGACTAACAGACATTTTGACAAAACAATTATTATCTCGAAAAATATAATTTTCTCGATGTTCACTTATTAGGGCTTTTTTGTAGAGCGAAATGCCATGGTCTCGCTCAATTTTTCTAATCAAAATAGTTTCAGTCGTTTTTTGAGATATTTCGAAAAAAAGACGGAAAAAACCACTTTTTTCATGTACGATTACAATACTTGATGACCATACCCTGTATGGTAAAGTAAAAAAAAACTAAAAAACATGCTTTAGTAGTTCAAAATAATGTAATAATTAATGAAAAAGTTTGGTGGCGCAGAAACTTTTAATTAATTTCGATCAAAGTGCCCCACGCTTTTTGATTAAGTATTACATTATTTTGTACTTTTTAGAAGCATGTTTTTTAGTTTCTTTTAAAATATAATTTATTTTTTTACTTTAAAGTCTTTTAATTATTTTTAACCGACTTCAAAAAAGGAGGAGGTTCTCTATTCGATTGAATTTTTATGTTTTTATATAGAGAAATGTTTGCAGGATTTAACAGAATGAAATGTATTTATTTTTATTATTATTTTTAACCGACTTCAAAAAAGGAGGAGGTTCTCTATTCGATTGAATTTTTTTTTTTTTTTTTTTTTTTTTGTGCCTATGTTACCTCATATCTCCGCCAATTGTCAACCGATTTTGAAAATTTTTTTTGCATTGGGTCCAGTCTAGCTTCCGATTGGTCCCATTTTTTTTCGATTTTTTTTCATAGGTATTAGACCTTTTTTATTAGGTTTGTTTAGGCTTGTTTAGACCTAACCTCTTTGTTTATGAACCGATTTCGATGGTTCTTTTTTTATCCGAAAGGGGGTGTCTTAGGATGGTGTCATATTAATTTGGTCAAGTTCTGATGATATAATCACTATTAATAACATCACTAAAAAGAGAAAAATAAAAATTTTTAAGAAAAAATAAAAACCGACTTCAAAAATTAAGTGCAACAAATATAAAATACACTAAAAGGTATAAAATAATTATTATCTTATTTAGTTACAACTAAACGACGAAATATTAACACGAAATTACTTTTGAAGTTGGTGCCAAACATATACCTTTTATGAATCGCACTCGACGGATCTTACTTAGTACGTTTGGCGGGTACGCTCGCTTATAGGTATAGTTTGTTTGGCACCGACTTTAAAAAGTAATTTCGTGTTAATATTTCGTCGTTTAGTTGTAACTAAATAAGATAATAATTATTTTATACCTTTTAGTGTATTTTTATATTTGTTGCACTTAATTTTTTGAAGTCGGTTTTTATTTTTTTCTTAAAATTTTTTATTATATAATGTGATTAAGGTATAGTTGTTTCGCGACAATACTAGCAAAAAGTTAATGCTAGAGTATATAGTACAGACAATAAGAATTCATAATTGATAAGCCCAAAACTTTTTGCTGTATATGTACCACTATCATCATCATCATCAGCCTGTCGACAATCCACTGCTGAATATAGGCCTCTTCCATCAAATGGAAGGGGGTTAGCATTAAGTCACCACGCTTGCCAGACGGATTGGTGACTAGGAATCAGATTATAGCCGGTCAAATATCAATGCAGGGACTCGACTCGAACCCGGGACTCCTGCTTAGAAGGCTAGTGTCTTGAAGCTCTCGGCTAATCCGATTCCCTTGTACCACTATATATAGCTAGCAAATCCCGTGCTCGTTTGACAAATCTGGCAACACTGTCCGTGCTTGTATATATTTTATCATAGAAATTTCAGATAAAGTAAATTATAAAGGAGATTTATAAAACAAAAATTTCTTAATAAGCGATTGAAAGCTGTTGCAACAATGGCTGAAGCGAAAAACATCAATAAAAGTACTAAAATTAATCCACTTTTTAGGTTAAATAAAATGCGTTGTTGCCAGCTTGTTTTTAGTGTAAATTTTTTCATTATTTATTAATTATTATTTCAGAAACTGTGTTGTAACTATGTATTAAAATTTTCTTAAAAAATGTATTAGTTATTATTTATTGTTAGTTTAGTTTTTTATTACAAATGGTAAGAATAGTTTTTGAATTGTAATTAAATATGTATGTAAACTTTCCGATATCCCGTATAGTGCAATGTTAAAGAGTCTGGAAAACTCTATCTTGAATTGAATATCTCCTTGAACTATAAATTGTTCATAAATTTCGTTTTGCCACCAATTTAAATAATAATCTGTTTAAATTTCCAAAAAAAATCATAAGAAAACCCATACGGTGAAACAACTACCTTAAAATGGCCATTTTTAGGTGGTTTTTGAAACCAGCCCGATTTCAATCATGATGGTACTTAAATTAAAATTATGAAAAATTCCTATAATTAGTTCATTCTTTTTTTTTATAAGCATAAAATATAAACAAATTTGATATAACTTTTAAGGCGTTAGGTGTTGGTTCTAGGTGAAACATTTTAATATAATAATAAAACTTGAGCAAGATGCGAGGAAGGTTTCACAAAAAAGAAATAAAACAAAATTGAGTTTTGAATTCGATATATTTACTTACTTCTGAAATTGGTACAAATAATACTCTCGCTTTCTTCGACCTTCAAATAACTATTTCGCATCAAAAATTACACTACGAAATATATAGAAAACCCACTTTCACGGACACTGTCATTCCCTTCTCATCTAATCACCCCATTAATACTAAATTTGCAGCTTTCTATTCAATGATTCATAGACTGAATACTATAAATTTCAATAAAGTGCTTAACATCATTCAGAATATAGCCCTGAATAATGGATATAACATTTCGACTATCAACAAGATTTATAATAAAAATCAAACGTAAATTCACTATTTCACACTTACACTCATTACAATCGAGAACTGAAAAAATATATAGAAGAATACCCTTCATTTCTAAACATCTGACATCTCCATTAGCTTATACTGTTAGATCATATGGTTGCATTATACAACAACATCAATTTAGACTCCCAATTAATTAACAATAAAATAGACAAAATTGATAAATTAGACAAATCAGGGGTGTATAAATTAACTTCTCAAGATTGTGATGCTTTTTATATAGGGCAGACAGGTCGTTCATTCAAAATACGTTACTCTGAGCATGTAAGAGCTCTTAATCGTCTCAATAGATCCGAGAACATTAATTTAGATTCGACCTCAACTTTCGCAATTCATTTACATGAATTCAATCATTCCACCGCTAATAATAACCCTATCCCCATTCATTTCGAAAGAAAAGGCCTTAAATTGGATCTCTTAGAATCTACGGAAATTAAAATAGCCCTATCAAATAATTCAAATATTTTAAATAACCAATTAGAAGTTCATAAAAATACAATTATTGATTATATATTATAATAAATTAACTAAACATTCCTTCTATTGTTCGCACATTGAATATATTAAGGTAATTGTACCCTCTCAGTGACTTTTCCAGTTGTCCCTGTCACGTACGTTCCCATTCTTTATTATCATAATAGTAGGTAAGTTCCCATCAGCTGGATCAAAACTCAATTTTTTCATTTGTCGAAAATATTAATTCTTAGATCAACTTCCTATTTTACCCCTACTTTCCCCTCTCACCACATACATTTCAAAAAATATTTTAAAAAATTGTTATTTTTAAAATTATTTTTCCATTGTAAGTATAATCAGTTTACTTTGACTCCTGATGATGCGCTCACCCCCGAAATATATCGAATTCAAAACTCAATTTTATTTTATTTCTTTTTGTGAAACCTACCTCGCATCTTGCTCAAGTTTTATTATTATACAAATTTGATATTTCAAGTATATTTTAGAAGTTATAAGGTGCAAACTTCCAAGATGATGAGTGATGAAAAGCGGCCAAGAGCAGCGAGCATTATTTTTTAAGAGTAATACCTACTTATGATCTGTGTACTTTTTTAATTTTTTCAAAATTCCGAAGTCAAAGGGGCTGGGGGAGTGGGACGGGGGGATATCCTGGATAACAATCAGAAAAACGAAATCCATGAATGTGAAAAGATGATAGAAATATCATACTCACCTCTATACGATTCATATAAAGTTACAGGAAATAATAATAGTGTTTTTGTTTTCATCACTTTTTATATTATTAAACAAAACGAAAATTATGATTTTTAGTGAAAGTGTGAATATCTCCTTCGCGACACCAAAACACCAACTAGCTATTAGGCTGTCAACTCTCACAGTATTTTTTTTTCAGAATAAATGAAAAATAATAAAATAAATTATTTTGTCGGTTCTATGAATTAATTAAATAAATAAATAAAAAAAATATATATATATATAAAGTGCATAAAATTTTAATCCTCTAGTTTATATATATATCGTATATATATATATGTAAATAAAATAGAATAAATAAATATTGGTAAAAATCTTTTAAAATAAACTGAAAATTATTTTTCCTAAGATGTTGCGCGAACGTAAATAAACTGACGTGTTCTGATGTGGCCATCCACTTGACTTTACCATACAACCTGGCCCCTAATATTCAATAAAATTATTTATAATCATGTAGGGGAGGGGGGTTAGTTTTTGCATTTTTAGACTCCTGGGGGCCCACTGTTTATGTATACAAAATTTGGTTGAGTTTGGTACAAGGGCCTAGATTTTCATTTTTAACCCCTCCACCCCCCTTAATTTTGGGTCGATATGCACCAAAATCTTAAACTCAATGGACCAAAACTACGTGTGAAATTTGGTTTTGATATTCCCTCTAGTTTTTGAGCTAGCTCGTCCACAAAAATTTGGTAACGCACAGACTAACAGACTAAGGCCCGGTTATAGTCGCAAAGTAAATGCTTTTACCACTAACCAAGGTAGATGGTAAATGGAGCCACTGGATGGCCAATCAGATGACAGGTACATTCAGTGGCTGTCATCTGATTGGCCATCCCAGTGGCTCCATTTTTCATCTACCGTTTGTTAGTGGTAAAAACATTTACTTTTGCGACATACAACCGGCCCTAAGAGATAGACCAGTGATTCTCAACCACTGGGCAGCGGCACTTTTGTGTGCAGCGAAATTCTTGAAGTGTGCCGCGAAATTTTAGAAATGCAAACATTTGTATGTACTTTGATCTAATGAGTTATTTTTTTCCAGTTCAGCCATTCAGATCACATAATTTAATGTAAAGCTAAATAAATAAACTTTAAAAATATGTACATTTTATATATATATCGGCTTAGCCATTTTTTAATAAAACAACTTTTTATGTGCGCAATGGGTCGATGTAGTTCTTGCTCTGAGGTTGAATTTTTTAAATTTATATATTTGCTATGCAGTCATGTGTTCTCAAACTTAACTAAAACGTATTCAAAGGTAATATATAATTCGTCGTTTTTAATATTAATTTTTTGACAAAATTATTTTTATTTTGTTAGTGTGCCGCCAAATTTTGAAATTGTTAAAAGTGTGCCGCAAATAAAAAAGGTTGAGAATCACCGAGATAGACTAACAGACAATTATTTTCTCAAAAAATATAATTTTTCCATGTTCACTTATCAGGGCTTTTTTTGTAGACCGAAATGCCATGGTTTCGTCCAATTTTTTTAATCAAAATAGTTTCAAGCGTTTTTGAGATATTTCGAAAAAAAGAAGCAAAAAAACACTTTTTTCATGCGCGATTACAATACTTGACATACCCTTTATGGTAAAGTAAAAAGTATATTATTGATAGCCCAGTATAGGGGGGGGGGGGGGGTTCGAGCTTACATTAATTACGGGAAAATATTTTTTCTAAGATCGTTTGTTATGGTGCGGGTATGCCAAATCTAAGTTTCCGACCTCGAAAGTGTGGGGTACGACACATTTGATCTCCGAAAAACGTCGAAATTTTAAGACTTTTTCCAGTTTTTCGCCTATAACTCGAAAAAAGTCCATATTTTGTAATTAACCATCCTATAGTAAATAAAATAGAACAAAATTTCGCGACGATTAAAAAAAATTATGCAAAATTGGTCCAGTAATTCGATTTGTTTATGGGGATCCAAAAAACCATGAAGGATCACGTTTTCGACAAAGACCACTCTATACGTTTTTAAACTAGATCAAATTTGCTACAATTAAAACAAAGTTTCATCTTAACTGGATAATAGCAACCCGTAACGCAATGAGGTTGAAGTTTTGAAAAAAATGCAATTTTTCCCAAAAAATCTCAGTTTTTTCTTCATAAAATAAAAACCACTCATCTTAGAAACTTGATTCCTATATCATTCCTAGGAAATTTTGTTGAACCCGAACGTTTACTTGTACCAGTTTTTTGATAAAACTCTTAGATCCATAGATATCCTACATTTTCCGAACAGGAACCGAATCCTCAAAAGCGTCATGGAAAATGCTGGATATCTATAAATCGAAGAGTTTTATCAAAAAGTGGTCCAAGTAAACGTTCAAGTCAACAAAATTTCCTAGACAATGAGATAGGAATCAAGTTTCTAAAATGAATGGTTTTTATTTTATAAATGAAAAACTGCGATTTTTTGCAAAAAATTGCATTATTTTCAAAACTTCAACATCATTGCGGCATGGATTATCATTATCCAATTTAGATGAAACTTTGTTTTAATTGTAGCAAATTTAATCTAATTTAAAAATGTATAGAGTGGTCTTTGTCGATATCGTGCCCTTCATGGTCAAAATAGGAAAAAAATCGAAAAAAGTGCGAGTTTTTGGGATAGGTATTTTTTGGATCTCCATAAAAAATCAAACTACAGGACCAATTTTCAATTTTATTTTTTTTAATGGACGCGAAATTTTTTCCTCTTACAAAATAAGGACCGTTTTCGAGTTATAGGCGAAAAATTGGAAAAAGTTCGAAAAATTCGAGGTTTTTCGGAGATCAAAAGTTGTCCCCCACACTTTCGAGGTCGCAAACTTAGATTTGCCATACCTACACCATACCAAATGATCCTAGAAAAAAAATCTTTCCCCGCAATTAATGTAAGCTGAACCACTTTTTGGATCCTCTACGTATTTACTGGGCTATTATCAGAATTGAATTTATTTAGGTTATTTAAATCATAAAACAAGCATAAATAAGCTGACGTGATCTGATGTGGCCATCCACTTGACTTTACCATACAACCTGGCCCCTCACTTATATTTAATACTAGCTTCAAGGCCCGCCTTCGGCGGGCTTCGCCCCCTGGACCCCCACGTGGCTGCTTTATTGATTTATTAGTTACAGAGAATAAATATAATTGTTTTATTAAAATGTCTTAAATAAATATAATTAAAGATTCTATTAAACTGCAATATACACTCATAACAAATAAGATGAAACAAATATTTAAAATGTATTAAAAATCCACTTGTTATCATTAAGGGGGGTGGGGGGGACTTATATTATATGTAGGTATTATTATTGATAAGAAGACTTGAAAATTACAATTATTATTCATTTTGCTAGACACAAAAGTATATACAATCTATTTATAAATAAAAAATTCTCTTATTCTTATTTACAGTGGTAAAGTGTGACATAGCCATTTCTACCATTCCAATGCTTTATGATACACAATATTTTTTGTTTTGTTGCCTGGCGCGTAAACAAACAAATCTGATGGCTTACCGACACGGGAACAGGCGACATATAATTGACCATGGATTTTCAAGTTTGATGCCGCAAACATTCAATGACTGCCCTTGTGATTTGTTTATTGTCATTGCGAATGCAATCCGCACCGGAAACTGCAAGCGCTTAAAATCAAATGGCATGTCGGTCGGAATCATTGGGATGCGTGGTATCAAAACGTCTTCTCCTTTGTACTTTCCTTTAATAATCGTAGCTTCAATGACGTTGTTCATCAGTTTCTTCACCGCAAGCCTGGTGCCATTACAAAGACGTGGTTGGTTGATATTTCGCAACATCATGATTACCGACCCGACTTTCTATTGGAGATTGTGAGGCGGCAATCCGGAGAATTCCAGCGAGTTTAAAAATTCGGTTGGATAGTTGAGGACATCATCTTAGCTAGTAACGGAATCCATCGATTTGTACGAAACCAATTCGCCAGCAATATCACTTTGAATCTTTAAATTCATTTCGCCGACATCAATGTTTTTAGCAGCCAATATAGCACGCTCGCTTAACCAAACATGATTTTTGTAATTTAGAGCAATGTTTGGAAACACCTTCCGGATTAGTTCGGTCTTTGATTCGGTGAACTGTCAAAAATCGACGGGAAATGTTATGAAGCCAGTCGAAATGTCAACAAGGATTTTGCCATTGCCAATGTCCAGCAATTGTTTTGAAAACACTTCACCAGATTGGTCATTCTGCAACTCAACACGCATGTTTATACTTAATTTGAGTGTGTTGACGTATCTCCACAAAACGGAGGACTTCAAACATGCATAAAGTTCATCGGCTGCCGTTGACCTTGGAATCACTGGCAATGTTTGTCGAAAATCACCTGCTAACAGAATCATAGCACCACCAAACTGGTTTCGATTGTTCCGTAGATCTTGCATAGTTTTGTCTAATGCCTCCAATGACTTTTTATTACATTCATCCCAAATGACCAATTTACAATGCTGCAAAACTTTGGCCATTGCAGAGTTTTTCGAAATGTTGCACGTTGGAGTTGCATTGATTTGCATATCCAACGGCAACTTGAGTGCCGAATGAGCTGTTCGACCGCCTTCCAACAACGTAGCTGCAATTGCTGATGAAGCAAGTGCAACTGCTATTTCATTCTGTGAACGAATCGTTGCCAAAATCAATGAAATCAAAAAAGTTTTTCCAGTTCCACCAAAAAGAAAAGCCCTCCAGCTCCATCGTTTACAACTTTCATTAGAGTTTCGTACGCATATTTTTGTTGCCGATTCAACAGTGGAACGTTCATTTGAACTGATTCTCTCAATGCATCGCAATTATATATTTTTTCGCGTTCCAACTCATGATTAAATGCGTCATGCATCGGACGATTGGGCGCAGTCATCCCTAATATAGATAATACCTTGCTCGATATCATCAAGCACATGTCCTCAATTAATATCAATGCCTCGTTGTGAATTTCTTCGCTCAGTTGTAAATCTGGATTTGATGTTCTAATACGCATCTGATGTAAAATATCATCAGACATATCATCTTTGTATTTTGTCCACAAAAATAATCGGATTCGATGGGAACCATGTTGAGATAATTATCGAAAACAATGTTCGTATTTGATGAGAATTTGACGAAATCACAGCATCTCGGAGGGTGTAATCCCAATGAGTGTTATCCTCTAACAATCGCAAACGGAGACAGGCTTCTCTATATGTGACACACAACTCACCATTAACAGTTCGTACATGTTGGAATGATATTGGGCCACGAACGTTGACTAATAGCAAACGCAAATAGAAACAGTCAAAGTTACTTGGATGGACTGTGTAAATGCGCTCTAATGCATCGGTGGAAAATACATGTGGGTAACCTGGAACTGGATTTCCTTGTTTCCGTCGTTGAAATTTCTTAGACGATTGATTCCAAGTATAATATCTTGGCATTTCTGAGTATAGCAGCGTCCGGGCGAAGTCATCATTCTGGCACATTTCAAAAAAACTGATTAATGTTGTAGAAGGAGGCCGAAAAGTTCGTTGTAATGCATTCTCAGCAGTGTCACCAAAGGAAGTGACATGGCTGTGATTGGAGTTGGTGCGGAGAATTCCAACAATGAAGTCACTCAATATCAAATGGGACGCTATGTTAGCAGTAATGAAGCAATTTGGCGCATTTTTTCATTCGCCATTCATGAAAGACATCCCACTGTTATTCACTTGAGCGTACATCTAGAAAATGGTCAAAGAGTATTCATTACTGCTAACATAGCGTCCCATTTGATATTGAGTGACTTCATCGTTGGAATTCTCCGCACCAACTCCAATCACAGCCATGTCACTTCCTTTGGTGACATATTTGCAGATGTGTTTGAGGGATTTCACGGATTGGCAAAATTCGACATTGATGTGCGCTTTGAATGTCTTCGAGAGTAATGGCGAGTACGGAACAATCCAACGATTATCAACTTCAATGTCCTGTTGATTCAGTTTGACAATTGTTGATCTTCCATTGTCCGCAGTCGATCGGCGACGATAGAGTGGATAACCGTCATCTCCGGTGATTGTTTCTGGTATTAATGCCCATGGATAACGCTTCGAACAATTTCCGTCAACCATACACGGAGAATTTTTATTTAATGTTCCGCAGGGACCATGGATCATGTTCTTAGTAACAACCTCATGTAAACCTGGATCCACTTGTTCATTGGGAATTTCCGCTGATATAACATCATCGATACCATTCGGTCTTATCTTGTCAATAAACCAAATGAGAATATGTGCGTGTGGCAATCCGCGTTTCTGCCACTCCACTGAATACATCCAGCAGCGCGTCTCACCGAACACGTGATGTTTCACAATGAAATCCATCAGTGATTTCAATTTCTGTTTAAATACTCTCGCGGTGATGTCATGGCGATCGATGTGTGATTGGCCAGGGAATAGCTCTTGACGAATTTCTATCCAGTTAGGATTGCACGTGAACGTGATGAATAGATCTGGTGTGCCATAATGGCGAACGTACGTCATGGCAACTTGAGCGTATTCATGCATATGCCGCGGACTTCCGACGTACGTTGCTGGGAGAATCGTCATTCGGCCGATGTCCTGTGGGCTTTTGTCAGCATTGATAGCATCTCGAATGTGAATATATTCTTCGGAATGAAGCTTTGCCTGGTTCAATTTGATGAATCTCAATCGCTCAGTTTCAACTTTGACGTACATATCCACAGGATATTGGTGAAATAGACGCCGACATTTCAAGATGTGATTGTCCTCATTTTCACGAACCATCAGTCTATATGAATAGTAGTTCATTGAACTTACTTTTTTATTCGTTTCAGCGCCTGTAAATGAATTTTCGTGTCAATAAAATGAATTAATCTTATTAGAAAAAAAATATAGAATCGCTCTTCACCTGTAAACGGATTTGTCATCTTGACCAAGAAATTATAACCGTCTTCGCCTTGCCAAAATATGATGGGATATTGCAACGCATCATATGATCGGTGTGTTTCCCTCACACGCTATAGCTGATCGTTCCGCCGGTATAGAACGATATCACGGGAATCTATATTTTCGCCAACGACGACAATGGCGACATCATCAATTGTTGGCGCATTGAAACGCCTTGCGTGTTCTCTCGCAGGCGTCTTATCGGCTCTGATTACAATTTTGTGATTATCAGATGGCATGCGGTAAAGCGCGATTTTGAACAATGCAACCAATTCATTGTGTTGATGAAAAAAGTTTGCAATTGCGCCACAATTGATCTTTTCATCGAACTGTTGATTACACAACGCCGATCTACTTCTTGCGGTGAATTGCCCATGAAATAAATCTGCAGAAATTTATAGTCCGCATCCGGCGGTGGCAATAGCGAACCGGCTTGATGATATATTTGACCTTGAATCTGTAAACACAATAATGATAATAATGTGTGTTGTGTGAAAGTGTTGATTAGTGTGAAAGATGATTGTGTTGTATTTACCTTGAAAGTGGGCATGAAATTGTCCCGAACCACATGTGTTGCGCCAAATGAAGTCATTTGGAAGCAACTGTTGTATATCTGTATTTGTGTCAGGAAATGTGTGGAGTCTGCTGCTGTTCCAGAAACCAAAGAGTATAATGGCTCTGGCGGCGGGACCAATGGCGTCAATTTGAATTTACCACTTGCGCAACGCAATCCAGGGGATTCATTTCTGTATTTCAATGCATTACCATACAATGTGGACACACAACGCTCATCGATCCAATAGCAACAAGATTGTTCTGCACTGTAATCGATTGCCGCGTTGTAACAGAATGTAGCTCGATAAGTATTCAACGCAAAATTTGTTCGCCTTCTTGTCGCGCGATTGGTTCCTAGTGACCGATGATGTCTCACTCGATGTATATCATCTTCTATTCCTTCTTGTGAACGCGCTTGACGTGTTTGTGAATATCGATTCGGTTCAATTTTAATTAGCTCTTCGAGTTGATCTGAAGTTCGATCAGAACGTAAATTAATTTGGTTTGTAGCATTGCGAGTTCTGCGGCCTAAATTGGCCCTCCGTCTTATTGCTGGCATTGCAATTAAATTCTGTATATTCAATTCAAAAACACACTGTGCTATTCGAAAGAATCACAATTCTTAGAATTTGAGAAAATAAAATAAAATAAAATAATCTATACAATAAGAATGTACTTACTTTTGTAAAAATAAAAGAATTAAATTCTTCTTCAACGATAATGTGGTTAGATCTCTTTTATCTATGCTATTAAGAATAAATGACAATTCAAAAATCTGACAGATAGGGCTGCCAACACATGGTTAGTTTGCTAGTTTAGTTCTTTTATTGTTTGGCAAGCTATGTTGGTTAAACAAATTTTGTTTTAGTTTTTCGTGAATTTTCCAATTTTCCGGGCAACTTTTCCGATTTTTTTTTTACGTATTAACCTGAATTGGACTATTACGAACATTTGAAAAAAAAATTAGCCAAATCGGTCCAGGCATTTGAGAGATCTGCGCTTACAAAGAAAAAGAAATTTATTTTTATTATATAGATTTAATAAAATTATTTATAATCATGTAGGGGAGGGGGTTAGTTTTTTTCATTTTTAGACTTCTGGGATCCCACTGATTATGTATACAAAATTTGGTTGAGTTCGCTCAAATGGCCTAGATTTTTAATTTTGAACCCCCCCCCCCCCCCCCTCCACCCCCTTAATTTTGGGTGGATATGCAGCAAAATTTAATCAGCTCTTAATCTCAATGAACCAAAACTACGTATGAAATTTGGTTTCGATATTCAAAATAGTTTTTGAGCTAGCTTGTCCACAAAATTTGGTAACGCACAGACTAACTAACGGACGGACAACCAGACTAACAGACATTTTAACAAAACAATTATTATCTCGAAAAATATAATTTTTTCGATGATCCCTTATTAGAGGTTTTTTGTAGACCGAAATGCCATGGTTTAGCTCAATTTTTTTAATCAAAATAGTTTTAGCCGTTTTTGATATATTTCGAAAAAAGAAGGAAAAAACAAGTTTTAAAGAGTTAGGTGTTGGTTTTAGGTGAAACATTTTAATATAATAATAAAACTTGAGTAAGATACGATAGGTTCACAAAAAAGAAATAAAACAAAATTGAGTTTTGAATTCGATATACTGACTTAGGAGTCTAAGAAAACTCCAGTTTTCTTAGACTCCTGATGATGTGCTCACCCCCGAAATATATCGAATTCAAAACTCAATCTTGTTTTATTTCTTTTTTGTGAAACCCACCTCGCATCTCACTCAAGTTTTATTATTATAAAAGGAAAAAACTACTTTTTTCATGCACGATTGCAATACTTGACCATACCCTGTATGGTAAAGTAAAAACTAGTGTGTTTTTATTTTAAAAATTTTAACTAATAGAAAAAAATTATAAAAATATCGTGATTTTTTCAATTTATCATAAGTTTAAAATTCGATTCGCGAGCGGAACATGTTAACCGATTTTATTTTATTTTTTATGCCATTTTTCTTATTATTACAATAGATAACTTTTCCGCACTAAAGTTTTTTCGAAAAAAAATTTCGACCCACCCTACTCCACATGTTTGAGAACCAGTTGCACAAGCCCGCTCATGAGGGTAAAATGTTTAAATCTAACGAAGTTATTGAGAGATAAGTTCAAACTGGAGTCGTTATAAATATATTAAAAAAAAAAAATTAAAAAACATGCTTTTTAAAAAAGCGTGTTTTATATATATATATATATATAATTTATATTTTTACTTTTTAGCCTTAATTATTTTTATAGAGAAAAGTTTGCGGAATTTAACAGAATGAAATGTATTTATTTTTATTATTTTTATATAATTTCATTTAAATTGAGTAGATAAATTTATAGAGAAATGTTTATAAAAAAATAAAAATAAAACCGACTTCAAAAAAATTAAATACAACAGATAAAATAATAATAATTCAAAAATCAAATAAAATGCACTAAAAAGTATAAAATAATTATCTAATTTAGTTACAATTAAACGATGAAATTTTTACATGAAATCACTTTTTGAAGTCGGTTCCAAACATATACTGCAATCGAACTCGACGGATCTTACTTAGTAGGTTTGGCGGGTAGGCGGGTAAGCTCGCTTCGAGGGGTGAACAGCGATTGGAATTAGGTGTACACCATCTTTGGAATTACTTGGAATTATTCTGGAATTTATTAGATATCTATTGTCATCTATTGTCCTCTACTTGGAAATGAAAGTGGAAGTGGAACTAAGTGTACACGATATTAGGTCGAGGTTCACCCCTCGGCTCGCTTATATAGTTTGTTTAGCACCGACCGAAGGCCCGGCCGTCAGCTAGTTTTTTAATAATTATTAAATAAGATGCTCAGGCTTATTTTCAATAACTCTTTATTTCACTTATTTAAGTAGTTTTTAAGGAAAAATCAAATTCATTTTTATTTAGTCAAAAAAATAATTTATTTTAAACAATATACGAGTACACGTTGAGAGATTGGTTTTCTTATGAGAATCTAATTGTATTAAGTATATATATCTCACAGGATGAATGTTGGAGTTGATGAAAAGAGATCAGCGTCCGTAAATGTCGACAACAAAGTTGATAGTGTGTCCCCGTTTGGACTTGAAGTGGATGTTGACATTATACTGGCCGATACCTCCAGACGAGATCGAAGGAATCTTGCCATCATCGTCGGTGTGCAAGTCGGTGGCATTGATGAACGAAATAAGCCTGTTGGCGTTGAATGGCAAATCCGTTTCGACAACCCGCAAAACGCTTGAATCTTTGTAGACCTGTTGAGTGAGGAGTTTGACATCGCCGGGAACCCGTTGCCCGATGACCAGGTTGTGTTGTTGAGCATGGACGACGACCGCAACAACCGCCAAAACCACCACCAGCAGAACAGAAGAAATTGCTTGCATGTCTGTGTTTGTTTGTCAGATTGCAAACGTTAATTGACTCCACAGGTCACACTACCTTTCATTTATATCAAAATTTCTTATCGAAATAAATTACTCATGAATTGGATGTGACCTAAGTAATTATTGTTAAATTAAACCCCTTGACAAGAGATTTTCTTCTAGTTAATTAATCTTTATACGAAATGGAATATTTGAAATTAATTAACACTTCAATGATTTCTTAGTAAATTTTTAATTATAAAGAAATAAACGTCAATTTAATTTATATAATCTTTATTTGTTATGATATTATTATCAAATTTATTGATAACTTGTTCACTTTGATACAAAATATTACGCTCTTACTAATACTTTTAATAATCATACTTATCTTTTTAACATGATAAAAAAAAAGATAAAGGGGAAACCGGGGATGGTTGACATAGGCTAGACCGGGGGAATTCCGACACCTTCCCGACATTTTATTTTTTAGATTTTTACCGAGTTTGTTATATTTTTGTCTAAGTGCCAAAATAATCATTGTAGTTTTCTGCATCCGATGGATGTGTAACTTTTGTAAACTACTGTCATATATAAAGTAAAAAAAATGTATTCTCTGAATACCTTAGATGCAATCCAGAGGCGGGCTATTAGACTGATAGGCGATCCTACATTAACTGACACTCTCGACTCCCTAACCCATCGTAGATCTGTTTCCGCCCTTTCCCTTTTTTATAGATATTACCATGGCTTTTGTTCTGACGAAATAAAATCGATAATCCCACCAAAGGCTTCATTTGCGAGAAATACACGATTTTTTAAGATTCAACACCCCTACGCGCTTAAATTAGATACTAATCGAACAAACGCATTCGCCAATTCATTTATTCCTATGACATCTAGAGACTGGAACTCTCTTCCCCCGATCGTTATTCCAGAAACTTATAACCTTCAATCTTTCAAGACCGGCATCCACAGATACCTTCGGCCTAAATCTCTCCTGTTCTTCACGATACAAGGGCCAACCACGGACTACAGAGGTTGTACCGTATTGATACAAGAAGAAGTTGCACCAAGCAATACCTTCTTGGTGTAACTTCTTCTTGTATCAAAATCATTATAAAAAAAAACATGTTATTCAAATCTATACATACCTGTTGTGTGCCATTCTCTCGAATACTCGCCTACTTTTCCTCCACTAACACTTCCACCTCCACCACCACACATTCGACCTATAAATATTTGTATGTACTATCTTAACCAGCTAGTTTATTGTAACTCCTGAAGATGGGTGAATAGCTCGAAATATATTGAGTTTTATTTTTAAACTGTTGTAATTTTATTCCTGTGAAACCCTACATCTATATATATATACATATATTATTTGTAATATTTTGCTCCCTCTTTCGCCCCCACGCACTCATTTTGGCTATTGATTTTTACAGCATACATTTTATATAGTCTTAAAAATTAACATTACAAAATTTGATCTATATCGGAGAGAGTATTAATTTTTTGCCCCCACTCACATTTTGGGAGGTTGAAATTATTTTTTAGATATTTGCAAATAAATAACTTTCAGTTTTCTAAAGAGTAAATGTACAAAAAAGGTAAAAATTTCTATATTTTGCTCCCCCCCCCTTTCGCCCTCATAGAGTCAATTTTGATAGTTGATTTTTACAGGAATAGTTTCTTAAAGTAATAAAAAATATCTCTACAAAATTTGATCCAGATAGGAGAGAGTTTTAACTTTTGCCCCCACTCACATTTTGGATAGTTGGGAGTCGAATTTCAAAAAAACCTGAAATTACTTTTTAGATATTTGTATTTAGAATTTTATTAAGCAAAAATCAAGTAGATATCTTATCGTTCTTAATTGAAAATGCATAATTAGTGTAAACACATTGCAAAGATATTTTGCCCCTTTTGACCCCTTTAGGGGTCGAATTTCAAAAAATGCTGAAATACTTTTTAGATATTTTAATTTAGTATTTTTATAAATAAAAAGCAAGTAGATATTTTATCGTCCTTAAGAGATATCGAATAATCAGTGAAAACACACTTTGCCCCCTTTGACCCCCTTAGGGGTCGAATTTCGAAAAATCCTTTCTTAGTGAGCCCCTATGTCATAGATGTAATATCCTTTCCAAATTTCATGTCTCTATGTCCAGTGGTTCTGGCTGTTTTGATGATGAGTGAGTGAGTGAGTGTATCGGGCAAAGAATTTTATATATATAGATATATAGATATTTCACTTACAACCAACACCGCTTTCCTTAGAAGTAATTAAGATAAACATTCGACGATTGCAGTGAAGCCCTTTTTTTTAGCAAGATCCAATGGCGTTCTGCCTGCTTCATCTTTTAGAGTTAGATCTGCGCCCTTTTGGACCAGTAATCTGACAACTTGCAATTTGTCGCCGGCAACTGCCGCATGAATCGCCGCCCTCTCGTCTTTGTTTTGTATATCCAAATTGGCCCCTTTATTAATTAAATGTTCCACCACGGGGACATGGCCCCAATAAGATGCAATCAGCAAGGCTGTATTGCCGTCGGTATTTATTGCATCGATTTCGGCCCCTTTGGATATTAGGAACCGGACGATGTTCGCGTGGCCTTTCCTCGAGGCGTACATCAGAGGGGTGTAACTGTGGAAGGTCTCGTTCCGTTTATTAATATTATTCGGGTCTTGTTTGAAATAGAAGATGACCGCCGGAAGGGATCCACGTTCAGCTGCGTCCCAAATGTTATCCGTGTCTGCATTGTCTCCAGAATCAGCCTTATATTCCGCGATCTGAAAAAAAATTCATTTTTACATTTTCCAAAACACTCATCTATCTATAATAAACGAGGAAAAATTGTATATTTATATATGTAGATATACCGGGTGAGTTTTTTTTTTAACTTTAATCTTAAGACAGTCTTATAACTAAAACGCATATGAAAATAAGCTGACGTGTTCTGATGTGGCCATCCACTTGACTTTACCATACAACTTGGCCCCTAAAATTATTTATAATCATGTAGGGGGGGGGTTAGTTTTTGCATTTTTAGACTTCTGGGGTCCCACTGATTATGTATACAAAATTTGGTTGAGTTTGGTAAATGGTCAAGATTTTCTTTTTTTGACCCCCCCCCTCCACTCCCTTAATTTTGGGTCGATATGCACCAAAATCTAGTCAGCTCTTAATCTCAATGGACGAAAGCTACGTGTGAAATTTGGTTTCGATATTCGCACTAGTTTTTGAGCTAGCTCGTCCACAAAAATTTGTTAACGCACAAACTAACTAACGGACGGACAACCAGACATTTTGACAAAACAATTATTATCTCGAAAAATATAATTTTTTCGATGTTCACTTATTAGAGGTTTTTTGTAGAGCGAAATGCCATGGTTTAGCTCAATTTCTTTTAATCAAAATAATTTCAGCCGTTTTTTCAGATATTTCGAAAAAAAGCACTTTTTTCATGCACGATTACAATACTTGACTATCATACCCTGTATGGTAAAGTAGGGGGGTCAGATAGGCTAGGCGGTAGCGTATCATCCTGCTAACCAAGTGGGCCCGGGTTCGAATCCGACTAGAGGCATTCGGCTAAAATCTGACCCCCGGGGTAGAAACAAAATTTTAAAAATATATAGTATTGTAAATTGGCTTATGGTTAGAAAGGCCGAAAAGCCAAAAAAAAGTAATAAATAAAGTTAAAAACAGGCAAGTGGGGCCGAACCCTTGTTAAGACTTGGCATGTAATGAATCAAGGAAGGGATGAGGTGTCGTCAACCCACCTGTTCATTCAAATTCTCGTTTTCTTCTTTCAGAGACGAAACATCATTCCTTGCACTGAAAAAAATAAAAAAATAAAATAAATAATAATCACATAAATTTGATTACATGTTCAATAAAATAAATTGACACGTTCTGATGTGGCCATCCACTTGACTTTACCATACTCTTCTGGTTGAGTTTGCTCACATGGCCTAGATTTTTATTTTTTGACCCCAAAAATTTAACTAGAAAAAAAACTGAATAGGTATATTTTTGAAAAGAACATAAAATATTTTTTATATGTGTTTTAAACATTATATCAGACTAGGGGGATTAAAAATGAAAATTCTAGCCCTTTCGACCAAACTTAATCAAATTTTGTATACCTATATAATAGTTAATTTGGTCCAAAGGGCTAGAATTTTTATTTTTGCCCCTCCCCCATTTCTGGTGGTTAGTTTTTGCATTTCTATCCTTTTGGGGATCCACAGAATATGTATACAAAATTTGGTTGAGTTTGATCCAAAGGGCTAGAATTTTCATTTTTACCCCCCCCCCCTTGTCTGATATAATGTTTAAAACATATAAAAAAAAATTATGTTCTTTTCAAAAATATATTCAGTTTTTTTTCTAGTTAAATTTTTTGCATCAGACAAAAAGGGGAGGGGGGGTCAAAAATGAAAATTCTAGCCCTTTGTTCTTAAAATGCCTTTATAAGTGGCTATTTTAGTTATTTTTAGTGCTTATTTGCTCTGCCTATTTTAATGATTTTTAGTGCCTAAAAATCTGAGCCCTATTTATAACTATTTAACCAATTCTAACTTGTAATAATTATAAGACTATATCTAATTATAGTTATAATGATTTTTTTCTCTTCTGTATTAGCAAAATTGTAAATATGATGTTCAATCTATATAAATGATAGCCAAAATGAAACATCTTATTTCGAAGGCCAAAAGTTGTAATAAATAAATAAATAAATAAATGTTCTAAATCCGGTTTTAAATGATCAAGGGCATCGATTCCTTCCACCTAGATCCTAGAAGTCACAAGAAGTGAATTCACCTTGGAGATAAAAGCTCTCAAAGGAGTCATGTGACCCTGGCACGAAATACTTCACATTACATTCTATATAATTAACATGATATAGAGAATATATTATATACATAATTATGTGAAAGTAAAAATTCTGAGTTTCGTGACATTCGATGGAAATGTAATTTCTTATCTAGCTAGATTATTTCTGTCTATATCTGCCTTTGTGTTCATGTTTGTATCTCATCCATTATTATACCATAAACAACTATTTACGAGGATAATACCAGAAATAAGATCTTCTATTTTTTTTTAAGAAATAAATAAGCTGACGTGTTCTAATGTGGCCATCCACTTGATCTTTACCTATACAACCTGGCCCCTCATTTATATTTAATATTTAATAAAATTATTTATAATCATGTAGGGGGTTAGTTTTTGCATTTTTATACTTCTGGGGTCCCACTGATTATGTATACAAAATTTGGTTGAGTTTGCTCAAATGGCATAGATTTTTAATTTTTAACCCCCCCCCCCTCCACTCCCCCTTAATTTTGAGTCGATATGCACCAAAATCTAATCAGCTCTTAATCTCAATGGACGAAAACTACGTGTGAAATTTGATTTCGATATTAAAACTAGTTTTTGAGCTAGCTCGTCCACAAAAATTTGGTAACGCACAGACAAACTACCTAACAGAGATTTTGACAAAACAATTATTATCTAGAAAAATTTAATTTTTTTCGATGTTCACTTATTAGGGCTTTTTTGTAGAGCGAAATTCCATGGTTTGGCTCAATTTTTTTAATCAAAATAGTTTCAGCCGTTTTTGAGATATTTCGAAAAAAAGAAGGAAAAAAACACTTTTGCAAAAAAAATCGCAATTTTTCCTTCATAAAATGAAAAATTCTTCATCCTGAGAGACTTGATTCCTATCTCATTCTCTAGGAAATTTTGTTGACTTGAACGTTTACTTGGACTACTTTTTTGTTAAAAGTCTTAGATTTATAGATATCCAGTATTTTTCATGAAACTTCTGAGGATTCGGATCATACCCTGCTATGGGCAAATTAAACAGGTGTGCCCCCCCCCCCCACCTTCACAATCTTCTCTATTCTCTTGCGCCCCTGGGCCTGCAGCCCATTTTGCCCAGTTATAGAATTCGTCCGATCCGACTTTGTCAATATCAAAATTATAAATACATTCTTGATATCAGAGTTAAAAATTATTATCTATGTGGGACCTGTACTATTCACTAATCCCTGCGTGTGGGTTCACTGCGGCTTGTTGCGTTTTGTGTCTAGGGGTTTATCAAACAAAAGATTCACTTAAGATAAAATATTTATTAACAAGTATAATATTCTATATACAGGTGAATGACAAAGTTACTTTCATTCGAAGGGCGTTAATTATAAAGGCGTAATTGTAATATCGTAATCTTTAAGAAAGACTTCGTTATTCGTTAAAGGGTGAATCTATTCGTGTGACTGTTATCCGTTTGCTAGTCAGATTGCAAGCCGGATTAGAAGTGTTTCTCAAGTCAGTTAGCAAGTGCCTGTGCTGACATGATTTCTTTAAGGGTGGGAGAAGAAACATCACGTGATAAACATGGAAACTTCCATGTTTGGTAAAAACATTATTTGAAGGATAATTTCTCACCCTGTCATTATACTACTGATTTATTGCGGATTTCCTCTAGTCATATAATCTCACAGACTAAGCGCCAGTTGTATGTCGCAAAGTAAATGCTTTTTACCACTAACCAAGGGTAGATGGTAAATGGAGGGCTAGGCAGATGACAGGAACTTTCAGTGCCTGTCATCTGATTGGCCATCCCAGTCCCTCCATTTACCATCTACCCTTGGTTAGTGGTAAAAAGCATTTACTTTGCGACATACAACTGGCCCTAAGGGTACATCAGTTACTTGAAAAAGAGCGGAAGACGTTACTTGAAAGGAAGGGTTCGTTTGTCGGGGTGGAAAGGGCGGAAATCACAAATGAGCGTAACTAAAAAATTTCTTGTTAGATTTCAAACCTACATCTATGTGAACATTAATTAAAATAAAAATGTCTACAAATCTGATCCGAATAATCCGGATGTTCGGATAAACGAGGTTCTACTGTACGTAAATCCAATCCTGCACCGGAGAAGAACCAGGTATGGTAAAGTCATGTGGATGGCCACATCAGTTTATTACTCTACCATACAGGGTATGATGGTCAAGTATTGTAATCGTGCATGAAAAAAAGTGTTTTTTTTTCCTTCTTTTTTTCGATATATCTCAAAAACGGCTGAAACTATTTTGATTAGAAAAAATTGAGCAAAGTCATGGCATTTCGCTCTACAAAAAAGCTCTAATAAGTGAACATCGAAAAAATTATATTTTTCGAGATAATAATTGTTTTGTCAAAATGTCTGTTAGTCTGTCCGTCCGCCCGTTAGTCTGTGAGTTATCAAATTTTTGTGGACGAGCCAGGTCAAAAACTAGTGTGAATATCGAAACCAAATTTCACACGTAGTTTTGGTCCATTGAGATTAAGAGGAGATTAGATTTTGGTGCATATCCACCCAAAAATTAAACAATTAAAAATGTTGGCCATTTACCCAACTCAACCAAATTTTGTAGACATAATCAATGGGACCCCAGAAGACTAAAAATGCAAAAACTAACCGCCCAAAATGGGGGGGGGGTGCAGGCTCAAAAAATGAAAATATAGGCCCTTGTACCAAACTCAATCAAAAAACATGATTATAAATAATTTTATTAAATATTAAATATAAGTGAGGGGCCAGGTTGTATTGTAAAGTCAAGTGGATGGCCACATCAGAACACGTCAGCTTATTGAAATTTAGAGAGATTATTATTTAAATACGTCTGCATCGATTGCTGGCGAAACGAAATTTATGAACAATACAGTTCTGGAGAAATTAGATTCCAAAGACAGAGTTTATCAGACTCTTTAACATTGCACTATACGGGATATCGGAAAGTTTACATACATATTTAATTATATTTAAGAAAAATATTCTTACCATTTTGTTAAAAAAAAACTATGTAAACCAAAATTAAACACTAACTAATAGATTTTATAAGAAAATTTTAATTCATAGTTACAACACAGTTTCTGAGATAATAATTAATAAATAATGAACAATGTATAATGAAAAATTTACACTCAAGCTGGCAACAACGCATTTAATTAACCTAAAAAGTGGGTTAACTAGAGAGTAACTTTTTGACGTTTTTTTCGCCTCAGCCATTGTTGTTGCAACAGCTTTCAATCGCTTAAGGACTTTTTGTTTTATAAATCTCCCTTTATAATGTACTTTATCTGATATTTCTATGATAAACTATACACAAGCTCGGACAGTGTTGCCAGGTTTGTCAAACGAGCACGGGATTTGCTAGTAGTGGTACATAAACAGCATAAAGTTTTCGGCTTACGCAATTTACCTTAAAATGTATTTATTTGATTGGATAATCTGATTAATAATTTTTATAAAAAAATAAAACCGACTTCAAAAAATTAAATGCAACAAATAAAATAATAAGAAATTAAAAATCAAATAAAATCGATTAAAAGGTATAAAATGGTTATCTTATTTAGTTACAACTAAACAACGAAATATTAACATGAAATTACTTTTTGAAGTCGGTGCCAAACATATGCATTTTATGAATCGAACTCGACGGATTTTACTTAGTACGTTTAGCGGGTGCGCTCGCTTATATAGTTTGGCACCGACTTCAAAAAGTAATTTGATTATCAATTACATCGTTTAGTTGTAACTAAATTAGATAATTATTTTATACCTTTTAGTGCATTTTATTTGAATTTTTGAGTTATTATTATATTTGTTGAATTTAATTTTTTTGAAGTCGGTTTTTTTCTTAAAAATAATTTTATTTTTCTCTTTTAGTGATGTTAAGAATAATGACTTAAATACCTTGCATGCAACTCGTAAGAAAGCGTCGGGCGAATGAATCAGAAAATGATAATAAAATTCAATTCATAAATAGAGAAATTCTCTCTAAACGTTAGCGGGTTTAAAATGAACGTTTTAAGATTGTTTTTTTTATATAAAGATTTTATTTATTATAATTTTGATTATTTGCTCATAAGAATTGGAGATTTCCTGATCATATTATCAGAAATTGACCAAATTAATTTAGGACCTTCCCGCTAAGATACCATCTTTCTGATAAAAAAAGAATCATCGAAATCGGTCCACGTGGCAAAAAGTTCTCGCTGAACATACATAAAATAAATAAATAAATAGTTAGGTATCTTGACTATCTTAGAGATATACTGATCCAAACGCAGAAATAATCATTAAAATCGGTTCATAAACAAAGAAGTTATGCCTGAACAAACATAACAGCAAAAAAAAAACGGGACCAATCGGAAACTAGACTGAACCCAATGCAAAAAAATAATCAAAATCGGTTGGCAATTGGAGAAGATATCAGGTAACATAGACACAAAAAAATTCAGTCGAATAATAACCTCCTACTTTTTTGAAGTCGGTTAAAAATAGTTTTAGCCGTTTTCGATAAATTTCAAAAATACGAAACAATACATGATTGCAATACTTGATCATACCCTTGTATGTTAAAGTAAAAGGGGGGAGAGTATCGCCTGGAGGGAATCAAGGATCCTTTTATTTCAAACTTGACCCCCCCCACCCCACCAACCTCCACCCACCTGCTTCTTCAATTTCCGCATTTCCTCTTTAAGGGACGAAATCTCTTCCGTCAACTGCAAAAAGAAAAAACAATTTTCACTCTTTTGTTTCCTTTGTTTTTTTAAATCGTTAGTAGTTGACTCGAGGGGTGAACCGCGATTGGAATTAGGTGTACACCGTCTTTGGAATTACTTTGGAATTCATTAGATAATCTATTGTCTTCTACTTGGAAATAAAAGTGGAAGTGGAAGTAGGTGTACAGGATTTGTAGGTCGCGGTTCACCCCTCGGTTTGGCTAGTTAGTTAGTTAGTTAGTTAGTCTTCTCGTTTTCCTCATCTGGCCAGGAATACTCGCCTGGCTTGTTTGGTGAAAAGGCCTCGCTTGTGGCCAGGCTTAACAGTAGTGCACAGCAGACCCACAATCTCAACAGGAAATTCATTTTCGGGTCTATTCCAATTCACTGGCGTCCCCTTAGTCCGGCCGTCATCTTATATAAGACCCCCCTGCCCCCTGTCGTTTGCCCCTCTTGCCAGGCAACTCTCAAGAGACAATATGTTACTTGACCTTCGCGAAAACTTGTTTTGCATGGCCAATTCCAAAGATTGATGAGTCCAATTCCAGATGAACAATTTTATAAAATTTTATTAAATATTCTTTATTTTTCGACGATTAATTGAATTAGTACCTGGAGCCACCAAGCTTCGTTCAGGCTTAGTTAATGCTTATTTGAACAGCCAATTATTTTGTTTTGATTCAACCACATGATTCATTTTTATTCATCCAATTGTTAATAAATAAAACCTATCAAAATGTGTTATTTTTTCAGAAAATTGATACCTGCTTATGTGAAAGATATTTTTAAATAAGTTCTTGATTATTTTTTATTCTATCAAATAAATAAGGTTCTTTATAAAAACAATTATAAAACGTTTATTAATAATACTATGAATGATATGAAATCAAGCCTGGCCGATACAGCCAACGAAGTCCTTCAAACAAAGAAAAACGAAATTAAATAGCCATGGGTTACAGACGAAATACTGCAACTGATTGACGAACGAAGAAAATTTAAGAACAGAAAAGAAGAAGAAGGAAAAGAAATATATAAAAAAATTAAGATGGAAAATTATAAGAGAATGCAGAAAAGCAAAAGATGTTCTGATGTGGCCATCCACTTGACTTTACCATACAACCTGGCCCCTCACTTATATTTAATATTTAATAAAATTATTTATAATCATGTGGGGGACGGGGGACGGGGATTAGTTTTTGCATTTTTAGACGCCTGTGGGGGCCCACTGATTATGAATACAAAATTTGGTTGAGTTTGGTAAATGACCAAGATTTTAATCTTTTGCCCCCCTCCCCCCATTTTGGGCGGTTAGTTTTTGCATTTTTAGACTTCTGGGGTCCCACTGAATATGTATATAAAAATACAAAATTTGGTTGAGTTTGCTCAAATGGCCTAGATTTTTAATTTTTAAACCCCTGCACCCCCCCCCCCCCCCCCTTAATTTTGAGTCGATATGCACCAAAATATAATCAGCTCTTAATCTCAATGGACCAAAATTACGTGTGAAATTTGGTTTCGATATTCCAACTAGTTTTTGAGCTAGCTCGTCCACAAAAATAATTTTATGACATTACAATACTTGACCATACCCTATATGGTAAAGTAAAATGATTCAAGAAAAATGTAAAGAGGTCAACGAAAATCTATTATTGGGAAAAGTTGATGTAGCCCATAGGGATGAAAATACTAGCCCTTTCGACTAATCTATGTAAGTTAAGGGATGTAAGTCGGTAAACAAGTTTAAAAAAAAAATTGAATTTCCGATTTACATACACTTTTTATTTTTTGGGTAGAGAATAGCGTTATAAGTTTTTTTGGGTTTATGTTTTAGACATTTAGACTTTTTATGGATGAAGATAACTGGATATGAGAAATGGATATTATCGAAATAATAAAAGTTCATTTTTTAAAATTCAATTCTTTTTAAAGTTTTTATTTTTTATTTGAAATTTATTTTCAAGAATACAATTATAATAAAGTTTTTTATAAAGTTTAATTTTTTAAGATAGCGAAATTGGAAAACACACTGGTGGGAGTTTAAAAGTCAATAATGTCTGGATTTGGGAAATGACCGGCGTTTGTCCGAAAGTTTTATAGTTACCGGGAGAGAGTACTTGATGAATCGATAGTTCGCCTCTTTGGGCTAACACGTAATACGCCTCCTGGGCCAAAACACAACAATAAGACCCTCAATATTGGCCCCTCAGCTTCACCTCTTTGGGCTAACACGTAATACGCCCCCTGGGCCAAAGCACAACAATAAGACCCTCAATATTGGCCCCTCAGCTTCACCTCTTTGGGCTAACACGTAATACGCCCCTGGGCCAAAGCACAACAATAAGACCCTCAATATTGGCCCCTCAGCTTCACCTCTTTGGGCTAACACGTAATACGCCCCTGGGCCAAAGCACAACAATAAGACCCTCAATATTGGCCCCTCAGCTTCACCTCTTTGGGCTAACACGTAATACGCCCCCTGGGCCAAAGCACAACAATAAGACCCTCAATATTGGCCCCTCAGCTTCACCTCTTTGGGCTAACACGTAATACGCCCCCTGGGCCAAAACACAACAATAAGACCCTCAATATTGGCCCCTCAGCTTCGCCTCTTTGGGCTAACACGTAATACGCCCCCTGGACCAAAACACAATAATAAAACCCTCAAAATCGGTCCCTCCAACCCTTATTCGCTGCATCGTCCCCCGGGGCTAGGGGCTACCACCCTCTCCCTCCTTCCGACTCATCTCCGTGTCCCCCCCTCGTTGACCACCCGGCCGCGATTCCCCCTTCCTTCCTCACTCCCTGCCGCCGGCCAGAACATCGTTCTTTCTCGCTCGCACTTACTGGCGTTTTTTTTCCATTGCTGACTCAGATCTGTCGACTTTGCATCACATTACTATTCGTTTTTACCTTAATGCTAAAAAATTAAATTTGATAAACTTACATCTAATAATTAAAGGTTCCTATGTGGAGACCTCGTTGCCTTTTTACTAGAAATTATTAAAACTGCTTATCTTCCACGATTTATAATGTAGACGACGGCGACGCTCGTAACTGGTGGCAGCACTACTGTTGTCCCGTGGTCTGCTGGTAGAAAATTGGGTTCGGTTTCCGAGATAATAAACTTCAATAAAAAGTAAAGATTACTTTATAAATATGAAAGTTTATTGCAACAGAAGTTATATTTTTTTCTTTAAATTGAAGGGTTGGTTTTGTCACAAATATAATAAAACAATAATTTTAATAACTATTAGAATTATTTAATTGATAACTATACAGTTTCGGTCACCACTGGTCGACCATCCTCAGTAGTTCTAAAAAATTGAAATGAAACACTTATTTACATTATTTCTTTTTATAGAGAATTATATAACACAAAATTTTTTTTTTTTTTTTTTAATTTAATGAAAAATTTAAATCAAGTCACTTAAGTTCTGGAAGAAATTTAAGAAGTTATATTGTTGAGTACAGAAGAGTTTAAACAGTTAGTGTACAAAAGTAAATTTTATAAGTACATATTATAGTTTGGGCCGTTCACACAGTTAGTTTAGATTTACTCTAATTTATGAGCTTTCTTAATGATCCTCTGTTTATTTACTTTTTCTCTAAAGATAATGTGTTTCTTCCCTTACATTCAAGATATTGGTTATGATTTAAATTTGAGATTTGTTATTACTATTTATTTGACACCCTCTTCTAATAAACTCCCAGCTGGAAGAAATAACTTTAATTATCTTAATAGGCGCTAAATAAATATTCTCGAACTTCTTTGGTTTCTTTCACCCTAAGATATTGCTTATCTAAAATCGAGCTTATCGCCCCCTTCACTTTTCAAGTGGATCACCCTTTCATCGCTATCCGCCCACACACATAAATGGCTGCGCCTCACGGCACCTAATTGTTTCTTCTGGATGATTCGTTCTTCACCCCCCCCCCCCCTTCACACACATAAATCACATATTTACAATTGGATAAATAGATTGTAAGATACAGATAATTATATTCTATAATACATGATTAAGTGTTGATAGATTTTTATTTATTTACTGTTAATTCTAGTATTAAACGTTTTGATATTTTTATCAACAAAATTTTCTCTTTCAATTGCTATTGGTGTCATTCATCTTAGAATAATTTTCGTGTCATCAAGTTCTGGTTTTGCTGGAATAATTATGGAGTTTGTAACACGGGCAGAGGAAATTAAAGATTTGTGTGGAATTTTTTTGGATTTTATTTATAAATTGAAAAAATAATTACAATAGAAAATGACCTTAATACTATGAAAGAGAGAGTGAGAGGGAGGCTTGTAGTTAGTTAAGTAAGTTAATTATTAGTTTGTGGGGGTGCTGAGGAGAGGGGGGGTTGATTTTAATACGGCCTTGGTGGAAGAGGTGGAGGGAAATTGGTCGGGTAGGGGGTGGGGGTGGATAGCCGTGGGAGGGAGGCGGGTATGTCGGGGGAAGGGGTTGACGGGGGGCGGGCCAGGGGGTGGGCAACAAGGCGGTGTATTGCGGGGGTGGGGGGGCCGACAGGCTCGGGGGGTAGGGGGCCGCCCGCATATCCATAGGGCATATCCGGGGGCATTTTATTAATCAAGGCCTCCATCTCCATCGCACTTGGAAGAGTGCTCTCCCCATTAGAAGGTTTCGGTTCACTTTTATTGGTCACCTTTTAAAAAAAAAAAAAATTTCATAATTAGCTTCTGCGTGAAGAATCACTCGTCCTTTAACTGGCTTGTGCTAGCTCAGTCACTTACTTTAACTGGAATTGTCGAAATTGGCCCGGTAGGGTTGGCTACGACGGCGGCAGGAAGTGACGTAGATGAGGGCGAGACATGGGTGCTAGTGCTGGCGGGCGAGACTGGCCGGGGCATTCGGTCCCGTTTTAGGGGGGACGAGCCGCTGGGCACCAGGGGCGGCGAATCCGGAATGCTCGAAATCTGCGGCTGCGAGTACAGGTCAAGCACCTGGTGGCAAATATCTGCAACAAAAACATCATGTTGGCAATTATGCTTTCACACATTTATTTGCATTTTATATAAGGTATACAAATAAGTTTCCGCCGTTTTTAATCAAAAATTAGCAGGTATCTATTATGAAAGAACGCAACTTGCCAGTTTTTTACCATCATTCTGGCAGCATACGGATAACACTTCGGAAGAATGCTTCATTTTTTGAGCATTGGCGTAGCTAAGGAGTTTTTCTGGGGGGGGGGGGGGGGGCAGCCGGCCAGCTGATTAGCCATCACAAGGTTTCAATTTAGGTAATCCGATTAGAGATCAACTAACTTTTTAGTAGAATTGAGAAATTTTAGAAGTAACGAAATAATTTAATGAGAAATACAAAAGTGATGCCTCGTAATAATAGTTTCGATTTTTCTAAGGGGGCTGCCCCCCTTGCCCCTCCCTAACTACGCCCACAAATTTGTGAAACCTACCTTGAACTTTTACGATATGTTTATTTGCATCAAGCAGAGGACAACCTCTGATTTCTCTTTATGAATCAAAAACTCTGCTACTTTCGACAAAAGAAAATCTTTCAATTTAAAGTTCTATTACTCTAATAAAAAAAAATGGTACTTACGTATTAACGCCACCGCAGCTACAGATTTGGCGGTTTTTAAACTTCGCAAATCTACACCTAAAATTTTTGAGATAAATCATAAAATAGAATAAATCAGTTTCCCTCTGTTAAAAAACAACTTGAATAGGTTCGGTTTATGATCTCGGTTTGATTAGATAAAAAATGCGTTCCCAAACAAACCTTGAGGTGCCGTTAATGTACCCGCATTTTTATCTAATCAAACCGAGATCATAAACCGAACCTATTCAAGTTGTTTTTTGACAGAGGGAATTGATTTGTTTTATTTTATGATTTATCTCAAAATTTTTAGGTGTAGATTGGCGAAATTTAAAACCGCCAAATCTGTAGCTGCGGTGGCGTTAATGCGTAAATACCAAAAAAAACACCCTAAATTTGAAATGATAATGCAAATTGAAATCACCTTCTAATAGGACCATAGTGACGTCCTCGACAAACATATCCCACCAGCGGAGGTGGCTTATGGTACGGCCAGACCAGTCGACCACCTCGAATTTACTCAGCTTGCCAGCCAGGTACATCAACGCAACCGCGATTACCTCCGGCTCCCATTGCAGGCAAAGCGTCGTGCACAGGCTAGGAGAAGTTAGATAAAGAAAGAAGCATTTAAAACCAATTTATATTCTACATATCTCAAATAAAAGAAATCAATCTAAAAAAGGATACCTGTCGTTGACAAACGTCCAAGCCATTTGGACCATTTTTTGTAATTTATTCTTATCGCCTGAAATCAAGTATTTTATTAGAGGTAAATTTAATTATATATATATATAAATATATATACCGAGTGAGTTTTTTTTATCTTGAGACAGTCTTATAACTTAAAAATAGTGCAGTATATGAAAAGAAGTTTCAAATAAAAGTTTATTTATATCGAGGGAGGAAACTAAACTATGCTATTGTTTGTCGACCTAGAACAAGCTTTCAAGGGTATTTCAAGGTCAACTTCTGTTTTTTAAATAGAAACCTATATGTTTCTGTACATATTCTGAATCTACAAAAAAAAACTGAACAACTTTTATTGGAACTATTTTTTTATACGACATCAAATAAAAAAATATTAAATCAATTAGATCTCAAAAAAAATCACAATTATTTAACTTAATTATCAAATAATAATGATCAAATAATTATTAGATAAATATTTATTAAATCGAAAAGTCACAACAATAAAAATAAGTGTTTATAATGATCTTAAAACTTCGTTATAGACAGATTTACGAGATTATTTTCTATTTAATTGAACTACTTAAAATTCTTGAGTTTAAAAAAGTTTATTTCTCGTGTCAATCCATTAGATAGTTATATTGTATTACCATAAAATAAAAATAGAGCATTTTTTTGTTGAAGACAGAATTAAAATGGCCTTAATTTATGCAGTGAATGTGGAAGAAGTGTTATGGGGCTGCCATTGAAATGAATGTCGAGCGTTTTTCTAATTGGAATACACCCTCACAAGCTTCATTTTATCGTGTTATAAATCTGTTAAAAAAAACAAGAAATTAAATGGCTACGAAGAAACTTAAAAGGCCAAAATAATGAAATTGGGACTGGAATTCATCCAGAAAACTTGCGATAAACTCTGGAATGCCTCAGAACAGTGTCGCAAAAATTATTAAATTATTTATTTAATAATTAAATATTTGATCATTATTATTTGATATTTAAGATGAATGATTGTTAAAAATAATTATTAAAAAAGTTTTTTTGAGATCTAATTGATTTAATATTTTTTATTATTTGATTAAGTATAAAAAACATAGTTCTAATAAAAGTTGTTAAGTTTTTGTTTTAGATACAGAATATGTACAGAAACATATAGGTTTCTATTTAAAAAACAGAACTTGACCTAGAAATATCATTGAAAGCTTGTTCTAGATCGACAAACAATAGCGTAGTTTAGTTTCCCCCTTGATATAAACAAACTTTAATTTGAAACTGTTTTTCATATAATGCACTGTTTTTGAATTATAAGACTGTCTCAAGATAAAAAAACTCACCCGGTATATACAGTGGTGTGCAAATAAAAATGGCCCAGTATTTGCACGACTGGATATTAAGAAAGAAAATATTTACCTTTTAAGCATTTGGCGTATTTTAACAGATAGCTATATGGATGTTCGACTTGTAAGTCGAATTTGATTGTTTGTAAGAGAATTCTTTCCAATGTCATCACCTCTTCCTGGAATTTATAAATTTTTACATAAGCAGAAGTCAAATATGCATTATATTTTAGGTATATGTTTATTTGCATCAAGCAGAGGACAACCTCTACGATTTCTCCTTATGAATCAACAAATCTGCTACACATTTTCAATTAAATATCAAGTACATGGCCACCGAGCGATGCTCGGTAACTTTTTGCTTCAAGTTAAAAGCTCTATAATTATGATTCCGCGACATTTCAGCCCCCGACAAAATAGTCCCGACAAATTATCCTTCAGACAAAATATCTCATGACAAAATAACCCTTCCCGCCGTGAATCTTATGAGTAATGCAAATCGACTCCGGTTCGGTTAATATATATTCAGTTAGTTTTAGCATTTTTAGTCTTCTGGGGGCCCACGGATTATGTATACAAAATTTGGGGGTGGAGGTTGTTGGCGGGGTGTGAGTGTGGGGTTCAGGGGGTCCCGGGGGGCGTGTACTATATATATATATATATATATATATATATATATATATATATATATATATATATATATATATAGCGGTACGGCGCGTTTTCAGCCCCCGACAAAACATCCCCCGACATAATATCTTCTGACAAAATATTCCCCAGTATAAGGGAAAATACAAAAGAGATTAAGTGAGAAGCTTATAATCATAGTTTTGAATAATATAAACAGACTTTCCTATTTTGCCGGCTAATTAGCCGTTTGAAAGTGCTGCTGTATGTCGTTAGATTTTCTAGCTAACAATTTATTATTTTTACTATCTATAATATAGTATTTATCATCTATATTTTTCCCTTACCAAAATAAGGAGTGAGAAAAATATGTAATCAATTAAAAATAATGGACATTCGATGGTGAGGATTTCGGGCCTCGAGGTCGAAGTTTTTTTTTGAAATTGTAAAACATTTGTTGTATTTTTGTATTGGATAATAAAGGTCATTATTTTATTTTATTTAAAAAATGATCTATATTTACTTATTTATCGTCTATGTTTACATTACACAATTATTGATTGTTTGTTAAAAGTGTTATTAATCATTATAGTTATTAATTATTATTATTATATTGGGCGAAAATAGAGCGCCCCAAACACACCCCGCCCGACGATTGGCTGGTTGGATTTTCAATGTGTGTTTGATTATAAAAAAAATGGGAGCCCGAAACACCCCGCCCGACGATTGGCTGTTCGGTTTTCAATGTGTGTTTGATTAGAAAAAAAAATGGGAGCCCCAAACTGATGGAACTTAAACAGCAATCTGCAAGATGGCGGTGACATGCAGAAGAGCCAGTCTGTCTTTTGTCTAGTCTCTTTTGTATTACTTCCATGAGCACCTTTGTTCTAAAATAAACATTTTATATTCTAAATGTACATATTTCATTATCAACTTTTGTATTAAAATATACATCTTCTAAACGTGTGTTTTAATCATTTATACAAATTCCACTACGTATACTCGCTATCATAAACACACCCCGCCCAACGATTGGCTGGTTCGGGTTTGGAGAGGGGGGGGGGCAAAAAATGGAAATATAGGTCTATGAACCAAATTTGGTATACATAATCAGTGGGACTCCAGAAGACTAAAAATGCTAAAACTAACCACCCAAAATGGAGGGGGGGGTTGTAGGGAAAAAAAATGGAAATATAGGTCTATGAACCAAATTTTGTATACATAATCAGTGGGACCCCAGAAGACTAAAAATGCTAAAACTAACCACCCAAAATGGAGGGGGGGGGGGTTGTAGGGCAAAAAAAAATGGAAATATAGGTCTATGAACCAAATTCAACCAAATTTTGTATACATAATCAGTGGGACCCCAGGAGTCTAAAAATGCAAAAAACTAACCCCCCTACATGTTATAATAAATTTTATTAAATATTAAATATAAGTGAGGAGCCAGGTTGTAATGGTAAAGCAGGGGTCGCCAAACTTTTTTTGATCATCGACCCCTATATAATTTTTCGAAATCTCCATCGACCCCCATAAAAGTAATTTTCTGTTAATTAAAATAAAACTCTATTATATACTGTAATGTACATTTATTTTGTGATTTTAAACATTTATTAAATTAATAGTACATTGTGTGTAAAACAATAGTTTTATGAAAAATATATTAATGATGAAATTTAATGATTTTCCCAGAAATAAGTTATACATATTTATTAAATAATATTTATTAAATAATAAGTAATTATAAATAAGTAGAAATAATAAGTAAAGTAACTACAGATGTATTGCTTCTTAATCAATGAGATGGGTGTGCCTGGTGTTTTTTTGCAAGGTTCGCTATATTGGGTTCAAAATTGGTCAATTTTAATCTTAAATCCCCTCGAAACTCCACATTTAATTTATTTCTGTACTTAGTTAAGATTGAATTTACGTGACTGAAACCGGCTTCAACCATATAGGAACTTGGAAATGCTAGCACAAATGGCTGAGCTATATCGTAAAGTTTTACATATTTTTGCATTATATTTATATTTGTCCAAAATTTGCTTATTGTTAAATTTTTAAGAAGCGTCCTTGATATTAATGATATTAAGTCAATTATAAAAAAATTCACAAATTTTACATAGTCAATTAGGTATGTGTGATTTGCGTATTAAGAACTGTTTTTTCTTCGACCCCCAATAGACCCTTTCGATCGGATCGACCCGTGCTTTTGTTAAATAGACCCCTGGGGGTCTATATAGACCACTTTGGCGACCTCTGTGGTAAAGTCAAGTGGATGGCCACATCAGAACGTGTCAGTTTATTTTTATCAAAATAGTTTAAACAATTTTTTAGATATTTCTAAAAAACAAAGCAAAAAAAACGTCCCCCCTATTGTGAGTGAGGGCCCCTTACTGGATAATTGCATTGAGGGTTTTTACCTTTGGATCCTCACCAAACGTTGCAAATTTTTGGTCTGATAGCAGAGTCCTTGCTGTTCTAATGATATCTTTACACTTTTTCGGTGTTTCTTCAACCTTTCCTGCCAGAAGGAGGCAGCAACAGGCGGTCACCTAGAAGGGGCAAAATTACAATTACAATTTTGAAATGAGACGTTTCACGGGAATGCTTGACAACTTGCTTGATTACTTACATATCTCGGGAAATTTCTAAATGAATGGAACATATAGAATCGATGGAAGTAGACGACCCCGGTGGCCATTGTGTTGTAGCCGAGGTCCATTTTAGTCCCGGTGTCAATGATGAACCTCGCCCCTTCTTTCCGATAACGACACTCGGTCTCATAATCAATTCCATCCTGAATCGAAGGCGTATTCCGGAGCTCTTTCTTTTCGTAATACCAGCAAGGCATCTTTTTATTTAGTTAGTTATTTTTCTAAAATATAAATTTTAAGCATCAACCATTGATAACACTGATCAACAAAAAATTTGCCCCGTAAACCTAACAATGGATTCCAGTAGAGTTTTATACGCTGATTATCATGCAATTTCTCTATTTTTTATAGCACGTCACAGTTTCGAGATATTATCGGTCAAAACGACGAAAAAGTTCATTTTGACCTATTTTCGAGTCCCATTAGTTATTAAACAGCAATATTTGAAATCAAAATATTACAAAATATCACTTAATCTTTCACTTGATATCAATTGTCGAATCTGATTTCGGCTAATCCGAACAGGCCCCCAATTAGTTCAGATTTGAGCCGTTTCACTGTAGTTTGGTTTGGACACGTAAAAAGGATGAACGAAAAAGGAATCCCAAAAGAGGGTCAATGCCCCCCCCCTCCCTGAAAGACGAAAAAGAGGTCGACCCAGGCACTCCTGGATGGACGAGGTGAACGAGGCTATGAGGTCCAGAAATCCCGAGATTGTGGATGGGACCGTGAAACGTAGAAACGGAGAAGCGTCGTCAGGCGTAGAAATCCGGAAGAAGAAATTTATATACTGACGGATCAACAAAACCGCAATAATATAGTTTGAAAGTTTATAATAGGAAAATAAGGACAAGTTTTTATGTGTGACTTTTTTATTTATCAGCCAACGTTTCGTCGACTTCTTCAGGGTTTCTACAATTATAAGAACATTAATAATATCAAGTTACAAAAATACAATTACAATTCCAGAACAAACATCTATTAATAGTTTACCCACCCAAATAGTCATGCCACACATTCGTCTAAATTTTATTTTTATCTTCGTTACCATTGAAGACCATCAGAAACACAAATTTCAAAAAATATTTGGCACATTCACATAAACAATTACATTAGATATAAAACAGAAATAACATATATAGAATATTTCCGTTCTTTATCTTGTTAAATTCACTATTATATCTATTAACATTTATTTTTTTTTATCTACCTACTGACCTATTATTACTTTAACCTATATGAATTCTGATATATGGTATAAGTGAGTATTGCATTTCTTTCACCAGATCTCCATAATTTTCCTTATAAATTTGAATTTGTTGTCGTAAAAAGAAAAAACTAAACTACTACCCAGCTGTCACCAATCCAGTGGAAATATGGTACTGTTGGACATTGAATGGTGCCTCAAGTGACAAATAACGATTGATTTGACAAAAAATGCATTTAAATGTTCAAAATGTGATATGCCGATATATAATAAATGCATGAATCTCTCAAGAACTGAAGCTATACTCATGAAGGATCAAAATAACAAAAAGATATTTTTCTGTTACCGCTGTGATGGCAAGGTCTTGATGCTGGCGAATTGATGAAGAGATTGGATGAATATGGAAGATATCTTGAAGAGTTTAAGTCTGAAATTAAACAATCTCAGAAGATCTGACGGAGGATATTATTTCCGAAATGAGGTAAAGAAATAAATGCTCAAAAAACCTCATTCTACACGGTCTGGATGAACTCAAGTCGGAAAATCTAAAAGAAAGAATTCAAGGCGACTGAAATGGTCCATAGACTGAGCCCAGGTAGCACAAGAATAATCTATAAATATTCTGATATCTTCTCTGGACATTGGAATATCCTATGAATAATCTTTCAATCTTCGTAGATATTATGGGAATATTCTTAGAACTAAAATATTGTAGAACATTAAATTCCCTTTCCCGGAATATTCCTAGTTGCGCATTCTTGGAATATTCGGAAAAGAATATTCTCAGAAGATTAACGTCCATACAAATATTCTGTGGATCTCCTGGAGATAATTGGAATATATACTAGTATGTCCTTTAAATAACTTCTTAGAATATTCTGGGGATATTGTGTGTTACCTAGGAGCCGAGACACTGATTTAACCGGGTCAATATTTATCAGATTGGGTAAATCTAATACCCAGTCAAAGCCGAGACCGCTCAAAATCACATTTAGAAAAGAGGGTTTTAGTTTTGACTATTTTTAAGAACCTACAATAAAAACAACAAATCCACCAAATAATGTATCTATATCAAGAGACCGCACTCTAAAGGAAAGGGACTATTTCAAGAGTCTCAGAACGAAACTGGATCAACTTAATGTTGTTAATGTTGCATATACTATAAGGTATGTGGAAAATACACCGAAAATAGTAAAAAAAACTACAAAAAACATAGAATAGGGCAGCTACAAGTTTATTATCAAAATGTCAATGGATTGCGAACTAAGCTGTCCTCTCTGTGTCAATCTGTTACGTTATTTGATTATGATATCTTGCTATTTAAGGAAACTAATCTCTCTGAAGATATAAATGATTCTGAACTCGGTTTACCCTCTTATAATGTGATAGAAATTTCAACACCAGTCATAAAAAAACTGGCGGAGGAGTTTAGAACAATTGCAATCAAAAAAAGGTTTCACTCTACTTACATATCGTCCGAGTTTGATCAGATTGAGCATCTTTTTGTTCAAATAGTTTCAAATAATTTGAAGTTGCACCAAATAAAAAAGTCACTCATAAAAACTTGTCCTTATTTTCCTATTATAAACTCTCAAATTAATACAAATTATGGACGGAAATGATAATAGCAATAATATAGTTTGATTATTTTTAGATATTAGCTTAAACAATTGATATATGGGGCGACATAAGTCACTTTTGTTGTCATCCAAAGATTGTAGTAAGTGACACATGCCACTGTGCACTTAAACTGCACTATTTTGAGTTGAGTGTCAGTTTTTACTGTTATTATTAGATATTACCTTAAATAGAAACATGGGCAAAACTTCAAAATTAGCCTTCAACAAAACGTATTTATTTGAATCAAGCAGAGGACAATCTCTGTGATTAATTAATCAAATTTAGAGAACACGGTGTTGGTTTATAGTGAAACATTGTTAAAATTAAATTAGGTTGGAACCTAAAATATTTTAACAATGTTTCACTATAAACCAACACCGTGTTCTCTAAATTTGATTGATAATGGTAGTGAAGCACATCTCGTGGTATTATACAGAAGACTGAAGATGAAGATTGAACGATGGTTTCTCTCCTGTTGCATCAAGAAGAAAATGTCCCCGAATTACATCAATATCAAATGTAAATCGTCTTCACTAAACGCCGTCAAAGCTGTCTCCCTAGCCAAAACATGATTGGATTAAAGGAGATCCAAAAGACGAGATGCTTTGTTCCTTCATCAAAAATATGTTCATCAATCTCTGACGGAACAACTAGGTACATCCCTTGCACTTTGATATTATTCATCAAGAAATATCCAAAAAAATATACTTCAGACTAGATTTGACGAAAAAGAAACTAAATAAATTTAAAAAACTGATTTCACAATCAATTTCCAAGAAACAACATCAAATCAACCAACAAATTCCACCCCAGAATTGTAAATCTGTCTGACATTCAATTTGAGCCCGATGAATTGGATATCCTTAACAAAGGTTTATTTTAAATACGCACCAAGACAGAATATCAACCCTAAGGCCATCCTCTCTACGGCTATTGACTCAGAATTAGCCCTAATAGGCCGGCCTTCGGAAGTCAAAATTGAAATAGCCCTCCAAATCAAAAACACTTTTATTAAAGCAATACACCCAGAACACAAATTCCGATGAAAATAAAAACAATTAAAAATTTAAAAACTAAATTTGAAAATAACGAATTAATACCTAGTGTCAAGGGACAATCTGTGACAATTGACTATCGAATATATCCGGAAAATGGAAGATTTCATCTCGCTGAGTGATACGACTACACTAACGAGCAAACTTAAAAAAAAAATATTTGTTTTTTAATTTTTTTCTCCTTGTGAAACACCACCAACTTGAACCTAATTTAATGATTTATTGAAAAAGTTTGTATTGTTTTTATAATTAGTACCTGGAGCCACCGAGCGATGCTCGGTAACTTTTTGCTTCAGTTAAAAGCTATATATTAGTATTAACAAATTTCTTTTGAACTGTTTGTGGGATTTAAAACAAGCTTTTATAATCGGCTCTATTTTTTTTATTTTTATTTTATAATCAATTAAATTTTAATATATAATTTTATTTGGTATAAAATCTTTGTGAATTTAAAATTGAAAAACCAATTAATAAATAAAAGGAAATTGAATAAAAATGTAATTATACATTTTTATCGAGAAAACCACCTGTGAATAATTATATCAATTAACAAAAAACCCTTCAAAAATAATTTAGCCTAAGATGAGATCGTGACAGATCGAATTGTCAACCCAAAAAGCCCCTAATTTCATCCAAATCGGTAGAGCCGTTTTTCAAAATAAAAAATATATATATATAAACAATTTTTGCTCGTTTAATAAGAGTAGATAAATACATTCATAGAGCCATTTTAAAAACGTTTAATTTAAATCCAAACATTCATGTGATAATTCATCCCTTTATCAAAGAAATTTGAAAAAATAATTGCTTTAAACAAATATTCATATTTTAAAGTCAATATTTTTTCAAATTTCTTTCGATAATTTCCACAAACGTTCATATTTTAAATAAAAGTTTTTTTATAAATAATTTATTTTTTATTTATTTATATATTAAAAGTCATAAAACAGATTATTAATTTACTTTATATAAAGGTAGAAAATACAATTTTAAAAGAAAATAAATGACAAATAGGTTAGAATTATTAACTTGTGAGGAAATTAAAAAAAAAACTTTTTAAAGAAAAATATAAAAATTTATTATATATATATATGAAGTATATAAATACCTGTTTCTTAAAATTAACTTGAGATTAACATACTAGATTTTTTTGGAATAAAAATTGTGTGAACTTTAAGGAATATTTCAAAGATAAATAAATCTAAGAAGAAAAAAGAAGACATTAGCAAAGTAAATGAATAATAATATTCACAAGCTCCGCTACGCACTCTAGTGTGCAGAAACAGAAGTAATCCAATTTAAATTTACACCAAATTTAAAATAATTTGTTTTACATTTTTCCTTTTTAAAAAAAAGTATAATTTAATAATATATTAATCAAATAAAAATCCTAAACAAAAACTCAAAAATATATTTTCTTTTATTTATTAATTATTTGCTAATAAAATAAATTAAAAAAAATCTGAAATAGAAAATTTGGTTAAGGATTTATTTTTTTTGTTAAATAATCAAGGAATCTTGAGGAAGGCGAGCATTTATATTCATGAATGTTATAAAATAAATTAAAGCTGTTTTTTTTTCACTTAAGAAACTTTTTAAAAACCTTATTGATACAAGAAGGACCATAGTTTTATGATTTTTTTTTAATGACGCAATCTGGGAAGATTTTGGGGGAAAAAAATTAAAATTTATAATATATTTATATACGTTTATATATCTATATATATATATATCAATATATACATATATAAATTTATATAGGTATATGTATATAATATTTATCAAGCACAGGCGATTTAGAGTCAGGGTTGGAGCTCGAAGGGGTTTCGTTTCAGTTCAGTCTGATTAAGACCAATCCAAAAGAATTTGCAGGAGAAACACAAGAGATTTATCTTGAGCCTTTACATAAAAATCGAAGAATCAATCATCCGTGTGAATTAGAACACGCTTTTGGTTGCCTGATGGGAATCGTTTTGATTCTTACAATTCATTTCATGTGTTCAGTTCAATATAATCCCCATTAACAGAGCTATAGCGTTCATATATAAAGAGTACAACACCTAGACCAAAAATGTATGCTTGAGCTTCTCCAAAATTATATAATAATAATATTGTTAATAAATATTATTATTAATTATTCATCATTAATTTTTCTCCTTGCACCAGAGCCTTTGTATTAACTTTTTAAACACTCGAAAGTTCATTTACAGTAGTAGAACATTGAAAATTATGTTGCACAACACAATAGAATGTCCGATTTTATTTATTAATTATTATTATTATTATTATTTTTATAATCATATATATTTTGTAAATTTCTTACTAGTAAAACTCAATAATTTGAAATTTTTATTTTTTATTTTTTTTCTTAAATTTCATTTAAATACTGTAGTGTAGATAATCAAGCAGCAGGCACTGCTAAAGCAGATATATCGTCATTTCTAATCCATCCAGTAAGTGTAACAATTATATATAAATACACTTTTTATAACCAAGTAAAAAAATGAAAATTTCTTTTTTAATCATATAAACAGGAATCACAAAAAAGTAATAAATGTAAAAACAAAAGGATGTCACGTTTCCTTTTGTTTTATTTTATTTTATTTATTTATTTATTTTTTTTTGAATAAATACTCCCATGACCTTTTTTTAATATTGTATTTGGGAATTTTTAAAATTAAAAATAACTTTGTTTTCTTCAGGAGAATATATAAATTAGAATAAACATATGGGCAAAATAAGAAATGTCCTCATAAAAAAAAATAAAATAAATAATAATAATAAATAAATAAAAATAAATTATTATTATTATTATTATTTTTTTTGAAAAATTAAATCAATTGATTTAAGCTTATTTTTTTAGTAATTCAAAGTTTTTGAGTTGTTTTGTTTTGTGTTTATGAAAATGGGAATAATAAAAAGAGCCAGCCCCCAATAAAAATTAATTTTAAAAGGATTTGGGGCTTCGGACGGGGTGAATACATATTATCTTTCTGTCAATAGAAAAGAAAAAATTACAAGGGAGGTTTATTCTTGTTTTATCTCGTCGTTGGTTGTCCCATGTTCATCAGATGGGGCGCCAGTATTGGACCCTGTTGGTTCTGTGTTGGAGGATATTTTTGGGTTAGTTCCACTTGCTCCACCTCCTCCTGATGCTGTGCCGGATGATACTCCATTACTATTTGCGGGTACTGAACCATTTCCAGCGTTCACATTCGAACTACCTGCAGCATTGGGGGTGCCATTGTTGCCACCACCTGACCCATTCGCCGAATTATTGTTTGTTAACGTTTCAGATACTTGCATCTTTCCCTCCGATTTGTCCTCTAATTTCAGACTACCGCCACCTAAAACAAAATTAAAATATATTAATTTTTTGTCAATTTAAAAAGATTTTATAATAATAATAAAATTTGAGTAAGATACGAGGTAGGTTTCACAAAAAAAGAAATAAAACAAAATTGAGTTTTGAATTCGATATATTTCGGGGATTGTACTCTCTCATGTACCTTTCAAGTTGTACCTTCTCGGGTACTTGTCCATTCGTTATTATAATAGCACGTATAGATTCTTTTCAGCCAGTTCAAATCTCAATAGAAAATATTAATTCTTAGAACAACTTCTCCTCTTCCCCTACTTTCCCCTCACCACATACAGTTAAAAATTTTTTAAAAATTGTTACTTGTAAAACTATTTTTCCAATATATAATCAGTTTTCTTAGACTCCTGATGATGGGCTAACCCCGAAATATATCGTATTCAAAACTCAATTTTGTTTTATTTCTTTTTTTGTGAAACCTACCTCGTATCTTACTCAAGTTTTATTATTATATTAAAATGTTTCACCTAGAACCAACACCGAACTCCTTAAAAGTTAAAGATTTTATAAAGTAAAACATTTTGTAGTCGAAAATTTTATAAAAACTTTTGGTTAAAAAGAACATTTTTTCACTATTAAATATTCTACTCTTATTAAACGAGGCAACTAAACAGGCTTAGAAACCTATATCCCCTCAAAATTGATTAAAGGAACAAGGATTCCAAGCCTTGGTTTGGTAGACAATGCGCAGATTCCGTCCGTGAAAAAAACAAATCTTTTCAGAAATGGCAACTTTCACAGCTAGAATGTGACCGAGTTGCATTTACCAAGTCGCGAAGCTCATGCAAAAATCATCTCTGAGGCAAAGAAATCATTCGACCAGAGGATAGCTGACCGTCTCGCATCTTGCCCCAATGGAAAACGGGCCTTTTTCTCGTTACACAAGGCAATAAATAGAAATTTCGCGTCCCCCTCACTTCCGCCCCTCTTTCACCCAAATGTGGTTCAGTAGCCACGACCCCCGCTGAAAAAGCCGAATCACTAGCATCCTATTTCGCAACTAACTCCACTTTAGATGTTTTTTTTTTTTTTTATCAAGTGGCTGAACCCGCCCACTTATGCTCCCCCAAACCAACTCTCATGTTCGGCGAAAATAATTTTCAGGCCCCAAATAATCATAAAAGCCATTAATAAATCAAACTCCAAAACGCCGCCGCAGGCCCGGATAACATCCCACCAATTCTCATTAAAAAATGCGCCCCCGAACTTGCCCCTCATCTTATCCAAGCTATTCCAACTCTCTTACGAGTCGGGCATATTCCCCAAAAGCTGGAAAATAGCCAGAGTAACACCTATTCCTAAAAAAGGAGACACATCACAAATCTCTAATTACAGGCCTATCTCGATCACCTCTGTTCTTTCCAAATTAATGGAATTAGTCATAAACCAACACGTCCTTCATCACTTAGAAAACAATAAATTAATTCACGATAGGCAATATGGATTCAGACAAAATCGTTCCACAGGCGACATCTTAACCTATGTCACCCACACCTTGAACAATACTCTAGAGGCCGGAAAAGAAACCCTCGCTGTAGCCCTTGATATCTCCAAAGCTTTTGACCAGGTTTGGCACAAAAATCTTCTTGCCAAACTACCAGCCTTTGGATTCACACCAACACTTCGCAAATGGATTGAAAGCTTTCTGACAAACCGAAGTATAAAAGTTGTGGTGGATGGAACATCTTCTGAATCGTTCTCCACAAACTCTGGTGTTCCCCAAGGCTCTGTAATCTCCTCCACACTCTTCCTTATTTATATAAACGACCTTATTGATCAAACGGCAAACCCCACTCATTGTTACGCCGACGATAGCACTCTACACGGCAAACCCTCTCTCCCGAATAATCGAATCAATATTGCCTCCTCAATTACTCTCGACCTAGAACAAACTGAATAAATGGGGCTCTCAAAATTTAGTTAACTTCAATTCAAACAAGACTCAATGTTGTCTAATTTCTAGGCGCGAAAATAGAGATTTCCCTGATATTCACTTCGATTCGAATACCCTGAAAATGTGTGACAGCCTATCCATGTTGGGCGTCTCTGTCGCATCTGACCTGTCTTGGAATGAACACATCTCCTCTGTGGCGAAATCTGCAGCAAGGAAGATTGGCTTCTTATTCAGGTCCAAGCGATTTTACAAACCCCCACAACTTCTCACCATCTACAAGGCCCAAATCCGCCCCTATCTCGAATACGGCTCTCATCTGTGGAGAGGAGCCTCAAAATATTCTCTTGCTACCCTTGATGCAATTCAGAAACGAGCCGTCAGGCTAATTGACGATTCTACCCTCACCGACTCCCTCGACTCGCTGGCTCATCGAAGAGATGTCTCCGCCCTTTCCCTTTTCTATAGATACTATCACGGCAGGTGCTCTGATGAGATAAAATCAATAATTCCCCCCAAAGCATGCTTTGCACGCAGCACACGTTTTGCCGACTCCCAACACTCTTTCGCGGTCAAATTAGAAAAGTGCCGGACCACTTCATTCGCGAATTCATATATCCCCATGACTTCAAGGAACTGGAACTCTCTCCCAGCCTCTATCTTTCCCAGCACCTATGATCTTCAAACCTTCAAAACCAGGGTGCATAGACACCTACGTCTACACCCTCTCACTTAAACAACTTTCCCTTCTCTTCGGTAATGCAAGGGTCTTTCGAGATCCATAGGGGCTACATCTTTACTGGTGCACCCCTTCTTGCATTCGATTGCATTAAAAAAAAAAAAAAAAAACGAGCAAAAATTGTATATATATTTGTTTGTATATTTGTATCTTAGTTCTATTTTGAAAACGGCTCTACCGATTTTGATGAAACCAACTCTATTAACAAGTTTTGTGGATGAGAAAGCGATCTGGCTAGGTCTGGACCTCGACAATTTTCATCTTAATTGATCTTTTCCTAATTAAAGTAATTATTTATAGATGAAAATGTTAATAAAAAAGTTTGTTACATTTTTTTCAATTTTCTTTTATTTATTAATTGGTTTTTTAATTTTAAAACCCACTAATAGGTTATACCAAATATTGTTATATATTAGAATTTAATTGATTAAAATTCCTCTTATTAAAAAACACGGACTAAAAATATTATCGCAAGCTAGAAGATCAAGTACAGTCGATATTGGGGGAAGTAATCTCCGAAATCGAAGCCTCAAATACAATGTATACATTATTTCATCTAAAAAATTGCTTCAATAAAATTATTATTTATTTAATTGATTAAAAAACTCGATAAATTGTTATTTAATTAAAAAAATAGTTTTACGGAATTTATTTATTTGACTATATACACATAATCTGTGGACCTCTAGAAAGCTAGAAATGCAAAAACTGGGTGCGGGGTGGGGATAGATGTGCGGTGCAGTTGTGAGGGATCCGGGGGTGGGCCGAGGTTTTTTTTTTTTTATGATAATGATGAGAGAAGGAGTTACACCAAAAAAGGTGCAACCCCTAAAGGCCTGGGTTGGCCCCTCCATCGTGAAAAGAAGAAGAAAGAATTTTATGGGTTGGGCGGGGGTCGAAGGTATCTGTGGATACGGGTCTTAAATAGCTGAAAGGTTATAAGTCGCGGGAAAGATGGTGGCAGGGAGCGAGGGGTGCGGGTGTGGGTCTGGGGGGGGGGGCGTGTACTATATATATGTTTGTATTTTTTTAATTTGGTTACCGTGCATCGCTCCGAGGCTCCAGGTACTATATATTAATCAAAAAACTAATAAACACATATAAAAATATAGTACAGGTTTTGATCACTATATCGGTGTTCATTTTCAAGTATGAGATACCTGGGATACGGTCTCTGTATTATTTGCTGATAAATTTCTATATTTAATAGTGAAAAAAATGTATTTTTTTTATAAAAAGTTTTAATAAAATTTACCAATAATTTTTTTTTTCAATAATATACCGGGTGAGTTTTTTATCTTGAGACAGTCTTATAACTCAAAAACAGTGAATTATAATGAAAAAAAGTTTCAAATAAAAGTTGATTTATATCAGGGGGAAACCAAACCACGCTATTGTTTGTCGACGTAGAACAAGCTTTCAAGGGTACTTACAGAGGTGAAGTTCTGTTTTTTAAATGGAAAGCTATATATTTATGTACATATTCTTAATCTAGAAAAAAAACTGAAAAACTTTTATTGGAACTACTTTTTTATACGACATCAAATAAAAAAAATATTAAATCAATTAGATCCCAAAAAATCTTAATAATTATTTTTAACAATTATTCAACTTAATTATCAAATAATAATGATTAAATAATTAATTATTAAATAAATATTTATTAAATCGAAAAGTCACAACAATGAAAATAAGTGTTTATAATGATCTTAAAACGGGGAAACTAAACTACACTATTGTTTGTGGATCTAAAACAAGCTTTCAAGGGTAATTTCAAGGTCAAGTTCTGTTTTTTTAAATAGAAACCCATATTTTTCTTAACATAGCCTAAATTTACTCAAAAAATTGAACAACTTTCATAAGATTATTTTATTATACGACATCAAATAAAAAATCCAAATAATAATTATTCTTAACAGCTATTCAACTTAATTATCAAATATTCAATTATTAAATAAATAATTTAATAATAATTAATAATTTTCCGACAATGTTCTGTGAAATTCCAGAGTGTATCGCAAGACTTCTTGGATGAAACATCTTTCTTCAACAAAAAATGCTCCATTTTTATTATGGTAATACAAAATACGTACATATCTACTGAATTGACACGAGAAATAACTTTTTTAAGGTCAAGAATTTTAAATAGTTCTATTAAGTAGATCTTAAATCAGTGTAGGTAGCTACGTATAATGAAGTTTTATAAACACTTATTTTCATTGTTGTGACTTTTCAATTTAATATTTATTTAATAATTAAATACTTGATCATCATTATTTGATAATTAAGTTAAATAATTATTAAGAATAATTTTTTTGAGATCTAATTGATGTAATTTTTTTTTTATTTGATGTCGTATAAAAAAATAGTACTTACGCAAGTTGATCAGTTTTTTTTATAGATTCAGAAAATGTACAGAAACATATAGGTTTCCATTTGAAAAACAGAACTTGACGTCGAAATACCCTTAAAAGCTTGTTCTAGGTCGACAAGCAATAGCGTAGTTTAGTTTCCCCCTGATATAAATTAACTTTTATTTGAAACTTTTTTCATATAATGCAGTGTTTTTGAGTTATAAGACTGTCTCAAGATAAAAAAAAACTCACCCGGTATAGATAAATTAAATTATTTTTAATAGTGAATTTTTTTTTTAAATTATTCAGGATTCATTCAAATGAACAGCAATATTAATTCACGTTTCGGTTACAATATTAATAATCAAAATCAAAGATCCACAAATGATGGTTATTTTTCAAATATGATTTAACTTGTTATTTGTATGAATGAGACATTTGATCTGATCGAATTAATTTTTAAAGGTTTTTGTTTTTTTAGTTAGAAGGAGAGAAAGAATATGACACATACTTACTGTGGCATGAAGGATAGTATGATTGGGGTTTGTGTCCCCCCATGCTGCCGCGATGACCTCCTCCACTATTATTACCTCCGGGTCCACCTCCACCTCCACTTCGACCACTATTGTTAAGAATACTGCCCGTCTGGAAATTGACAGGCCTTTGGATTGGCTTGGGGTAATTCCCTGAGCCTCCACCCCCTGCGTTGCACCCGCCACCCCCTGCGTTCGACCCTCCTGAACCACTACCCCCTCCCGAAGATCTGTTCCCAATGTTCATAGGACCTCCTGGACCTCGAACGGTTTGTTGAAAGCCCTAAAAAAACAACAAGTATTATAATATGAAATTAGATAAATAATAAATATTTTTAATAAATGAGACAACACCCACCAGTTGATTTGACTGTGCATTTATTTGATAATGATTAAATTTGTGCGGTTGTTGTGTAGGACTCGGCTGTTGAGTTGGCTGTTGCTGTTTGGCATTTCGAGTTTTTGGCGAAGCGATTGGCCCCCTGGGAAAACAACAATTATTTAGATAGAAATATTATTATTATATTATCTACTCTTATTAAACGAGCAAAAATTGTATATATATTTGTTTGTATATTTGTATCTTAGTTCTATTTTGAAAACGGCACTACCGATTTTGATGAAAATCTATTAACAAGTTTTGAGGATGAGATAGCGATCTGGCTAGGTCTGGATCTTAAAAAATTTCATCTTAATTGATATTTTCTTAATTAAAGTAATTATTTATAGATAAAAATCTCAATAAAAAAGTTTGTTTACATTTTTTTCAATTATCTTTTATTTATTAGTTGTTTTTTTAATTTTAAAACTCAATAGGTTATAGCAAATAGCAAATATTAATATATTATATTAAAATTAGGAATTTTTTGTTTGTTTTTAATTAACAGGTGTCTAAATCATAACATTACAGGTGTGTTTACAAATAAAGTGATTGAAGTGGCTTTTTTTATAACTTGGAAACAAATCTTATTTAATTTTTTCGCGGATGATTGTGTCGTATATAGAATAATTGATAATGATTGTGATAGCCTTACTTTACAGAATGACCTGGATCAAATTGAAGGATGGTGTAGATCCAATTCAATGGAACTAAACCATTCCAAGTCAAATTTGGTTAGATTTAGTACTAGAAATCTGGTTAGTCCTCAAAATTATTACATTGGTGGAAATATTATCAATGAATCTAAATTTTATAAATATTTAGGCATACATATTCAGGCAAATTTAAAGTGGGATATGCATATTAGTTATATAGTCAATAAGGCTTATAGGAAATTGGGGATGTTTGGTAGAATTTTGAAGGGTACATCTAGAGAAGTCAAATCAAAAGTTTATTTAACTTATGTAAGACCTAATTTAGAGTATTGTTCTGTGGTTTGGGACAAACATCCACAACGATTAGAGAGAAAAATTGATATGGTACAAAGGAGGGCGGCTAGATTTGTTTTTGGTAAATTTGATAGGTTTAGTGGGGGGGGGGGGGTCACTTCAATGATTAATGAATTAGGATGGTCTAGTTTATTGGAGAGAAGGGAATGGGCTAAATTGAAAGTGATTTTCAAAGCCTATAAGGGTTTTAGGAGTTGGGAGGAAATAACGAATAGATTTCAGGAACCAAGTTATTTAGGTAGAGCTGATCATAGAAAAAAGATTCATAAGCCAAGATTCTTGAAAAATATCGGTTTACATTCATTTGTAGGATCTGGCATTGATTTGTGGAACAGTCTGTCTGTTACTACTTGGGATTATAGTCACATCTGCCCCCTATGATTAAATCAATTATAAATTTTGTCAAGTCCTAATGTCCTAGAGTTGTGCAAAATTTTATTTAGTTCTCACAAGCAGAGATTAGGTGAGGTAGAGAGAGGTCATACCATCCTTGTTAAGGTTTTGACCAGGTTTCCTTAACAGCTTATGGCAAATGCCGGGATGGCTAATGCGTCGCTTGCTCCTGGTATCGGGTTTTTGCGCGGAATTTTTAAATTACTTTTTGTCTTTTGATGGAAATCTATGGTCATGTTATTTGTTAATGAGCATACATTTCTATTTTTTTTTCTTCTTTTTTTTTTTTTTTTACTTGTTTATTATTTGTTAAATTGTTGTAATTAATTTGTATTGATGTTTATTAATGTATTGTAGCTAGATTGTATTGATGTTTGGAGGACCTAGCCACCGAGGACTTGTGCCTCTAAGCAGGTCGAGAAATAAAGATTTATTTATTTATTTAATTTTATGTTTTTATTTCAGATCCTATACGATTATTTTTTATTATTATTTTCCTATTTATTTTTTATAATGTTTATCAATATGAACAAATGTAGGCAAATTGGTATACGAGTAAACAAATATACACATAATATGTGGACCACTAGAAAGCTAGAAATGCAAAAACTGGGTGCGGGGTGGGGTGAATGTGGGGGGGTCCGGGGTTGGAGATCCGGGGGTGGGAGGCGCGGTTGGGGTGGGATGGGGCGGAGTGGGGGTGCAGTGGTGGGGGCGAGGTGTGTGGTTTCGGGAGGGGAGGGGGGAGAGGATACCGTGCATCGCTCGGTGGCTTCAGGTACTATCTTATTATATTAAACAAGCAATTATATCTCTCTCTCATATATATATGGTAGAATTCGGTTTCTCGAAAACGGTTCTAACGATTTGGATGAAATTCACGGGTTAGGAGGGTTTTGTGTTGGCGATCCGATCTGTCACGGTCTCATCTACGGCTAAGTTGTTTTTGATGGATTTTTTGTTAATTGAAATAATTATTCACGGGTGGTTGTTTGAATAAAAATTTATAATTACATTTTTATTCAATTTCCTTTTAATAAAATTAATTGTTTTTTTAATTTTAAATTCACTATTAGATCATTACAAATATTATTATATATTAGAATTTGCCAATTTAATTAATTAAAGGTATTTTTCTATAAATAATTTATTAGAATATATCAATTTCATTCTCACAATCCGACAATTTAAAGATCGTGCCTCCTTCTTCAGGATTTATGGTAAAAGGGTCAACGAAAGAACCTCCGTGAATATTAATATTATTTTTAATTGCAATTCCATTCAAAACTTTGTGGCCAGTGATAATATGTCTTGATGATGGCCAAAGCGTGTGTAAACGTTGGCAAAAATATAAATTAAGTTTTATTTCAATTTTATTTTATTTTGACTGCCATTAAAAATCGACCTTTTTAACCTGAATTTAAAATTAAAAAATAATATTAATATATCACTTTTAACTGAATCAATAAATTACTGAGCATCGCTCGGTGTTCCAGGTACTTATAAATAAATGAGAAATGAGTTTAGTCTAATAATAGTAATAATTTTTTCAAATTTTTTTTTAAAAATTATATTAATAATTGTTTATATAAATAGCAACTTATCCATGTTAATATTATATACCTTGAGAAAAAACCGAATTGAGTTGTAGTTCATGCTGGGCCTGTGCCTGTGCAGCAGCGGCCGCCGCTGCAGCAGCAGGTGATTTGAGTTGATTTCGATGAGCAGCAGCAGCAGCAGCCGCGTGGGAATCGTTTTTCATAAATGTTTGTGGCCCTCGAAATTGCTGATTGAAATTCTGGTACCAGCCGCCATCAGCCTTCTGTTCCAAAAAAGCCCGGGCAAAAACGGGAAGAGCTAGAATGACTGGCCATTAATTAATCTAATTCATATACATGAAAGGGCAATAATGGTCACCTCTCATGTTCCTTAAAAATACTTCATATTCATTTATGCAATTAATAAATAATAAAAGAAAAAGTTGAGCTATTGGTCCGTATCTAGAAATCAAGTTGCTTGTAAAATTTTCAGAATCAAAGTTGTTGTTTTGATTAAACTCCTTGAATGGTTGAATCAGTGGAAATTGATGGGCATAGAGAAATTTGTTTTGGGTATTAATAAGGGTACATTTTTAAAAATATTAAATTGAAAGTTTTTTGCCGAGAGTAGCAGAATTTTTATATATTGAAGGAGACAATAAAAGAGTGTGTCTTCTGCTGGAATTATAAATTTTATTTATTTATAACGAGACTATAGTTTCGAGGGCTTTGCCCTCTTCATCGGTCTATTACAGTGGATTCACGGGAATTGATTTATGAATTACTACACTAAACTATAGTCTCGTTATAAATAAATAAAATTTATAATTCCAGCAGAAGACACACTCTTTTATTGTCTCCTTCAAAAATAATAAAGATTGCGTGAAAACAAACTATATTAAAGAGGTATTGTTTAATTATTATTAGCCATATACCGGGTGAGTTTTTTATCTTGAGACAGTCCTATAACTGAAAAACAGTGCATTATATGGAAAAACGTTTTAAATAAAAGTTAATTTATATCAAAGGGGAAACTAAACTACGCTATCATTTGTCGACCTAGAACAAGCTTTCAAGGGTATTTCGAGGTCAACTTCTGTTTTTTAAATAGAAAGCTATATTTTTCTAACTAAACAATTTTTATTAGAACTATTTTTTTTATACGACATCAAATAATAAAAAATATTAAATCAATTCAAAAAAAAATTCTAATAATTATTTTTAACAATTATTTATTTAACTTAATTATCAAATAATAATGATCAAATATTTAATTATTAAATAAATAATATTTAATAATAATAATAAATAATTTAATAATTTTGCGACACTGTTCTCAGACATTCCAGAGTCTAATCGCAAGTCTTCTGGATGAATTCCAGTTCCAATTTCCTTATTTTGTCTTCAACAAAAAATACTGCTCCATTTAAACTCAAGAATTTTAAATAGTTCTATTAAGTAGAAAATAATCTCTTGAATCTGTGTAGCTACGTATAATAAGTATTAAGATCATTATAAGCACTTATTTTCATTGTTTTCACTTTTCAATTTAATAAATATTTATTTAATCATTATTATTTGATAATTAATTTAAATAATTGTTAAAAATAATTATTAATAATTTTTTGAGATCTAATTGATTTAATATATTTTGTTTAATTTTATGTCGTATAAAAAAATACCTCTTATAAAAGTTGTTCGGTTTTTTTAGTAGATTCAGAATATGTACAGAAATATATAGGTTTCCATTTAAAAAACAGAAGTTGACCTCGAAATACCCTTGAAAGCTTGTTCTAGGTCGACAAACAATAGCGTAGTTTAGTTTCCCCCTTGATATAAATAAACTTTTATTTAAAACTTTTTTCATATAATGCACTGTTTTTGAGTTATAAGACTGTCTCAAGATAAAAAAAAAACTCACCCGGTATACTTGTAATTTGATTAGTAAAACAAAAAATGGACCAGGTAAATTTCTAAGATTGCGCCCACTGATTTAAACCATATTTTTCTTTACTAACAATATGAAAAAAGGAGTCAGGTTTGCCGAGTGGTTAAAGAGAATGCCTTCTAATCAGGCTAGCGCGGGTTCAAGCCCGACTCGCTGCAAATATTTGACTGGCTATAATCTGATTCCTTCCGGGGAAGACAATGGAAAACCACTCCTGCGAAACATTTCCCAGGAAAATTATCTGTTAACACGTATGTGAGGTGCTTGCCATTAATTAATCGTGTGTTTCCTTGTATTTGATTCGATAGAGAATCGAAAGCAGGTGATTTTTGCAAGCACCTAACATACGTGTTAACAGATCTAGCGCGCTGGACTGGGAGATTGAATATATAACATCTCAGATTTCAAATTAATTTGGTGGTCCATATCAATGTTTAATATAAAAAGTGTCATACGGGCTAAAGGCGAAAATGATGCTGGATTATAGCTAAATGGATCATATCTTTTTCATTCTCTCTTGGTCCAGACTTAAGACTCAGTAGACTCCAATAGCTTCAACCAGCAGTAGTCTCGCGATATATATCTTTTTTAAAAAGCGGCGATCAAAACAATTCTCGTTAATATGTTAATTATTCTTTAATATATTAATGAGAAAATGATAAATTTATTTAACTTCATTATTTCAAGTTAGAAATATATAAATTCGGATATTATTTTCAATTAATATTTGACAAAAATCATCTGCATTCGATTCTCTATCGAATCGAATCAAATACAGGAAACTTACGATTATCTTAATTATGGTTAGTTCGAAATTTCATAAAGATGATTAAACAATTAATTTAATTTAAATAAATTGTTAGTTTAATTTTAATGAATAGAGAATATTTGAAAAATATATGAAAATCTTGTATTTAAAATCTTTTAAAATAATGTTATTTAATTTATTGGAAATATTAATTATTTCGGTTTGCAAGGAAACCTTGAAGTTTGGAACCAAAGGAAAATTTGGATGTTCTTAAATGATACTCAAGTGAAAATAAATAAAATAATAATAATTTTAAACTGTAATTTATTTTTAACTTGATATTTTTGTTCTTTAGATAAATCGAATAGAATTAACACAATTTCTTTTATTTAGTTTTGATAACATTAATATTTCCAAAAATTACAAATTTTAATAATAAATAAAAAAAATTAAGGCTTCTATTTATTTGGCTAGTATTTTTAATGAGTATTTTAAATAGATGGTAGTATTTCTAATAAAATATCACTATGAAAAAGCATAAGCTGTTAGATGATGTAGAGTAAGGGGAAGACAACTTGAGTTTTATTTCATTTCAAATCAACGTTTCTTAAAAAGTAAAATATTTAAAAATAAATTAGCATAGATTAATTAATATCTAGTCACTAATGCAATTCGAAAAGTATTTGTCGTTAATAAGCGATTCATGTTTAGGGCATACTCGTATATGCCAGGCAATTTCAAGAAAAAAAAATCAGATTATAATCACAATGCCAGGAATAAGCTTATGTGGGCAAAAAAAGAATAAGTCAGTATAAGGCCCTCTTCACACTAGGCAATTCCCAGCTGACACAACTGAAACTCGACTATCGTCAATTTGAGTTGCCTGTGCGTAGGAATGAATACCCTCAGGCGACTTAGTACTTCACACTAAGTTTACTGCGAAGCAATTCAGAGGAGATTTAATAATAAAATTGATTAATTTTTTAATTTTAAATCCCACTAAAAGATCATTACAAATATTATTATATATTAGGATTTGCCAATTTAATTGATTAGAAAACTCGATAAATTGTTATTTAATTTAAACAAATAGGTAGTTAATCTATCTACATGCATAGAAAAACAATCGTTTTAATTTTTTCTTGAAATAATTAAAAAAAAATTAAAACGTATGTATAAAAATATGTTAATTTGTCTAAAATTATAAAAGTAATAATTTTAATCATTAAAGGAGACAATAAAAGAATGTGTCTTCTGCTGGAAAAAATAAATTTTTTAATTTATTTATATTATCAATCAATTGTAATAGACTAATGAAGAGAGCAAAGCCCTCGAAACTATAGTCTCGATATAAATAAATTTAAAAAATTATTTAATTTATGGTCTCCTTTAATTTATAAATATTCTGCTACTCTCGGCAAAAATAAACTTCCATAATTATAATTATAAAACACTTGTGTGACAGTGGCGTGCGGTCCATGGATGCTGTGGATCCCTAAAATTTCAAAACATTGAGAGTATTTTCATACCATGTCATAAAATCAACTGGTCTGTTCACCACACGACTTTCACATTTTCATTTATTTGAAGTCATCGCGACACTAATAATTTACACCTCTTCCCTTTATTTCGTTTTTTTCTCAAAAACGGCTCTAACGATTTTTTTAAAAATTAGTGTATTTATCAAGTGTCATGAGTTATTAGTTGTGTCAAATTTTTAATCCCATTGAATTAAAAGAAGGGGGGTTGTAAATTAGGACTGTCGTAAAATAAATATTTTAATCGTTCATATCTCGTCTTCGGAAAGTCTCGGATCTACGAAATTCGAAACTTAACCTATCTAGAGGCTACATGAAGTATAACAAGATTTTGGCGAAAATAGAAAAACCGGAAGTTGATGTTTACGTACGTAAGAATTCCCCCCCCCTGCATTTCGCAACCATAAGTCTCAAAGATACGAAATTCGAAACTTAAGCTCGATATAGGCTAGAAGGAGTACTAATTTACACCCCCTTCCTTTATTTCGTTTTTTTGATTTTCTCAAAAACGGCTCCAACGATTTTTTTTTTAAATTAGTGTATTTATCAAGTGTCATGAGTTATTAGTTGTGTCAAAATTAATTCGATTGAAATAAAGGAAGGGGTTGTAAAGTAGGAGAGTAGCGCGGCAATAAAATTCAAAAAAAAAAAAAAAATGTTTTTTTTTTTTACATCATCCGCTTGTTGAAAACTCACCGCCCGCCACTGATGTGTACATATGGTATTTTGTAAAAATAATTCGATGAGAATTTGAGGTAAGTTAAATTTTGTTCAAGTTAGGGAAGTTTTCAATTTCACCCAGAAACTTTATATTGAATGCGTAGCTCGGCTGTCATGTTTCCCTCAATGACAGGAAACGCACAAGCAACTCAAATGACGGGCGACCTGCCTGTGACTGGTTGAATACGCGTCTCTTGAGAATCGCTCCGTTTGTGTCTCCCTACTACTTAGCAATGGAAGCGATTTCTAAGATACTCCCAAGTTACTCGGGTTTCAGTTGCATCACCTAGGATTTAGCCTAGTGCAGGGGTCGGCAACCTTTTGAGACGGAAAAGCCAAAAATTACAATTTACAAAATTTCCCAGTTTTTAAAGAGCCACTAACATATTTAATTCAATATTATGGTATTTGATTAGGATTAGATATATATAAATTTTAAAATAAAGCCGCATCTTCACATCGAAATAGCTGCGAGCATGTGGCTCGCGAGCCGCAGGTTGCCGACCCCTGGCCTAGTGTGAAGAGGGCCTAAATCTGATTGCAAATTAACTAAAAGCCACAAGAGCTATGCATATGTTCTAGTTATTTGTTGCCACATAAATCAAATGGGCAACATTTTAACAAACCCAGGTAACACACAATATCCTCAGAATATTCTAAGAAGTTATTTAAAGGTCATACTATATATATTCCAATTATCTCCAGGAGATCCACAGAATATTTAAATGGGATTTAATCTTCTGAGAATATTCTTTTCCGAATATTCCAAGAATGCGCAACGAGGAATTTTCCGAGAAAGGGAATTTAATGTCCTACACGAATATTTTAGTTCTAAGAATATTCCCAGAATATCAATGAAGATTGAAAGATTATTCACAGGATATTCCAATGTCCAGAGAAGATATAAGAATATTTATAGATTATTCTTGTGCTACCTGGGAATAGTTTTGTTTTAAACCATTTTTTATATAAAACGGTTACTACCATTCATTTTACAAAATACTACCAAATAAAAATAGAAATGCCAATTGGAATCAATATTTTAAAGTAAGAAAGAATAAGAAGTGTTGGTGTTGGTAGGCGTTTAGCGTTTAGTTCAACGCACCTGGGATCCAAAAGAGCTTGCCGAGCTTCCTCCGTAAGGGTATGGAGAGCCTCCAGCAGCTCCATGGCTGGGAGGTGGCTGGGCAGGGGGTGGCTGCAGTCCAGAAGTACCTGTCGGGTAAAATGGACCCGCCGTTTGGCCTGAAACATTCCGGAAAAAAATCCTCATATTGATAAATATTATATTAAAATGAAAATATTTATAAATATTTTAAAATATACCCATTTGCCCCCTATGCGGGCAAGAAGAGATGAAGGCTTCACACCTAGGGACATGCCCTGGCTTGCAGGACAAACGATAGTCACCACCGTCAACAGGCAAATCTAAATCTAATTTAAATTGGGCTGCTAGAAGACGGATTGTTGCCGGATCTGCCACGATTTGAGAGAGAGACGATGGATAAAAAAATAAATAAAATAAATAAAAAAAAAAAATTTATTTTGATGTTAAAAAGTGGTCAGGTCAGATCCAAATCAAAATTAAAATGTGTGCACACCACCGGGACTACTTGCAAATTGACATTTTAATTATTTTATAAAATTAAATAACAATCTTATAAAATATTAAAGAATTAAGCAGTCTGAAATTAAGTTCAAGCATGAATATTGAATGTTTTATTCATTTTCTTATTACTACTCTAGGAATTCAATAGTGTGATTACAATTAATTAAAAATTTAAATTTAAAAACGGTAATATTAAAAGATAGTTGAATTAAAAATGTTGAATACATATTTTTAAATTAAAAATAAATAAGCTGACGTGTTCTGATGTGGCCATCCACTTGACTTTACCATACAACCTGGCCCCTCACTTATATTTAATATTTAATAAAATTATTTATAATCATGTAGGGGTGGGGGGGGGTTAGTTTTTGCATTTTTAGACTCCTGGGGGACCACTGATTATGTATACAAAATTTGGTTGAGTTTGCTCAAATCGACTAGATTTTTATTTTTTAGCCCCCTCTCGACCCCCCCTTATTTTTGGTCGATATGCACCAAAATCTAATCAGCTCTTAATTTCTTGTTAGTGGAGGCCCCCACCTGCGTGGCCCAATAAACGAAAAATCAATGGACCAAAACTACGAAATTTGGTTTCGATATTCACACTAGTTTTTGAGCTAGTTCGTCCACAAAAATTTGGTAACGCACAGACTAACAGACATTTTGACGAAACAATTATTATCTCGAAAAATATAATTTTTTTCGATGTTCACTTATTAGGGCTTTTTTATAGACCGAAATGCCATGGTTTCGCTTAATTTTTTTAATCAAAATATTTTCAGCCGTTTTTGAGATATTTCGAAAAAAAGAAGGAAAAAAAACCCACTTTTTTCATTCACGATTACAATACTTGAACATCATACCCTGTATGGTAAAGTAAAAAATATATATTAAAAATAAGTATTAATGACGTGACGTCAGAGGCCATGGAAAATGTAGAGGGGATTTTCAAACAAAAATTAACTGCAAAGGATCGTTGCTAAACTTTATCCAAAATCATTTGAAATATTAATATGTTTATTACTTTATTATTAATCCTATTTCACTGGCTATTTGCGGTCCATGTTGACTTAAATTTAAAAATAGCCATCGATTCTTATCTAATACTTGAGGAATAAATAACCAACTATTCTACATTGGATTTTTGACGTTTGGATTATTATTGGTATCCATTGCTGAAGACTTGGAGGAAACGGCTTAAAATCTAAAATAACGATCGATTCTTGTCTAATACTAGAGGAATAACTTTATTGAATTCCATTTTTGATGTTTTGACCATTAATGGTAACCTCTACTGAAAACATGGAAGAATCGACTTAAAATCTAAAAGACTAAATTCTTTTTTGGTAAACAACTCAACCCGCCCCCTATTTCCATCCCACCAACCCTCTCCCTCATCCGATCAATCCCCTTCCCACACCCCCTGAACTCTCTAATCCATCTCCAACCACTCTCCACCCAACAGTATTTTGCCAGTTCATGTCCATTTGTTGTAGACCAATTTCGAGTGAAATATCCGGATGAAACAGTGACTAACAATTCGACGATATCCAGATTAATCGCCCGTTTCCGTGAAACAGGATCAGTTGCATACAAGAAGAGAACCGGCAGATTGACGCTAAGCTGGCTGAGGTTAGAAATCTAATGTTGCTTTCTCCTTCAAAAAGCTTGCGAATACTATCAACACATTCTAAGATTTCGTATGGTAGTGCAAAATACTGTTCAACAATGAACACTGGTTGCTCTTGGGAAAACGACATGTTTATAAAAGCTGTGAACTCCCCAATACTACAGACGTTTTTAGTCCCTAGATTTGTTGTCGGTAATATCAGTGGTGCTGTCTTGTGGTAGCCGATAGAAATAATTTAAAAAAAGTACTATTTACAGACACATTTCAATGTGAGCGACTTTTCGATCACTCTGTATTTACAATTAAAACTCATTTTAAATTAAACTTAAATTATCTTAAACTTAAAATTATAATAGTATAAAATTGAGGTTCCGTTTATGTAAAAATGTTTAAAAAAGGCTAAATAACTCAAGTGTAAAGTGAACTGATTGCGGCTAAGCCTAGAGCCAATAAACTCAATTAACATCAATTTCCATTTTTTCAGACAGCTCAAATTTTTATTTATCATACACATGAGGGTTAACAAGTTGAGATGCAATCGAGATTGGCTTGGAAAAGCTTAATCTCAGACAAACTGCCCAAGTATTTTTTAAGAACTGTAAGGGGGGGGGTAGCAGTGTACCCCATCGGAGAAGAGAATATATCGTTCTCTCTCTCTCACGGTGAGCTAGTTAGCTGTCACAGTCAAGTTCTCCAGATGAGATGTCGACATTCAAATTGTCACCAGGGTGCTGGATAATTTTATTAGTAAGATTTATTGGTGCATTTGCAAAACACATTTCAGTCTCCGATTTTAAATCTACACATCCCACAAAACATCAATATCATATATTTAAGTATAAACAAAAATATTTTAGATATGAATAATCATTTTTTTATTTATCTTTATAAATAAATTTACATAAGAGCTTAGACCAGTTCAAATATTTTGTACCGTTCTATTTAACTCTTAAGTTAGTTAAGGACGTTCCCTAATAAATCGATTTTCTTGCAATCCTTTTAAAACTTTGAATATACATATTTATAAGTGTCATTTGTAGGTAGAATTTTTTTTAAATAGACCTTGCGTCACTAAATTTATAAATATTGACAATTGAAATTTGCATATTTAACAGGTGACCTCTATCCCGATTGATGTTAAAGTGACTGTTTCATTAAATAACAATCGTAATTTTCTTGATATTATTTTGAAAAACTGATAATCATTAACTGATGATATAACAAATATTTTCCTGTTAAAATAATTGTATCAAGGGGTATTCGTTTTGTATGAAAAATGTTAAAAGTTAGGTTCTTTTGATGGTTTTCATTTTTTCTCTCATGGCAAGGCAGGTGAGAGGCATGGCGGCTTGGCAACGCCGCACTAAAATGACTATTTTTCCATATCTAAAAAACTTCTGCAGCTGGTGCATTTGAGATTTTTAGCTAATTCTCTCAACCTAACTATACTGTTCTCATCTGGAATTTTACATTGAGCTGTTTCATGAAGTGTTTTTTTTTTATTCTTTGTCTTTTAGCGTCGGTAAGAATGCAATGTTGCCAAATCCAAGAAACGACGCAGTAAAAATATTTTTGCCTTTCTGCGCATGTGAGAGTACGGGAAAGAGCGAACTGCATCTGAGCTATATTAGGGAACGTCCTTAAGCCTATTTCCAATATTATCGACATAATCTTTTCAAAGAAATAAACATAATTCTTTTATATACGCGTGTATATAATTATATGGGCTCAATTCCATGTCAATTCAACGACGTTTTGTCGGTGACCCTCTTCGACTTTTTTTGATTTTTTGATATGTTATTATATATTTAGAAAGAAGTATCCACGTAAATGTTTAGCTTTCTATCTTAACCCATAATGAATTTTCGATTTTTGAAGAAAATACATCAAAGTATTATTAAAATATTCCTAACTTTGGCAAGAATAAAGATATTCTAACTTAAAAAAAGGGGTAATTTTTATCGTTTTTTTTAATCTACTTTTTGAAAAAATTCAAAAATTGAGAAAAATAATTTTTTAATGCTTTATTTGCCTATTTTACTCAAAAAATTGGATTTTCTTTCGATGGGACACCTTCGATTTTTATCAAAAAAAATTCACAAAATTCAACGATAAAAAACAAAATTTTTGAGCTATTAAGGAAGAAAGGATTCAAATAAAATTCGATTTTTTTTCTTTTGTTCTGAGATGACGATAGTTGATTTAAATAATGTAAAAATAATGTAATGTAAAAATAACAAAGAATTTTATCCCAAACGATTTGGATAAAATTCACGGGTTAGGAGGGTTTTGTGTTGACGATTCGATCTGTCACGGTCTCATCTTCGGCAAAGTTGTTTTTGATGGGTTTTTTGTTAATTGAAATAATTATTCACAGGTGGTTGTCTCGATAAAATGTATATTTACATTTTTATTCAATTTCCTTTTAATAAAATTAATTGTTTTTTTTTTAATTTTAAATTCCATTAATAGATCATTACAAATATTATTATATATATTAAAAATTAGACAATTTAATTGATTAAAAATCGAGTTTTAAATCCCACAAACGTATTTTTTCAAAATTAGAATTTGGCAATTTAATTGATGAACTCAAAAATTGTTATTTAATTAAAAAAATTATTATACGGTATTTATTTATATACCTATACATATATACACATAATCTGTGGATCACTACAAGGCTTGAAATGCAAAAACTGGGTGAGGGGGCGGGAGCGAGGGTGGAGGTGAAGGTGGGGGAGATGTGGAGGGCGCAGTGTCGGAGGGGTACGGGGGCGGAATTGGGGTGGGGGTGTAGATGGGCTGGAGGGGTGCAGGAGGTGGGGTGAAGTGGTGGGGGTGGGGCGAGAGGGGATTAATATATAGCTTTTAACTGAAGCAAAAAGTTACCGAGCATCGCTCGATGACCAGGTACTTTAATTATATTTAAGAAACTCTTCTTACCACCTTGTTATAAAAAACTAAACCAACATTAAACAATAACTAATACATTTTTTAAGAAAATTTTAATTCATAGTTACAACACAGTTTCTGAAATAATAATTAATAAATAATGGAAAATATATAATGAAAAATTTACACTAAAAACAAGTGGGCAACAACGCATTTATTTAACCTAAAAAGTGGGTTAACTTTAGTAATTTTTTAACGTTTTTTCGCTTAAGCCATTGTCGCAACAGCTTTCAATCGCTTATTAAGAACTTTTTGTCCCTTTATAATGTACTTTATCTGAAATTTCTATGATAAAATATATACAAGCTCGGACAGTGTTGCCCGATTTGTCAAACGAGCACGGGATTGATTGTTCGTGGTACATAAACAGCAAAAAGTTTTGGACTTATGAAACCTTATTGTCTGTTCTATATACTCTTTTTTTTTTTTTATTATTTATATACTCTAGCATTAACTTTTTGCCAGTATTGTCGCGAAACAACTACCTTAAATCAACTAACGTGATCTCAGAAGAATTTTTTTTCAAAAAGTACATTAAAAAACAAAATTTTACTTTATTCTTGTCAAAGTTATGAATATTTTAATAATACTTTGATCTTTTTTCTTCAAAAATCGAAATTTATTTATTTTTAAATAATTTAACAATTTCTTCAAATCCAGTGACATATTCTAACTATTTATTGTTTGTTTTATTTATTTGATTATTTATTTATTCTTCCCAGTGTATTTATTTTTATTGTTTGATCGACATACGGTATTCCCTTTTTTTGTTATTATTATTATTATTATTATTATTTTATTCTTGGTCGCAGCATACTAAGGTTTCACAACGGTCTGCTGTGGCCACACCCTGAGCCACTCAACCGGATCGATCCTGAGTGGGAGGATCGGAAGGCTATAAGGAGAGATGTGGAGACCCTATTATAATAACATATCAGAAAATCAAAAAAATCGAAAAGGGTCACCGACAAAACGTCGTTGAATTGACATGGAATGAAACTTTTGGTGTTGAATTAAACGACTTATATTTTTTTATAAGAATTATATAATTTCTTTAAATAATATCAAGAACATTATTTTAATAAATTATTGGAAGACAGTCAAAATAGTATAAATTATTTGAAAGTTTTTATTTTTTAGGTTAAATCCACTTTAGGTAGAATGAAATAATTGTTAGAATCAAAAGTAAAATTTCACCATGGTGGGTTCCAACTAAAAAAGTATCCATATTAATATTTAATAGTGAAATTTAAGATTTAACGTTCCAAAATAATAAAGTTTAAAAATTTTTCAATGAAACTATATAAATTTGAAATAAATCCATTTGAAAATTCTGAAAACTTTCAGATTAATTGATCTATAAACAGACCTGTCGTGGCCGCAGCTGAATAAAATGATTGATTGCCGGGATGTCCCCGCTGGACCATTTGGGATCCTGAGAATAATTGGCCTGGATCGGCATATGGAATATAAATCTGAGAATGGGAAAATTCAAATAATTATTTTGTAAAATGGAATAAATCTTTTTTGTTTTCATTATCAGTCAGGTTAATCAGTAATACCTGAGAATGTTGTGGTGCTGATGGGGGAAGTGTATTTTGTTGATAAGGGCCGGCAGCCTGAGCGGCTCCCTTGGTACCGATGGCACCGATCTGTTGCTGGGTTGGAGGGGGCTTGTTCACAATGGAATTGGAGGTAGAGGAAATGAGCACGGCATTGGGACTGGCGCCGCCAAAAGGTCCTTGAGGCTGTTGGGGCTGAAGTCGAAACTGGGAAATCGAAGTGGCGCCGTACATGTCCGGGGTGGCTCCTGCTCCTGACGGAGGCGGGTGCTGGTAAATCGACTGCTGGCTCAATTGGCCAAGTCCCTGGGGCAAATTATATTGTGGATATTGGTTATATTGGTTTCGATCCAAAAAAACACCGTAAATATTGGCCGCTCCGGCTTGACAGGGTAACGGCCCTGTGGAATTGTATGTAGCTGTAGGTGGGGAAGGGATCGCGGAGAGACTTCCAAACTGGGCAGTTTGGTAACATTGCTGTTGGTTGGCGACCCCGCCATAGGGTGGAGGCGAGAGAGGAAGACCAATGGGAGAGGGACCTCCGCCGGCGACGGCTGCAGCCGCTGCTGCCATCACCGCTGAGTTCTGAGATTGCGATTTCACCTGAAAATTAGCCAATTAGAAGAATAGATTAGAGATCAGAGACACAATAAGCACACTTACAAATCTATTCTCTAACAACAAACGTTAAAATTTAACATCTTAAATTGGGCGTTAAAAAGTAAAGTAATAACACTAGCGTTAAAAAAATGCTATTCTCTAAACCAAGTTTTAACAGCAACGTTAACATTTTATTTTTTAACTCCAGGGTGTTAACTTTTCATATGAAGATAGCTACGTTTTCTGCTTGTTTCAATTTTTACAATATTTTTACACTCCTCGATAGCGCGCGATAGTTTGATTTGTTATTCTCAATCTAGTATCTTAGCTATTTTTAATAAAAAAAGAAAATTCTCCAAAAATACCCACATAGCTAGTCTAGTTAGCAATTCAATTTTTTTCGCGCATCTATTGATAATTCTGTTTTTTCTTTATATTATTTTTTAAATATTTAAATATATTTTGTATAATAAAAACAGTAAAATTATACAATTGATAGTAAATAAACTGCAACGGATCGTTGTTAAACTTTATCCAAATTCATTTGAAATATTAATATGTTCTTGAGTAAAGTACATTAAAATATAATTTTACTAAAAACTTTATTTAACCTTTTTTGTGGTCCCCAAGGTACTTAATTAGGATATTAAATTTCATCAAAATTGGTTAAGTCATTTTCAAGATATTTAGAAAAAACTAAAAAGTACTGAAATAAAGTACTAATGTTTGTGGACCGATATGTACCAAAAACTAATCAGCGCTTCATTTTGTTAAACTAATGGTAGGTTTTCAATTTCATTTCAATCAGCGCAAGGTGTGGAAAAATCGTGACGAAAAAAACGATAACACACACACATCCATACATCCATCCATCCTGCACGCACTTCAAAAAATGGCACTTTTTGGCCTCTCGACGAGATTCCAGGTAATTTTTGGCAAAACCGTCACATGTGCTAAAATTCAATCTCATTGAATACTTCAATTTGTGGACCTTAATTGGTCTATGGGTTCCGTAGTCTCTACTTGAGGACCCTTTGAAGTCGCGCTTGCCTCGAGACGATTCCATCCATGCTTCGCATTGGATAAAGTAAAAACAAAATAGGTATAAATTAATTTTAATTTTAATATGTATAATTATCATATAACAAGTATTCTACTGTTTAGTTCAATTAATGTGACTTTTGCATGGCTGGTCTTTATTGACAAATTTTATACTCATGCTCCTGTGTTTTAATCTACTTTTTAGACTGATGATGACATAGGCATACTTGTTGAAACGTCTTCTGAATAAAATATTAAGAAACAAAACAGAAAAATTCTTTCATTTCTTATGGGAGAGTTTATCCTAGTGGCAACCGACTACTACATTCTACTCAAGTGTTGACTCATATACCTCAGAATGTGTGGTGTTTGAATAAAAACTTATATATCTTATATATTTTATCCAAACAAATATATTTTATAAAACCATAAATAAATTAAATAAAAATAATATATATATAATAAAAGTTTATTTATCATTGTGGTATTCATGTTTCTGTCACAGATCAAAAATGTATTGCTTTTAACTCAAAGCTGTCAAAATCATAACCTTACTTTTTGGTTTTTAGGTTAAAGAGGCCATGTTTTTTTGTTTTTTTTTAATATGGAGCTAAAATTTTAACTGCACCCTATGACACGGCGTCAATTTTTAACACTTTTGGCTAAATATTAACGCTTTGAAGTTAAAGTTTTTGCTTACAGAATAGAAATTTTGGGCAAGGAGGTGTTAAAATGAATTAACGTTGAAGTCGGATGTTAAAAGTTAACGTTTTTGCTTAGAGAATAGACCTGTCATTTGTTTAAGATTGATCAAAAAAATGTTACTACCTTACAGACACCTGCTGAAGCAACCATGGAATCTTTTGAAATATTCTGAACTGCAGATCCGTTGTAACTTGAGGTCATTGAGGGACCCGAGCTGAAAATCATCAAAGTATAAAATAAAAAAAAATGAATTAAAGATTTTTATTTATTATACTTAGTTACAACATATTAATTGAGTGAATAAAATTTACCTATATCCAACATCGCCAACTACATTGGAATCATCAGTGGAGCCGTGGCCATGGGTAGCAGCAAACGATGCTACAGCGGCGGCTGTAGCTGAGTCTTCTGCTGGAGCGTGTTCCATGACCGTTGGCATTGGAGACATTGTCTCCCAAACTTTTTTAACTGATGCTATTTTAAGATTAAGCTCAGCAGTCGATGGAGAAATCGTCGAAGATTGACTTGAAGGCATTGCGTCCGTGTCAAAGGAAAAATCTAATTTCATATCTGCATTATCTTCCACAGTAGAAGTTTTAGTAAAAGCGTTACTTAGAGGGCCAATGGGGTCAGGCGTAAGTGAAGTTGGAACTCCAGTGGCACTCGCAGAGTCAGCTTTTGCACCTCCAGTTGCTACCTTATTTCCACCATGACTTCCAGGTGTTTTAAAATTTGTGTTTTCAAAAATGATCGTTTTAACAGGCGCAGAAGTTCCATCAAGAACTGCTTTTTCATTTACCTGAAAATGTATGAATTTATATTATTTTCCATTCATTTATTTATTAAAAGAAAAGAAAAAAAATATTATAGAATGCATCCATACCTCTCTAGCTATTTTTCCAATCGCCCTGTCTCCATTGGGCGTACTTCGCTGGCTGCTGTCGCCGGAGTGGTGGCCTTGCTCATTAACCTCTAATCCTCCACTATTTAAATAATTACCATTTATTTAGATCATTTTAATTAAAAAAAAACAACTAAAAACTAAAACTAAAAATACAATATATATTATACCATGTTTCTGTTGGTGCTGAAGAGTTTGGCCCTAAAACGTTCGCAAGTTGTAATGAGGTTCCAGGTTGGGAAACAACAGGGGGTTGTGCGACAGAATTAGGCGAATTCGCAGGAATAGGCTTATCCCAAGCATTCAACGGTCCATCTAAAATAAAATAATTACTTTAAAAAAAAAAAGCTAAGAAATATTTATTGAGGCTATGTGGAGTTATATATATATATATATTTTAATAAATTTGGAGTAATTTTTGGAGACGGACTGATAAATGAAATTGAGTGGATATTGATGAGGCAGTCCAAAAAAATTAGATAATTTATACTATCTTTTTATTCATAAACCGACGTTTCGGAGGCTATTCCCTTTTTCTTCAGGATTTTAAAAAGTCAGTGAAGGAAATCCAATGTAACATTCCCCTCTGTCTCGTCTTTCAGTGGCAGTAACAATAATATATTGTATTTCATTCTCAGCAGAATTATAATGCAGTATAATTATAATTAGTACATTATAATTCTGCAGGGATGGGATCACCGGAGAAGTACTGAGATCGTGCGGACCTCCACTTTATCTTGCCCTGGCTAAACGTTTTAACCGCTACGTCCAGGAGAAAAACGTGCCTAACCTATGGAAGACATCAACAACTGTAATCCTCTATAAACCGTAGTATCAAAGTTGTGGTGGATGGAATATCATCTGAATCGTTCTCCACAAACGCTGGTGTTCCCCAAGGCTCTGTAATCTCCCCCAGACTCTTCCTAATTTATATAAACGACCCCATCGATCAAACGTCAAACCCCACTCATTGTTACGCCGACGATAGCACTCTGCACGGCAAACCCTCAATCCCAAATAATAGAATCAATGTTGCCTTCTCAATCACTCTCGACCTAGACAAACTGAATAAATGGGGCTCTCAAAATTTAGTTAACTTTAACGCAAACAAGAGTCAATGTTGTCTAATTTCTAGGCGCGAAAATAAAAATTTCCCTGATATTCACTTCGATTCGAATACCCTTAAAATGTGTGACAGCCTATCCATGTTGGGCGTCTCTGTCGCATCTAACCTGTCTTGGAATGAACACATCTCCTCTGTGGCGAAATCTGCAGCAAGGAAGATTGGCTATTTATTCAGGTCCAAGCGATTTTTACGCTCCTCACTAGCGCCCAAATCCGCCCCTGTCTCGAATACGACTCTCATCTATGGAGAGGAGCCTCTAAATATTCTCTTGCTACCCTGGATGCAATTCAAAAACGAGCCGTCAGGCTAATTGACGATTCTACCCTCACCGACTCCATCGACTCGCTAGCTCATCGAAGAAATGTCTCTGCCCTTTCCCTTTTCTATAGATACTATCAGGGCAGGTGCTCCGATGAGATAAAATAAATAGTTCCCCCAAAGCATGCTTTGCACGTAGCACGCGTTTTGCCGACTCCCAACACTCTTTCGCGGTCAAATTAGAAAAGTGCCGGACCACTTCATTCGCCAATACATATATCCCCATGACTTCAAGGAACTGGAACTCTCTTCCAGCCTCTATCTTTCCCAGCACTTATAATCTTCAAACCTTCAAAACCCGAGTGCATAAACACCTACGTCTCCACCCTCTCACTTAATCAACTTTCCATTCTCTTCGGTAATGCAAGGGTCTTTCGAGATCCATAGGGCGTGCTTCTTTACTGGTGCACTCTTTCTGTATTCGATTGCATTAAAAAAATAATAATAATAATGAGCAGAACCTAGAAAATTATCGGTCAATAAAAGTACTTCCAACATTATATTTAGTATTCATTTATTAATAATTTTTCACTTAAAACCCACACCGCTTTCTTTAGAGGTAAAAGAGAAAAAGCTGCCAGACCCAAGTCTCTGGTTAATTTGATTAAATTGAAAATGTATTATCACAAGAGCGGTGGGGTCAATTTTTTTTAAAATTTATTTTTGATGACATAAAAGGGGGATTCTACGTTAACTGTGGAGCCGCGATCTGACGATGGATTCCTATAGTACTCACCAAAATAAGACGAAAATGAAGAATATCATTTTTCGAGATCTCGAGTTTAAAAAATACTATATTTTTTTATTTTCTTTTATATTCCAATTGTTTTTTTTATAGAAATCACGGGTTCCGTGTGGCGCTATCTGACGAAAGGATTCTTTTAGAACTAGACAAAATAAGTCAGAAAGTAAAAATTTGAACTGAAATTGAGTTTATGGACTATGATGTCTCACAGTGTCTCAAGTGAGCGCCAGTGGGCGTTTTTTTTTTTTTTTTTTTTTAATGATATTGATGTTGTTTGGTACTTTTGTTCACTTTTAGAACTCTTTCATAGGTTCGGTTCTATTCATCATCTCGGTTCATTTAGATAAAAAAATGGGTTCCCGAACTAACTTTGAAAGGTTCGGTTAAGATATATTTAGCCGAACCGAGCCGAACTGAATATATCTTTTACATATTCGAATTTTTTTGGGCATTTACTAATTATTTTTTAATTAATATTCATTTTCTAAAAGAATCCGTCATCAGATAGCGGCGCCACACGGAACCCGTGATACTACGGTTTTTGGTTTCTATAAAAAAACAATTGAAAAATAAAATAAAATAAATAAAAAAAACAGTATTTTTAAAACTCGATATATCAAAACAATCCGTAAAGCGCGCAAAAATGGTATTCTTCATTTTCGTCTTATTTTGGTGAGTACTATAAGAATCCATCGTCAGATCGCGGCGCCACAGTTACCCTAGAATTGTCCATAAAAGGCTAGCTTAACTATTTTTTCGAAACACATTTTCAAATTTCTAACAGATTTATTTTAACTTTATTAAAATAGTTTAACAAAAAAAAAATGGCTTCTTCAGAAACTTGAGATTTATTTAGTTATCTATAATTAAGATATTAAAATTACCTTTTATTTGGTGGAATAAGTTCATAGTCTCATTAATTTTGTTCATTTGCGCAACCTCATCGGCATTGTGTTGCTGTTGATGGTGTTGCGATTTACGAACACGTTCGCTTTCCTTGGCTTTGGCAAGCCGAGGTGGAAGTTTGTGTCTTTGCCGAGAGTCGTAGGGTTTGGTCGACATTGAATGTTGGGATGTGATCTGAGAAGATGGCAAACTGGCAGAAACGGAAGTGGTCGAGGAGGTCGCCGACGTGACGGGGCCGGAAGCCTGCAGCTGCTGCTTGCTGCCTTTCCCTCGGCCGCCATCTTTACTCGTAGGCCTTTTAGAAGAGTCGTCATTCTTTCTGGCGGCGTCCTTGTTATTTTTCTTGCTTCGAACTTGTTGAAATCCAATGTCTGCATCAAAAGGGAAAGGCTCTTCGGGCGCGGGTCGGTCGTCCACAACCACGACATCTAGATTGACGGGAAAGGGCCGGGGGCCAACACACCAAACTCACACAAGCGGCACAAGCAGGGCAAACTCAACTCAACTCAACTCAATTCAACTCATATACCAAATCAATTCAAGGAACAAACAGCCAAGTGAACCGATTTATAAACAGAACAACATTATTCAAAACAAATATTTTCATGAAAAATAATAGTTTAAAAAACACGCTTTTGCCAGTAATCCACTAAAAAGTATAAAAAATGTAATAAACTTTTTTCTATCTCCAATAACTAAGTCAAAAAGTGCGTGTGTGTGTGTGTGGGGGGGGGGGGGGATTTCTTTGAGAAGCATGTACAGTGGCACCTTGAGATACGAATGTCCTAACATATGAATGTTTTGAGATACAACATGAAATATTCTAAAATTTATACCTCGACATACAACGAAAAATTTGAGATACGAATTTGCGATGTGCCTTATTTGATGATAGGTGTCTCACATTCTTTCGCAACATTTTAAAAAGAAGGCAGAAACAGACTTCTCTTGATCACTTACCTTATGAAGGTCTCACGCAGTGAAAAGTCAGGAAAGCTGAGGCCAAAAAGTCCTGACGTTAAAGTGATGATTAATAAACAAATTAATAAACATTATGTGCGTTATTTACTCGTTTATTTATATACAAATTATGTATATTATGCGTAATTTAACTGCGTTTTGGAGTCAGTTTCATATCGCTAGAACGCATTAATATATATTACATTATTTTAAATGGGAAAAATTGCTTTGAGATACGATTTTTTTGCCATACGACGATGATCACAGAACGAATTAAATTCGTATCTCAAGGTACCACTGTACTTATAATTAATTTCGGTATAGTGCCCCAGGCTTTTTTGACTTAGTTATTGGAGATAAAAAAAAAGTTTATTACATTATTTTCTACTTTTTTGTTTGGACGACATGCGGTACTGCCTTTTTTTTGTTATTATTATTATTATTATTTTATTCTTGGTCGCAGCATACTTAGGTTTCATACCGTTCTGCTGTGGTCACACCCTGAGCCACTCAACCGGATCCTGGGTGGGAGGATCGGAGGTCTATAAGGGGAGATGTGGAGACCCTTTAAATAATAATAATGATCACCTTATTGATTTCTTCTGGAGAGATGGCACAGCCCAACCCTTTTTCCAGCGTTGATCTATTTATTTAATTTTTACCCAGTAGCCTATATTCCCAGTCTTGACCATGGCGGTTTCCTGCCTATTTTTTTTTTTTAATTCCTTGACTAGGGCAACTTCTTGTTTACTTATTTATTTATCTGTTTTTTAAATTATTTATTTTTAAATAATTGAACAACAATTTTTTCAAACCCAGTGACATATTCTAACTATTTATTGTTTGTTTTATTTATTTGATTATTTATTTATTCTTCCCAGTGTATTTATTTATTTATTTTTATTGTTTGGACGACATGCGGTATTCCCTTTCTTGTTGTTATTATTATTATTTTATTCTTGGTCGCAGCATACTAAGGTTTCATACCGTTCTGCTGTGGCCACACCTAGCTCACTCAACCGGATCATGAGTGGGAGGATCGGAGGGCTATAAGGGGAGATGTGGAGGCCCTTTAAAAAAAATTTACTGGCAAAAGCGTGTGTTTTTTTAGTTTTTTTAAAACTATAATTTATTTTTTTTACTTTTTAGTCTTAAAATGGGTAGAATTCTAAGCGTTTATCGCTAAACTAAAACTAAATGTGACAAGAGTTTAGTATATTTTTCCCAATTTCACCCTTCTTTTGTTATTTTTGTATTCTTACTCTTCTGATGTATACAAATTTCAATTGTATTTGGACCAAAGTGGTCTATAATTTTGCCCCCTCCGGCTAATTTTTGTATTTTTACCCCTTCTGGGACCCCACAAATGATGTATGCAAATTTTGATTGAGTTTGGATCAAAGTGGGATATAATTTCGAATGGTCACCTGAATTACATATACATACATTCAGAGTTTCAAATCGATACAACAATTAGAAGTAGGATACAATCGACATTCTAGATCGGGTTTACAAGTGAAGCTAATATAAAGCGTGTAAAAATACTTATTCTTAAGATCAATTTATCTTGATAATAAAAATGTATATTGGTATAAATCGATTCACTTTGCAGTTAAAAATTAAGGAAAGAAAAGATTATTTAATGAAATCACCTTAATCAATTCCTTTGATAAATAAAATTAATTATTAAAATATCAAACAGGAAATAATCAACCGATATTATAAACAAGTTTCATTTGAAGAAATTAAATATTATAAGTGGAATTTAATTTAAATTTTGGTGGTTTTAAATTTTATTAATACTTCATTTAAGAAAAAAACATTTATATATTTAAACAATTTTGGTACATTGGCAAATAAACAATTTTTAAAGAGTATTTTATGAAAAAAATTAATAAAACTTATTTATCCAAAGTTAAAAAATATAAGTGTCAAGAGTAAATATCAGCTATTTTAACTTAGATCTTTCATTATAAATTAACTAAAAATGAAATTTCGTTTTGATTTTCTTTTGCATAATTTGAGCTAGAGAGCATACACAAATTGTAACCACACTCACTCACGAACAAAGGTACAATTAGTAATATCACTTAGATTATAATTTTTACGATATTTATTACTCATAGCTTTTAATTTTTTTAAGTCCTTACTCAGATTTCACTTAATTTTGTCTTTTCAAAATAGTTTTAACAATTTTTGAGAAAAAAAAAAAACAGGAATTTTTTCTGACTGATTACATAAATCTATTTGATTTGTGATAGAAATAAAATTGTATTATAAATTCAAGAGAGGGTGCAAATGGATGGGAATTTTATATGGTGAGCTAAATCACGCCAGTTTTTTTTGTTTTCTTTTTTTAATAACAGAACAAATTCTTCTTACTCAAGTTTTAATTAAATTTTTTTTGTAAATCTACAATATTTCTATTGTAATTACATGCATGACTATCAAGAAACAATATGCAAAATGTGTTTCTAGACAAAACACTTGTGGGGAACCTATTTCCCACCAACAAACGACTTCAAGAGCGACCAGAGCGCCAGAGCGGGAGTCACTGTCAACACTCCAGAGCCACCCACTGCAGCCAATCAGCGTAGCCCTTATTATGTTGACTAGGCAATGGTGTGCAATTGCGCGCGCAGCTTGGCTGGAGTGGGTGGCTCTGGAGTGATGACAGAAACTTCCCGCGGTGGCGCTCTGGTCGCTCTTGAAGTTATTTGTTGGTGGGAAATAGGTTCCCCACACACTAAAAGAAAAAGATAATAGGCTTTTAAAATAATCTAAAAATGACAAAATATAAAAGTAAAAAAAAAAAAAAAAAAAAACTATATATGGTAGAAAACGAATGTTGATCAAAATATTAAATTTAATAAAAGAAAAAAGAAAGAATTTTGTAAAATGACCTAATGCACATAGTGTTTTAAGCAACCCATTGGCTAGCTAGCCTCTACTAAGTAAGCAAGACCGTAATAAAGAAGAAATCAAATTTAATTTTCAAAAATTAAATGATATTTGGAATGCAATTTTATTATTATTTATTTATTAAAAAGTGAAATCAAAATGTTTGCATTAAAATATTTTATAAATTCATATAATAAAATTTTAAATAAAATGAAACTGTTTATAAGTAATATTTGAATGTGATTTCATTAAATTATAAAAAAAATTCAAATAAATAATACATAAAGATAGATAATTGTTTTTAAATTAATTTTTTTTTCTTTTTTTTATTTGATGAAGGAGATAATAATATAAAGGAGCTTTCATAAATGATACAGAATTATGAATAATTATTATTATTAGCTAATATTTTGGTTTGTTATAAAAGCTCACGAAGATAGGATTATGATAATAGGAAGAGTAAACTAAAGAAATGATAGAAACAAAAGCCAAATTTCAAACTGTCGTGTAAATAAATTTATTAATTCATCTAAGTGAAAAAAATAAGAATGTCATCTAAACAACAAATAATCATTTAATAAATAAATAACTACATCCTAATAAATAAATAAATAAAAATACATGCATAATTTTAAATTGATAACTTTCTTGTCTACATTGAAGGAAAAAAGAAAAAAATAGTTGTGAAATAAATAAATAAATAAAAAAGATGCAAAATTCTAATATTATTTTCGCCGATATATTTATAAAGGTATAAATCAATTAGAAAATTTACCAAGCTCATTAATAAGGTCAATATTTCTAAAAATCGATTTACAAGCAGATTCACAACTTACTTGAAAGGGACAAATCTAATCCTTCGAGTCCTAATCCTGTATTGGGCAATTTCTCTTTTTTCAGGTGGCTGTCGGCTGGATTGGCTCCAATCCCTCCCCCTCCTCCTGCTCTAATAGAAGCTCGTCCCTAAAATAATTTATTTTTATTAAGAATTTATAATATAATCATCCTATCATCTTAATTAAATAGATGATACTGAAAAAAGAAAAAGAAATAATGCCGGCTGTTAGTTACTTGCCTGTCTGCCGCCCCCAGGGCCTCCACCTGGCTGTTGAGATTTGCGTCCATTCCGACCCCCCGGGTTCATCGAATCCTTATGCTGTTCACCCATATCCGATGTTTCCGAAGTAGTTTCCCAATTTTCATCTTCTCCCAAGAGTTTGGTTTTGGAATTTTGTGGGTTCCTCGGTCCTCTCGATTGTTTCCCTGGCCCGTCCATTTTGCGCTGCATTCTGGGAGGCGGCGGGCCTGAGTGTCTCATTCCCATTCCAGCAATGTTATTAGAGAGCGCTTGTTGCTTCATTTTTACTTTCTCGTCCAGTGAATAATTATCTTCTGCTTTAGAAGATTCTGATTTGGAATCGTTGCCGGATGGCTGGCCAAAAGGGCTTTTGGCAGGCGGCGGGCCATATCCTTCAATGCGTTTGTGTATTGAGCCCCTGTTCCGACCAAATCCTCCACGACCGCAACGTGATGGCTCGCCTCGAGGAGCAAAGCCTTCTCTAGAATTGCCAGTTGGAGGCGGCATTGCAGACGAGGCTGAATTGTTTCCTGTAGATGCAAGGTTTGCCCCTGTGGGTCCAGTTACGCATGAATTTCCACTAAGATTTCCACCTCCGCCACCAGAGCGTTTCGAGATCCCGGATTTGTCCGACTCAGAAACGCGACGGGCTTCCCGATTTCTTTCATCTTTCTCTTTCTTGCTCCCACCTTGTTTAGGAGATCTAAAAAATATTCATAAATTATTAAATAGTGAATTTTGCAAAGATATTTATGGTAAAATTATTATTTTCAACAAAATAAAAATGGACTACTTATATTTAAGGTAGTTGTTTCGCGACAATACTAGCAAAAAGTTAATGCAAGAGTATATAGAACAGACAATAAGGATTCATAGTTCATAAGCCCAAAACTTTTTGCTTTTTATGTACCAATTCTAGCCAATCCCGTGTTCGTTTGACAAATTTGGCACCATTGTTTGTAAGAGATTGAATATTTTTATATTAAAATGACAGATGAAATACATTTTAAATTTCTGTAAAAATTGTTTTATTTTTTAACAAATGTAATCAGCGCCTACGTTACACCTTATGAAAATTATAATTTTGAAAAAATCTACCGCATGCATCTTTCGTTGGTTAAATATATGCGCTGTTGCCAAATTATTTTTAGTCTAAATTTTTTTTAATACATTTTTCATTATTTATTCCTTATTATCTCAGAAACTGTGTTGTAACTATGAATCAAAATTGTCTTAAAATATGTATTAGTTATTGTTTAATGTTGGTTTAGTTTTTTATAAAAATGGTAAGAAGGGTTTCTTAATTATAACTAAATATGTATGTAAATTTTCCGATATCCCGTATAATGCAATGTTAAAGAGCCTGAAAAACTAGATTTTTTAAAGTTAATATCTCCGGAACTGTATTGTTCATAATAAATTTCGTTTTGCCACCAATCGATGTAGACGTATTTAAATAATAATCTGTCTAAATTTCAAAAAAATCCTAAGAAAACGCATTTGGCGGAACAACTACCTTAAGAACATATTCTACGTTTTTTTGCTCATCAGCTATTATTAGAGCTAGTGTATTTTATGTGTGGCCCAAAACAGCTCATATTCTTCCAATCTGGCCCAGGAAAAATAAAAGGTTGGACACCCCTGTTTTAGAGATACACCAAAGTAAAAAACCAATATTTATTTATTATTAAAATCAATATAATATGAAAAATTTAATTGGTTCATGTCCATTTTAAAAATAAATAATAGATTCACGGGTTTTATTTATAATATGAAAAGATGTTTCAACAAAATAAAAATGGACTAGTTATATTTAAATGTAAGGTGATTATGGTTTTAATTCAGTTATCAATATTCCAATCCCAATCCATGTTGGGGAAACGAGATTTTTCGGAATTTTCATATTAGGTGAAATAAAACAGAATTTTATTTCAATTCAAATAACAAATTCTTAAGAAATTAATTCCTTATTCACATTTTACTAGTGATTTTTTAAAATTAGAATGATATCGAGTCGCATCAATTTGAGCCTAAGCATCGATTGTAAATGTTTTTAATTGAATTTGGCAAAAAAATGAAACAAGTATAAATGGTAAATCATCATTTCCCCAGAGCACGTGTAAATCTCACTCTCAATTCATACATTAATTCCTGTGAATCAATTGTAATAAACTGATGAAGAGGGCAATGCCCTCGAAACTAGTCTCGTTATAAATAGAATTTATAATTCCAGCAGAAGACACTCTTTTGTCTCGTTTAATTTTTTTTTAATTTTGATCCCAGATAAAAATTCAACCTCCCCGAAATAGGCTTTTGATATAAGTTCTAAATTTCAACTTATTTAGTTTACAAGCTACCGGACAGGCAGAATTATAACGATATTAATAGAGTCTCATCTTATTTTTTAAACGGAACCCTAAAAAAAAAATCATGTAATGTATAAACCTTTGGGATCTTCGAATATCTCTTCGTCGATTGTTTCCGCCATGTTCTCTTGAGGCCTGATTGAGCGATTGGTCTTCTTCGTTGGTGGATTCATCGTCGCAGGAATGACCAGAGTCGGGTATGCCTCCTCGACGACGGGATCCTCCGCCGCCCCCGCCGCTGCTACCCCAAGATCGACCCGAGTTCCAATTCGATCGTCCGCCAGCACGACGATTTTTCGACTCGGTGCTTCTTTTGTTCTCGTTTGTTATCAATATATCAACTTGATCAGAAGCTTTCTTATCTGCTTCAAGAGGTTCTGGTTTTATTTCTAGTTTAGCTTGACTTTCTTTATCATAATTCTAAAAAAAAAAATCAAAGTCGAATTTTTTACAATATTTATATAATATTTCAAGTTTTATTGATGAATTTAAAAATTTCTTAAATGTAATTTATAAGTTAAGATAGATAAATTGCCTAATTTATATATATATGGACGTTCGGGATGCGGTGCAAAAGTGGCTTCATTACAACCGAAAACCTTCTACCAGGAAGGCATCCGGAAGCTTGTGGCTCGCTTGGCCAAGTGCATTGCTAAAGGTGGTGACTATATCGAAAAATAATGTATCTGTTGTACACCTATCTTAGTTTAATAAAGCTGTAGAACGAAAAGTGTAAGTAATTTTTGACTTATCCTCGATGGGTCATGCCTAGAGAGAAGATCCTGTTAAAAAATCGCCTTGCACTTATCTCGAAAGTAGAATAAGGTGGGGGTGGTCTGACCAATGCTTGCCTATTCGGTAGAATTTTTTTTAAGTCTAATAACTTCGAAACGACTGACTTGTAGTAGATGAAAAAAAAGTATATTAGTTTTTCAGTAGAGAATAAATAGTATGAACTACAATTTTCATTATGATTTTTACCGTCCCACCAATAAAAAGCAAGATATTTACGAAAACTTTTAAAAGTTTTAATCTCTTATAATTTATTTAGCTCACATGATATTGATGGGGTACTTTGGACACTTAATTTATAACGACTAAAATAAAAATATTAAATGAAGTGTATTCAAAAATCTAACTTGCTAGAAGTCAGGAGAGAAATGCATCAACTTTTCCTAGTGTCCTAATTCTACTAATTGCTAATTTACGCCCTTCTAGTTTGAATGCAAGTTTTTATCAAAAATTCACGTTACGAGATCTCTTGAGGCTAAAGTGTCTCAAAATCAATTGGTCTGGCCATCTGTTTATCAAGGTGTGGTCGCGATAAATCAAAAATGGTATTTTGCATTTTCATTAACAATATTGTGAAACTATTTTTCTAAAGATTAATTTTAATTAATGTAACTTTAAGAAAAAAAAAACATAAAAAAGATATTAACCTTATCCAGATTTTCAAAATGAGTAGGTAGTGGCATATTTTGTTGTGATTGTGTTTGCTGAAGATCCAGGTGTTCTTGTTTACCAGAAGTTGTCTCTTCCGACCAGGAGGCTATACTGGATGAAGTCATTGGGGTTGCCGAAGTCATGGTTGTCAAGGGCGATGGCATAATCGAAGGGGCTGCTGCCGCCAAGGTCGAAGTTATCGACCCGCTACCCAAAAATTGCATTTGTTTATTGTCAAGTTCCACAATGGATTGTGAAAGTTGTAATAAAGGGGGAGGTGGATTAGACGTTTTAGATTTTAATGCGGTCAGCTGATTACGAGATTTGTCTAGAGAATTCGAGCTGCCACTATTTCCTCGCTCAGCTGCTTCAAAACTTTCCCGAGTGATCGGAGGTCCCGGATGTTGGCGAAAGGAAGACTCAGAGGACTTCTTTTTCTCTTTTTCATCCAAGAAAGTTGGCTCGGAACCCCAAGGCTCCATTTCTTTTCGTTCGCGATCATTCTCCTGTAATAAAAGCTTAATAAATATTTAACCCTTAATATCAAACAAAAAATTCTATATAGAATTTTATAATTAATATATATATATATAAATTGAATACCTCTTTCTCGTCTCGATATCCTCGGAAATCAGTTGGATATCTATTCGATCGATAATCGTCGACTTCTTGCCTCCTCGGCGCTATTGAAGAGCCGACGGTGGCTGCCCACCGGATGTCATTGTTGTTCGGTCGTTGTTTCTTGAAACGCGGTGGCATATCTTGTTGGAAATGTTTGGAAAATGTGAGTTGCTCACGATCTCTGGGTTCAGGACGATCTCTTGGAATTTCACGAGCCGAGGAAGACGGCTGTTTCGATAGCTGTGCAGCTTGATCTGGAACACGTGGAATGTCTCGAGGCCTTGTTGGGGGTGTTTGAGATGGGATCGGCTGCTGCTGCTGCTGCTGTTGGGGTTGAGGTTGAGTTAGCGGTTGCGGTTGCGGTTGCGGTTGCGGTTGAGGGTGAGGTGGTGGTGGTTGAGATTGAGCTTGATGCTGCAGCAATGGAATCGGCTCTTCCGGACCTTCGGATGAATGTCTGGATCGTTCACATTCATCAGCGACCGCGACTGCCAGAGCGGCAGGAATGCGATCTTCTTTATCCCATTCTAGTATACCATTTGTAGGCGGTTCTTGTAACTGAGGTGTTGTTAAAATCTGCTGTTGTTGCTGCTGCTGCTGCTGCTGAGATTGTTGCACTTGATGAATTTGCTGTTGAGTTTGAGTCTGTGCAGGTTGTTGATGCTGTTGTTGAATTTGCTGTTGTTGTTGTTTCTCATCATTTTTAATTTTCATTTTCTCTTCTAGCAAATGTAGTTTCCTTTGTGCAGCCAATCGCGTTTCTAGGAAACGTTTCTCTTCTTCTTCTTTTCTTTGTTTGGCACGCTCTACGGCAAGAGCGACATCTTCACTTTGTTGTCGACGCCTTTCTCTCCAATATTCATCTTCTTGTTGAGGATTAGTTGCAATGGGTGGGCCAGAGTTGGCCCCTGGCTGGCCGGCGGCGCCAACAGGTGGAGGACCTCCACGAGGGCCACCCAAGGGTGGCATCGAGTTCGTGATAGCTGCTGGAGGAGGAGCAGGAGCATTCCAGCCACGAGGAGTATCTTTACGAGGAGGTTGATTCGATGGCGCAGGAGGTTGAGACTGTTGTTGTTGTTGTTGTTGTTGTTGCTGCTGCTGCTGCTGCTGCTGTTGGTGTGGTTGTTGCTGTAGCTGTTGTTGTTGCTGTAGCTGTTGTTGTTGCTGTAGCTGTTGTTGTTGCTGTAACTGTTGTTGTTGTTGTTGTTGTTGCGCTGGTGGAGGTGTCGTTGTAGGTTGTGATTGTTGAATAGATGAAGGTTGTGTTGAGGGTTTAGATCGTTCATCTTCAGGGGTTTCGTCGTCACTAAATTCTAATTTTTGATTATAATCAATATCGTCGTGACTGGCCCATCCTGTGTCACGACTCAAATCTTCCATTTTGTTTAGCTCTTCTTCTTTGATAATTGGTCGCGGAACAACTATATCCTCTTCGACTCCGCTAACATTATTAGGCCTTGGATTCATAAAGCTTAAAAAAAACAAATGAAAAATAGATTAAAATCAAATTCAATTAAATGTAAATAATTTAAATAAAACATACCGATTTTCAGCAGGATAAGGGAACCGAGGGCGCGGAGGAGCATGTACGGGGGGTCCTTGAAAATTTGTTGGAAATCCACTAGGGTAATTTGCTCTGAATAACTGAAATCAAAAACATGTTTTATAAGCAACGTTTGCAAGAGAATTAATTGATAAATTGAAATGGCAAAATGCTTACGAAAGAGGGCATAAGAGAGCGAAATTGGTTAGCTGCTTCATGGCCGACCGAGCCCGGCGGACCTCCCGGAACAGCGCAAGGGCCCGAGGTGCTCCTGCCTCCAACCGAGTCGGGTCCTGCCCCCGGGTGGCCCGGGCCCGCGGGGTTGCTCAAAGCTAGACCTCCGCGCACTCCGCCGCCCTGCGTCCAATTCCCTTCCGCTATAAAGAAATCATTTCAATAAGTCATTACAACAATTGATCGTCCACTTTATAATGTTTAAAGGAAATATGGTCGAATAAGTATGGAAGTAGGAGTTTTTATTTAAAAAAAGCAAGTGTCGAGCTTGCTTTTTTATTTTTGATGATCCGGCCATATTTCTACATCTTAAGATTTGTAGAATTAATTATCTGAATTATTTAATAAGGTTGTAAAATTGGCTTAATGTATTAATTTAATCAATGTTGGTTAATTGGTTAATGACGTTAATGGATCTAATAAATTGAATGTTTTACTTTGTGGCCGGAGACTTGGTCCGGGGCCATAGGGTGTTGCGTCGGATCCACCTTTCGGTCCAGTGGCTGGAGCCTGCCCATCGCCACCTGACAATTTTGGAAATTCGTGCTGAAATTGTAGAGTTTGATGTAAAAGAAAACTTGGAGCGTGTACGTTGGGATCGCCTGGCCCAATAATGCTGCTCCACGATTTGTCCAAATGAGTCTGCAAAAATAAAACAATCAATCAATTTATAATTCATCTTAATTATTAAATTAATATTGTAACGTTTTTAAGAGTAATATAATAATTTAAACCAATTTCGGATTTGAGGAATATAATAAAACTTTATTATCAAGCAAAAATAACAACAATCAATTAAAAACTCTTTTGTTTATTTATGAAGTCAGAGACCTCGCAAGTCAGCATTTCATTTTTCTCTTCCAAAGTCCGTTACAAAATATTGGGTTGAGAATATGCTTAGTTTAAACTTGATTTCAACAATTGAATTCAATTAGTTAGATTCATGATCTAGACCAGTGTTCCGCAAAGTGTGTGCCGCGGAAAAATGTCAAGTTTTGTGAAGATAATACACATAAATAGCTGAGAGTTATGCGAGCAGCCTTATCAACGATTGCTCCACATTTTGTCTGTCGCCTGTGCTCATTTAAGCAGGCTCACATTTCTCATTAAACATCTTTTCATATTATAATTAAAACCCGTGAATCTATTATTTTTTATCCAATAATTTTAAAACATGTTTCACAAAGTACCAACATCAAATTCCTTAAAAACTATTATTTATTATTAAAATGGACATGAACCAACTAAATTTTCAATATTATATTGATTTTAATAATAAATAAATAAATATTAAATAAACATTGGTTTTTTCTTTGGTGTACCTCTAAAACAGGGGTGTCCAAACTTTTATCTTCCCTGGGCCAGATTGTAAAAAAATGAGTTGTTTTGGGCCACACATAAAATACACTAACGCTAATAATAGCTGGTGAGCAAAAAATGCAGAATTTGTACTTAATATACTTAAGAAATGAAGTTTTGTTACTTTATAAATTTTTTTATTATAAAAGTAAGAAACAAATCAGCAACATAAAATTATAGTGAGAAGTTTGTCATTGTTTTTGGGACATTAATCTGTCGATATTTGGCTCAAAGGAATTCTCAGTGAATTCTCAAAATGCTCATCAAATATTTTGAATCTAGCTTCATTCTTTGTGTGCTTCATACTTGAATAAATAAAATTATTTAAGAATCACTTTATGAATATCTCATTGCAAAATATAGTGTTAAATTCAACAATTCCTTAATCATAAAATAACAGCAAGTTAAAAATATTGTATTTTTAGTAATATCACTGGAATTTTTAGTCTGAATCTCATAAAGATTGTAAGTTTGCGATTTTTTGTCGGGCCACACTGATAGCCATCTTGTGCCTGCTCTAAAATTTATTGATTTGGTAGGTGTACCTTGAACACAAGAAGTTTGCGGACACTGATCTAGATAATCCAAAATTTTAAAATTAAATACAATTTTCGAGTCTTTTTTTTCCATGACATTTGAGCTTCTCATTCTGAAAGACATTTTCAAGTATATAAATATTATAATAATCAAGTGATATCAGTGATTTGTTAAAATCGATGCTGTTACTCCAAATGTTTCATCATTCATCAATCAAAGCTCTCAACAAGGAAAAAATAAAAATAAATTCGATTTTTTTTTCCTAATGAAATTGATGAGAGAAGGAGTTACACCAGAAAGGTGATTGGTTTCCCATTGCCTTCCCTTGAAGGGATTAGATTATAGACCAAGCATGTCCAAACTACGGCTTCATGATGCTTTCATACGGCCCGCCATGTCATCGCGATTTTTTAATGAATTTATTTACAATTAGATATACATAATTCAAGACATTAAATTTTACGCTTTAAATTGTTTTTTTTAATAATTGATATTGCTATTTGTAAATGTAATCCAAAAATAATAATGACATAATATTTATACTTTTTTGTATATTTATAGTTTTTGTTTGAATATAAACTCAAAAACACTAAATGTTTCTTGATTTTTTTATAACGAAATATAATATTACAATTATTTGTTTATCGTATTTAATCTAATATCAAAGATTCTATTATTTCAGTTTTTACAATTCAATTGGATTATTTACAAATTTAAGATGTCATTTCCTTTGAAACTGTTGTGTTATAGTGATTACAACTTACAATTTAGTTAGTTAATTTAAAAAAATTTAAAGAAAGTTTTTTTACATTATAAGATTATTACATTTTTTGTATACGTTTAATATATCTATATAGGAATATTATTCAATTACAATGTGTGTTGTTATTTCATATTTTCATTAATTATATTCGACATTTGGCCCGCGAGGTGTTTATTAAAAAAATATGGCCCACCTTCGAAAAAGTTTGGACATGTCTGTTATAGACGGTCAAATATTTGCAGCGAGTAGGGCTTGAACCCGCGCTAGCTTGATTAGATAACGACTCGGCCAACCTAACTAATTAATAAATACATTTTTAATTTATTTCATAGTTCTCCTTTTCAATTTTGGAAATAAATGTTTTGTTTGGGCATATTTCTGTTTTCTTTTTTTCTTGGTTAGTGTTTAATTAAATTAAATATGTATATGTCATCTATAAGTATTTCTTCTTTTAAGTACCATATCAGGTCTCCCTGACGTTTCGGCTCCTCTCCGCATATACTTGTGCTGAGTTTGTTTAGCTGTTTTTACACAGATATACGGGACCTACTTTTTAACGCCGGTTCCGAACGGATAGTTTGGCAATTATACTCTTGGTAGGTTGCCATTGCTTTCCAAGAGGAGGCGGCTGCAAATATCTGATCTGCCGAGACTCAGTCTCGAACCAGCTTACTTCGAATCAGCGACCCGACACTCTAACCACTGACCCACAGCCGTCTATAAGTATTTAAGGTGAATAGAATATTTTTGGGGGTACAAAGGTAGTTAGTTTAGTTACCTGAGGCATTATGGGTTGTTGCTCTGTGGATGTGTTGTTGCTGGTTTGTGAATTGGTGCCTGGAGTCGTGCCAGTGGCAGCAATCGCGCTGGAGCCTGGCGTTGCCGTTATCGAGGTGGTGAGTAGATTGGCTGAAGGTGTTGCTGCGGGTGGGGTCGTCGCCGCCGTCGCCGATGTGGCCGTCGCCATCGGCTGCGGGGTTCCAGCTGAGTTGGAACCAGCAGCCGCCGGCTGGCTGGCGTTGCTCGAGCCCGAGCCCGGCCCGCTTTCTCCTGGTTTGCTGCCCCATCCTGTGCCTCCAGTAGGAACTAGGCTCACAGCTGGGTCGTTGCCGCTATGTTCGGATTTCAAGCTGGGAAGATTGGCTGGCGGACGACGGGCGGACGGCAATTTGCCGAGACTTTGCATGCCATGTTTGCGCGGAAGGGCGCTCCTTTGCTGATGCGACTCAAAAGATTCTCCCTGGAACAAATACAAATAAACATTTATTCACAACTAGTTTTTAACTAATCAATTATTTACTATAAATAAACTTTGGAGTTGTTGGCTCGAAGCCTTTAGCCTTCTAATTAAGAAAAGGAGGAAATAAAATTGTTTTTCTATGCCTTTGTTAAAAATGAAGAAAGTTTTTGAACACTACTGTGGAGAGAAGAAGGAAACATTTTATTTGTTTCATTCATTGACCCTTTGAAACCCTGAAGAAGGAGGGAAAAATCCTCCGAAACGTCGGTTTGAAAGGAAAGGAGGAAGGATTCCAATAAATTACACCTTATTTGATATGTATTAATTTTTCTTTCCTCACTACCTCTGGGCTGCCTTCCATTACATTCAATTATATCAAAGAATAATTAACACATTAACGAGAATTGTTTTGATCGCGCTTTTTAAACAAGATATATATCGCGAGACTACTGCGGTTGGAGTCTGCTGAGTCTTAAGTCTGGACCAAGAGAGAATGAAAAAGATATGATCCATTTAGCTACAATCCAACGTCATTTCGCGTATAGCCCGCTAGACATTCACCAAATGAATTTGAAATCTAAGATGTTATATATTCAATTTCCCAGTCCAGAGCGCCCGATCTGTTAACACGTATGTTAGGTGCTTGCCATTAATTAATCGTAAGTTTCCTATATTTGATTCAATCGCGAATCGAATGCAGATGTTTTAGTTAAATATTAAGTGAAAATAATATCCGAATTTATATATTTCTAACTTGAAATAGTGAAGTTAATTTTCTCATTAATATATCAAAGAATAATTAACACATTAATGAGAATTGTTTTGATCGCGCTTTTTAACAAAATATATTATAACATCTCAGATTTCAAATTCATTTGGTGATCCATCCGAGTGTCATGAGGGCTATACGCAAAATGACGTTGGATTGTAGCTAAATGGATCATATCTTTTTGATTTTCTCTTGGTCCAGACTTAAGACTCAGCAGACTCCAATAGCTTCAACCGCAGTAGTCTCGCGATATATATCTTGTTTAAAAAGCGCGATCAAAACAATTCTCGTTAATGTGTTAATCATTCTTTGATATATTAATGAGAAAATTAACTTCACTACATATAAATTCGGATATCATTTTCACTTAATATTTGCAAAAATCATTTGCATTCGATTCGCGATTGAATCAAATATAGGAAACTTATGATTAATTTTACTAAGAGTTTACCAACCGACATACAACTGGCCCTTAGGCTGAGGCCTCAGTATAACGCCCAGCGTCCACTGAGGACAGTTTAATACAAGCGCGTGTTTGTTTTGTTTTTGCAGGCATCGCCAGTGCCCCCCGCCGAACGCTTTCCACAGAGTCGGGACCTTTAGAGCCAGTTGTATGTCGGTTGGTAAACTCTTTTTAAACGTTGACAAAGGGTAAATGCTTAAAATTCACCTTGAGACCGGTGGGATGGCCAATCAGATGAAAGTGCCTGTCAAACGTTTAAAAAGAGTTTACCAACCGACATACTAACTGGCCCTTAGTGGCTTTGAAATTGGCGACAGTGTATTGGATTAAGTTCTGGCCACTTTTTCGTTCAGCAGTAGACAAGGTGCAGATTAAGCGTCTAGTGGCCAACGTTCTAAAGAAAAAAATGATCTAAAAAAAGGTGACCTGAAAATTGTTTTTTAATTTTAACTGGCTTTCGGCTAAGTAAAGAGCAAAAAATTTTCAATATCCACGCGATACGGAACCCATGAAAAATATTTATAATTAAAAAATACTGATGATGAAGGCCAAGCCTTCGAAACTATAGTCTCAAACAAATAAATTATATATATATATATAAATTTACTACAATTCTCACCCTGTCTTGATTCTTTGGGGAATCGAAACAGATGAATTTTGTTCAGTTTTTCAATAATAAATTTTATTTAGAATGTTTATATGTTAACATTTAAATGAAAGCGAAAGTTAAAACTTTTATCCGGTCACTGCCCTATTTTGGTGCACTTGGGACCAGACTCGTTTTGATAGTGAACCAAGAGTTGAAAAAAAGATACAGGACCCAGCCGGGTATGATCCGACATCTTCTGCGTTAAGCCCGCAAATGCCTTCTCCATTTAGGCGATGGATCCCCTGACTAGATCCTATAATCAAATCTTATATATATTCAACTCTCTAGTTCAATCGCGTTTTTCTTCTATTTTCTAAAAGTTTTAACTTTCGCTTTCATTTAAATGTTAACATATAAACATTCTAAATAAAATTTATTATTGAAAAACTGAACAAAATTCATCTGTTTCGATTCCCCAAAGAATCAGACAGATGAGAATTGTAGTAAATTTATAACAACCATATTATTAGGAAAATAGAAGAAAAACGCGATTGAACTAGAGAATATAATAATATGAATATATATAAGATTTGATTATAGGATCTATTCAGGGGATCCATCGCCCAAATGGAGAAGACATTTGCGGGCGCTAACGCAGAAGATATCGGATCATACCCGACTAGGTCCTGTATCTCTTTTTTCAACTCTTGGTTCACTATCAAAACGAGTCTGGTCCCAAGTGCATCAAAATAGGGTGAGTGACCGGATAAAAGATTTAACTTTCGCTTTCATTATATGTGTGTGTATGTTTATTTGCATCAAGCAGAGGACACTTTGTTTCACTTTATGCGTCTAGTGGCCAACGTTCTTGAAGGATAAAGTAAAGACAATTTTTGAAAAAACTTTTTAGAAACTTTTTAAAATTTAAAATACTAGGTAGGTTTCACATAAATAAAAGATCAGATGCTTGTTTAGCACGTCTCTATATATATTTCGGGGTATAAACCCATCTTCAGGAGTTCACAAAGGACACTGTTCTTGAATGACATGGCACTGGAACAATGATCTAAAGATCGTCCTAAGATCTTCATCTCGAAAAAAATGTGGTAGTTGATCTCTCGTTAGGAGTTGTGGCTTCTCTCGTTATTGTATTGTGCTTTTTAATTCAAGCTAATAGCAGTGGTTTAAATGTTTGTTCATCTACTCGTCAATAGTTATGCCACAATCATGAGGATATCTTTTTATTTCGTTATAAAAATTTGCCTCTCTTTCAGTACTATCTTTACCCCACATAATGCTAGTCGACCTCGTCCATCCTCGACTGTGTGGGCACTCAAGTAATTTCGGTATCCTCCCATATAAATTGTTCATGCATTACGTGTGTAGTGAGCAAGCTTTGTGGATGTGTATGCCTGTGGGCTGGTCCAATTTTGATCCGGTTTCTTATAAATAATAAAAATATTTGACTTATATATAAAATTTATGTATTAATTAAAATCATGAATATAAATTAAAAGTTATAAAAACAATATATTTTCAATCAGCTATGGAAACAATGTTAACAAATTTTTTCTGTTTTTATTTAAGGTAGTTGTTTCACCATAAGGGTTTCTTTAGGATTTTTTTTGAAATTTAGCCAGATTATTATTTAAATAGTTGTGCATCGATTGGTGGCAAAAAGAAATTTATGAACAATATAGTTCCGGAGAAATTAAAGTAGTTTTTCAGACTCTTATATTATACATTGCACTATACGGGATACCGGAAAGTTTACATACATATTTAATTATAATTCAGAAACTCTTCTTACCATTATAATAAAAAACTAAACCAACATTAAACAATAAGTAATACATATTTTAAGAAAATTTTAATTCACAGTTACAACACAGTTTCTGACATAATAATTAATAAATAATGAAAAACTTACACTAAAAACAAGCTGGCAACATCGCATGTAGTTTATATAAGGTGCCCGATGTAGATCTACTTTTTATCTCGGAAGTGGACCGCGATCGAATTGTCCAAGCAGGGGGGGGGTCAGAGACGCCGCCCCTCCACACACACACACACATAGAACTTTATTTTCAATTTTAAAATTTAAAAAAAAATAAATGTTTTTTTTTACAAATTTTTTTGTCGCCCCCTCCGCCCCCCCCCCCCCCCTGGATCCGCCCTTGGTAGGAAACACCTAGGAGTTGTTAATAATTTTACTCAACATGTCGGAATCTAGTTGTGTCTATTGGAGATTGTGATTCCAAGAAATACATCAATTCTCAGCTTTTCAAGCTCTATCTGATGAGTAGAGACCGGATTCCTATGCAATTGCATATTTCGTTTGCCTCCACATACGACCCAGGAGATCAATTATCTATCCGAATCATCCATCTAGGATCTAGGATACTGTGGGTCAAATTTTTACTGCATATTTGAGTGATATTGCATAAAATTGCATATTTGAAGGATTTTTTGTCAAATATTGCACATTTGGTGCCAAATACGAATGTTTTAAAAGTAAAGTAAAAAAAATTTTGAAATTTTTTTTAAAAACTTTTGAAAATTTAAAATATAAAATACTAGGTAGGTTTCATACAAATAATATTTATGTGAAACTTACCTAGTTTTATATTTTAAATTTAAATTTTCAAAAATTTCTTTACTTTTAAAATGTTTTACCAAGAACACCTACACCATTCTCCCTTAACAAAAGTTTTAAAAGTAACTTTTCGAGGAAAGAATTAAAAAAAAAGACGATATAAAACAGGAGGAAACTTGTAAACATAAATTATTTACAATTACAATCAAATTTTAATTATTTTTGAGATCATTTGTTAATTAATTCTTTCCTTATTTATTTTTTTAACGGCCTTCGGGAACCATAGCCCATTTTGAACATTGAGTGTTGAAGTGTGTAAATTAGTGTAGGGATCAGATTATTATAGCCGGTCAAATATTTGCATTATTTTATTATTTGTACGTCAATAATAAAAGCTTGTTAATATATAGTAAAAACAATAAAAGCAATACAATACAATCGTGTCTATGAAATAAAACTAACCCCCCCCCCCCCCTTCCCGTATTTTTTTGTTCACATTTTTGAAACATATTTATATTTATTATGTTTTTTTATTCAAGTGCATAATATTTCTTTGATTTTATTCAAGTGCATAATATTTCTTTTGATTTTAAAGATTTTTTAATATATTAAATATAAAGAGAATTTTGTTCAATTTTATCCTCAATAAAAGTACATTATTTACACTTGGTGTCTATAGCTTACTTTAACATTTTCTTTCTTTCATAGCATCCTTCAAATATATAGTCTTTAAAAAAATTTATTTTGACATCTTTTACTGCATATATATGCATATTTCAACGTATACTGCATATTACTTGCATTTTCAACATTTTTAACTGCATAAAAATCCGGTCTCTACTGATGAGGTAAGCTAAAACGCAGTTATGTATTACATGGTTCATATAACATAGAATTTATTGATTCTTCAGTTTCTTATTAAAAAAGCAGTATTAACAGAATTCAAAGAGTAAATGCAGTAACTTCATTAAAGACAGTGCAATTTTCTTTAGCATAATGAAATTACTGCTTAGGATCATCAAGCAATTTTAGGTTATACGGTTATAGAAAAAGCATAAGATATGACATATTTTGAATGAAAAACATTTGTGTTAAGCATGTGCGAAAAATGCCTGTTAAAAGAAAAATCTTTAAATTACAGAGCAAAAACAACATAGTTTCAAGTACAATTTTAAAAGTAATAGTGGAGATAACAAACAGGTGTGTAAGACGTTTTTCTTGACTACTTTTAGTTCATTAGTAGATTCACCATGTTGAGATGTCAATTACTTAAAAGAACGCACTATCTGGTTTATTTTTATAAAAAAAGTACATTTTTATTGCTTTTAAAACATTCTGTGATATTTAAATTTAGATAGAATACATTAAAAACAAATAAAATCAGTATTTTTAACCAACAACTAAGATTCAAACTTTGAACTGTTTTTTTGTCATTTTAACTTTTATGTACATATACTGCATTTCTTCTTTTAGGAGGGCAGTATACTATATTATATAAATGAATACTAGTTTGCAAAGTTTACGTAAATTTGTTCTGTCGTAATAGTAAGCAGGCCACTTAACAAACGAAGTATATTATGCTCATTATATATAAACTGTGGTGGAAAAAAAAGTGTAACACTTAGATTGATTGGGTGTGAAAAAAGGGCCTGTCGCTGGTCTGGTTGACATCAACCCTAATTCCGGGAGACGTCTTCTGCCAATCCAAACACTTAGGTTGACTTGTCGAGTTTGTAGAAGGCGCTGTTGAATTTGAGCTGCTGTATACAGTATACAATAGGTATTCAATAGTATGAATCGGTCATCTCTCTCATTTGAAGCTCTAATTCGAGCAGATCCCGATCTCCTGGCATAAGAGTTTGTTTCTCTATAACGTTTTCCAGCTCAAAGTCGTTGAGCGACATACCGATACATACTTCCATCATTTATTAGAGCTACTTCCTCGGTCTTTAGAGGCATTATGCTTGGGCAATATTTCAAATTAAATTCAATTAAAAGATGAGATATTCAAATCGAACTGATAAACATTCATTATGAAAGATATTAATTTGCCGATGGTAATAGATTCAAATTTACTAGAAAATCATAAGATGGTGTCATCTATTAGATCCGATGGAATGGAATATTTTCAATTATATGTCAGAGGGTTGTTTTTCACCCCTCGGGAATCGAACCCGAGTGCCAGTAACAGCAATCCGGGCCACCTGGCTCACCTGCGGGAGTCATTCCATTGCCCTTCGAATTTTGAATTTCTTCAAAATTCGAAACACTCAACCACCTTTATTTAAATTATATGGCATGGCTATATGTTTAAATTTAGAATCACTATATCGCGAAATTTTACAAATTAAGATAACAATCTTTGAGTAAAATATTTTACGCGTTTGCATATGTCAGAGAGGTTCGTATCCCGCAGGTGAGCCAGGTGGCCCGGATTGCTGTTACTGGCACTCGGGTTCGATTCCCGAGGGGTGAAAAACAACCCCTCTGACATATAATTAAAAATATTCCATTCCATCGGATCTAATAGATGACACCATCTTATGATTTTCTGATAAACATTCAAATATTCAATTTAATTCGATGATAATCATTTAATACAATTCAATAAAAAGGGATCAGATTTCAAACCTGAAAATTTATGCGAGTTTAAATAAATTTAATTTTAAAGGGTTTAAATTAAACCAATATGTACATTGTTTTCACTCTTAAAAAAGTGTTGCACTTTTTTTGCACCACAGTATATATATTGGTACAGGTCTGCTAATCTCATTAAAACAGCAAGTTTTCGGTTGAATATTCAAGTCTTCATGCTCCAAAGAAAAAACAAATAGAATATTTATATTAAAATAATAATAATAAAATTAAGACCAAGCTTTAAAAACTATACCATATACAAATAAAATATACCGGACGAGTTTTTTATCTTGAGACAGTCTTATAACTCAAAAACAGTGCATTATATGGAAAAAAGTTTCAAATAAAAGTTTATTTATATCGAGGGGGAAACTAAACTACGCTATTGTTTGTCGACCTAGAACAAGCTTTCAAGGGTATTTCAATGTCAAGTTCTGTTTTTTAAATGGAACCCTATATTTTTCTATACCTCTACTTAATCTACATAAAAAACTGAACAACTTTCATAAGAACTATTTTTTGATACGACATCAAATAAACAAAATACATGAATCAATTAGATCTCAAAAAAAATTTTAATAATTATTTTTAACAATTATTTAACTTAATTATCAAATAATAATGATTCAATAATTAATTATTAAATAAATAATTTAATAATAATAAATAATTTAACAATTTTTCGACACTTTTCTGAGACATTCCAGAGTCTATTACAAGTCTTCTGGATGAATTTCAGTTCCAATTTCCTTATTTTGGCCTGTTCTAGTTTCTTCGTAGCCTTTACATTTCCTCAATAAAATGAAGCTTGTGAGGGTGTATTCCTATTAGGAAACCGCTCGGCATCCATTTCAATGGCAGCCTCATAACACTTCATCCACACTCACTGGATAAATTAAGACCATTTTAATTCTGTCTTCGACAAAAAAAATGCTTCATTTTTATTATGGTAATACAATATATTATGGTAACGTAACTATCTACTGGATTGACATGAGAAATAAACTTTTTAAAACTCAAGAATTTTAACTAGTTCTATTAGGTAGAAAATAATCTCTTAAATCTGAGTATAACGAAGTTTTAATATCATTATAAACACTTATTTTAATTGTTGTGACTTTTCAATTTAATAATTATTTGTTTAATAATTAATTATTTAATCATTATTATTTGATAATAAAGTTGAATAATTGTTAAAAATAATTATTAAGAATTTTTTTGAGATCTAATTGAATTATGTATTTTGTTTATTTGATGTCGTATAAAAAAATAGTTCTTATAAAAGATGTTCAGTTTTTTTTTGTAGATTAAGTAAACGTATAGAGAAATATAGGTTTCCATTTAAAAAACAGAACTTGACCTTGAAATGCCCATAAAAGCCTGTTCTAGGACGACAAACAATAGTTTAGTTTAGTTTCCCCTTGATATAAACAAACTTTTATTTGAAACTTTTTTCCATATAATGCACTGTTTTTGAGTTATAAGACTGTCTCAAGATAAAAAACACACCCGGTATATATATATTCATATACGTATAGATAAATGATACAATAAAAGAATCAAAATTCATTTTAAGTTATTATAATATAATATACTTATTATTTCTTGTCTGGAATTCCCCTACTCAGTAAACCACAAATGGACGAGGTTTATATTTTTATGTTTAAAACATAAAAATATATTTAGATCTTGTTTATTTTTTTCAAAACTTCAATTAATTTTTCTTTTTTTATTAAAAAAATGAATTTCAACAAAATCTTAGTAATGAGAGAGGAAGAGTTATTTGGTTAGTCAAAACGCCCAGAGGCAAAGATTTTCAATTTATTTTCCTTCATTTTGTTTAAAGCTGGCAAAGTGGAGAAAATATCATTTTCAGACATGATGTTGTCTGTCATTATTCTGACACACCCACAATAACCTAAGATCAAAGAGTCGTAGAAAGTTCTTTCTTGTAATAATTCCAATGCGGAGAACTGATTAGATTTAAAGACTTGAGAATTTGTGGTTAAAAAATGGAGAAAAAGTCATTTTATTGAGATTTTAAGGCGATGTATTATTAATACAAGCATAAATGAACAATTTATATTCAAGTCTATTATTAATTAATATTTTAAGGCCATCTCTAGCGTGTTTTTTTATTATTTATTAAATGTACAGGTCTCTTTCATTAGCATAGGAGGAAAACAAGTAAATAGGGCGGGGATAGAATGATCTCTCTTCCTTTAAAGCTAAGGCATCGCAAGAATTCCAATAACAAGTCCAGAGGTGTTCAGAATATTAGAGATTAATTTTTTAATTTCCCATATTCTAGGAACGGCCTTTTCACTCTAAGTAAGAAAATTGAATATGAGATTTAGATATTTAGCAGTTAAATTTATTAATTAATTCATCGAAACTGCAAACAGAGTATAGAATTTTGAAAAAGTTTCACTTTTTCTTTCAAATTTAATTATAAAAACAAAGAATTTGGTTATACCGGATGAGTTTTTTATCTTGAGACAGTCTTATAACTCAAAAACAGTGCATTTTATGAAAAAAAGTTTCAAATAAGTTTATTTATATCAAGGGGAAACTAAACTGGGCTATTGTTTGTTGACGTAGAACAAGCTTTCAAGGGTATTTCAAGGTCAAGTTCTGATTTTTAAATGGAAACCTATATTTTTCTTTTCTTCTACTTAAAAAACTGAACAACTTTTATTAGAACTATTTTTTTATACAACATCAATTAAATCAAATATTAAATCAATTAGATCTCCAAAAAATCCTAATAATGATTTTTAACAATTATTCAACTTAATGATCAAATATTTAATTTTTAAATAAATAATTTAATAATAATTAATTATTTAATCATTTTGCGCCACTGTTCTATGACATTCCAGAGTGTATTGCAAGTCTTCTGGAATTCCAGTTCCAATTTCCTTATTCTGGCCTGTTTCAGTTTCTTGGAGCCTTTACATTTCCTTTTTTTTAAACAGATTTACAACACAATAAAATGATGCTTGTGAGGGTGTATTCCTATCAGGAAAACGCTCGGCATCCACTTCAATGGCAGCCTCATAACACTTCTTCCACTTTCACCATAAATTAAGACTATTTCAATTCTGACTTCAACAAAAAATGCTCTATTTTTATTATGGTAATACAATATAACTACATATCTACTGGATTGACACGAGAAAAAAAAATTTTATACTCAAGAATTTTAAGTAGTTCTATTAAGTAGAAAATAATTTCTTAAATCTGAGTATTTAATGAATGTTTTAATATCATTATAAACACTTATTTTCATTGTTGTGACTTTTCGATTTAATAATTAATTATTTAATCATTATTATTTGATAATTAAGTTAAATAATTGTTAAAAATAGTTATTAAGATTTTTTTGGAGATATAATTGATTCATATATGTTGTTTATTTGATGTCGTATAAAAAAATAGTTCTAATAAAAGTTGTTCAGTTTTTTAAGTAGAATAAGTAGAGGTAAAGAAAAATATAGAGTTCTATTTAAAAAAACAGAAGTTGATCTTGAAATACCCTTGAAATCTTGTTCTGCGTCAACAAATAATAGCGTAATTTAGTTTCCCCCTCGATATGAGCAAACTTTTATTTTAAACTTTTTTTCATATAAAGCACTGTTTTTGAGTTATAAGACTGTCTCAAGATAAAAAAACTCACCCGGTATAAATGGAATAAGTATATTATAATGTGAAAAGTGTTTTTTACTCACCCTATATATATTATTTATGTCTAGTGATTGAAACTTTGACTTTCCTTTCTCGCCCTTTGAAGCAAACCCTGACAGAGTAGACATGCTGTCTGCAGGCAACCATTTAGATACTACAGACCCGTGGAACGAACCCTAATTCTGCAAAGACAAAAACAAAACAAAAAACATTAATTAGATGTCGTCTTTCTTCTTGTGGAAAATTTTATTTGCTCTCATAAAAATGAAAGACAAAGAAAAAGAGGCATAGAAAACAAAATATATATTTAGAATTTCGTTAAATAATAAAAATGTTAACTACATATATTGAAAATATTGTATTTATTGTGAGTAGATAATATATAAATAAATAAAACAATTTTAAAACGTTGATTAGAATATTGGTTTTCTCCCTTTATCAATGTATTTTTTACTTTACCATACAGGTCAAGTATATGTAATCGTGCATAAAAAAAAGTATTTTTTTTTTCTTCTTTTTTTCGAAATAACTCAAAAACGGCTGAAACTATTTTGATTATAAAAATTGAGCAAAACATGGCATTTCGCTCTACAAAAAAGCCTAATAAGTGAACATCTAAAAAAGTATATTTTTGAGACAATAATTGTTAGCTAGCTCAAAAACTAGTGTGAATATCGAAACCAAATTTCACACATAGTTTTGGTCCATTGAGATTAAGAGCTGATTACATTTTAGTGCATATCAACCCAAAATTAAGGGGGTTCAAAAAATGAAAATCTTGGCCATTTACCAAACTCAACCAAATTTTGTATACATAATCAGTGTGACCCCAGAAGTATAAAAATGCAGCAACTAACCTCCTACATGATTATAAATAATTTTAGGGGCCAGGTTGTATGGTAAATCCAAGTGGATGGCCACATCAGAACACGTCAGCTTATTTTTATTTTTATTCAAGGCAATTTCATCTCCAAGATACATCCATCCATGTATCATTATTTATTTCTTAAAATATTAATTTTATAGTTGCTTTATCATGTACTGTGTTAAATATTATACATTTCTATGTTTACTGTATTATATTAATAAATGAATTTATCTTTAAGGATCAATCATAGATTTTAGAGAAAATATTTTTACATTGCATATCAGAGAGAGTTTGTCTTAAGGGTTAACGGCCCGGCAAGCTGAGTTAGCGCCGGGTTCGATTCCTAAGGGGACGAACTTCTCTGAAATGCACTATAAAAATATTTTCTCTAAAATCTATGATTGGTCCTTAAGATAAATTCATTTACTAATATTTTAGATCTGGGTTGATTTTGAAATAATTTCCATCTTTTTTCAAAAAAAGACACCTAAAAAAGATACTTAAATCTTTGCTTTCACTTTAATATTATATGTTATATATTATAGAATCTATTAATTATCTTTATCTTTTGTACTTCATTATTGAATATATTATTTAAAAACAAATTCCATCATTTGTTTAATTGTATTTTGTTGAATTCGCTCATTGGTCTTGTCTCGTATGTATATATAAATGCGCCCATAATTATGAAAGTGGTCTTAGCCATTGAGTGTTAGTTTCGAGATATTTAAAGTTTTATAAAATAAACAAGATTCTAATTCTGTATAAGAGACAACTAGAAATCCACTTAACGGTTCAATTTTATGCGATTTTTCAAAACCGACATCTTATTACTGTATTTTAAATAAAATTTAGGGAACGCGGTGTTGGTTTATAGTGAAACATTGTTAAAATTAAATTAGGTTGGAGTTGGTGGTGTTTCACAAGGAGAAAAATTAAAATACAAAGATTTTTTTAGTTTACTCTATATATTTCGAGCTCTTAACTCATCGAAATATATAGAGTAAACTAAAAAAATCTTTGTATTTTAATTTTTCTGAACACCACCAACTCCAACTAATTTAATTGTACTTTAAATGAATGAAAACACAAAATATGACATAAAACTCATTTTTTAATTTGTTTTGACTTAGTCCACTTTCATAATTATGGACACATATACAGGGTGATTCATCGCTCTGTCCTCTCTTTATAACTCTTTTATATTTAAGTCAGAGAAAAAACCCTTCAAATATAATTTATATAATATATTTTTGTCTATCTACGCACCATATGCATTTGTATAGAGGGTGCTCCGTTTAAGCGTAACAATATGTAACTTTATTTAGATAGGGTACCATTAATGTTTTAAATTTGAAATTTGGTGTTTGATGAGGCTCTTGAAAACCTTGGAAACAGGTGGAATGTGTTCGTTAGGAAAAAGAATACAAAATTTCTTTATATTCTAACTATTTAACTTTTGAGACGTTTCAGGGATATTTTCACGCCATCATCAGTCTACAAGGAAAACATAATCTTAATTACAGTAAGTTGAAAACCTAGGGTAGAGTTTTCTCTTCTTTTATCTTAAGAATGAGATGTGAATAGTGAATTGACTGTAATTAAGATTATGTTTTCCTGTTCCACCTGTTTACAAGGTTTTCAAAAGCCTCATCAAACACCAAATTTCTAATGCAACTATATATTTCTTAATGGAATATCCTTATATATATATATATATAGTAAATTAGATTCCTTTAAAAAAGGGGGGGGGGGCTAAAATTATAAATTAAGAAGTTAATTAATAAAAAAGTATCAAAATTATGTATTTTTTCACTATGAACTACTATTTTTATGAAAGTAAATAATTTCTTAATTTATAATTTTAGACCCCTTATTACTTAATACTTTTTTAAAGGAATCTAATTTACTATCGAAATAAATATATATATAGGGTGCTCCATTAAGAAATATAAAGATACATATGTTGACGCTTAAACGGAGAACCTGTATACAAATGCATATGCTACATAGATAGACAATAATATGGCATATCAAAGCGCACATTGTGCGCAGGCCAAGTTCGAGTATTAGCTTGGCCGTACACACTGTACACCATTTACATAAAACATTTCGAGCCAATTTCGACGCCCCATGCAGCTCGGAACCCATTTGTGATACAGAGCTGAAATTAAACACATGTAATTATGTAATCCATATTGAGGAGAATACCAAATTTTAATAATATAGCTTAAATAGATTCTGAAATATGGCCCTGAGAATATAGCTATTTTGGCACTGACTGACAGGTCATCAAAACTTATAGGCTACTTCCAATCATTCCAGGGTCATGAAATTTCGCCTGCTAATAGAGTTTGGGACACAAACAAAGGAAATATTCCAAAAATCCAAACTTTCTATCTTTCAACCCTTTCAGAATGGGGGGGAAGGTTAAAACAAAATTTCAGCCCGTTGGAGCAAACTCAACCAAATTTTGTATACATATTCTCTGAGCCCCCAGAAGGCTAGAAATGCAAAATCTAACCACCCGCAAATGGGAGAATGAAAATTCTAGCCGTTTGGACAAACGGGCTTCTTCATAGCTTAGAACAAAGAAAGTTTTTGTATAGACGGAGGATGTACGTGACATTTTGTCAGCTGTTTTAATTTATGTGATTGTTTTGGAGTATCTTTGATTTCTTTGCTCATGGTTTCATTTTGTATAAAAATTTCAGACTGATGATGACAAGTGTTTCCTGTCGAAACGTGTTTCTGTTTTCTATGAATAAATATAAATAATAAAAGAATGAAATTTTCTTGCACGTTGTGTTATTTTGTCTTTTATTTTCTCACCGACAACAACTTTCGGAGGGGCTACAATTTACTCATTCCAGGCGAATCCTGAAACGGATCTTCGCCTATTTTTAATCATAATTAAGCCATTTCAAGTATTTTTGTAAAATATTATTTATTTTACACATACAGTCACAAATTTTATAAATTGGGTAGTTCTCTGACTTAGTTTTTCAATTGATTTTAAAACAGAATGTTTTGGTTGAGATAGAATTATATTTGAAGAGTTTTTCTATCTGACTTAAAATAAAGGAGTTATAAAGAGAGGACAGACCGATAAATCCAACCTGTATGCAAATTCATCATCACCTGTCGTCATTCAGCCTGTCGATATCGACAATCCACTGCTGAATATAGGCCTCCTTCCAGCTCAAACGCCAGCGGGTTGGCATTGAGTTGACTCACGCTTGCCAGACGGATTTTGGTGACTAGGAACTCGGGATTATAGCCGGTCGCCATATGCCGTACGGGGAGCTCCGGACTCGAACCCGGGACTCCAAGCGTAGCAAGTGCAAGTGCTCCTAAGCTCTCGACTGAAATCCGATTCCCATATGTATATTAGGGTGGTCCTTATTTTACGCTGCCAGAGGCTCATGTTCGGAATAAATAAAAAAAAATATCTTTCAAGTTTCAAGTCCCTATCTCAATTCTCAACCTGTGCCTCAGAGCGATGCAAGTCTCCCATCTAAACAACATGGAGTTTTTGGCATTGAACGATCAATTATTTATTCCGGCCAAAGTAATATTTTAAAAAATCCTTCAGATTTTTAGTTATTATAATTTTGGAGTTACATCTTAGATAAAATACTGCTACTTATATCTTGGTATTAGTAAGTTATAGACTCCAAAATTATAATAGCTACAAATCTGTAAAAATTCTGAAGGGTAGCTACTATTATAAGGATAAAATCTAGAGTTTCAAATTTTTTAAACCATTGCTTTGGCCCGAATAAAAAATTGGTCGTTCAATGCCAAAAACCCCATGTTAACTAGATGGGAATCTTACATCGCTTTGAGGCACAGCTTAAAATTGAGATAGGACTGAAACTTGGGGGATATATTTTTTTATTTATTTCTGAACCATATGAGCTCTCGTCATCGTAAATATTAGAAAATACCCAAAATAAGCGACCACACTGAATGTAAATATATGTGTGTCTATTTATTTATTGTCATGTATTGTGTATTATACATTTGTATGTTTATTATTATCTTTATCTTTTGTATTTCAAAATTGAATGTATATTATTTAAAAACAAATTCCATTATATTTGTTGATTTTATGAGCTATATAGCAAAGGAAAATAGCTAATAAAGATTTATTATTATTATTATATTATTAATCTTTTCTTAAAGCCAACCAATTTTTTCGAAATTTCTTAAAATTACATTCCAAAATTGAGAAATTAAATAGTTTTTTACGTATTTATTTAAAAAAAATTTAAAGCCTAAATTTCAGAATGGAGTCCGTTTGCATTATGTAAATAAAAAACAAGAGAAAATAATTGTATTTGGGGGCAAAACGATTGATTGATTGATTGGGGGGCGAGAAAATAATTTGCTAGCGGAGTTTTTTCTTTTAATTACTCTGGAATGTTTTTGTGTCTTGAATGGAATCCCTTTTGGTGGAGGACAAGGGAATTCTTTCTAGGACGGCCGTATGACGGATTGCATAGGCAAAAAAAAAAATACAAATTAAACCCCAAAAAAAACATTAGAATAGAATTTTAAACAATGCTAGATTATAGAGAAAAAACCAATATTTTGTTTAATTAGATAAAAACTTTAACCCAATTTGTTAAATTATAAAACGCCCAGGCAAACAAATTTTTCATGTTAATTTGAGAAAATAAATATAAATGGAAAAAATAGAAAAAAGAATACAACACCTTGGTCCGTCCAAATGGGTTAACAATATACAATTGGAATTAAATCCCAAATTAATGATGTATTCGGTGGATGATTAAAGATAAAAATTGTAACTTTTGTTTCGGTTTATCTTTTTCACTGTCTATGCAAGATGGCGGCGCCTCTCTCTCTCTCTCGCTCTCTCCTTCTCTTCCGCCAAGATCCAATCAATAGTGTGACGTCATCAACTCCTTTCATCAATGAACGCCGCTCAACTCAACGCACACTAACCTCATTCGGCACTAATTTTAAATTAATATATTCACCCTTAAACTATTATTAATATATTAAATGAAAATAAAAATAAAAATTTCTGAATTATTATTATTATTATTAGAAAAATAAACAAAAAAAATCTTCTAAAATGATCTATTTTGCATTACGACAACAGTCGTATTAAAATAATTCTAAATTATATTAAATGTTGGTAAAAAAATATTCTTTTAATTCTTAATAATATAATAAATCAATTTATAAAATATTTTTTAATTTATTATTTTTATTTTGTCTTTATAAAATTATTGAAAATAAATAATAACAAGTGTTGATTTGACTAGCCGGGTAATTTTAACAAGGTGGTTGTACCAAATTTATAAGCTAAAAATCCCATCATTTTGTTTGTTTTTTTTATATTTATTTCGTGTACATGATAGTTTGTCAAATCTCACAAAAGTTTAATTAAACATGGTAGGTAATATGTTTTTTTTTATTTATTTATTCCTCTAGTAAAGGCGAGAATATGTCAGTCAGTGTCAACTTTGCTTTTTCAGTCGGTCACTCTGCACACGGACCTGGGAGATTTGAAAATTGAACTGTTCTGCGAGGAATGCCCGAAAACTTGTGAAGTAAAGTATCTAGTATCAGGTATTTACCATAGAGTAATATAGAGTGGAAGGCTCCATAAGGAACCAATGTATTTTAGCGTATACGAGTTACAGAGCTCTCTGGCGAGACCAGGGCGAAACCATTGGGCAATAAAAACCACTCTCTTCGGGGCAAAATTTGGTGACATTATCAAGACATCAAGAGTAAAAAATGCTCTATATATATATATAACATAATGAGTGTTTATCTTTTATCTATGACAAAGGCTTTAAATGTTCTATGATCTTTGGATAGCTCTTAAGAACTAAGAGTTTTCGTCCTGCAGTCGCTAGAGGGCGCTTTTTCGATATACAGTAGCCTTCCATTCTATATTACTCTATGGTATTTACCAAATGGGCGTACTCAGGGTCATGCCCCCCCCCACATGAAATTTCGGGCCCGGGACCTAAAATCTGAATATGGGCCCCTTATTGTGGTAAACGTATGTGTTTTTTAAAGTGGAAAAAGTTGGACCTTTTTTACTAACCTCTTTTAAAAAAGGTGTCATGCCCGGGCCCCACAGGTGCACTTGGACCTCCCTCCCTTGTGAGAGGAGGGGTGGCCCCTAGGCGCAAAGTGTTTTTTAAAAAGTCTTAAATAAAAATATTTTAAATTAAAGTTAATGCTCCAGTAATGGCCCATGCGTGCTTCTATAATGGGCCACCCCTTTAAAATGTTGAGAAATGAAGGGTCTTTTGTTACCAAGGGCAGTGGAAGGGATACTGGTCATTGACTATTTCCTGCTAGAGGATACCTTAGCACTGGAATTCAGTTCATTACTTTAAGTCAAGATTTTGGATTATTCTGCTAAAGAGACGAATATTTGAGATTATTCTAACTTCTGATTAAGAAATCTGTTAAGGAAAGTGATTTTTTTGCAACAAATAATATTTATTTACTCTAATGCCTGTTTAGTGACTTTAAGGAATATTTAGTAGGATAATATTTATAATTCAAATTGTACAAAGTGCATAAATGATGAAAAACTTATCAGATTTCATTGTCAAAATAGGGTGGCCTATTATGGGATCACGGATTGTTCAACTGTCCCAGTAATGGGCCAGCCCGGACCAACATAAGAACATGGTATCATTCTGAAGTAAGCTACAGTGTTAAGAACCTCGATCGAAACCTAACTAATCAGCACAGGAACGTTTTTTTTTTTTTGGAGGGGGGGGGGCTTTTCAGGCCTTTTTAGTACATAAGCCACTTTACGATACTATATATTTGTATTTTTCAAATTTGTCTCTACTCCTGGGGTCAGATTTGTAGCTGGATGCCTCGAGTCGGATTCGAACCCGGTCCCCTAGTTAGCTCATGCTGCCATTGCTACCGCCTAGCCTATCTGACCCCCCCCCTACAGGAACGGTTATTGTAGCTATGAATCGTTCCGATAATGGGCGGGCTGGCCCATTACTCGAGTGTGCAGGCTTCATTACTGGACCATCAGGTATTTTCTGAAGTTTTAGAAAAACAGAATAAAACAAGCTAAATTTTGTTTTTAGTTACACCTCTTTGTAATTCTATGATGTTATAGACTTGATTATTGATCCATGCAATAGATTTAATAGATGGCCCATTATCGGGGCATCAGGTTAGTTATGGTATATATTTTATTTTATTTTTGTAAATGCAAACCAGTGTGCTAAAATTGCTGTTACAGGTGTAGGACAGATAATAGAATAACAGGTAAAAATTTGTACCAGTTTGCTTAATTTTACAACAGTTTTACTTCAATTTTTCTCTTAGATGGCCCATTACTGAGAAGCGATTACCTTAACTTAATGAAATAAAAATGGATAATATTAATTTTCTTTCTTTTAGTTAACTGTGGCTGCCTCCGGCGAACATGTTGCTAGCCCAGGGGATTCTGCCCCTGGTCCCCTCCTCCAATCTACCTCCACCCAGGGTCGGATTAACCCACTAGACATTTTCTCCTTAACGGGCCTCTCTCACACATTTTCATTAGATTTTAGAATTCACAATATATTTTTGTTTATTATATACAGTTATCCAACTATCTTATTTACAAATCTTTTCCAAATAGACAGTTTGACCGGGCCTCTAGACATTTGTCTATGCTGTGGTCTGGCAGAGGTTGTACCTTTTTGGTGCAACTTCTTGTATCAATATCATTATAAAAAAACCTGCTGGATACGCCCTTGCTATCTATCTACTATTTATTCATTAATAAATTATTATTTTTTTTCTTGCAGAATTTTCTAGCCCTATGCGCGAGTGACTATTACAACGGGAGCATTTTCCACCGGAATATCAAAGGGTTTATCGTGCAGGGCGGCGACCCCACCAACACGGGCAAGGGCGGACACTCCATCTGGGGCGGAAAATTCCAAGATGAATTCACAGATAATCTCACAGTAAACCATTTGAAACAGATAGAATATTTATAATTAAAAAAACTAATGATGAAGGTCAAATTTTCGAATATAATGTCTCTAACAAATAAAGTATATTTACGAGGATAAGTCAAAAATTACCTACACTTTTCGTTCTACAACTTTATTAAACTAAGATAGGAGGCGGCCGCCGTTGAGTTAGCGCGTCTGTGGTCACGTGTGACGGAATTTAATCACGATAGCGTCAGTTGTCATCTAGCTACAACAGCATAAGCATGTCAGCTCCGCTATTAGATATGGCGATCCAAAAGAGCACCGGAAACTTTTGACACAATACGGGGAAAGTGCTGTTACTCTCGTAAAAGCGTTTTTTTATGGATCCAAATGTTTAAAATTGGCCGAACGAGTGTAACACAAAAAGAGGGAGCTGGGCGACCGTCAACTTTGAGACCCTGGAACACCGCCCTACAGCCCAGATCTCGTTCCCTCAGACTTTCATCCCTTTGGACCGCTCAATGAAGCTTTGAGAGGTCGATTTGCCTCAGACACGGACGCTCGGGATGCGGTGCAAAAGTGGCTTCATGTCCAACCGAAAACCTTCTACCAGGAAGGCTTGTGGCAAGTGCATTGCTAAAGGTGGAGACTATATCGAAAAATAATCTATATGTTGTACACCTATCTTAGTTTAATAAAGTTGTAGGACGAAAAGTGTAGGTAATTTTTGACTTATCTTCGTATATACAGGGTGTTATACAGAACTCGTTCATTAAAAGTTTTCATGGAAGGAGTTGAGAGAAAATTTTGAACTTTGACAAATTTATGTTTTGGAATATGCTCTTTTTTTTAAATAAATTATTAACAACTTTTGGACAATTTCTGCTTTGCCGCAATCGCTATCAACTTTCTTATTTTCTATGGAACCACCCAAATATTTTTGAATCTTTACATTAAGTGTAAAAATATTTTAAATTTCTCTCATGCAGATCTTAATTTTGTATACATATGAGATAGTAATTAATTAATAGTTAATTCAAAATATTGTTGTTATTCTTGTTTATTTATATTGTTCCTATTGTTTATTTATATTATTTAGTTGTTTATAAATATTATCAATTCTATCATTTTTATCTAGAATTATGCTTAATAAATTGAACAAGATTAATAAACGATAAATTAGGCTTAATCTCATTCTTAATTCTTTAAAGTATGGGCCATTATTAAAGAACGAAATCTCTACGATCCTAAAAACAAACAGTTTGCCATTTGTGATGATGAACTCTTGAAAGTTTTCGGAGTTAAGCGTTTCCGTACCTTCGGAATGATGAAATATTTGAAGAACCACTTCATTGATTAGAACAAAATTCCCTCCAGCCAGATTTGATTTTTATCCAAACTATCCTCTGGATCTTTTTTCCTATTGTATTTTTGCAGTAGTCTTGATGTAAAAAGCTTATTCTTTAAAAAAAAAAACCCAAAACAACTGGGGGGGGGGAGAATACACCCACGCCTACACACTCAGCCCGGAATTGGCTGGTGTTGTGGGACAGGACAGGACAGGACAGTATGCCCCGGCACGAGGTCGTCAAGAAAGCATGTGCTGAGATTAAGCCTAATTTATCGTTATTAATCTTGTTCAAATTATTAATCATAATTCTACAGTACACTGGAGCCACCGAGCGATGCTCGGTAACTTTTTGTTTCAGTTAAAGTCTATATATATAATATTATTTTTAATTTAAAATTCTGATAAAAAGGTCGATTTTTATTTGGATTCAGAATTAAATAAAAGAAAAAAATTGTGCGTGGAATCATGACAGAGACAAAAGTGAAACTTTTTTCTATTGATATATACTGGTATGCATTTCTAATGATGGAGGTCCACAAATTTTAATCCGGGTCGAGGATTATAATTTATACACCTCCACCCATTTTGGTTGGTTGGTTGGTTTGAATTTCAGGAAAATACGGAGCCTTTGTGTTTAAGGTTCTCATATCAATTAAATTGTTTAATTTTAATATATATATATTAATATTTGCTATAACCTATTTGTGGGTTTTAAAATTAAAAAAACAATTAATAAATAAAAGATAATTGAAAAAAATGTAAACAAACTTTTTTATTGAGATTTTCATCTAGTAATAATTACTTTAATTAAGAAAAGATCAATTATGATTAAATTTGTCGAGGTCCAGACCTAGTCAGATCGCTTCCTCATTCTCAAAACTTGTTAATAGAATTGGTTTCATCAAAATCGGTAGAGCCGTTTTCAAAATAGAACTAAGATACAAATAAATATATGTATAAACAAACAATTTTTGCTCGTTTTCAATAAGAGTAGATAGATAAATGATAAATTGATAATATTTATAAAACAACTAAATAATATAAATAAACAATAGGAACAACAATATTTTGAAATTATCTATCTATATTAATTAATTACTATCTCAACATAATAAATAAATAAGATCTAGACGAGTGAAATTTAAAATATTTTTTATTTAAAAAACTATTCATTTTAAGTATAGGGAATATTTAATAAACTCCTATTGGATTTTTATGTAGAATTCAAAAATACTAAAATTTATGCCATGTTCTATTTGAAAAAATATGAGTATTAACAACTTTTTGATTTTCAGAAATAAACGATTATTATGGTCATCCTGGATATAAAATTTGAATTTTTATGATTAATTAAGATTCTTGAATGTCTAATTAAGAGTTCTGATTGATCAAATTAATTCTACAAACAATAGTTTAATTATTATTAATTTTTAAAAATGAACGCTAAATTGGTAGATTTTACAAACTATCTAAAATAACTCAGAAATTATAAATTTTAGACATCAAGTGCATTATACAAAATCATCTTAGTTTTTAACACTTAATCTAATGATGCAAAAATATTTGGGGAGTTCCATTGAAAATAAGAAAGTTGATAGCGATTGCGGCAAAGCAGAAAGTGTCCAAAAGTTGTTAATAATTTATTTAAAAAGAGCATATTCTAAAACATAAATATTTCAAAGTTCAAAATTTTCTCTCAACTCCTTCCAGGAAAACTTTTAATGAACGAGTACAGTGGAACACCCTGTATATCCCGGGTGAGTTTTTTATCTTGAGAGTCTTAGGTATAACTCAAAAACAGTGCATTATATGGAAAAAAGTTTATTTATATCAAAGGGAAACTAAATTACGCTATTGTTTGTCGACCTACAACAAGTTTTCAAGGGTATTTCGAGGTCAAGTTCTGTTTTTTAAATGGAAACCTATATTTTTCCTTACATTTCCTAAATCTACAAAAAAAAACTGAACCACTTTCATAAGCACTATTTTTTAAACGACATCAAATAAAAACAATATTAAATCAATTACTTAGATCTCAAAAAACTCCAAATACTAATTATTCTTAACAATTATTCAACTTAATTATCAAATAATAATGATATTAAATAATTAATTATTAAATAAATAATTTAATAATTTTCCGACAATGTTCTGTGACATTCCAGAGTGTATCGCAAGTCTTCTGGATTAAACATCTTTTTTCAACAAAAATTGCTCCATTTTTATTATCGTAATACAATACTACTGAATGACACCAGAAATAATCTTTTTTAAGCTCAAGAATTTTTAAATATATCTATTAAGTAGAAAATAATCTCTTAAATCTGTGTATAATGAGGTTTTAAGATCATTATAAACGCTTATTTTCATTGTTGTGACTTTTCAATTTAATAATTAATTATTTAATATCATTATTATTTGATAATTAAGTTGAATAATTGTTAAGAATAATTAGTATTTGGAGTTTTTTTGAGATCTAGTAATTGATTTAATATTGTTTTTATTTGATGTCGTATTAAAAAATAGTGCTTATGAAAGTGGTTCAGTTTTTTTTTTTGTAGATTTAGGAAATGTAAGGAAAAATATAGGTTTCCATTTAAAAAACAGAACTTGACCTCGAAATACCCTTGAAAACTTGTTGCTAGGTCGACAAACAATAGCGTAATTTAGTTTCCCCTTTGATATAAATAAACTTTTATTTGAAACTTTTTTTTCATATAATGCACTGTTTTTGAGTTATACCTAGGACTGTCTCAAGATAAAAACTCATCCGGTATACCTATAATATTAATATTTCCTTTTTTTAAAGCAATTATTCTCCAAATTTCTCTTGATAAAGAGAGAATTTATCCCGAAACATTGGCCATTTCTAATAAACGTTTTGAGATGGTTTTATAAAATAATTTTATTTATTTATTTATTTAAATATACCAAAAAACAATCAATAACTTATTGTCAATGTCAAAATATTTATTCATTAAGTTGTTCGTTCTTGTTCTGCCCTCTATCTACCTCTAGCACAACGCTCGCGGGCTGGTCTGCATGGCCAATAGCGGGTCACCAAATACAAATGCCAGCCAATTTTTTTTCACATATGCACCACAATCATCTTTAGATCAGAAATACACAATATTTGGAAAGTAAGTACAGTAGTTAAAAATAAAGTTTTTATCTTTTTTGGTTTGGTCTACAGTATTTTTAACGAATTCTTTTATTCAGAATTTGTGGTTTTCACTATTCTTGGACTGCATTTGGATCAAATCTACCACTCTTTCAATAGAAAATATATCTAATTTTAATATATAATAATATACCGGGTGAGTCTTATAACACAAAAACAGTGCATTATATGAAAAAAAGTTTCAAATAAAAGTTTATTTATATCAATGGGGAAACTAAACCACGCTATTATTTGTCGACCTAGAACAAGCTCTCAAAGGTATTTCGAGGTCAAGTTCTGATTTTTAAATGGAAAGCTATATATTCTGAATCTACAAAAAAAAACTAAACAACTTTCATAAAAACTATTTTTTTATACGACATCAAATAAAAAAAATATTAAATCATTTAGATCTCAAAAAAACTCCAAATAATAATTATTCTTAACAATTATTCAACTTAATTATCAAATAATAATGATCAAATATTTAATTATTAAATAAATAATTTAATCATTTTTCGACAATGTTCTGTGACATATTCCAGAATGTATCGCATGTCTTCTGGATGAAACATCTTTCTTCAACAAAAAATGCTCCATTTTTATTATGGTAATACAATAGACGACAACAATCATTTAAAAACTCTTTTGTTTATTTATTAAGTCAGAGACCTCGTAAGTCAGCATTTCATTTATACTCTTCCAAAGTCCGTTATACAATATAACTATCTACTGAATTGACACGAGAAATAAACTTTTTAATATAATATTAAAACTTGAGCAAGATGCGAGGTAGCTTTCACAAAAAAGAAATAAAACAAAATTGAGTTTTGAGAATTCGATATATTTCTGGGGTGAGCCCATCATCAGTTTTCTTCGACTCCTGACGATGGGCTCACCACCGAAATATATCGAATTCTCAAAACTCAATTTTGTTTTATTTCTTTTTGTGAAAGCTACCTCATACTTGCTCAAGTTTTATTATTATATTAAAATGTTTCACCTAGAACCAAAACCTAACTCCTTAAAAGTTATAAACTTTTTAAGCTCAATAATTTTAAATAGATCTATTAAGTAGAAAATAATCTCTTAAATCTGAGTATAATGAAGTCTTAAGGTCATTATAAACACTTATTTTCATTGTTGTGACTTTTCAATTTAATAAATATTTATTTAATAATTAAATATTTGATCTATATTATTTGATAATTAAGTTGAATGATTGTTAAAAATAATTATTAAGATTTTTTTGAGATCTAATTGATTGATGTATTTTGTTTATTTGATGTCGTATAAAAAAATAGTTCTTATGAAGGTTGTTCAGTTTTTTTGTAGATTAAGTAGACGTATAGAAAAATATAGGGTTCCATTTAAAAAACAGAACTTTACCTCGGAATACCCTTGAGAACTTGTTCTAGGTCGACAAACAATAGCGTAGTTTAGTTTCCCCCTGATATAAATAAACTTATTTGAAACTTTTTTTTAATATAATGCACTGTTTTTGAGTTATAAGACTGTTGAGACAGTCAAGATAAAAAAAAACTCACCCGGTATATTTATTTGGATCAAGCAGAGGACAATCTCATTGATTTCTCCTTTAGTTTTTCTTCGGAAAAAATGCTCGCCATTTAGACGTGGTCGACTCTATTTATTTTTTATTCTTAAAATGGAAATATTTATTTATTATTTTTTTTTTACAGATTGCTTGATGGCTTTGAAGTTTTGGACGAAATCGAGAAGAAGCCGGTGAATCCGAAGACTTTCAAGCCACTTTTTGATATTCATATTAGCAGCGTGACAATTCATGCAAATCCATTGGCAGGGTAGCAGCAACAACAACAAGCATTGTAAAAATTGTAAAAACATTTATTTTTATTTTTTTAATAAATATTTATAATAATCATGTCTTTTTCAAGTAGTCTTTCTTATTAGTAGTAGAATAATTATATAAATATTAAAAGATAATATCAAAATGGTGAAGAAACTTCAGAAAATTGTCCGTTTTAAATTTAGAAAAAAAAAAAATATATATATATATAGAATGTATTTAATTATAATTTCCATGGATTCGTTTATTTTTGGGATCGAACGGACTCTTGAGGAAGAGCTGTGCGTCGTGACGCTCGCCCATCACTTCGATCTCGTATTTGCCACTGGCGAGGAATTCGTCCGTCACGTTCACGCCCCCCGGGTGGGTCACGTACCTGCAAAAAACATACACACAATCCACATTTATTCATTTTCCCCGAGAGTTGAATGAAATGTTTTTATATTTTAACGAGCTGCTCCAGGCACGCCCTCTACAGCTCGGCCCTCCGGGCAGGTGGCCCTGGCGGGCAGCGTCTCGGCATGTGATTATTAGGTCTGTAATATGTATTTGTAATATTTTGCCCCCTCTTTCGCCCCCACGCACTCATTTTGGCTATTGGTTTTTACAGCATACATTTTATATAGTCTTAAAAACTAACATTACAAAATTTGATCTATATCGGAGAGAGTATTAAATTTTTGCCCCCAGTCACATTCTGGATAGTTGGGGGGGGGGGGGGGGTCGGATTACAAAAAATCTTTAAATTATTTTTTAGATATTTGCAAACAAATAATCCACAGTTATCTAAAGAGTAAATGTACAAAAAAGCTAAAAATTTCTATATTTTGCCCCCCACCTTTCGCCCCCATACAGTCAATTTTGATAGTTGATTTTTACATGAATAGTTTCTTAAAGTAATAAAGAATAACTCTACAAAATTTGATCAAGATAGGAGAGAGTTTTAACTTTTTCCCCCACTCACATTTTGGATAGTTGGGAGTCGAATTTCAAAAGAAAACATGAAATTACTTTTTAGATATTTGTATTTAGAATTTTATTAAGCAAAAATCAAGTAGATATTTTATCGTTCTTAATTGAAAATGCATAATTAGTGTAAACAAATTGCAAAGATATTTTGCCCCCTTTGACCCCTTTAGGGGTCGAATTTCAAAAAATTCTCAAATTAATTTTTAGATATTTTAATTTAGTATTTTTATAAGTAAAAAGCAAGTAGATATTTTATCGTCCTTAAGAGATATCGCATAATCAGTGAAAACACACTTTGCCCCCTTTGACCCCCTTAGGGGTCGAATTTCGAAAAATCCTTTCTTAGTGAGCCCCTATGTCATAGATGTAATATCCTCTACAAATTTCATGTTTCTATGTTCAGTGGTTCTGGCTGTTTTGATGATGAGTGAGTGTATCGGGCAAAGAATTTTATATATATAGCTAGATAGATATAGATAACCGACTTCAAAAAAGGAGGAGGTTCTCAATTCGACTGATTTTTTTTGTGTCTATGTTACCTGATATCTTCGCCAATTGTGAACCGATTTTGATGATTTTTTTTGCATTGGGTTCAGTCTAGTTCCGATTGGTCCCGTTTTTTTTTCATTGGTATTGGACCTTTTTTGCTATGTTTATTTAGGCATAACTTCTTTGTTTATGAACCGATTTCGATGATTCTTTTTTTATTGGAAAGGGGAGACCTTAGGGGTGGTCCCATATTAATTTGGTCAAGTTCTGATGATATGATCAATGACGAAATAACGTAAATCTCCAATTCTTATGAGCAAATAATCGAAATTATAATAAATAAAATCTTTTATAAAAAAAATCAATCTTAAAACGTTCATTTAAACCCCGCAAACGTTTCTAGAGAATTTCTATATTTATGAATTGAATTTTATTATCATTTTCTGATTCATTCGCCTGACCCTTTCTCTTACGAGATGCATGCAAGGTATTATATTAAGTCACTATTAATAACATCACTAAAAGAAAAATAAAATAATTTTTATAAAAAAATAAAATAAAACCGAATTCAAAAAAATTAAATGCAACAAATAAAACTTAAAAATAAAATAAAATCCACTAAAAGGTGTAAAATAATTATCTTATTTATTTACAACTAAACGACGAAATTTTAACATGAAATTACTTTTTGAAGTCGGTGCCAAACAAATTATATAAGCGAGCGTACCCGCCACTCGTACTAAGTAAGATCCGTCGAGTTCGATTCATAAAATGTATATGTTTGGCACCGACTTCAAAAAGTAATTTCATTTTAATATTTCGTCGTTTAGTTGTAACTAAATAAGATAATGATTATTTTATACCTTTTAGTGTATTTTATTTGATTTTTGAGTTCTTATTATTTTATTTGTTGCATTTAAGTCTTTTGAAGTCGGTTTTATTTTATTTTTTACAATTATTTAATTTCATTTAAATTGAGTAGGTAAACAATTATTTTATGTTTATAGAGAAAAGTTTGCGGAATTTAACAGAACAAAAGTCACATTGATAGGTATAGATAGATAAATACATACATACAGGTGAAGATAAAATAAAGCGTGTAAAAATGGGTCCGCAGAATTGGAAAAACATGGGAGAGTAGGCTGAACTTTGGGGAAGATTAGTTTAATATAATATTGCAAGCCATCACAAGTACCCTAGATGTGTATGCAAAATTTATAGAAAATCAGCCATGAATGGGTCAAAAATGGATTCCAAGATTTGATTACCTATACAAAAACAACGGTAGCGCCTGAACTTGGGTGAGGTCCGACTAAAGTTTGATAAAATATTGCACTGTCATCGAAAATACAAAATTTCAAGAAGTGGTCCGAAAATGGTTTCCCAAATTCCACAGAGTGCGAGTTAAATAGAAAGAAGCTTGTAGAAATAACTACAAGAACATGCCACTGTTTTAAGGATGTTGCCTGCCTGCCTATTTTATTCATTAGAGCTCAGCATCATCTTCTCTGTCAAATTTGATAGCTACGGGACATACTTAAGCTCTGTTCAAAATTTACCCTATTCCGATGCTTCCATTTAGGAAATAGCCGTATTCGCCTCGCCGAAGGAAGCCGACCACCTCGTCGTCTCTCAAAATGGTTTCCATTCCCCAAATAGGAACTTGTCTAAAAAGAAAAAAAAAGGAATCAAAACCTTTTATGAATAATAAATAAAAATATATACCTTTATATACCGGGTGAGTTTATTATCTTGAGACAGTCTTATAACTCAAAAACAGTGCATTATATGGAAAAAAGTTTGTTTATATCGAGGGGGAAACTAAACTACGCTATTGTTTGTCGACCTAGAACAAGCTTGCAAGAGTATTTCAATTTCAAGTTCTGTTTTTAAATGGAACCCTATATTTTCCTATACTTAGGTCTACTTTAATCTACAAAAAAACTGAACAACTTTCATAGGAACTATTTTTTGATACGACATCAAATAAACAAAAATACATGAATCAATTAGATCTCAAAAAATCTTAATAATTATTTTTAATAATTAATTATCTTAATTATCAAATAATAATGATTAAATAATTAATTATTAAATCGAAATGTCCCAACAATGAAAATAAGTGTTTATAATGATATGTAAACTTCGTTATACCAACTCAGATTTAAGAGATTATTTTCTACTACTAGTTAAAATTCTTGAGTTTAAAAAGTTTCTTTCTCGTGTCAATCCAGTAGATAATTATATTGTATTACCATAATGTTGAAGACAGAATTGAAATGGTCTTAATTTATGGTAAAGGTGGAAGAAGTGTTATGGGGTTGACATTGAAATGAATGCCGAGCGTTTTCCTGATAGGAATACACCCTCACAAGTTTCATTTTATTGAGGAAATGTAAAGGCTACGAAGAAACTAGAATAGGCCAAAATAACGAAATTGTAAACTAGAATTCATCCAGAAGACTTGCAATACACTCTGGAATATCTCAGAACATTGTCGTAAAATTATTAAATTATTTATTTAATAATTAATTATTTGATAATTAAGTTGAATAATTGTTAAAAATAATTATTAAGAATTTTTTTGAGATCTAATTGATTCATGTATTTTGTTTATTTGATGTACGTATCAAAAAATAGTTCCTATGAAAGTTGTTCAGTTTTTTTGTAGATTAAGTAGACGTATAGAAAAATATAGGTTTCCATTTAAAAACAAGAACTTGACATTGAAATACCCTTGAAAGCTTGTTCTAGGTCGACAAACAATAGCGTAAGTTTAGTTTCCCCCTTGATATAAATAAACTTTTATTTGAAACTTTTTTCCTTATAATGCACTGTTTTGAGTTATAAGACTGTCTCAAGATATAAAAAACTCACCCGGTATATTGAAAAGAACAAAGAAAGATATTTTAAGATTTAAATAGGAAAATATTTTCAATCTGTTCAAAGACTGGCCTCATGTGTTTGCTAAGAATGAATATTGATAAAATGACAAATATGCAAAGAAGTTAATTTGTTTGAGAAACGAAAGAGGTTGTCCTCTGCTTGATGCAAATAAACATATACAATATATATCAAGATGATATATCTGTATATATATTATTGTAACGGACTTTGCAAGAGATGAAATGAAATGCTGATTTGCGAGGTCTCTGACTGAGGAGATAAACAAGAGAGTTTGAATGGATTGTGGCTGTGAGTTGTTGTCATATTTGTTTGGATAATAAAGTCTTATTTATAATTGAATTGATTTAAATTATTTTACCCTTTAAAACGTTACAACTGGTGTCAGGTTTGGAGGTAAATTATCCCTGAAGAGTAGAATAATTAAAAAAAAAGGAAAAAAAAAAAATGTCGACGACCAGATCTCAAAGCAAATAAAAATGAAGAAACATCCCTCATGGCTGTTCTTTTACAACTTAAGGCTCAAATGGAGGAAAGTTCTCGAAGATTAGAAGACAAGATTGAGGCAGCTGAGGTGAAACTCGTTGGAGAAATGCAATCCCGGGTCGGCGATCTGGAGAACACGGTGAGCGAATTAAAATCGAAGCAACATCAATTAGAAGATGTTTTATCCACGCTAACAAATCGATTGGATCAGATAAGCGTTCGACCAGAGAACTCAGACGTCGCCGTCAAGCTATCAACCCCGATTTTGGAAAATCACACGGACTCACTTATTGATCTCAATTATGGCGAACCCAAAGAGGGTACTTGTTTTCAAGAAGAGCACAAAGTGAAACCACCAACTTTCGATGGAAAGTCACCATGGAGTACCTATCGGCGGCAATTTGAAGCAGCGGCCAGGGTAAACCGATGGACGGACAGTGACAAAGGTACATTCCTTATCCTTGCTCTTCGCGGCGACGCTCTTAGCACTCTCCAAACTATTCCTGAGGAGCACCAGCAAGACTATAAATTAGTGTCAGCACGCCTTGAGATGAGATATGGGGACATGCATCTACAGCAATTTTATCATGCTCAAGCTAAAAGCCGTACTCAGAAATCGACTGAAAGTCTCCAGGAGTTTGAAACAGACGTCACGCGGTTAGTCCGTGCTTGCACTATCCGACTGCTCCTCATAATTTTCTCGAACGGCTAGCCAATCGACACATTTGGTGGACGGGTTAAGGGACCGAAAATGCATGTAATCACTGCTGGCTCGCTCGTCCGAAAGCAATAGATGACGCACTCGCCCATGCTTTGGAGTTCGAAGCCAGCAAGACAGACATCTAACGTGGCTACAGTCGCGTTCGCTGTGTTCAGGAGGAACTACAAGGGCCATTAATGGAGACGCTCAGACAGGTCCTTCAAGAAATTAAAGAAACCACCTCGACTGCTGGAACTGCGGACAAGTTGGACTACGTACGTAACAGGAGTGCGAAGTCATAGAAGACAAAAAGCCGGAAAACTAAAAGGGTCAACAGAGGGGTGCGGACAGTGGCCTGAGAGCTCGCGCCCCTGTATCACGATATGTGCGGCATCATCTAAAAACTATTTGGATAACATCTATATCGATGGGACGGTAAACGATAAGGCGCTGTCATTTCTGATTGATACGGGAGCAACAAGAACAATTGTGCGTTCGGAAGTGATGAAGGACAGCAATGTTACATCACATACGGATATAAGACTACGTACGGCTACCGGGGAGGTAATTACAACTAAGGGGAAATCTTGGCGAAAATAGGAATTGGAAGCAAAACTCTGGACCATCTAGTGCTAGTAGCAGATATCGCGGACGATTTTATTTTAGGAATGGACCTTCTAAGCAGGCTTGGTGTCTCATTGGATTTAGAACATGGCGTGATAAGGGTCGGTAATGAAGTGTCATTTATACATTCTCGCAAAGATGATGCAGCGATCCGAGTCATCTTAGCAGAAGACACCACCATTCCTGGACGAAGTGAAAAATCGTCATGGGTAATTTAGAAGGAGACCTGCGGGAAGATCGAATAGGAATGATCGAACCAATGGATGACCAACAGATTTCTAACGGAGTATTAGTGGGGAAAAGTCTCGTTCGGGGAACAGCTTTAGTGCCAGTTAGAATTATGAGCGTCAACCCTTATGCGATTAGTTTAAAGAAAGGTACGATAATGGGACTATGCACTTCCTGTGTCCCATATAGTTAATTGCGTTGTTCCACCGAAGGATACACCTTATAAGAGTGTCCAAAAGAACTGCATGAATTAATCAGGAAGTCATGCGAGAAACTTGATCAGGTTAATTCAAAAGAAATTCAAGATTTGATAGCAAGAAGCCAAAGACGTCTTTGCTACGGCTAATTCCCCAGCAGGGAGAACAGAAGTGGTGACTCATCAGATCAACACCGGCGAAGCTTCTCCTATTCGACAACATCCAAGACGATTACCTCTGGCAAGAAGAAGAAGCTGAAAATATTATTTCTAGAAATGAAGAATCAGGGTGTGATTGAACCTCGATGAGTCCATGGGCGTCACCAGTGGTCTTGGTAAAGAAGAAAGATGGGTCAACAAGATTTTGTGTCGACTACCGTTTACTAAATGACGTCACCAAGAAGGATAGCTACCCTCTGCCACGTATCGATGACACCTTAGATACTCTTACTGGTTCAAAGTGGTTTTCTACCCTTGACTTAAAAAGCGGCTACTGGCAAGTCGACTTAACCATGAAGACCGTGAGAAAACTGCGTTTACCATCGGCTCTTGGCCTGTGGCAGTTCACCTGGCTGATGCCTTTTGGCCTATGCAACGCTCCTGCTACCTTTGAACGTTTGATGGAAACCATTTCGCGAGGGCTATCTTGGAAGACCTGTTTGGTGTACCTGGATGATGTAATTGTCCTCGGTCGCTCTTTCGGGGAACACCTCGAAATCTTGAAGAAATATTCCAAAGACTACGGGTGGCAAACCTGAAATTAAATCCAAAGAAGTGTCAATTGTTCCAAGAAAAGGTGAAATTCCTCGGACACATAGTTTCAAAAGATGGAGTAGCAACCGATCCGGAAAAAGTGGAAGCTGTTAAGAATTGGCCAACTCAAAGGACAAACATGAGCTTCGAAGTTTTTTAGGATTGTGCACTTACTATCGTCGCTTTGTACTTGGTTTTGCATAAAAATAGCCACGCCCTTGACCAATTTAACAGAAGAAAAACGTCCGTTTGTCCGGAGTAATGAATGTGAAGAATCGTTTATCAAACTTAAAGCAGCCCTAACTTCTACGCCTGTTTTGGGCTATCCTCGAATAGAAGGACAGTTCATATTAGACACCGATGCCAGCAATACTGCTATAGGCGGAGTACTTTCTCAGAAGCAAGATGGTCAAGAGAAGGTCATCGGATATTTTAGCAAAGTTCTTTCAAAATCAGAACGCAATTATTGTGTCACCAGGAGAGAATTGTTAGCGATTGTGAAGTCTGTGGAACATTTCTACAAGTATTTATATGGACGAAATTTCCTTTTGAGAACTGATCACGCGGCCTTAAAATGGTTACAGAGTTTCAAAAATCCTGAAGGGCAGGTGGCCAGATGGATAGAGCGCCTGCAGGAATACAATTTTGAGACCGAGCACCGGGCAGGAAATATTCATCGAAACGCTGATGCACTATCACGAAGACCGTGTAATGAAGACTGCAAACATTGCTTACGGTTAGAAGATAAATTGTGCTCTCTGAAACGAACAACCGTTATTGATGACCGATGGCAGCCAGAAAAACTACGGGAAGCTCAAGAGTCAGATCCAGACTTGGGGATTATTCTCAGATGGAAGAGACTGGAACGCCGCCCAGCTTAGCGAAATAAGCGCACTAAGCGGGAAAGTTAAAATTTATTGGGCGCAATGGAAATCGCTTACTGTAAGAAGATGGAATTTTAAAGCGTTGTTTGGAAGCTGAAAATGGCGGCGGAACCAGGCTTCAAATGGTAGTTCCAAAGGATCGAGTTTCCGAGGTGCTGGAAAATTTGCACGATATATCGGGAGGTCATTTAGGAATAACGAAAACACTCCAAAAAGTACGAGAAAGATTCTATTGGGCAGAATACAAAGACGACGTCAAACAATGGTGTCGAAAATGTAGCATTGTTGATGCCACAGGCAACGGCCCTCTCAACAGAAAGAAAGCTTCCAATGACGACAGTACAACGTGGGAAGTCCTTCGAGAGAATAGCTATCGACATCGCGGGCCCCTTCACCTCGACCGAAGCTGGCACAAATACATCTTGGTTGCACATGGACTACTTCTCGAAATGGACTGAAGCATACGCCCACCTAACCAGGAATCGTCAACTGTTGCTGAGGTAACTAGTAAAAGAGTTGTTCAGCCGTTTTGGAGTGCCGCTTGAGCTCCACGCCGATCAAGGCCGAAACTTTGAATCTTCCATCTTCCAACAGAGTGTGCAGCCTCCTAGGAATACATAAAACCAGAACGACTCCGGCTCACCGCGCAATCCGACGGCATGGTGGAACGAATAGAATAGAACAATGGCTAAATATCTCAGCAAAGTAGTATCCGACATCAGAGAGATTGGGATCGGTATCTACCACCTTTTCTTAATGGCCTACCGATCTTCTATCCACGAAACAACAGGCAAACGCCATCTTGTATCCTGTTTGGCCGAGAAATTAGGTTACCATGTGATTTGAAGTTTGGGTGTCGTCCTGGAGAACGCGAAATGGCCGGGGAGTGACTATGTGGAGATCTTAGAAAGCGATTAGATGCAATTCACGAACTTGCCAGGAGAACATATCGAGTTGGCCAGCGATCGGATGAAGGACAACTACGACATCATAGGCGGAAGAAGGCGGATTCTATCCAGGCGATATGGTGTGGTTCTATAACCCGCGAAGGCGGCGTGGACTATCACCTAAGTTGCAGAGGAATTGGGAAGGCCCGTATGAAGTGCTGCAACGGATCAACGATGTAATCGTACCGAATTCAACTACCACCCAAAGACAAGGTCAAGGTAGTCCACAGAAACCGTTTGGCCCCTGTGCTATGAACATCTCGTTCGAGGACGACACGGATTTTAATGAGGGGGCATTGTAACGGACTTTGCAAGAGATGAAATGAAATGCTGATTTGCGAGGTTCTCTGACTGAGGAGATAAACAAGAGAGTTTGAATGGATTGTGGCTGTGTTGTTGTCATATTTGTTTGGATAATAAAGTCTTATTTATAATTGAATTGATTTAAATTATTTTACCCTTTAAAACGTTACATTATTTATTTGTTTGAGCCCTGAGGAAGTCAACAAAGTTGACAAAACGTTGGCGAAAAATAAAAAATTATTTCCATGAGCTATTGTACTTATTTCCCTAAAACAACTTTATTAATTTAATCGATGGACATAAATAATCAAAATAATTAATTCCATTGTTGGCTAACAATCAAGAAATATCTTTCATAATTTCGCGGAGCACCGGTTAAGAGCCACTGCTTTACGCCCTTGCCGCAAACTTTTTATATTCAAAATACACCAACCAAATCAAGAAATTTTAGAGGTACCCCAAAGAAAAAACCAATGTTTATTGAATGCCTATTTATTTATTATTAAAATCAATACTGATCGTTTTTAGATCAAAGTATGATTCAAATTAATTATTTGTTGTCGGTAGCGATCTGTATTAACTGTTTGGCCAGGTTTCAGCAGCAATTCGGTGTCTTCAGACTGTTTCGGTCGATTTTCAGGTTTTTGTGTCACCAACATTGAAATCACCGCTTCTGAATCGTTTAAACCACCGTTCGCAAGTGTCGACAGATAGAGTATCTGCACTGTATGTTTCCACAAGTATTCGATGTGCTTCCGCTGCTTTTTTCATCTGATTGAATAAGAAAATCAGCACGTGCCGCAAATGCTCTAAGTTTGCCTCAAAACTCGATATGTTTACGACCGAAAAAAAATATGCTACTAACTCGTAAACGTTTAAACAAATATGACGTTTTGAAGCTTGCTGTCATAGCTACAAAACGACATATTGGTTATGGCGCCAGAATCTATAGGCTTTGTGGCCCATCTATTGGAAAAAAAACCCTCATTTTAAAGTTACACGCCTGATAATATGAAAAGATGTTTAATGAGAAATGTGAGCCTGCTTAAACTGGCTAAACAGGCAATCAAAATTTGGAACAATCGTTGATAAGGCTGCTCGCATAACTCTCTGCTATGTGTGTGTAGGTGCATTATTTTCACAAAACTTGACATTTTTCAGCGGTACACCAACTAATGACCACAGTACATCAGTGTGCCGCGGCACCCACTTTGCGGAGCACTGCAATATACTATTATTCACTTACTCTTTAAGTTGGAAAAATACTCTCCGCTTTTTGACCCGTCCACTCTGGACGATTTTGTCGATGGCCTTCTTGCCCAGATACTTGCCGCTCTTCCTGAGAGTGAACCCTAGGCCGGCCTCGATCGGGTTGTCGTCGATTCGGGCATCGCTATCCCACAAATGATATCCTGGAATCATTCAACCCAAATTAGCTTCAAGTGAATCATTAACTACACTTAAATAAAATAATTAAAAAGTATCGGAACGAATCCATTGTCTTCCCCAGGAGGAAAGAGTTGATATAACGGGTGAGTTTTTATCTTGAGACAGTCTTATAACTCAAAAACAATGCATTATATGAAAAAAGTTTCAAATAAAAGTTTATTTATATGGAGGGGAAACTAAACTACGCTATTTTTTGTCGACCTGGAACAGGCTTTCAGGGGTATTTCAATCTCAAGTTCTGTTTTTTAAATGGAACCCTATATTTTTCTATACGTCTACTTAATCTACAAAAAAAAACTGAACAACTTTCATAAGAACTATTTTTTATACGACATCAAATAAACAAAATACATGAATCAATTAGATCTCAAAAATTTTTTTTTTTTTTTTTGGCTTTTCGGCCATGTTAGCCATAAGCCATTTACGATACTATTTATTTTTATTTTTAAATTTGTCTCTACCTCGGGGGTCAGATTTTAGCCGGATGCCTCGAGCCGGAATCGAACTCGGGTCCTCTTGGTTAGCTGGCTGACATGCTACCGCCTAGCCTACCCGACCCCATCTAAAAAATAATCTTAATAATTATTTTTAACAATTATTTAACTTAATTATCAAATAATAATGATTAAATAAATAATTATTAAATCGAAAAGTCACAACAATGAAAATAAGTGTAGCGCGTGCAAAGGTGGATAAGTGTTAGGCAAGGTGGGAATGAAGCGACAGTTCATTGGGGATGTGGCATCGGCGCCACAGAAGTTTTCATATCATTATAAACACTTATTTTCATTGTTGTCACTTTTCGATTTAATGATTATTTATTTAATAATAAAATATTTGATCATTATTATTTGATAATTAAGTTAAATAATTGTTAAAAATAATTATTAAGATTTCTTTTGAGATCTAATTGATTCATGTATTTTGTTGATGTCGTATAAAAAATAGTTCTTATGAAAGCTATACAGTTTTTTTTTGTAGATTAATTAAACGTAACGAAAAATATAGGGTTCTATTTGAAAAACAGAACTTGGCATTGAAATATCCCTGAAATCTTGTTCTACATCGACAAACAATAGTGTAGTTTAGTTTCACCCTCGTTATAAACAAACTTTTATTTGAAACTTTTTTCCATATAATGCATTGTTTTTGAGTTATAAGACAGACTCAAGATAAAAAAAAACTCACCCGGTATAGTCCAGTCATTTGGTAGTTTTATCTGGAAAGTTTTCTGGGAGTTTTGAAAATGAGTAGTAATTTTATAGATTTTGATGTGCTCTTTCCGAATTTCAACTTTGCCACCTCGTATCTTTGCCGTTCGCGCCGCCATATTGGAAAAATGTCGCCTAAAAGCAGTTTTTTGACAATATCTCCTTTCCGACTCATTTCACGATAAAAACATTTATATACAAAATGAAACTAGAGAAAATTTCCTACAATTTATGTAATCACCTTTTTTTGTAAAATAAATAAGTTTTGGCGTACGAGCGCCGCAAACCATTATACATCTAGCCCAACCCATGACATTTTAACTGATTATGTTTGAGAATTATAAAAAATCGCAGTTTTTTCCTTCATAAAATGAAAACCACTCGACCTAGAATCTTGTTTCTTATCACATTGTCTAGGAAATTTTGTTGACTTGAACGTTTACTTGGACCACTTTTTTGTTAAAATTCTTCGATTTATAAATATCCAGCATTTTCCATGACGCTTTTGAGGATTCGGATCATATCCTGTCCGGAAAATGTAGATATCTATAAATCAAAGAGTTTTAATAAAAAAAGTGGTCCAAGTAAACGTTCAAGTCAACAAAATTTTCTAGAGAATGAAATAGAAATCAAGTTTCTAGGATGAGTGGTTTATTTATGAAGGAAAAACTGCGATTTTTTGAAAAATTCCAGTCATGGAAAATGCTGGATATCTATAAATCTAAGAGTTTTAACTAAAAGTGGTCCAAGTAAACGTTCAAGTCAACAAAATTTCCTAGAGAATAAGATAGGAATCAAGTTTGTAAGATAAGTGATTTTCATTTTATGAAGGAAAAACTGCGATTTTTTATAATTCCCAAACGTAATCAGTTAAAATTAAATGTCAAGGGTTGGCGTAGATGTATAATGGTTTGCGGCGCTCGTACGCCAAAACTATTAATTTTACGAAAAAAAGGTTGTGACATAAATTGTAGGAAATTTTCTCTAGTTTCATTTTGTATATAAATGTTTTTATCGTGAAATGAGTCGGAAAGGAGATATTGTCAAAAAACTGCTTTTAGGCGCCATTTTTCCAATATGGCGGCGCGAACGGCAAAGATACGAGGTGGCAAAGTTGAAATTCGGAAAGAGCACATCGAAATCTATAAAATTACTACTCATTTTCAAAATTCCCAGAAAACTTTCCCTCTGGGATGAATTCATAATTAGGCTGCCTGCCGGGCGAACCTTGAAATGTCGATAAATAAATAAATAAATCTGTGAAACCTTTCTCACAGCTGAGCGAATAGAGTGCTCTGAATCCGGCCAGTTTGAGTCCGTGAGGAGTTCCGGCCTCCTGGACGGCCTTATACACGGCGAGACACTTGTCATTCGGAATGTGTATTTCCCAGCCGAGTTCGCCTACAAAGCTAACGCGAATGACACGGCAAAGTTGGCCAGCCACGCGGACCAGCCGGGCGGACCCGTAGGGGAAAGCCTCGTCCGAGAGGTCAGCCTCCACGATAGACTCCAGCAGGCGGCGGCTAAAACCACACAAACAAAATTGCATTAGGGTTTTGTATAAAAGTATAACCGGGCAATTTAATTCTCCTGAAATGCATATTAAAATATTCGTATGATATAAAGGAGAGAAGAAAGTGAGCCCGCCCACCTGTTGGGCCCTTGAACAGAGAGAACGCCAATTTTGTCAGTCATGTCTTTGAGGGTCACTTTGAAATTCTTCGGCTCCAATACGGAGTTGATGTGAGCCCAGGTATGGTAGGCGGAGGCGCCGCCCGAAACAATGTAGTAGCCGTCGCCCTGGGGGAAAAAATAAATAGAATTAGGGGGGTGGGAATTTAAAAAAAGCCGTGTCCGAAAGCCAAGTCTCGATTTTCTTTACTTTATAATGCGGGGTATTTTTGTTTAAATAGGGGTGGGAATTTAAAAAAGCCGGCCAGCACGGAAGTCTCGCTTTCTTTGCTATAATACAGGGTATTTTTGTTTTAGAAGGGGGGGTGGGAATTTAAAAAAAGCCGGCCAGCCAAGTCTCGATTTCTTTACTTTATAATACAGGGTATTTTTGTTTAAATAAATTTGAAAATAACCACCCAAAATGGGGGGGGGGGGGCAAAAATGGAAATTCTAGCCCTTTCGACCAAACTCAACCAAATTTCGTATACATATTCTGTGAACCTCCAGAAGGCTAGAAATGCAAAAACTAACCACCCAAAATGGGGGGGGGGGAGATGAAAATCTAGGCCCTTGGACCAAACTTATCTTATTTTTGCATTTCTAGCCTTCTGGGGCTCCCAAGAATATGTATACAAAATTTGATTGAGTTTGGTCGAAATAGCTAGAATTTTCATTTTCGACCTCCCCCACCCCCTCTATTTTGGGTGGTTATTTTCAAATTTCTTTAAAGAAAAATGTCCAAAATTACATCCTCTACAATTTTGCTACTAATGAAATTTGCCGTAGAGTAAACAGTTTAGGAATTATATGTAATCAATGACGAGATTGGGGCTTTCAGCTAAGTAGTTCAGCTGAGCGCACATAGATGGCAGCAGCTCAAAAGACAAATTCACTAGATTTATTTATTTTTATAATTTTTATCAATTTATAATTAATTATCACTAAATGTAATTAACATAAAAGAAATAACAAAATATGTAATTGATTTTAATACCAAATAAATCGCACTGAGACCGTCACGAAATTAAACAATAATAAAACAAATAACAACTTGACATGAAGTAAAATATATTGTCATAAACCCTTTGAACCCAGTCAAAGCATCTCGCCTCGGGGTTGGCAACTAACCAATCCCAGCACACCCACAAGGTTTTATTGACCTTGTACACCGAGGATAGTGTTTCGGCTATTACGAGGTGACACACACATACACCTGACGGCATCTCAGGACTAATGAATACTATTTATTGGTGTCTTCATTCATCAGCCGTCCAACAGGTGCAACCCAGTCCACAAGATTTTATGGTATTTTTTGACATCTTCAGGGGTCGATTTCCCCTAAAAACGACTCGATTTGGCGAAAAAGAATTTGACTTTTGGGATGTGTGTGCTGATCACACAACAGTATGGGATATGTTATTTGGCTCTCGGTCTAATAGAAAAGCCCCATCTTTTTCAAATTTCTAGGAAAGGAGTGTGATTATACTTTAAAGAGAGGGTCGATGGGTCCGCCGGAGCCGACGCCGATGGAGGTGACGGTGACGTCGCCTTCGATTCCTGCATCGGCGTTTAGCAGGCAGGTGTAGACGGTTTTGCCCTCGGGGAAGTTGGTGTTGGCCGAGCAGAGGTAGGCGGCCGCCTCCCGGGCCTCCGGGCCGCACAAGTACGTTTTCCCGTAATAGGTGAGGTCGAAGAGGGCGGCCCCGTGCCGGCAGGCCAGCGCCTCCCTCCCAATCTACAAACAAATCAAACAACACAACAGATTATTCTCAGACATGAAGCTGTTGAGGGATTTTATTTTTGTGATTAATTTGATCAAAATTTGAATTTTTATTTAAATCACACATAATTAATTATAATTATTTATTAAACACGAACAAATAATACAATATAACTAAGTATGACGTTTCGATCGACTTATTCTACGATCGTTCTCAAGTATGAGCACCCACATCGATTATAGATTTTGGCTTGGACCACTTTTTGATAAAACTCTAGATTTATGGATATCCAGAATTTTCCGGACAGGACCATCCGAACCCTCAAAGGTGTCATGCAAAATGCTGGATAGCTTTAAATCTAAGAGTTTATCAAAAGTGGTCCAGGCAAACATTCAAGTCAACAAAATCTCTAGAGAATGAGACAGAAATCAAGTTTCTAGGATGAATGGTTTTCATTTTATAGAAGGAAAAACTGAGGTTTTTTTTAAAAAATGGATCATTTCCTGTCCGGAATATTCTGGATATCTATAAATTCTAAGAGGTTTATCAAAAAAGTGGTCCAAGTAAACTTTCAAGTCAATAAAATTTCCTAGACAATGAGATATAAATCAAGTTTCTAAGATGAGTAGTTTTCATTTTATCAAGGAAAACTGAGATTTTTTGCAAAAATTGCAGTTTTTCAAAAAGTTCAACCTAATTGCGGCACGGATTATCATTATACAATTAAGATGAAACTTTGTTTAAATTGTATCAAATTTAATCTAGTTTAAAAATGTATAGAATGGTATTTGTCGAAAACGTGCTCCCTATCATTGTCGAAATGGGAAAAAAATCGAAAAAAGTGCGAGTTTTTGGGTTAAAGTCCGAAAATTTCGAAGTTTTTTGGCCATTAAAAGTTGTCCCCCACACTTTCTAGGTCTCAAACTTAGATTTGGCATACCCACACCATTCCAAACGATCATGGAAAAAAATATTTTCCTTCAATAAATGTAAGCTGAAACCCCTCCTATATACTGTGCTATTGCGGGGTTTTCTAACAAAATGTATAAAAATTGAAAGTTTTTGTGCCGAGAGTAGCAGAATTTTTATATATTGAAGGAGACAATAAAGAGTGTGCTTCTGCTGGAATTATAAATTTTATTTATTTATAGCGAGGCTAGTTTCGAGGGCTTTGCCCTCTTCATCAGTCTATTACAATGGATTCACAGGAATTAATTTATGAATGAAATGTTAAAAATTTTCTTGTGGCCAAGTTAAGAATTGAAATTTATACTTGTTTTATTTTTTGGCTGTAGGTGGCGTTAATGAAGTTTTTATTTGAGCGGCTATTTTTAAAATAAAGCTTTCGGGAATTTCTATTTTTTGATTTAAGAATTTTTTTGGTGAATTATTATATGATTTTAAAATTTCTAACGATTCGAAAATACTAATTTTTAAGGGATCTCATTCTGATCTAATTAATTTAATATTTGATTCATCTGGAAAACAATGTTTCTCAGAGATTAAATGTTCTGCGATTGCACTATGGCCTGAACCCCTTTAAAAACTCTTTTGTGTTCCGAAATGCGTGTGTTTAAATTTCGTTCTGTTTTTCCTATATATATATATATACACAAAAAAATAGTATTTTTAGAATCGTTAGAAATTTTAAAATCATATAATAATTCACCAAAAAATTCTTAAATCGAAAAATAGAAATTCCCGAAAGCTTTATTTTAAAAATAGCTGCTCAAATAAAAACTTCATGAACGCCACCTACAGCCAAAAAATAAAACAAGTATAAATTTCAATTCTTAATTTAGCCACCTGATTAATTCTTAACTTGGCTACAAGAAAAATTTTAACCTTTCATTCATAAATTAATCCCTGTGAATTAATTGTAATAGACTGATGAAGAGGGCAAAGCCCTCGAAACTATAGTCTCGTTATAAATAAATAAAATTTATAATTCCAGCAGAAGACACTATTATTATTGTCTCCTTCAAAATGTATAAATCGACCTGAAATATTTAAATTGCTATAACTCCAGACGATTTGAAAATAAAATCATAAATGTATACAGGGTGGTCCCGAATTCATGGTACAAACTTTAATGGTAGGTACAGGACATTGTAACAATGAGTTATTGTATAGGAATGTATAGTGTAATAAGTATATGTAATATGTATATGTATGTATAGTGTAATAGTAATATAGTGTATAATGTATGTATAATGTATAGCCGTTATTTCCCCTGTTTACGCCTCACCGCGTCACTTGCGACTATACATTCCTATACAATAACTCATTGTTACAATGTCCTGTACCTACCATTAAAGTTTGTACCATGAATTCGGGACCAACCCTGTATATCATTTTAAAGGAAATTGAATGCTCTACAACTTCTTTTCTGTGGACTTTTACTGTAAAACGAAAGACTGAGATGATAGAGACAAAAGGACAAAAGTTTGACGAAAAATGTAGGAGATCTTATTTTTTCATACATAAACGATATCTGCATGGACGAATATCTCAAAAACCATAAGGAATAGTGAAAAACAAAATAGAAGCAATCTTGTAGTAGATATTATAACCTTTGATTATGCTAAGAGTAATTCTTTCCTTACAACCCATTGTTTTTGAGATATAAGCGAAAAACCAAAAAAACAGGACATTTCCACCCCCTCTTTCGCCTTTTTACCAGGTGTCATTTGTGAAGTTGACCGCTGGGCTACGGCTGGAACAGCCGGTTTTAGGATATACATAAAAAGTACTTTCAGCCAAGAAACTCGAACCTTTTGTTTCGATGAGGTAACTTATTTGCTTCTCGGCTCCAGGACTATAACGTTGTTGGTAAAACTTGGTTTAGAGAATTGCATTTTTTAACGCTAGTGTTATTACTTTACTTTTCAACACCCAATTTAAGATGTTAAATTTTAACGTCTGTGTTTAGAGAATAGAGCCTGTTCGGATGTTAACATCAGGCCGCTTAATAATTAATCTCGATGACGTCCTATCAAATTCGATTTTACCGGATAGGTGTGTGAAAACGCAATATCAGATTAAAATATCAATCCTCATTGAAGAAACAGGCCCTAAATAAATAGTGATGACAGCTTGATCGGTAAAATGATGAGAAACTGAAGTTAACCCTCCCCGAAAAGGGTCAATTACCGTTTGATGGTGTGCGCTAAAGTCGAATGACAAATCGCCTTTGAGAAGGTTCTCGTATCGTTTCTCGGTGTTTTTCGTGTGTCCGTATGCGCCGAGCCAGTCATAGGCGGGAATGGGCGCCCAACCATCGTTGGCGAACCATCCTGGCCGCTCCCACCCTTGGCGCTGTTCGAAGAAGCACCCGGCCTCTTGCAATTTCTAGAAACAAACCAGAATAGAATATAAATTTCTCTCTCTCGGACTCGGGTTTAAAACTTATAAAAATATAGGGTGGTCCAGAAAGAATTTCATTTTTTTTTTAAATAGAAAGAAAATAAAACTTTTATATTCAAAAGCATTTAATCTTATACAATATAAAGTTTATTAAATGTAGTTTGAGTTTTTGAAAATTAAATCATCAAGATGACGCCCTTGGCTGCGTGTTGCGACACTCTTCCAAACAGGCACGAAAATTTTGAAAAGCTTTAGTAGGATTTTCTTTTAAAATGGCTTCCATTTCTTGTTGAATATTCAGCTTCTTGTTCTTCTTATTTTTAAACCTATAGGTTTGTTTCTTCCAGATCGTAATACCATCTCTTCTTGGGACGACCTCTACTTCTTATTCCGACCGGCTTGTTTGTCATCACTTTCTTTACCAGTCGGTCTTCTGGCATTCTTCCCACATGCGCGTACCATTCTGTTCTTCTTCTCTTGATCCATTCTCCCACATTTTGTATTCCACATTTTTCTCTAATATCTTTTTCAAATCAGCGCGGTCAAAATAATTCTTGTTGACGTATCAATTATTCTTTGATATATTAATGAGAAAATTAAAATTTATTTAATATCATTATTTCAAGTTAGAAATATATAAGTTCAAATATTATTTTCACTCAATATTTGACAAAAATTCCCTACATTAGAGTCGCGATCGAATAAAATGTAGAAAACCTTCAGTTTATCTAATATCTTCAGTCTTCATCCTATCGAGCCTTGTCACGTTCATTATCCTTCGCAATGTCTTCATGTTAGTTGTTTCCAATAATTGAGAAGTTTTTGCAGTGTCGGGCCTTGTCTTGGACGTACCACGGTTTTGTAGACTCGTACCTTGGCCTCCGTTCTTAAATATTGATTTGACCAGATTGCATTGTTAAGGCAACCCGATATTTTTGAGGCCTTTATTGCCTGATGTTTTACCTCTGTTTCTAGGTCTTGATGAGAGGTCATTTGGATGCCAAGGTACGTGAATGACATTACCTGTTCGACAATCGTATCGTATAGTTGTAGTTTACATCGGAGTGGTGATTTAGATATTGAGAGTGTTTTGGTCTTCTTGGTTGATAGGGTGAGACCGAATTTATGTGCAACACAGCTAAATTTATACAGGAGGCGCTGGAGGGAATCTTCATCTTCTGCAACGAGTGCTGCATCGTCTGCGTAGCAAACGCATGTTATATTCTCGTCCCCTAAGGAATATCCTTTTAGATTTTTGATTTCGCCAATGATTTCATCCATAACTATATTAAAAAGCAGCGGACTAAAGGAGTCTCCCTGCCTAATACCTTGATTCAGCTTCAATTGCCGCAATGTTGTCGGATTATTAGCGTATACCTTGCTTTTAAGGTGTCCCCACAAAAAGAAGACTGCCGGACTTAAATCGGGACACCTCGGAGGCCATGTTATGTCACCCCTCCGTGAAATCAGTTTCTGTCGATACATATCACTTATCACGCGCATGCTCTCATTCGAAGTTGCAAGAATCGCGAGGTTACAATCGAAACACATGGTTTCAACATGATGGAGCCACGTGTCACACTTCGAATGTCAGCATGCGCGTGATAAGAGATATGTTTCCTCAGAAAGTGATTTCATTGAGGGGTGACATAACCTTGCCTCCGAGAGTTCCGATTTAAGTCCAGCCGACTTCTTTTTATGGCGAAACCTTAAAAGCTAATGTAGGGTGACGGGTTTCACCAAATTGTCTCGTAGGGGTCAAATAACACACGTATTTATTTACAAAAAAAAGGGGGGGGGGGATTTACATATTTCCGTCTAGGGGTTCGTCGTGCAAACATCGTCATCTTTACATCGTAACATACTGATTAAATCATCACGTAAATGCAACTCGTGTAATCAAAATACAACTTAGAACTAACATCAATTTAGTACATCAAAGTAAAACTGCGAATGAGAAACTGAACTTTAGTTGTCACCTTAATTCTTTATATCGACGCGAGGCTAAACGAGGCGAGCTCCCATTGGCGAACAGAGCTCAATGTGTCAGCCCTCTCTACGTAAGTATCTATGCACCTGGTTCCCTCGGCCAGTTTCGTTCCAATCTCTGAAAGGGAAGCTTCGCCCTTAGAAGGCCCTCTCTGGCCACTCTTACACTCTGCCAGCCTATAAGTGAATTTTCATTCATCTATTAGATTCTAGCGTAAGGGAGAATACATACATATTGTAACATCATTCTTATTTTGAAAAAGCATTGAACTTCAATTACATTAAACCAAATAGTTCTTTTAAGAGCTACTTTATTATTTTAAAAAGCATTTTAATCAATAGCTATTATTATGGCTACAATAGTCCTTTTAAGGGCTAATCCTTTGTTTCAATATATGTATGTGTTTGCCACTTCTTTTAATTTTAATTTCCCACACTAATATTCCGACAACATTGCGCAATTGAAGCTGAATATTCATCAAGAAATGGAAGCCATTTCAAAAGAAAATCTTACCAGTTTTCAAAATTTTCGTGCCCGTTTGGAAGAGTGTCGCAACACGCAGCCAAGGACCACATCTTGATGATTTAATTTTCAAAACCTCCTAAATTACATTTAATAAACTTCATATTGTATAAGATTAAACGCTTTTAAATATAATAGTTTTGTTTCTTTTCTATTTTCAAAAAGAATGAATTTTCTGGCCCTCCCTATATACCATATATTGGAATACTTTTTTATGGAATGGCGATTTGTATTGATTTCGGCCGGCGAGATTTTCATCGTGAGGGAATTGAATTTGATAATAGTTTGCGTAGCTCTCGTGGGTGCGCTCCCGGACCCATTCCTTGTTCCGGCATTGGATTCATGTGAATCGTCTGCGAAACAAAAAAAGAACCATTTTACTACATATTAGCCCAATTTCAAAATACAACATATACCGGGTGAGTTTTTTATTTTATCTTGAGACAGTCTTATAACTCAAAAGCAGTGCATTATATGAAAAAAAGTTTCAAATAAATGTATTTATATCGAGGGGAAATTGCCTACGCTATTGCTTCTTGATTCTAGAACAAAGTCTTCAAGAGTATGTCAAGGTCAAGTTCTGTTCTTTAAATGGAACCCTATATGTTTCTGTACATATTCCGAATCTACAAAAAAAAAAAAAAAAAACTGAACAACTTTCATAAGAACCTTTTTTTTATTCGAGATTAAATAAAAAAAAATATTAAATCAATTAAAAATATGATATTTATCAAAAAACCCAACAATTATTTTTTTAATAACAATCATTCAACTTAATTAACAAATAATTAATTATTAAATCAGAGTCACAACAATGTAAATAAGTGATCTTAAAACTCATTAGTACACAGATTTAAGAGATCTATGCGGTGTGTGTGCGAGCAGTTTTGCATGGGGCTGCTATTGAAATGAATGCTTAAGTATGTTCTTGTTTTTTTTGTCCGGTTGGTTGTTTGTTACACGTCCCCTTTTGTTCAAAAAACATTCGCCTCGCTTTTTCAAAGAGAAAAACTGAACAACTTTATTATTAGGACTATTTTTTTATCCGACAACAAAATAAACAAAAATATTAAATTAATTAAATCTCAAAAAAAAAAAAAATATAATAATTATTTTTAACAATTATTCACCTTAATTATCAAATAATAATGATTAAATATTTAATTATTAAATAAATAATTTAATAATATTTCAACACTGTTCTGTGACATTCCAAAGCGTTATCGCAAGTCTTCTGGATGAATTCCAGTCCCAATTTCGTTATTTTGGCCTGTTCCAGTTTCTTCGTAGCCTTTACATTTCCTGTTTTTTTTTTTAAACAGATTTACAACACACGATAAAATGAAGCTTGTGAGGTTGTATCCTCCAATCAGGAAAACGCTCGGCATCCATTTCAATATCAACCCCATAATACCTTCCACATTCCATAATTAAGACCATATTTTATTTGCTCAACAAAAATGCTCCATTTATATTATAGTAATACAATATAACTGAAGGGGTTGTGAGCTGGAGGTATATTTCGGGGTGAAATAATTTCAAGACTAAGTTTCCTTTGATATCTTTATTTACAAAAAGTTAAGAAAATATATACAAGTTGTTTCGAATCGATACTGGTGCCGGTTCGTGGCCTCCACCATGTCTCTATCACTGGCACTGTTCTGGCTGTTGACTCCACGGCTTGACTGGTTAACTCATCTACTAACTGATAGCTGATAACTCGATAACTGATCTGGAGATCCGCGCCTGGCCTTTTATATCAAATTCACCGACATCAGGGGGCGGTCCTCTCCAGACGTGGTAAATTTCATTGGTTGCTGCGTCTAGGGGTAAAAGAGACGTTCGATTCCCTATTGGCTACTCTGCTACTGGTCTTAGCCAATGGAGAGGCTTGGAGGCGTGTTGTTTTTTCTGGGAGGTTACTTGAGCTGTGGGGAGGAGTGCCGCGCTGGCCTTCTATTGTTTGGTTGGTCGATTGTTTGGGCTGGTTTGAATGGGACCCTTGTGTTCCCGGCATGAGGGCAAAATGAGTTTCCTGTTAATTGCGTTTCTGAGTAAAAAGGTTTGGGTGAAAGGCTTTCTTTGTTATGGCTTTTGTGCAGGTAGCCATTGTTTGGTGTCATAATGTGTGAGAGTACAATAGCCCTATTGATGCATTAATTGTTGTTGTCCGAAGGTCACAATGCGACCATGCTCAGGGGGCTGTCGGATGGGCGACGTGTGGCTTGTTCTTCTATCCCTTCCTCAGGTATGTTAAGGACAGAGAAGAGAATCTAAGCTACTGACCTGATATCGTATTTGAACATGTTCAGATCCGGGCGTCCGTTGACTATCCATTTGGCCACCTGTTCGCCGCAGCCAGTGCCGAGTTGCATCCCGCCGGAGTTGAACCCACAAGAGTAAAACATGCCTCTCAGCCGGGGATCCTCACCTGCAATTACAACAGCGCTAATTAGGGGGGGGGGCAATTTTTTTTGGAATTTAGAATAATTTAGAATTAGAATTTAGAATAATTTAGAATTAACTAAATTAACATTTTTGACAAAACAATTGAGTATCTCGAAAAATATAATTTTTTTTCGATGTTCACTCATTGGGGCTTTTTTAGGTAGACCAAAACGCAATGGATTTGCTCAATTTTTTTAATCAAAATAGATTCAGCCGTTTTTGAAATATTTCGAGAAAAACGAAGCAAAAACAACACTCTTTTTCATGCACGATTACAAAACTTGACCATACCCCCTGTAATTTTCGTAATTATTATGGTTTTTATTTTTTATTCAAAATAATTTTTAATCTCCAAGACGAGCTGTATCATAGTATATTTTCAAAATATTTATATTTATATGTTTGTCTTCTCGTTAAGAGGCATATACTTGAGTAACCTCTCCATTGTAATTTTTCTGGAGAAATTTTTCCATCAGGGATGGTTTCTCTTTGGCTTTTCCTGGATTTGGTGAGGCGCCTTGCTGCTTTTTGTCAAAGATGAACATTGTTCTGACTAAGGCGAGATTATTTGTTTATAGTTGTTTTTATTTTTTAACCGACTTCAAAAAAGGAGGAGGCTCCTCAATTCGACTGAATTTTTTTTGTCTCCTATGTTACCTGATATCTTCGCCACTGTAGAACCGGTTTTGATGATTTTTTGACTTTATCCAATGCAAAGCATGGGTAAAGTATTGTAATCGCTCTCGGGGCAAGCGTGGCTTCAAAGGGTCCTCAGGTAAAAACTACGGAACCCATGGACTCAATTAAAGTCACAAATTGTAGTATTCAATTAGGTTGAATTTTAGCACGTGACGGTTTTGCCAAAAATTACAAGGGGTCTCGTCGAGAGGCCAAAAAGTGCGATTTTTTCATTTAGTGCGTGCGGATGGATGGATGGATGGATGTATGTTATCGTTTTTGGCCCACGATTTTTTCCACACCGTTGCACCGATTGAAATGAAATTAAAAACCTAGCATTCTTTTAACAAAATGAAGCGCTGATTAGTTTTTGGTACATATCGGTCCACAAACATTAGTACTTTATTTCAGTACTTTTTTAGTTTTTTCTAAATATCTTGAAAATGACTTAACCAATTTTGATGAAATTTAATATCCTAATTAAGTACCTTGGGGACCACAAAAAAGGTTAAATAAAGTTTTTAGTAAAATTATATTTTAAAGTACTTTACTCTAGAACATATTAATATTTCAAATGAATTTGGATAAAGTTTTAGCAACGATCCGTTGCAGTTTATTTTGCATTGGGTTCGGTACTTATAGTTTCCGATTGGTCCCGCTATTTTTTCATTGGTATTGGACCTTTTTTATTATGTTTGTTCAGGAATAGCTTCTTTGTTTATGAACCGATTTTACTGATTCTTTCTGCGTTTGGATCAGTATAGCTCCAAGGTAATCAAGATACCTATTTATTTATTTTATGTATGTTCAGCGAGAAACTTTTTGTCACGTGGACCGATTTAGATGATTCTTTTTTTATTGGAAAGGGGTACCTTAAGGGTGGTCCCATATTAATTTGGTCAAGTTCTGATGATATGATCAATGACGAAATAACGTAAATCTCCAATTTTTATGAGCAAATAATCGAAATTATAATAAATAAAATCTTTTATAAAAAAACAATCTTAAAACGTTCATTTAAAACCCGCAAACGTTTCGAGGGAATTTCTATATTAATGAATTGAATTTTATTATCATTTTCTGATTCATTCGCCCGACGCTTTCTCTTACGAGATGCATGCAAGGTATTATAATTAAGTCTCTATTAATAACATCACTAAAAAGAGAGAAAAAATAATAATTTTTATTGATAAAGGAAGAATTTCTTCGGAAAGGTTTGGATTTCTATGAGAGATATGTAATGTGGCTTGGACTTTTAAAGAAGTTAAAGAGTTGGTTGGTTCGGATGGATAGAATTGAGTTGTTGTGTCAAACCAGTCTTTAAACTATATACTCGATGATGATGACATGGAAATACATACCAACAAGTGGCTTATGGTCGGGAGTGAAACTTTCCGGGCCGCACACAGTGGTTTTGATTCCGGCCGTTTCGAAGGCAGGAATCAGCGTCACCGCCCCTCGCATATGCGTCGAGAAAATATTCCAATCAAGTTCATAGAGAGAAAAACTGAATTCATTATCCACCTAAAAACAAAAATACATTTACTGGAGTATGTTGGATAGAGGCGACGGTAAAAAGCACAATGCCAAAGAAAAATATAATTCCTTCTTAGCCTCTAGGCGGCAGCACCATCGCCTGATTTTTTCAACTGCGTGCCAGTCACTGAGCCTATACAAATAAATAATATTATTAATTGATTCGGCAATTTCTAATTTTTGATTTCCTTCATTTTTGACATTTTTTTTAGTACCTAGTTTTTTGATTTGAAAACTTTTCCTGGTAGATTTTGAAATTTTTTTGATCACGGCTTTAAAAGATATCGAATTTCGGTTTTTAAATATTAAAAAATTATTTAAGGTGTTTTTTTATATGCGATTTGTGATTTTGAAAATGTTAATCTTGTTTATGAAACACTGTACTTTTCGATTTTTTTGATAATTTTTATTTTGAATTTCTATTCATTCTACAAATTTGAAGACTGGCTTGATAGTGGTCTTAAGATAATTAGTAAATTTTTTTTCGATTTTTGAAAATTTCCAAAAAACTTTATTCGCTATTACCTAATCATCATTAAAACTTATGGTATTGAGTTCTCTTTTTTTTAATTATTTTGAATTAATCTTTATCGTTAATAGGTGTTTAAAATAAATAATTAGTATTTTAGTTTGTTGAAAGAAAATAAAAAAAAAACTATCAACACGCTTTTAAAATATGTAGAATGAATAGAATTTAAAAATTATCAAAAAAATCAGAGTACATACAGTTTCAAAAACAATATTAAAATTTTCAAACTCTAAAAATTGCATATAAAAACGCTTTATATAATTTTTTGTATTTTTTTCTAAAAAGTATGTAAAAATCAGTAAAAATAACAAAAAAAATTCAATTCGGACCATTTTTGAAGAATTTATGAGCGAAAAACCGAAATTCGATGTGACGGTGCTGGCTCCTAGAGGCTAAGAAATGAATTAGATTTTTCTTCGACATTGTGCTTTTTACCGTCGCCTGTTGGATAGCAAGCAAGAGGATATTATTATAATAGATACTTGATCTAAAATTTCCGGATTGTATTCATATCCGCCCATGGCGAGGGACTCGCCGTGGATGCCGTAGTAGGTGGACAAGTCGTGGTCGCGGATATTGGGGCACCCGCGAACCCCGTTGATCGGCTCCGTCATCACATACGCGTGCTTCATCGGAATCAAGGGGATTTCGAGGCGGGCCATCGCCGCCAGCTGGGCCGCCCACACGCCTGCATCAAAACAAATTGCATCAAAACATTTTGCCCATGGCAGGAGAAGGGATTCTAACTACCGCGCATCTAGGTTATTATAATAGTATTATCATGTCAGAAATTATTTTCCAATTTTTGGTATATTTTGAGATAAAAGCGCGTTTTTTTTTTATATATTAAGGTAGTTGTTTTGCAATAATACTGGCAAAAAGTCAATACTAGAGTATATAGAACAGACAATAAGGATTCATAATTCATAAGCCCAAAACTTTGCTGTTCATGTACCACAACTAGCCAATCCCGTGCTCGTTTGACAAATCTGGCAACACTGTCCGAACTTGTGGTATAGGTATATTTTCTCATAGAAATTTCAGATAAAGTACATTATAAGGGGAGATTTATAAAACAACAAGTTCTTAATAAGCGATTGAAAGCTGTTGCGACAATCGCTGAAGCGAAAAAACGTCAAAAAAAGTACTAAAAGTTAATCCACTCTTTAGGTTAAATACATGCTATGTTGCCATTTTGTTTTTAGTGTAAATTTTTCATTATACATTTTTCATACATTGCACTATACGGGATATCGGAAAGTTTATATACATATTTAATTATAATTAAGAAACTCTTCTTATCATTGTAATAAAAAACTAAACCAACATTATACAATAACTAACACATTTTTTAAGAAAATTTTAATTCATAGTTACAACACAGTTTCTGAGATAATAAGGAATAAATAATGAAAAATGTATAATGAAAAAAACAAGATGGCAACAATGCATTTATTTAACCTAAAAAGTGGATTAACTTTAGTACTTTTTTGACGTTTTTTCGCTTCAGCCATTTTCGCATCAGCTTTTAATAATTTATTAAGAACTTTTTTGTTTTATAAATCGACCTTTATAATGTATTTTATCTGTCATTTCTATGATAAAATATATACAAGCTCGGACACGTTGCCAGATTTGTCATCAAACAAGCACGGGATTGGCTAGTAGTGGTACATAAACAGCAAAAAGTCTTGGGCCCATGAATTATGAATCCTTATTGTCTGTTCAATATACTCTAGCATTAAATGTTTGCCAGTATTATTGCGAAACAACTACCTTAAATATTTGATTATGGATGCGAACAATTAAATATTCTTAATTATTTTTTAATACTGAATAATTAGAAGTCAACATTTCCCCGAATTGGCTTCACTATATTATGTATTGAATGCTCCCCCCCTCAATGTCTTGACTCACCCGCAACAGTTGACAATGCAGTTGGTGCTGATTGTACCGTGGTTGGTGACCACGCCTGTAATTTGTTTATGCCCGAACATATTTTGACCTGTTAGTAATTTTTTTACTGTAGTATTTTCAATAATCTGAAATAAATATAAAAATTTGTTTAAAATTTCCAAAAAACTACTTGAAATAAGAGTTGTATGGGATAATATTAACTAATTTTGGCCCCTTTGGCGGTGGCTGCGCGGGACAGGGCTGCACAGAACATGGTGGGGTCGACGAGGCCGTCGCCCGGCGAATACATGGAGCCGTAAATCACGTCCGTGTTGATCAGCGGGAAAAGCTTTTGGGTCTCTTCGGGAGACAGGACAACGGACTCGATCCCGAAGGAGCGGCCCACCGTCGACAGCCGTTTGTATTCATCCAGCCGCTCCTGCCAAGTTGGACAAATAAATACACCTGATAGTGGCTGCTTATCCCTGAGGGGGGGGGCGCGTTCGATCAAAGAAAAATCAAACAAGCAATAAATTGGAATTGGTTTTTGAGAAAGTTCTATTCGAATTGCGGATGAGTTTCAAGGAAATTTGATTTATTCTAGATTTTTCGATGGTTTGTATAATGTTCTTTTGAATTTTTCTAGAAACTTGTTTGCGATTTCGAGATATATGTTGGAAAATTTCATGACATTCTCTAAGATAATAGAGAATGTTCAAGTGTATTATATAAATTATTAAAAATAAAATTGAGATATTTAAATGAAATTGATATACTAATAAATTATTTTATAGAAAAATTTAATTAATTAAATTGGCAGATTCTAATATATAATAATATTTGTAATGATCTATTAGTGGAATTTAAAATCAAAAAACCAATTAATTATATTAAAAGCAAAGTGAATAAAAATGTAATTATAAATCTATCTACTCTTATTAAACGAGCAAAAATTGTTTGTTTGTTTGTTTATATATTTGTATCTTAGTTCTATTTTGAAAACGGCTCTACCGATTTTGATGAAACCAACTCCTATTAACAAGTTTTGAGGATGAGAAAACGATCTGCTAGGTCTGGACCTCGACAAATTTAATCTTAATTGATCTTTTTCTTAATTAAAGTAATTATTGATAGATGAAAATCTCAATAAAAAAGTTTGTTTACATTTTTTTCAATTATCTTTTATTTATTAATTGTTTTTTTTAATTTTAAAACCCACTAATAGGTTATAGCAAATATTAATATATATATATATTAAAATTAAACAATTTAATTGATTATAAATTCGAGTATTAAATCCTACAAAGAGTTAATAAGAAATATGATTATATATTACAATTTGCTAATTTAATTGATTATTATAAAACTAGATAAATTGTTATTTAAATATAAAAAAATAATTATACGGAATTTATTTATATACCTATAGTATATACATAATCTGTGAGCCACTAGAAAATTAGAAATGCAAAAACTGGGGGTGGGGGTGGATGGTGCAGGAGGTGGGGTGCGGGGTTGGTGGAGTGGCGGGTTCGGGGTCCAGGGGCATAGCGGGGGTGTGGTGTGCGGATGCGGTATGGGGCGGGGGTCAGAGGGGCGGTATGGGGTGGGGTCCAGGGGGTGGGGTGCCGGGGTGGTGTGCAGTGACGGGGGTTTTTATCAGAATTTTAAATTAAAAATAATATTAATATATAACTTTTAACTGAAGGAAAAAGTTGCCGAGCATTGCTCGGTGGCTCGAGGTACTTTTTATTTAAGCAGCCACCCGTGGATAATAATTATTTCAATTAATAAAAAGCCCATCAAAAACAATTTAGCCGTGTGATTTGTCCCTGATGTGTGTTTACTTTGTTATTGGCGATGAAGATGCCGCCGTTGTTGGTCCACCCGGGGTCGAGGCCGGTCTCTGCCTCGATGGTGCCGAGCAGGCCGACGGTGCGGTTGAGCAGCTCGATGTCGGTGTCGGAGGGCCGTAGGCGCCAGACAAGCCCCGAGGTGTGCCAGGTGGTGCCCGACGTCAGTTTGTCCCGCTCTAGGAGGACGGCGTTGACGCCCCGTCTGGCCAGCTGGTAAATCACATTGCACCCCGCGTTCCCGCCACCTGCACCCCGAAAAAACACCTTCGGTCAATATCAATCAACCTGATCAGCGAAACAAGAAGGAGGTCACTATCTATCTCACCAATGACGACTACATCGGCGCTTGGCGGAAGGAGAATCTCGGAAGCAGCGGGGGCCCCGGCGTCGGTGGAGAGACTCCTCTTCAACGGATTCCTCCTCGAGAGATGCTGTAACAAATCAATCCAATCAATCAATCAATCAAAGGGCTTATCAGCAGAGATTCAAAAAAGATCTCTCTATCTAAATACTCGAGAAGAATTATCAAAGATTAAATATGTCATTTTCTTTGGAGGTTTCGCTGGTCTGATTTTGATCATCCGTAAGATAGATATATATTTATTTTTTATAAAGAGAAATAAATAAGGTTGTTCTCTGTTTCACGCAAATGAACATACACTGTGCAAAAAAAGTGGAACACACTTAGAAAAATTTGGTTTTTCAAATAATTTTCAGAAAAAACATATTTTTAACCGACTTCAAAAAAGGAGGAGGTTCTCAATTCGACTGATTTTTTTTGATGTTTCTATGTATGATCATCGCCAATTGTGAACCGATTTGATGGGGTTTTTGCATTGGGTTCAGTCTAGCTTCCGATTGGTCTCGTCTTTTTTTCATTGGTATTGGACCTTTTTTGATATGTTTGTTCAGGCATAACTTCTTTGTTTATGAACTGATTTTAATGATTCTTTTTTTATTGGAAAGAGGTTAGCTTAGGGGTGGTGCCATATTAAATGAAAATATGATCAATGACGAAATAGCGTAAATCCCCAATTTTTATGACCAAATAATCGAAATTATAATAAATAAAATCTTTTATAAAAAAATCTTAAAACATTCATTTAAACCCGCAAACGTTTCAAGAGAATTTCTATATTTATGAATTGAATTTTATTATCATTTTCTGATTCATTCGCCGGACGCTTTCTCTTACGAGATGCATGCAAGGTATTATATTAAGTCACTATTAATAACATCACTAAAAAGAGAAAAATAATAATTTTTATAAAAAACAAATAAAACCGACTTCAAAAAAATTAAATGCAACAAATAAAATAATAATAAAATAATAATAACTTAAAAATAAAATAAAATACACTAAAATGTATAAAATAATTATCTAATTTAGTTACAACTAAACGACGATATATTAACATGAAATTAATTTTTGAAGTCGGTGCCAAACATATACATTCGACTGATTTTATACTTAGTACGTTTGGCGGGTACGCTCGCTTATAGGTATAGTTTGTTTGTCACCGACTTCAAAAAGTAATTTCATGTTAATATTTTGTCGTTTATAGTTGTAACTAAATTAGATAATTATTTTATACCTTTTAGTGTATTTTATTTGTTGCATTTAATTTTTTTGAAGTCGGTTTTATTTTTTTTTTTTATAAAAATTATATTTAAACTTTTTAATACATTCTATGATTGTACAAATATTTGCTCAAAAATTTCTTTCTTTACGAATCAGTAAATTTCATTTATTTTTTAATAAAAAATTTATTACAATGTTCGAAAAAAAAATTCAAGGGAAATATAAAATTTGGCGATGATTTGTAATTTCGCTCTCAAAAGATTCCCCCCAATAAGAAAATCCTGGCACAGAGCCTCTGATTATTATCCGTGATAGGATTTGCCTTTAGTTCAAGGCCATACTACTAATACTACTACTATTACTACTATGATAAATCAAGACCGGATTCCCGTGCAATTGCATCTGTTTTTGTTTTTTGTTTTATTGCTAAGTTCGAATCAGGAATAAAATAAAACAACTTCTTTGACACTATAATTTTATTTTTGCCACGAAATTACATTTTTATTCCAATTTATTTATTTATTTTTATGCCATGATTCATTTATGATAATTCATATCTTATAGAAAGGGACGTGGTCACCCAGTCAAAACCTGATCGCACTAAATATTGCTCAACTTTCTAATTCTACTAAAAATCAACTGCGGTGTGTTCACCACACGACTTTCACATTTTCATTTATTTGAAGTCATCGCGACACTACTAATTTATCCCCTCTTCCTTTATTTCGTTTTTTTTTTTTATTTTCTCAAAAACAGCTCTAACGATTTTTTTAAAAATTGGTGTACTTGTCAAGTGTCATGAGTTATTAGTTGTGTCAAATTTTTAATCCGAATGAAATAAAGGAAGGGGTTGTAAATTAGTCATGTCGTAAAATAAATATTTTAATCGTTCATATCTCGTCTTCGGAAAGTCGCAGACCTTGAAATTTGAAACTTAAGCTATCTAGAGGCTACAAGAACTATAACAAGATTTTGGCTAAAAGTAAAATAGAAAAATCGGAAGTTGATGTTTATGTACCTAAGAATGTACCCCCTCTCGCAACCATAAGTCTCAGAGATACGAAATTCGAAACTTAAGATTGATATAGCCTAGAAGGAGTATAGCAAGCTTTTGGTTGATATCGGAAGACCGGAAGTGGACATTTATATGAAATTTTTTATTTTCTCAAAAACGCCTCCAACGATTTTTTTAAAAATTAGTGTATTTCGCAGAGCCTTGAAATTTGAAACTTAAGCTATCTAGAGGCTACATGAAGTATAACAAGATTTTGGCTAAAAATAGAAAAACCGGAAGTTGATGTTTATGTACCTAAGAATTTAGCCCCCCCCCCCTGCGTTTCGCAACCATAAGTCTCAAAGATACAATTTTTTTTTAAACTATATAATTTATTTTGTTTTTAAAGCTTGTCAGTGACGAGAATGCCGCTTTTCACACAAGTAGGAACATGATACAACAATTTTTCCGAGGACCGTAAAAAGTTTAAGAAAAATGGAAGTCTAGGGGGGTATTAAGAAAATTTATTGGCAAAATTTGAATTGATTGAAAAGACCCCCCCCCCCCCTCTTCTCCTTCACCCGCCCCGCCGCTGACTTGAGCTTGTTTTTCTTTAATACTCCATGATTAATAGAGATTGTGGTGTTGGTGCAAGGTGAAACATATCTTTAATAAAGATAAAAGTAAATGAATATTTTATGAAATATATTCATTTACTATGAGTTAGGTTTTCTAGATATCTAGGTCACTTGTTTCACGTTAAAAATTAAAAAAATTTAGTTGAGTTTGGAAAAATGCTAAGATTTTCATTTTTTGACCCTACACCCCCCCCCCCCCATTTTGGGCAGTTATTTTTTGCATTTTTAGACTTCTGGGGTTCCACTGATTATGTATACAAAATTTGTTTGAGTTTGCTCAAATGGCCTAGATTTATTAATTTTTAACCCCCGCCCTCCACACCAATTAATTTTTGGTCGATATGCACCAAAATCTAATCAGCTCTTAATCTCAATGGACCAAAACTACGTGTGAAATTTGGTTTCGATGTTCACACTAGTTTTTGAGCTAGCTCGTCCACAAAAATTTATTAACGCACAGACTAACTAACTAACTGACATTTTGACAAAACAATTATTATCTCGAAAAATATAATTTTTTCGATGTTCACTTTTAGGGTTTTTTTGTAGACCGAAATGTTATGGTTTCGCTCAATTTTTTTAATCAAAATACTTTTAGCCGTTTTTGAGATATTTCGAAAAAAAGACGCAAAAAAAAAACACTTTTCTCATGCACGATTACAATACTTGACCATACCCTGTATGGTAAAGTAATAAAAAATTTTAAGAAAAAAATAAAAACCGACTTCAAAAAATTAAGTGCAACAAATATAAAAATACACTAAAAGGTATAAAATAATTATTATCTTATTTAGTTACAACTAAACGACGAAATATTAACACGAAATTACTTTTTAAAGTCGGTGCCAAACAAACTATACCTATAAGCGAGCGTACCTGCCAAACGTACTAAGTAAGATCCGTCGAGTGCGATTCATAAAAGGTATATGTTTGGCACCAACTTCAAAAAGTAATTTCGTGTTAATATTTCGTCGTTTAGTTGTAACTAAATAAGATAATAATTGTTTTATACCTTTTAGTGTATTTTTATATTTGTTGCACTTAATTTTTGAAGTCGGTTTTTATTTTTTTCTTAAAAATTTTTATTTTTCTCTTTTTAGTGATGTTATTAATAGTGATTATATCATCAGAACTTGACCAAATTAATATGACACCATCCCTAAGACACCCCCTATCGGATAAAAAAAGAACCATCGAAATCGGTTCATAAACAAAGAGGTTAGGTCTAAACAAACCTAATAAAAAAGGTCTAATACCTATGGAAAAAAATCGAAAAAAAAATGGGACCAATCGGAAGCTAGACTGGACCCAATGCAAAAAAATTTTCAAAATCGGTTGACAATTGGCGGAGATATGAGGTAACATAGGCACAAAAAAAAAAAAAAAAAAAAAAAAATTCAATCGAATAGAGAACCTCCTCCTTTTTTGAAGTCGGTTAAAAAGAAAATCCGGTCTTTTTAATAATAGGGATACTTTGAGAGGGTTGTATGTAAAGTAGTAAATGCTTTTACCACTAACCAAGGGTAGATGGTAAATGTAGAGGTTGGTATAGCCAATCAGATGACAGAACTTTCAGTGCCTGTCATCTGATTGGCCATCCCAGTTCCTCCATTTACCATCTACCCTTGTTAGTGGTAAAAAGCATTTACTTTGCGACATACAACCGGCCCTTAGTCGGTGCTGGGGAAGACGTAGCTTATATTCTACACGTGAAAATTTTTTAACCGACTTCAAAAAGGAGGAGGTTCTCTATTCGATTGAATTTTTTTTAATAGTTTTCTAATGGTGAATTGAAAATATTTATTAATTATTAAATTAAATTATCAATCTTAAGAGTCTGTTCTTATTGGTCAGCCTAGTTAATAAAAAAACGTGAATAAATTGATTATAACATATTTTTTCCGTGATTATTCTCTCAAGTTCAGATAAAATCAACTCGATTATTTTTCGATTTTTATCATTTCATATGGTTCGAAATAAATAAAAAACCCCAAGTTTCAAGCCCCTATCTCAATTTTAACCTGTGCCTCAGAGCGATGCAAATTTTCCCATCTAGTTAACATGGAGTTTTTGGCATTGAACGATCAATTTTTTATTCGGGCCAAAGCAATCGTTTAAAAAATTTGAATCTCTGTAGATTTTATCCTTATAATAGTAGCTACCCTTCAGAATTTTTAACCGACTTCAAAAAAGGAGGAGGTTCTCTATTCGATTGAATTTTTTTTTTTTTTGTGCCTATGTTACCTCATATCTCCGCCAATTGTCAACCGATTTTGAAAATTTTTTTTGCATTGGGTCCAGTCTAGCTTCCGATTGGTCCCATTTTTTTTTTCGATTTTTTTTCATAGGTATTAGACCTTTTTTATTAGGTTTGTTTAGGTTTGTTTAGACCTAACCTCTTTGTTTATGAACCGATTTCGATGGTTCTTTTTTTATCCGAAAGGGGGTGTCTTAGGGATGGTGTCATATTAATTTGGTCAAGTTCTGATGATATAATCACTATTAATAACATCACTAAAAAGAGAAAAATAAAAATTTTTAAGAAAAAAATAAAAACCGACTTCAAAAAATTAAGTGCAACAAATATAAAAATACACTAAAAGGTATAAAATAATTATTATCTTATTTAGTTACAACTAAACGACGAAATATTAACACGAAATTACTTTTTTAAGTCGGTGCCAAACATATACCTTTTATGAATCGCACTCGACGGATCTTACTTAGTACGTTTGGCGGGTACGCTCGCTTATAGGTATAGTTTGTTTGGCACCGACTTTAAAAAGTAATATCGTGTTAATATTTCTTCGTTTAGTTGTAACTAAATAAGATAATAATTATTTTATACCTTTTAGTGTATTTTTATATTTGTTGCACTTAATTTTTTGAAGTCAGTTTTTATTTTTTCTTAAAAATTTTTTTACAGATTTGTAGCTATTATAATTTTGGAGTCTATAACATACTAACACTAAAATGTGGCAGTATTTTATCTAGCTATAACTCAAAATTATAATAACTAAAAATCTGAAAAAAGTCTGAAGGATAGCTACTATTATAAGGATAAAGTCTACAGAGTTTGAAATTTTTTGAAATATTACTTTGGCCGGAATAAAAAAAATTGATCGTTCAATGCCAAAAACCCCATGTTATTTAGATGGGAAACTTGCATCGCTCTGAGGCACAGGTTAAAATTGAGATAGGGACTTGAAACTTGAAAAATATTTTTATTTATTTATTTCGAAACATATGAGCCTCTGGCAGCGTAAAAATTCGAAAATACCCAAAATAAGGGCCACCCTAATATACCTATATATACACTAGCATTCAAAAAGTTGAATTGGTTATTTTCTGTACTTCCTGAAGATGAGGTTGATAGCCCGAAATATATATATTGAAACAATTTACTTCTTTTATTTTATTAATTTTTAATATTCATTTACTATTATCTTTATTTAATACTCCAATTGATTGATTTGTGAGATGTTTAGCCAGCCAGCCTTGATTCCTCCTCTGATTTGCATTAACCCCCCCCCCCCCCGAAACCCCTCCCCCCTCTTGGTGACAAACAAAGATTCCACACTCGATATAGAATCTAATCAGAAATCGTTGTTGAAATAAATTATCTAATGGAAAGAAAGCAGAAAGCAGAAAACCTTTATTAAATGCGCTAGTGCCAAACCATCATATTTCAAGTGCGGGTGGGGGGGGGGGGGGGTATCATCCTTTTATAATTGTTGGTGGTTGTTGATATTGTTTAAACATATAACTATAGTGACCATTCACAGTTGTCGCGAAATTAATATAATTTGAATAATATAATATTAATTATAATGTAAATTTTAATATAATTTATAATAATAAATAAATAAAATAAATTAGAAGGCAGCAGGTAAAGTGGATGGATGGTTGATAATAATGAAATATGTAAATATTATAATTACCTTTGCCAGCCGCAACATCTTCAAGTAGTGATTCGCAGATCGAGAGATCAGGCATGGAAGAGATGAACGGGCGATGACGTCATTGACAGAGGGTGGGGGGGGGGTGACCTTCTCCTTGCTGATAAGGAACGCCCTTGCCAGGCCAGGCAGGCACATCAGCTGAAGCTGAAGCCTCCTCCTCCTCCTCCTCCTCCTCCTGGTCAGATGACCTTTGCTTGATTGGCTCAAGTGGACACGATAAAACAAAGACACCACGTGCAAACAGACCACAAAACACAAATCTTCACCATCAATGATAATTAATTAAGGCTCTGCATACTCTCCGGCTCAAAGGGACAGACACTTCATAAATGATATGTATAACCATTGACATAGTTAGGGAGTTTTCTTGTGGGGGAGGGGGACCAAGTCAGCTGATTAGCCACCACAAGCAGAGGCGGATTTAGATATTTGCCCCCCCCCCCCCCCAACAATATGCACATTCGAACCCTAAGCCCCCGGTAGCGCCGGTGAGGTCCTCCCTTTGTCGGAAACTATTCTGAGACAAATTCTAACTCTTTTTCGACCTAACTGGCGCTTTCCCGGTTTACCCTCAGCTCCTTCCCCCTCTCATTTTGTTCCCTTGTTGACTTAAGGAAGTTGTTTCGCGACAATACTAGCAAAACGTTAATGCTAGAGTATATGGACAATAAGTATTCATAATTCATAAGCTCAAAAATTTTTGCTCTTTATGTACCACTACTAGTCAATCCCGTGCTCTTTTGGCAAATCTGGCAACACTGCCCGAGCTTGTATAATATATATATAGAGAGAGTGCAACAAATTAAATACCTAGGTTGCACTATAAATAATAAATGGGATCACTCTGTAGTAATCAAACAGAGAATTGAAATGGCACGTAATGCATTCCAGCATATAGAATATATTATATTTTATCATAGAAATTTCAGATAAAGTACATTATAAAGGAAGATTTATAAAACAAAAATTTCTTAACAAGCGATTGAAAGCTGTTGCGACAATGGCTGAAGCGAAAAAACGTCAAAAAAGTACTAAAGTTAATCCACTTTTTAAATAAATGCGTTGTTGCCAGCTTGTTTCTAGTGTAAATTTTTCATTATTTATTCATTATTATCTCAGAAACTGGGTTGTAACTATTAATTAAAATTTTCTTAAAAAATGTATTAGTTATTGGTTAAGGCGTTAGAGCAGTGTTTATTTACCTTTCCACATAAATTTCACCTTTACTGCCCTAACCCTTTGAGGTAGACAAATTTATAAAATGAACTTTATTAAAGAAAATTTAATTTCCAACAGAAAGGTTCATATAAGTGAAATGTCTAAAATCAATAGTTTACGCGTTAAAAGATATTCCAATTTTGTAAGGACGGAATGGACTAGAATCAATCTCGATATAACAGAACAAAAGAATTATAAATAAATAATCTTATTTAATCGTTAATCTATTTTTGAGGTTCATAGTAACTTTTTAATATAAGAAAATAACATTTTGATTAAGAATTTTGTAGTTTAAAAGAAATTTTATTGAAAAGATTCAATTTCTTCTCTCCGGGAACGAATCATCTAGAAATGTCTAAAAGTTTTATTTTTTCCTCATTAGATATTTATTCAAATCTATTGAAATTTCATATCTCTGTGTTATTTACTTTTATCTTTTATATCATATCATTTATATTAGGATATTTTTATTTTAAAGGGTAGTTTATTTGAAGTTCAATTTGAAAAAACATTAATAACTCTGTTGAATTTTTTTATAAATATAAAATCAATTAGATATTATAAAACAATTAATTATTAATAATTTAATTCAATTTTGAACGAAATCGATTCAGTACTTTTTGAGAAAATGGTCAAAAACCATCTGAACCGTCAAAAAAACGATGTTTTTTGAAAGCACGAGATGCCTTTGAAAAAAAGTTTAAAGTCATATGAAACGAAATATTGACTTGTGACATGGAGGTGAATTTTGAAATGTTTCTAAAACGGCCTTTCAAAGAGGGTTTTCGGGGTTTTTGACGATTTTCACAAAAAGTTCTGAATCGATTTCGTTCAAAATTAAATTAAATTATTAATAATTAATTGTTTTATAATAACTAATTGAATTCATATTTTTAAATCTAATTTAAAAATAACTCTTTTGAAATAATTTGTAAAAATATGAAATTAGTAGTAGATATATTAAAACAATTAATTATTAATATTTCAATTCAATTTTGAACGAAATGGATCAAATACTTTTTGATAAAATCGTTAAAAACCCCGAAAACCCGCTAAAAAAAAACGATGTTTTATAAAATTCACCTGCATGTCACAAGTCAATGTTTTCGTTTCATATGCCTTTAAACTTTTTTTCAAGAACGAAATTTGTCTTATGTTTTTAAAAACATCGTTTTTAGACGGTTTTTGACCATTTTCTCAAAAAGTACTGTATCGATTTCGTTAAAAAATTGAATATAATTATTTATCAATTTCATATTTTTACAAATTATTTCAAAGGATTAATTAGCGTTATAACGAAACTACCATATAGTTTCGAGGACCCTGCCCAATTCATCAGTCTATTACATAGTTATACTCACTTTCACACACCAATTCCTGTGAATAAATTTTAATAGACTGATGAAGGGGACAAAGCCCTTGAAACTATAGTCTCGTTATAGTTTTTCCATCAAAAGACACGCACTCTTTTATCGTACCCTATGCATGTATGCAATATACCTTGGTACGGTTTGGGAGAGAAAAAAAATACATATTTATAATTTTGATTATTTTAAGGATTCATTATATATTATGTAATTTATGTATAATGTATTCGGTATTCCTAGTAGTTTTTGATGATATATGCGAGGATTTATTAACCACACACTAATCAATGGATTCACTTATATATAATCAACGTATATAATAAACATTTGCATGAAGCAGAGGACAACCTCATTGATTATTTCTCCTTTCTGTAACAAATCGTTGAATTGAACATAATAAATCAAACTATTAATGATTTTTGTTCTTTTTGTGTTTATAAATTAATTCTATTTTTACTAATAGTGTTATTTGCAAAATGATAAAATTTTCTTTCAAAGGTCAGTTGGGGGGGGGGGGGGGTAATATAAAGAAAATAAGATTTTGTTATTACAAGCTAACGAGGGAATTTAGCTTGGATTCGATTTTAATATTATTTATTTATTAAGAAGGCCTTCTTAAATGCACACACACACACACACACACACACATACATTCAGGTGGAGTGACGTTTCATATTCAAAGGCTAGACCCAGTGGCGGCAAGCTGGTCCAAATTTTTACCTGTGGTTCTATTATCTGTCCTACACCTGTAACAGCAATTTTAGCATACTGGTTGCATTTACATAAATAAAAAAAATATATGTATATATATATACCATAACTGACCTAGCCACCGAGGACTTGTGCCTCTAAGCAGGTCGAGTAATAAAGATTTATTTATTTATTTATTTAACCTGATGCACCGATAATGGGCCAGTATTTTATCCGGCGTACCAGTAATGGGCCATCTATTAAATCTATTGTGGATCAATAATCAAGTCTATATCATAGAATTACAACGAAAATGCTGATGGTCTCAGTAATGGGCCAGCCTGCCCATTATTGGAACCATTCATAGCACAATAACCATTCCTGTACTGATAGTTAGGTTTCTATCGAGGTTCTTAACAGTAAGCTTAATTCAGAATGAAATCCTGGGCCGGGCTGGCCCATTACTGGGACAGTTGAACAATCCGTGATCCCATAATGGGCCACCCTTATTTTGACAATGAAATCTTAAGCTTTTCATCATTTATGCACTGTTCAATTTGAATAATACATATTATCGTACTAAATATTCCTTAAAGTCAATAAACAGACATTAAGAGTAAAAAAATCACTTTCCTTAACAGATTTTTTAATCAGAAGTTAGAATAATCTCAAATATTCGTCTTTTTAGCAGAATAATCCAAAAACTTGACTTAAACTAAAGGAATGAACTGAATTCCAGTGCTAACGTATCCTCTAGCACTCTAGCAGGAAGTAGTCAATGACCCGTATCCCTTCCACTGCCCTAGGTAACAAAAGACCCTTCATTTCTCAACATTTTTAAAGGGTGGCCCATTACTGGAGCGTTTACCTTAAGTACGATATTTTACAAAAATTTGCCGAAAATTATGATATTCACTTAGAATCACAAAAATCAGAATTAAATCTCCTACCTTGAACAATTCAACAATATGAATTGAAAAATAAATACTTACTTCCTGTGGCCGAACAACATTTCCAATGTTTTAGCCTCCTCTATAATGCCTCGCCATTTTGTCTTATCCCGTGCCATAGAGTTCCAATTTCCTTGAGCACCCAACTCTTCAAGATCTCTGGCTATATTGTCCATCCATCTTTGCCGTGGTCTTCTTCCTATCGGGTTTGCTTCGGAAATCTTGCTGATACCTCGATCTTCATCAGCACGCATCACATGTCCCACCCAAGCCAGCCTTCGTGATCTTATACAGCTCGTGATGTGGAGAGGAGAAAACATGGCGGCCGAGAGTGTTCTTATTTAATTTGGCTCTCTCTTCTTTTCTCATTTTATGCGATTTTTTTTTTTTTGGCTATATCTTTTTTATTTGTATCCTCGTGTGGGACATTCGAAGGCCTTCCTGGTGAACTCTGTCAAGTTTTTGTGTTCCATTCCTCCCGGCGTGGTGCGATACTTTTCCACTTTTTTTTTTATTTCTTTGGTTTCACAGAAGTGTCCTATAAAAAGAAAAAAAAACCGACCATCGTCTGCAAGGGGACAAATTCAAATATAACGCTACAAGCATCCGAGCGCAGGGTCCCAAGGAGAGCCATTTTTGTCACCCGTTTGGCTTCTGAAACATCAGAGAAATTGGTTGAAGACCACGTTAAAATAAACCTTAAAATCAACAAGGCGTAATGCACAAGGTTTGACTCATATGCCTCTTTTCATATCTTACTAGAAGAACCGGATTTGTCCAAGGCAATGGACCCTGTGGCATGACCTGACGGCGCCCTAATTTCCACATTTTGGGGAAGACTGAAGGAAGACCAGAAGTTTGTACCGTGTCAAGATTCTACAAATCAAATGGATGGTGAGAACGAAATAATGCTAATAATAATAGTTCAAAAAACTTAAAAAAAGTGAGCTGAAAATCTTGTGTTGGAATTGCCAAGGTTTCTCAAAATTTAGAGATTTAATTAACGATAGGGATTTCGACTTTGGCGAATTAGACATAATGTGTATTTATGAAACTTGGTTGGTAAGCTTGCCAACCACTGATAAAATACTTTTGAGTGACTTTAATATGTTCAGCTCAGATGCAACTAAAGAAAAATCTAGGGGAAGTGCTAGTGGGGGTATAATTGTATTTGTTAAAAAAATGCTCGAGTTGTACATTTTTATGTCAACTCCAACAGTTGTAAATTGGACCCAAATGTGAACTGCACGCTATGCAATATGCAGGCAAAGGAAGATTTAAAACATATTCTGGTGGATTGTCCGATATTTACTGGTTCGCGCAGTCACTATTTGTATAAATATTTTCTTGCCTCTGAGGTGGTAGATGAAGATAACTTGGTGGAAATTATAATGAACATTTGTAGTGAGGAACAAGCAAAAGACTTGTTTCACTTTGTGGTTGAGGCTCTCCGCATCCGGGCATTCATCCGGGCGTTAATGAATAGATAAAATAAAAAATTTTAAATAAGATTTTTTATTTTTTTGTTTTTCGTTTTATTTACTTTATTTTTGTTTTTTGTTTTTTGTTTTGTTTTTTGTTTTTTGTTTTGTTTTTTTATTTTTTATAATGTTTTATTGTTATATTTTTGTTTTTTATTCTACTTTTTCAAAATTGTATTAGCCAAACTGGCTTTAAACAGTAAATTATTATCTATCTATCTATCTACAGCTCGTGATGTAAGGCTGCCCTGTTAATTCTCTCACTTCCCTTGCACTTCTAAACCTCCATTCGCCGGTAACACTATCTCTAATCATTCCGCTTATTCTCTTTAAGATCTTGTTTTCGAAGGACATTAGATTTTTCTGATCAGATAGGGTCATTAAAATAAAAAATGTTGAGCAACATTACCTGGGTGATTTGAAATGGATTGACCCTCCTTTAATTTATAAAAATTCTGCTACTCTCGGCAAAAAGAAACTTTCAATTGAACTCTTATATTCAACACCCCTAAAAATGCCAGATTCTAAAACTGGAAACATTTGGAGGAGGTCTATGTTCAGCAGTGGGCAATAAAAAGGGCTGATTGATGATGACGATGACGATGATTCAATTAGGGAAAAATCATTCTCATTATTCTTATGTGGATGGGGATATTAGTTTTAATTTTTTTCTTCATTTTTTTAATTTAATGAATTATTATTTATTATTTTATTTTTCATTTTATAATAAATCACTTTGTATTTACATTAAGGACATAAGTTTTTTATAATTATAATAATTATTATTAAAAAAAAATTCTTCATCTTTTATTTCCAGTTGGTTTCACCTCAAAAGACCATCATCATTTCGTTGCTTAGAGAGAGAGAGAGAGAGAGAGAGAGTGAAAAAATATTATTATTATAAATATAGGTGTTTATTATTATTATATTGGTTAATTTTAGAAAAAGAATAAAAAAATGCCCACTTACAGGTCTATTCTCTAAAACAAACGATAAAATTTAACATCCCAAATTGGGTGTTAATAAAAAGTAAAGTAATAACACCAGCGTTCTCTAAACCAAGTTTTAACAGCGACGTTAACATTTTACTTTTCAACACCAGGTGTTAACGATCCATATGAAGATAGCTACGTTTTATGCTTGTTCGTGTTTTTACAGCCCTCGATAGCCTCTCGCGCATGCGCATTACTAACTTGATTTCTAATTCTCAATCTAGTATCTGACAGCTCGCTTGGTTAATTTATTTTTAATAAAAAAAATTTTATTCTGAAATTATTATTATTTAGAAGAGGATAATTTTTTATCATGTCTCAAAATTGAAAGTATAAATTTATTATTCATAAAATAAACAAATATATCTTAAAAATTGTATTAAATCTTATTTTAACAGCAAAAGTTTTTGAAGGCAAAAAGCTGAGAAGTCCAAGGACTACTAAATAACAAATGGATCTGAAATGTGTTGCTTTTATCTCAAAGCTGTCAAAATCAACCTTACTTTTTGGTTAAAAACTCCTTGTTTGTGCATTAAATACGGCGTTAAAATAATAAAGGCACCCTCTGGCATGACTTTATTTTTAACACTTTTGACCATATATTAACGCTTTGGTGTTAAAGTTTTTGCTTACAGTATAGCAATTTGAGGCAAGGGGTGTTAAAATGAATTAACGCTGATTTCCAGGTCTATTCTCTAAGCAAAAACGTTAACTTTTAACATCCGAATTCAGTGTTAATTCATTTTAACACCTCCTTGCCTAAAATTGCTATTCTATAAGCAAAAACATTAACACCAAAGCGTTAATATTTAGCCAAAAGTGTTAAAAATTAAAGCCATGTCAGAGGGTGCATTATTTAATGAAAAAACGTCTTTAACCAAAATGGCAAAAAGTAAGGTTAAGTTTTTGACAGCTTTGAATTAAAAGCAAAACATTTCAGATCCAATTGATCTGTGACAGAAACATTAATACCACAATGATAAATAAACTTTTATTATATATGATATTATTTTTATTTTATTTATTTATTTTTATAAAATATATTTGTTTGGAAAAAATATATAACATATATACAAGTTTTTTATTATACAAAATATATTTAAATATTTATAAATGATAGATAGAAAAAACAGAATTATCATTAGATGTGGTCAATGGCTATTTTTCGTGATTTTTCTTTTTTTAGCTGTTCTTTTTTTATTAAAAAAAGCTGAGATACTAGTTTGAGAATAACAAATCAAACTATCGCGCGTTATCTAGGAATGTAAAAACGTGTTAAAAACTGAAACAAGCTGAAAACGTAGCTATCCTCATAATGGATCGTTAACATCTAGAGTTTAAAAGTAAAATGTTAACGTCGCTGTCAAACTTGGTTTAGAGAATAACATTTTTTTAACGCAAGTGTTATTACTTTACTTTTTAACACTCAATTTAAGATGTTAAATTTTAACGTCTGTTTTTAGAGAAGGATGTTAAAAGTTAACGTTTTTGCTTAGAGAATTGACCTGTTATTGTAAGTAGTAAATAAATAAGGGGTGGGGGATAGGGGTGTTATGAGTGTAGAGGGGAGGCGAGGAGCCTGGTGGCTTGGGGTACAGGGGCGGGGGCGGCGGGGGTGAGGGTGAGCGATCCGCCATTGCCCCTCTGGCTCCTGCTCTGCAATTCCCGGCGACACTCGTCCGCCTGGCTCTCCAGCTGCTCCTTGAGCAGGAGCAGCTCACGTGTACGCAGGTAGATTGGATCCTGGAATCATTTACAAGCAGATAACAACCCAGACATTCAACCTACCATCAACTTATACCACTATTGAATGAGCAATTCTGGTGTTTATATACCGGGTGAGTTTTTTAACTTGAGACAGTCTTATAACTCAAAAACAGTGAATTATATGAAAAAAAATTCAAATAAAAGTTTATTTATATCGAGGGGGATACTATTGTTTGTCGACGTAGAACAAGCTTTCAAGGGTATTTTTTCAATGTCAAGTTCTGTTTTTTAAATGGAACCCTATATTTTTCTATACGTTTACTTAATCTACAAAAAAAACTTAACAACTTTCATAAGAACTATTTTTTTATACGACATCAAATAAACAAAATACATGAATCAATTAGATCTCAAAAAAAATTCTTAATAATTATTTTTAACAATTATTTAACTTAATACTCAAATAATAATGATTAAATAATTAATTATTAAATAAATAATTTAATAATTTTTCAACACTGTTCTGAGACATTCCAGAGTCTAATCGCAAGTCTCCTGGATGAATTCCAGTTCCAATTTCCTTATTTTGACCTGTTGCAGACTTTACATTTCCATGAAAGATATTAATTTGCCGATGGTAATAGATTCAAATTTACTAGAAAATCATAAGATGGTGTCATCTATTAAATCCGATGGAATGGAATATTTTTAATTATATGTCAGAGGGGGTGAAAAACAACCCCCTGACATATAATTAAAAATATTCCATTCCATCGGATTTAATAGATGACACCATCTTATGATTTACATTTCCAGTTTTTATTTTTTAAAACAGATTTACAACAGGACAAAATAAAGCTCGTGAGGGTGTATCCCTGTCAGGAAAACACTTGGCATCCATTTCTTTCAATGGCAGTCTATAGGACACTTCTTCCATATACACCATCATAAATTAAAACCATTTCAATTCTGTCTTCAACAAAAAAGGCTCCATTTTTATTATAGGAATTCAATATATAATAACTATCTACTGGATTGACACGAGAAAGAAACTTTTTTAAACTCAAAAAGTTTAAGTAGTTCAATTAAGTAGAAAATAATCTCTTAAATATGTGTTTAACAAAGTTTAAATATCATTATAAACACTTATTTTCATTGTTGTGACTTTTCGATTTAATAATTAAATATTTGATCATTATTATTTGATATATAAGTTGAATAATTGCTAAAAATAATCATTAAGATTTTTTTGAGATCTAATTGAATTTATAGGGGGGGGGGATTGCAGCCCCTATAATTGTTTGCCTGGGCTGGTTGGTATCCCCCCTGGGCAAGTTGGTATTCATTTATCTATGGTTGTTAGTGGGTGGGTTACCTGTGGTCTCATGCTTGGGTTCCAGCGGCAGTAGTAATCCTTCCAGAGGGAGATTGACCTGAGGGTGGCCAGAGGCACGAGCGCCGTCTGCTGGTGGGCGGCTGCCCAGTACAAAGGGTTCCTATATAATTCCAGACGAGAGTTGGTGTACGACCAGAGGGAAACAGTGCGCTGTTTCACCTGCTCAGCAGCCCTTTCGCGTTCGCTAAAAAATACCGAGAGTAATACAAATTTAATTTAATATTCTAATATTTTTATCCAACAAATATACATAGCTATATAATGGAATAATAATAGGTGGAGTAAAAAGTTCTGAGCCTATTTTTCTCTTTATTTCGATGATAAAATTAACCAAGTTAGGATTTTCCGATTTAGATCAAATATGCGCCGTTTTGTTCGATAACTTTTGTCCTTTTTGAAGACAATCTCATAATAATAAGTCCTCGTCCCTATTGGTGAAAAACTTGACCAGCTCATTTTCACAAGCCTCTCTTGAGGCCAGTTTTGTACCAGCAAGAAAATTTTGCAAATGCTTGAAAAGATGATATTCGCTTGGTGCCAGGTCTGGGCTATACGGTGGGTGCGATATAACCTCCCATCCAAGTTCTCGGAGCTTCTGGCGCGTCGTTAACGACGGGTGCGGTCTGGCGTCCACTTGATGGAACACAACACCCTTCCTATTGGCCAATTCTGGCCGCTTCTCGTCGATCGCCTGCTACAATCTGGTCAGTTGTTGACAGTATAGGTCCGAATTGAGTGATTGTCCCGATGGGAGCACCTCATAGAGGGTGATTCCCTTCCAATCCCACCAAACACACAGTAAAACCATCTTGGCCGTTAATCCGTGCTTGGCGATCGTTTGGGCCGGCTCACCGCGCTTGGTCCACGATCTTTTTTGCCTGTTATTCTCGTATGTGACCCATTTTTCATCGCCAGTCACCATCCCCATCGCCATCGATTCAGCAAAAAATCACAGGCACCAATTCGGTCCAAAAGTTTCTTCTGCGTCAATTTGTATGGCATCCATACATCGGGCTTCTTCTTGAGACCAGCCTGATGCAAATGGTTCCAAAAGGTTTTCCTGCTAATCTTCAGTTACTGGGCAATTGAATAAGTCCTCGCATGCCGGTCCGACTCGACAATTTCCATGATTTTATTTTACCTCCATTTTGGAACGCTCTAACACAAAAAACTGGCTTCACCAAACTGTCAAATAACCTTTTTTAAAGCGTCATATCACCTTTAAATCGCAAAAAAGAATGACCAGATGCGACGTATACATCGTGAATTATGACTCATTAAAGCCATCTAAGGAAAAAGGCTCAAAACTTTTTACTTCGCCCATTAAATACACTTCTTTTATAAAAACAATCTCAAAAACATTTATTAATAATTCCAAATGTTCCAGGAGAAATTTTAACTTTATCAATTGAAATTAGAAAAAATAGTTGCTTTAAAAAGGAAATATAAAGCAACTATATACATCAAATAAATATTTTGAAAATAGACAAATGATACAGATTGTCTTGAAGATGAAATTCCTTTGAATAAAAAATATAAATATTTACTAAAAATTATTATTATTATTTTTTTTTAATTTCAGATTACAATTAGAAAATAAACGTGTTTTTATAAAGTCGTCTTTTATGCGCCCACCTGTTGCATAGGAAAGTGCCGAATCGACAAGAATAGACATGGTCGAGAATGTTGATGAGAAAGTTTTCATTGAATTCGAACGCGTTTGGAAATTGCTGTGTAATTTGCCAGACACAATCAATGAACTGCAAAAAGACCGGAGAGCGATCGGCATCGGAATGGTGGTCGTCGCCGTGGCCAATGCGCTAAAACAGAAAGAAAAAAACGATTCAAACTTGCATTATAAATACAACCACGGAAATATACCGGGTGAGTTTTTTATCATGAGACACTCTTATATAACTCAAAAACAGTGCATTATATGGAAAAAAGTTTCAAATAAAAGTTTATTTATATCAAGGGGAAAATTAAATTACGCTATTGTTTGGCGACCTAGAACAAGCTTTCAAATAAAAAAATATTAAATCAATTATATCTCAAAAAAATCTCAATAATTATTTTTAACAATTATTCAACTTAATTATCAAATAATAATAATCAAATAATTAATTATTAAATTGAAAAGTGAAAACAATGAAAATAAGTGTTTATAATGATATTAAACCTTCATTATACGTAGCTACACTGATTTAAGAGACTATTTTCAACCTAATAGAACTATTTAAAATTCTTGAGTTTAAATGGAGCGTTTTTGTTGAAGACAAAATTGAATTGGTCTTAATTTATGGTGGATGTGGAAGCAGTGTTATGGGGTTGCCATTGAAATGGATGCCGAGGGTTTTCCTGATAGGAATACACCCTCACAAGCTTCATTTTATCGTGTTGTAAACTGTTTAAAAAAACAAAAAACAGGAAATGTAAAGGCTAAGAAGAAACTGAATGCCAAAATAACGAAATTGGAACTGAAATTCATCCAGAAGACTTGAGATACACTCTGGAATGTCACAGACCAGTGTCGAAAAATTAATTATTAATTATTATTAAGTTATTTATTTAATAATTAAATATTTGATCATTATTGTTTGATAATTAAGTTGAATAATTGTTAAAAATAATTATTGAGTTGTTTTTTTGAGATCTAATTGATTTAATATTTTGTTTTATTTGATGTCGTATAAATAAAAATAAATAGTTTTAATAAAAGTTGTTCAGTTTTTTTAGTAGATTCAGAATATGTACAGAAACATATAGGTTTCTATTTAAAAACAGAACTTGACATTGAAATACCCTTGAAATCTTGTTCTAGTTCAACAAACAATAGCGTAGTTTAGTTTCCCCCCTTATATAAATAAACTTTTATTTGAAACTTTTTTCATATAATGCATTGTTTTTGAACTATAAGACTGTCTCAAGATAAAAAACTCACCCGGTATATTTATGCGTTACTAGGGCGTGCTCAGGATTTCACCTAGGGGGGGGGGGGGGGGCAGCTTATATTAGTTTCCAGGAAAAGAGGGTGGGGAAAACAAGTGTACTATATTCTGCTGAGAATGAAATACTGAATAATTTTGTTACTGCCAGTGAGAAAGGAGACAGAGGGGAATGTCAGTCACATTGTATTTCCTTCACTGACCTTTCAAAACCCTGAAGAAGGAGGGAAATACCTCCGCCGAAACGTCGGCTTTGAATAAAAGAAGATAGTTATAATTATCCTTCTTTTTTTGAACTTTGGACTGCCTCATCAAAATCCATTCAATTCACTCTTATCAGCTCGTCTCCAAAAACTACATAAATCTTATATAACTTTTTTTTTATCTTAACAATAATCTTCTCGGATTTGCTGCAAATTTGTCTATTACTTTACCATAGGGAGTATGACCAAGTATTGTAATCATGCATGAAAAAAGTGTTATTTTTTGCTTCTTTTTTCGAAATATCTTAAAAACGGCTGAAACTATTTTGATTAAAAAATTTAGAAAAAAACCATGACATTTCGGGGTCTACAAAAAAGCCCAGATAAGTGAACATCAAAAAAGTATACTTTTCAAGATAATAAATGTTTTGTCAAAATGACTGTTAGTACGTTACCAAATTTTTTTGGACTCACTAGCTCAAATACTAGTCGGAATATCAAAACGAAATTTCACATGTAGTTTTGGTGCATTGAGATTAAGAGTTAATTAGATTTTGGTTGAAATCGAACCAAAAATTAAGGGGGGGGGGGGGGATTAAAAATTAAAACTAAGATTTTTAAACTAAAAAAAAAACAAGAAAAATGAAATATACCATAAAATGAACTTATAATAACGAAAAGATTTTGATATTTTTTTGGGAATGAAATTGGGGGGGGGGCAAAAAATTAAAATCTAGGCCCTTGGACCAAACCCAACCAAATAGTTTTTGCACTTTTAGTCTTCTGGGGGCTCATTGATTATGTATACAAATTTTGGTTGAGTTTGGTACAAGGGCTTAGATTTTCATTTTTTGACCCTCCCCCACCCTCTAAATCATTTTATTAAATATTAAATATAAGAGAGGGGCCAAGCATAAGTGGTAACCGGAGAATCACGCTTTCGGTGGCGCCGCGATCTGACGACGGATTCTTATAGAACTCGTCAAAATAAGACAAAAATCAAGAATGGTGTAGGTTCTTGGTGAAGCATATTTAAATAACTTATATACTTTCTATTTTTTAATTGCCAACATAATGGACTTTCTTCGTCTTATGGGGGGGGGGGCTTATATTTTGTATAAATCTTAGATTTAAATAGTTTGAATTATCTATATATCTATAAATAAAAGTTAATTTATATCAAGGGGGAAACAAAACTAAGCCCCTTAATTTTTGGTCCGATTTCAACTAAAATCTAAGAAGCTCTTAATCTCAATATAAAAAAATCTTCATGTGAAATTTTGTTTTGATATTCACACTAGTTTTTGAGCTAGAGCTTACACCCACACAGGGTGTATGGTAAAGTAATAAAAATGAAAATTAGGAAGGCGAGCTTCACAGCTGGTTTTATAATAATTTTTTTTTCAATAAAAGTAATTATTCAACAAATTTTAATTTTATCCGTTTAATTTAGCCTGAAATCAGAAGTACTAAGATTATTATTACTTAAGATTACTTAGATGAGAGTACTTAAGATTATATATTTTTCAAATTTTCTATGTATAAATCTTAATTTGTAACTAATTTGAAATATTTGTGATAGACTGATGATGAAGGCTATGCCTTCGAAACTATAGTCTCTAGAAATAATTAAAAATTATTTTATTTAAAACAGAAGACTCTCTCATTTTATTTTATTTTTAACCTAAAACTAAGATTATTATTAGATATAGGAAATAGTCTTTTATATGGTATTAAATTTTTCTCTATTAATTGATAAAAATACACGTGAAATTCATGTGAGTAAAGAAGATTTTCTTGGATGTGGGTCAAAAATCAATTTCAAGATTTTACCCAGAGCCAAGACAAACATACAGAGAAAGCAAGTTGAATGAAAGTAATAATACTAACCTGTTGAAATTTATGGCCAAAGCTAAGCCATTCTTTCTCAATCAATACTTCGAAGCCTTTTATCGTTCTATAGTAAGGATCAAGCATCAACATCGCCAAAGCTGTCAGTTGAAAAAAAAAAGAATTAATATAGTTTTGAAAATTATTATTATATCTTATTATATTAAACGAGCAAATCTTGTATATATATATTTATATACCGGGTGAGTTTTTTATCTTGAGACGGTCTTATAACTTAAAAACATTAAGTGCATTATATGGAAAAAAAGTTTATTTATATCAGGGGGAAACTAAACTACACTATTGTTTGTCGACCTAGAACAAGCTTAAATGGTATTTCGAGGTCAAGTTCTGTTTTTTAAATGGAAACCTATATGTTTCTGTACATATTCTGAATCTATAAAAAAAAACTGAAGAACTTTTATTAGAACTATTTTTTTATACGACATCAAATAATAAAAAATATTAAATCATTAGATGTCAAATAAAATTCTAATAATTATTTTTAACAATCATTAAGCTTAATTATCAAATAATAATGATCAAATATTTAATTATTAAATAAATAATTTAATTAAGTGGATATCGATGAGGAAGTCCAAAAAAAAGAAGATAATTTACACTATCTTTATATTCATAAAACCGACATTTCGAAGGCTATTCCCTCCTTCTTCAGGGTTTTGAAAAGTCAGTGAAGGAAATCCAATGCGACATTCCCCTCTGTCTCCTTTTTCATTGGCAGTAACAATAATATATTGTATTTCATTCTCAGCAGAATAATAATGTAGTAATTTTTTGGACTGCCTCATCGATATCCACTTAATTCACTTATCAGTCCGTCTCCAAAAATTACTCCAATCTTAACTAATTTAATAATTTAATTATTTTGTGACACTGTTCTGAGACATTCCAGAGTCTATCTCAAGTCTTCTGTGTGAATTCCAGTTCCAATTTCGTTATTTTAGCCTGTTCCAGTTTCTTCATAGCCTTTATATTTACTGTTTTTTACAACACGATAAAATGAAGCTTGGGAGGGTATATTCCTATCAGGAAAACGCTCGGCATCCCTTTCAATGGCAGCCCCATAACACTTCTTTCATATACACCGCATAAATTAAGATCATTTCAATTCTGTATTCAACAAAAAATGCTCTATTATTATTATGGCAATACAATATACCATAACTATCTACTGGATTGACACGAGAAATAAACTTTTTTAAACTCAAGAATTTTAAATAGTTCTAATAGAAAATAATCTCTTAAATCTGAGTATATCGAAGATTTCATATCATTATAAACACTTATTTTCATTGTTGTGACTTTTCGATTTAATAAATATTGATTTAATAATTAAATATTTGATCATTATTATTTGATAATTAAGTTGAATAATTGTTAAAAATAATTATTAAGATTTTTTTTGAGATCTAATTGATTTAATATTTTTTTTTTATTTGATGTCGTATAAAAACATAGTTTTAATGAAAGTTGTTCAGTTTTTTTGTAGATTCAGAATATGTACAGAAACATATAGGTTTCAATTTAAAAAACAGAACTTGACTTTGAAATACCCTTAAAAGCTTGTTCTAGGTCGACAAACAATAGCGTAGTTTAGTTTCCCCTGATATAAATCAACTTTTATTTGAAACTTTTGTCATATAATGCACTGTTTTTGAGTTATAAGACTGTCTCTCAAGATAAAAACTCACCCGGTATATAGTATATACTACTTTGCCTCGAGTATAGTATACTGACTTGAGCGGTTCTGTCCCAGCCGTCGCTGCAATGCACGAGAACGCTTGTCCGGTGGTTTTCCACTTTGTCGACTATCCGGACAGCCCCGGCCAGAATGCACTTGATATGCTTCAGCCAATAGGTGGACTCAATGCCTGATAGCCAGCGAGATTCTTCAATGGACGGAAAACAGAGTTCTAAAAAATAAAAATATATAGAATTTATTTATAGGTATTTATAATAAAAAATAATAAAATATATATAATAATTATAAATAATATAATTTAAGTAAATTTTAAAAGTAAGGTTCTTATACCAACTATGTTAAAGTAAAAAATTTCAGTAATCAAGTAATATTTAAACATATACCGGGTGAGTTTTTTTATCTTGAGACAGTCTTATAACTCAAAAACAATGCATTATATGGAAAAAAGTTTTAAATAAAAGTTTATTTATATCAAGGGGGGAAACTTGACTACGCTATTGTTTGTCGACGTAGAACAAGCTTTCATGGGTATTTCAAGGTCAAGTTCTGTTATTTAAATAGAACATATATGTTTCTGTACATATTCTGAATCTACAAAAAAAACTGAACAACTACTCATAAGAACTATTTTTTATACGACAACAAATAAACAAGAATACATGAATCAATTAGATCTCAAAAAAATCTTAATAATTATTTTTAGCAATCATTCAACTTAATTATCAAATAATAATGATTAAATAATTAATTATTAAATTGAAAAGTCACAACAATGAAAATAAGGGTTTATAATGATATTAAAACTTTGTTAAAATCAGATTTAAGAGATTATTTTCTACTTAATAGTACTAGTTAAAATTCTTGAGTTTAAAAACTTTATTTCTCGTGTCAATCCAGTAGATAGTTATATTGTATTACTCAAGCAATAGGGTCAAATTGGATGATCCATTATACATACTGACCTTTGAGTTTCCGCAAAGATTCTCTCATGACATGAATATTGTGAATATCAAGGAAGACAAGTTCAGCGTTTTGGTATGCATCTTCAGATTCGTAGCCTCCGCCTTTCGCTTTATTTGCAATTGCATTTGCACTAGAAATAAAAAGAAATCCATGAGCGTCGTGAAGTACCTACATAGTAGCTTCGCTATACTGTCGTTAACATATTGGAAATAGAGAAGGGTTTTGGAAAAGAACGAGATTGAAGGACACACAGATTAATAAATACATATTTTGTTGTATATAACAAACAGTAGATTGATTATTTGAAGTAATTTTTGGAGACAGACTGATAAGTGAAATTGAGTGGATATTGATGAGGCAGTCCAAAAAAAAGACCATCTTTTTATTCATAAACCGACGTTTGGAGGCTTAGTCTCCTCACTAGGTTTTGAAAAAGTCATCTACAATGGAAATTCCACTCTGCCCCCTCTTCAGTGGCAGGAACAATAATATATTGTATAACATTCTCAGCAGAATTATAATGTTGTTGTTACTGGCACTGAAAGAGGAGACAGAGGGGAATGTCCCATTGGGTTTCCTTTAGTGACTTTTCAAAACCCTGATGAAGGAAGGAATAAGCCTCCTGAAACGTCGGTTTATGAATATAAAAAGATAGTCTAAATTATCTTCTTCTTTTTTTGACTGTCTCATCAATATCCACTGAGTAGATAATTTATAGTACCTGGAGCCACTGAGCGATGCACGGTAACTTTTTACTTCAGTTAAAAGCTATATATTAATATTATTTTTAATTTAAAATTTGATAAAAATACAAATATATATATAGTACATATAGTATATATGGACCCCTCGATATCCCCCCTCCCCGGACCCCCACCTCATGCATCCCCACACCCAGTTTTAGCATAGACGCAGTGGTTTTTATCAGAATTTTAAATTAAAAACAATATTAATATATAACTTTTAACTAAAGCAAAAAGTGCCGAGCTGTTGTATTTATAGCTAGTTATAATAATAAAAAAAATAGTCGTCTATGTTCTGAAATAAAAACATAAAATTAAATAAGATTTGTTTCTCAAGTTATACAAAAAGCCACTTCAACCACTTTGTTTGTAAACACACCTGTTTTGTTATAAATCCACCTGTAATGTTATGATTTAGACACCTGTTAATTAAAAAAAAATTCCTAATTTTAATATAATATAATAATATTTGTTATAACCTATTAGGGGGTTTTAAAATTAAAAAACCAATTATTAAATAAAAGATAATAATTATCTTTATTATTGAATTATTATTGAAATATTGAAAAAAATGTAAAAACTTTTTTATTGAGAGATTTATCTATAAATAATTACTTTAATTAAGACAAGATCAATTAAGATGAAATTTGTCGAGGTCCAGACATAGCCAGATCGTTTTCTTATCATCAAAACTTGTTAATAGATTTGGTTTCATCAAAATCGGTAGAGCCGTTTTCAAAATAGAACTAAAATACAAATATATAAATATATATACAACTAGATGCAAGCCCCGCCTTCGGCGGCCCTCTTGCTAGCCAGGAAACCACTGAAACAGACAGGAATTTTGTTGAAGGTGTTTTCGTTCATAACTTTGCTTGAAACGTGTGCAACCAAAATTTGGCGTGATTTGGACCAATGTACAGACAAAACCTTAATTTTATATATATAGATTTTTGCTCGTTTATTAAGAGTAGATAGATAGATTTACGAAATTTATTTGCATTCTCAATATTAATTTGTATTTACGTTATTAAATTTTATATTTTTATTTTTTTAAATTTGAAAGAATTTTATTTTTTTGGTTTTATGGAAAAGTTTTATTTTTTGGAAAACTTTCCAAATTTTGGTTTTTGAAAAATTTTTAAGCTTTTGATTTTTTGGAATTTTTTTTTAATTCTGGCCTGTCTGAATACTTTTAAATGTGTCCAAATTCCAAGGTCACGGTACCCCAATAGGCAGTCTCTCAATCTTGAGGTCGTAATTTCGGTAATTTTTTTTTTATGCACTCGCATGATTGTAATATTCTTTTCTTCGCGTTAAATATTTAACTCTCGAGAATCCAAATTCGCATAAGAAGTTACACTTCAATAATTCTAACAAATAATTAAACAGGTAGTAGATAAATAGATAAATAAAGTAAAAATAATGTTGAATGTTCTCACCTGGGGCGTGCATCCATTATGAACAGCTTGTGGCTTTGGGCGTTGGCATCCATTATCAGTTGAATGTAACGTTCGTCGTCGCGACTTCTTTTCCCGGAGACGCTGACGAGGGGCTGAGCGCACCGGGAAATGGTCGCCTGCGATTCCGGGTGAATCCACGAAAGCACAGGAACACGCCCCCGAGAACGAAAAAAGATACCGCGCGGTACAAGTATTGAGGAAAAACTTGTACATAGAATAATATATTTGTGGGATTTAAAACTCTAAAACTCCCGTTTGGATATATGTATATATAATTGCTCGTTTAATATATTAGGTTGGGGAATAAGTTCGTTCGGTTTTTTTTCAAAGAGGATTATTTAAAGGATTTGTCTGTTGTTGAGCAAAGGGTTTGTATTCATTAGACAGTGCCTTTTCTGCTCTACAGGACTGTGTTAGGCCGAGAGTCAAGCAAGATCTCCACCCGAAAAAGACCATGATCTGCGTTTGGTGGGACTGGGAAAGCATGATACACTGGGTAATGCTTGAAAAGAACGCAACGGTCAACAAGGAGCTCTACATTGCCCAACTACGCCGCGTAAATGAGGCTATGCGACTGAAAAGACCTGGCCGACAAGGCCAAGTCATCTTGCTCCACGACAACGCCAGACCCCATGTTGCACAAATCGTCAAAACCGCACTCCAAGAGCTCAAATGGGAGGTTCTTCAACATCCACCGTACTCTCCGGACCTTGAGCCAACAGATTATCACATTTTCCGCTCCTTCTCGAATCAAATGAGGGGTGTTACCTTCGACGGCGAAGAGGACCTCAAAAACTGGCTCAACAACTTCTTCGACACCAGACCGGGCGATTTTTGGAGGAACGGCATCAACAAATTGGTCGAGAGGTGGGAGGAGGTTGTAAACAGTAACGGCGAATACATAATTGATTAAATTATTGTTATAATTATTGTTTTTTGTTTAAAGAAAGCTCTTTGAAAAAAACGAACGAACTTATTCCCCAACCCAATAATAATATTTATTGACAAACAAATAATCAGGTCTATTCTCTAAGCAAAAACGTTAACTTTTAACATCCGACTTCAGCGTTAATTCATTTTAACACCTCCTTGCCTAAAATTGCTATTCTGTAAGCAAAAACGTTAACTCCAAAGCGTTAATATTTAGCCAAAAGTGTTAAAAATTAAAGCCATGTCAGAGGGTGCAGTTAAAATTTTAACTCCATATTTAAAAAAAAACATGGCGTCTTTAACCTAAAAATCAAAAAGTAAGGTAATGATTTTGACACCTTTGAGTTAAAAGCAATACATTTTTGATCCATTTGATCTGGGACAGAAACATTAATACCACAATGATAAATAAACTTTTATTATATATATATTATTATAGGAAATGATTAAGATGATGGATGATTTTTATTATTTTTAGCTTGAAGGGTTAGTTAGAAGGATATTCACCGGACTTGGATGGGAGATGATCTTCAGAGATTAGAATCTCTCTTGACGGCTTAAAGCCAGAAAATGCTTTTCTAAAATATGAATTTGCACTGGGCAGTTGAAAATATGCTTTAAATAAAATATTGGCACAAAGCCCGCATTTATTGCCTTTTCATTGCAGAACGTGTATACAATTACTTCTTAGACACAAGCCGTCTCTTTAGTAAATCGTTCCCAGGTAATCACCTCAGAGAGTTGTCTCCTTCAATGAGCTTCAACAACTGAACAACAACTGACTTTGCGTCGAGGGGCTAGCTGCCTTTATAAACCTCGCGGTCCTAATTAGCAATTAAACTGATTGGTTAATTGGTGGTGGTTTGCTTGTGACGGAAGCATAAATCTTCGGGCGCTGCCTCTCATTATAAAAGGGGCGTGTCCTCACTGCTCACCAGTGAGTTTATCGAAAGATCCTGACGGGCAAACATCAAGCGCCTTTCTCAAGGCGAAAATGAATCTTTATTTTAGAAAAGCATTTTACATTGCAAGGAGTAGAGAATTAAATCCTACATTATTTTTATTTAATTTATTTATGGTTTATAAAATATATAATTGTTTAGATAAAATATATAATATATATAAAAGTTTTAAATTACACAAAATATATTTAAATATTTAAAAATGATAGATAGAAAAAACAGAATTATCATTAGATGAGTCCAAAAAAATTGAATTGCTAAATAGAATAGCTATGTGGGTATTTTTGGTGAATTTTCATTTTTTAACTGTTCTTTTTTTTTTTTTTTTTTTTTATAATCAGGAACGAGGCTTTTTGAATCACAGTAGGAAGATCGAGTCCTTATAGAATGATGGTTATTTTTTCTTTTTTTCAATAAAAAATTTTCATCAGGGTTTATAATTTAATTTTATTTGAAACAATTTTTTATTCTTTTTTTATTAAAAATAGCTGAGATACTACATTGAGAATAACAAATCAAACTATCGCGCGCTATCGAGGAGTGTAAAAATATTGTAAAAACTGGAACAAGCAGAAAACGTAGCTATCTTCATAATGGATCTTTAACACCTAGTGTTTAAAAGTAAAATGTTAACGTTGCTGTTAAAACTTGGTTTAGAGAATAGCATTTTTTAACGCTAGTGTTATTACTTTACTTTTTAACGCCCAACTTAAGATGTTAAATTTTAACGTCTGTTTTTAGAGAATAGACCTAATAAAAATATAAAACATGACGTTTTGATCACTATATCTGTGATCGTTTTCAAGTATGAGACAGCTGGACAACGGCCAACAGTCAACTTTGTCTAGAAATAGTGAAGAATCGTGGAAAATTTAAGCGAGGATAAGTGAAAGTAAATAAGTAAGGTTACCGAAAAGCTGCCACTGCTCTGAGCTCTTCGTCCGTAGCCTGTGCTGGCACAGCCCACACAGTTGGATAACTCTCACAGAGCTCGTAGCGCTCGTTAATCCTGGTTAATTTCCACATGTCATTTGGAACGCCCTGGAAAACGAAAAGGAATTCTCACAATTAGAAAACCGACTAGGGTGGGCGGGGGGGAGTAAAAGCACAACGTCAAAGAAAAATCTAATTCATTTCTTAGCCTCTAGGTAGCAGCACCGTCCCCTGATTTTTTTTTCAACTTAAGATTCTTGCCGGTCACTGAGCCTATACAAATAAATAATATTATTAATTGATTCGGCAATTTTAATTTTCATAATGTACTTCTATGATATGCTGATTTAATATAAAAAAGCTGAGAAGTTTTTGATGAATTAATTAATTTTTCAAATGCTGGATATCTATAAATGTTTAACTAATCTTTTAATTATTAATAAAATAAATCTTGATATGATGATTATGTTTTATTTGATAGCTAGTGATAAAAGTCAAACCCATAAAAGTATCCCTCATCAATAATTACAGTCTTAATATAATTTATTTTTAATCAGTTTTAATTCTTTTGATTACTAAATTATAAAAACGTGAGAAAAAATAAATAAAAATAGTGCAGTTACTTAAAATGTAAATTCTCTAAGTCAGAGGGGGTCGCGAAGCCTCAGTAAAAAAGAAAAAAAAACAAAGTTTAAAAATATATTTGAGGCATTCCACGCCAAGTCGGACGGTTTTGAAAATTTTAATTTTTGATTTCCTTCATTTTTTGACATTTTTTTTAGTACCCAAAAAAGTCTTTCTGGTAAATTTTGAAATTTTTTGGATCACCAGTTTAAAAGTTATCGAATTCCGGTTTTTCGCTCATAACTTCTTCAACGCATGTTTAGTTGAAAAAATCAGGTGACGGTGCTGCCGCCTAGAGGCTAAGAAATGAATTAGATTTTTCTTTGACGTTGTGCTTTTTACCGTCCCCTGGGGGACGGACCATTCGTTTGAGTTCGGCGACCGTTTCGTGGATTGTCCAACCGTTTTCGGGAAATGTCTCTGCATATTCAAAGGCGAAAAGCGGTAATTTATGGGAGAGCGGAAACGCATACTGCTGCAGCTTCTCAAAGACGTTTCGCCGGGAATGATTCTCCTGAAATCACAAAACAATCAACAAATTCAGAAAAGTATGAGTGATATACATATATACCGGGTGAGTTTTTTATCTTGAGACAGTCTTATAACTCAAAAACAGTGCATTATATGGAAAAAAGTTTCAAATAAAAGTCTATTTATATCGAGGGGGAAACTAAACTACGCTATTGTTTGTCGACGTAGAACAAGCTTTCAAGGGTATTTCCAGATCAAGTTCTGTTTTTTTAAATAGAAACCTATATATTACTATACGTCTACTTAATCTACAAAAAAAAAACCTGAACAATTTTTATTAGAACTATTTTTTTATCCGACAACAAATTAACAAAAATATTAAATCAATTATTAGAGTAAAGATTTGAGCATCTTATTTTTGAAAAGAGTTGGAATGTTTTTCAAAAATGAGCTCGGGTTCAGATTAACAAATCAATTTTAAACTAGAAAGAATTTAATTTTTAGGAAAGAATCTAAAATTTTAATAATATTTAATAATAATAATGTTTCTATTAAAATCTTAGATTCTGTCCTAAAAATTAAATTCTTTCTCAATTATTAGATCTCAAAAAATCCTAATAATTATTTTTAACAATTATTCAACTTAATTATCAAATAAAAATGAGTAAATAATTTAATAATTTTTCGACACTGTTCTGAGACATTCAAGAGTGTATCTATCCCAAGTCTTCTGCATGAATTCCAGTTCCAATTTCGTTATTTTGGCCTGTTGTAGTTTCTTTGTACCTTTACATTTACTGTTTTTTTCGAACAGATTTACAACACGATGAAATGAAGCTTGTGAGGGTGTATTCCTATCAGGAAAAACGCTAGGCATCCAATTCAATGGCAGCCCCATATAACACTTGTTCCACATTCACCGCATAAATTAAGACCATTTTAATTCTGTCTTCAACAAACAAAATGCTCCATTTTTATTATGGTAATACAATATAATTATCTACTGGATTGACACGAGAAAGAAACTTTTTAAAACTAAAAAAGTTTAAGTAGTTCTATTAAGTAGAAAATAATCTCTTAAATATTTAATGAAGTTTTAAAATCATTATAAACACTTGTTTTCATTGTTGTGACTTTTCGATTTAATAATTAATTATTTAATCATTATTATTTGATAATTAGGTTGAATAATTGTTAAAAATAATTATTAGGATTTTTTGAGATCTAATAATTGATTTAATATTTTGTTTATTTGATGTCGGATAAAAAAATAGTTCTTATGAAAGTTGTTCAGTTTTTTTTGTAGATTATGAATATGTAAGGAAATATTATATATAGGTTTCTAGTTAAAAAACACAACTTGATCTTACAAATCCCTTGAATGGTTGTTCTAGATCGACAAACAATAGCATAGTTTAGTTTCCTCCTAAATATAAATAAACTTTTTTCCATATAATGCACTGTTTTTGAGTTCTTAGACTGTCTCAAGATAAAAAAACTCACCCGGTATATATAGATACAAGTGACAAACCAGAGAAGGAAGGAATCTACTCACTTGCTTGTGAGCGAATCTGAGGTTGCGCATATCCTTGCAAAACACTTCGATTCCGTACGAGTTCTCCCCACGGCTTGAAGCGCCGCCGACTTTCTCGATCCGGCTTACCTAAGAGTCCAGAAACCGGAGAATCATACACTCAACAAATACAAGAGGGTTTGATTTAGATTTAGGAGGCGTTCAGGTTGGGGTTGAGAAAAAACGACAGCAGCGACGCCTACGGCATCAGACAAGTTAAATACATAATTAAACGAAGGAGAAAATAAAAGAGTGTGTGTTTTGCTGGAAAAATAATTGTTAATTTATTTATAACGAGATTATAGTTTCTTTGAGACTACGAGACTATAGGCTTTGACCTCTTCATCTTCTTCTTCTTCGAGTGCCATACCCGAAACGGGTGTCGGCTCCTCTCCACATCGGTCTATTACAATTGATTCACAGGAATTAATGTATCTGTGAATCAATTGTAATAGACTGACGAAGAGGGCAAAGCAGGAATTAATGTATCTGTGAATTACAACTGATTCACAGGAATTAATGTATCTGTGAATCAATTGTAATAGACTGACGAAGGGGGCAAAGCAGGAATTAATGTATCTGTGAATTACAACTGATTCACAGGAATTAATGTATCTGTGAATCAATTGATTCCCGAGGGGGGCAAAAAACAACCCTTCTGAGATATTATAAAAAATAATCCATTCTATCTCGGTTCTAGTAGATGACAGACAGCCTCTTGTGAATTTCTTAGAATTCTCATCTTTTATCCTTAGAATTGGTTAATTCCTTACCACTCCGAGGGGTACGTCAAGTACATATGGGGTGTCCCGATCAAGAGATCGGAAATGCAATTTATAATTGGTAACACTGAGAACGCCCCTGGCTGGTCCCGTGTACGGACAGAGATAGGTGACCTCGCGGGCGACCCCGTGGACCTTCTCGCCGGGAAGCAGTGGCGGATCATCGGGCCGGGATGGAGCCCCGCCAGTTGGCACCCCTGAGCCACTCTCGTTCAGGCCGACAGAAGGGCCGGCCGACGGAGGTGAGGACATCGCGCCGCCGCCCCCGACACCCCCGCCTCCTCGCTGAAACACCATACAAAAAGAAAATTTCAAATTAAAAAATTATTATTTAAAATTGTAAGGTGTTATAAATAAATTGAGCTAAGGATCAATATAAATAATAATAAAAAAATTTAACGGTCAATTCCAAATATTTCGAAGGCATCTGAGAGCACTTACTTCTTCATCAGAAGCCACTCATCTCATCCAAAAAAATACGAAAAAATTCCCAACAAGACATATCAAAATAGCCCAGTAAATAGGGGGTTTCAGCTTACATTAATTGCGGGAAAATATATATATATTTTTTTAGGATCGTTTGGAATGGTGTGGGTATGCCTAATCTAAATTTGTGACCTTGAAAGTGTGTTGTGTGTGTGGGGGGGGGGGGGGGGGGGGGGGGGGGCAATTTTTAGTGGCCGAAAAACCTCGAAATGTTCGGACTTTTTCCAGTTTTTCGCTTATAACTCGAAAACAGTTCATATTTTGTAAATAGTCGTCCTATAGTAAATTTAAGAGGACAAAATTTCGCGTCGATTAGAAAGTCAATAAAAAATTGGTCCAGTAGTTTGATTTTTAATTGGGATCCAAAAAACAGCCCCAGGATCACTTTTGAATTTCTCATTTTGACCATGAAGGAGCACTTTTTCGACAAAGTTCACTCTATACATTTTTAAACTAGATTAAATTTGCTACAATTTAATTAAAGTTTCATCTTAATTGGATAAATGGTAATCCGTCCCGGAATGATATTGAAGTTTTGAAAAAAATGCAATTTTTTGCAAAAAATCGCAGTTTTTCGTTAATAAAATGAAAACCACTAATTCTAGAAACTTGATTCCTATATCATTGTCTAGGAAATTTTGTTAACTTGAACGTTTACTTGGAGCACTTTTTGATTAAACTCTTATATTTATAGATATCCTTCATTTCCGGACAGGATTGGATCCGAATCCTCAGAAGTGTCATGGAAAATGCTGGATATCTATAAATCTAAGAGTTTTATAAAAAAGTGGCCCAAATAAACGTTCAAGTTAACAATTTCTTAGAGAATGAGACAAGAATCAAGTTTCTAGGATGAGTGGTATTCATTTTATGAAGGAAAAACTGCGATTTTTTGAAACAATCGTTCATTTACTGTCATGGAAAATGCTGGATATCTATAAATCTAAGAGTTTTATCCAAAAAGTGGCACAAGTAAACGTTCAAGTCAACAAAATTTCCTAGAGAATGAGATAGGAATCAAGTTTCTAGAATGAGTGGTTTTCATTTTATGCAGGAAAAATTGCAGTTTTTCAAAACTTCAACCGTATTGCGGCACGGATTACGATTTATCCAATTAAGATGAAACTTAACAATTAAGAGAATTTAACAAAGATATTATTAAATACGTTTAATTTCATGTCAGAAGGGTGAGTGAGTCTCAGCCGAAGTGCCAACCGCCAGGGTCAAAGGCCTTGGGCGTTTTTTGTTACCTGCCCAGCCACTTTTGGTTTATTGGCGTTGGCGAAATGCGCGACTTTCTGATAGCCTTTCAAGAAGAAGGCGTCCATCTGGGCGGCTGGCTGGCTGGCTGGCTCTAGAGATAATGCAGCTGGCAACGGACGGGTTATCTCGAGTGACGTTTATCCTCGGTCCAACCACACTTCCTGAGCCGCAGTTTGCATCGTTCAGATGACCAGCCGCCGAAAACTCTTCCATCATTATCCAGGAAAACAAAATTGATGGGATTTATCAGAGGTCTTAAGATCATCTTAAGGTAATTCTTTCACAAATGCAAAAATTTTAAGAAGTCTTCGAAACTTGGAATATAAGTCATTTAAAGCATAATAAACAAATTATTAAAATTTGAAGACGATTTACCAGTCCAAACATGAAATAATTGCAATTAAAAAGAGATCAGCCAGCCACGGTATGATAAGCTTTTGATTCAATTCTCTTTACCCCTTTTCTTGAAGGGTATGGTCAAGTATTGTAATCGTGCATGAAAAAAGTGTTTTTTCCTTCTTTTTTTCGAAATATCTCAAAAACGGCTGAAACTATTTTGATTAAAAAAATTGAGCGAAACCATGGCATTTCGTTCTACAAAAAAGCTCTAATAAGTGAACATCGAAAATATTATATTTTTCGAGATAATAATTGTTTTGTCAAAATGTCTGTTAGTTAGTTATATGTGCGTTACCAAATTTTTGTAGCTAGCTCAAAAACTAGTGTGAATATCGAAACCAAATTTCACACGTAGTTTTCGTCCATTGATTTTTGGTTTATTGGGCCACGCAGGTGGGGGCCTCCACTAACAAGAAATATTTACATAGTCGGGTGAATTTAATTACAGGAGTATTTACATAATTATAGGAATATTAACATAATATATTTACAAAAAAAAATTTTTTATTTTTTCTTTATATACAATTTCTAGCGCATGGCGATTTCCCTATAAGTTCTCCTGTTGAAGCTGTAAAAATTCATTAATGAACCCCTCATCGCCCTGAAGGTCATATCGCATAAAGTTCTCTGAGAAATTCCCAGGGCGACAAGGGGAGGCACCGCTTTATGCCACCACACTCCCTTCCACGAGAGTGTGATGGCTTCAACTCTCACAGAACCCGAGCCCACCCCAAACCTTGCCGCAATGTTGCTCACCAGACTGGAGTTGCCCTTATAATAATTGATTTTGTTTCTGTGGGCAACCCCCAGTCCGAGGAGCGCTGACACTATCTGCACATCCAGAACCCACACCGTCCCCGACCCGTCCTTCGCCACGATGTCTGGCTTCCTGTTCCCGGCCGAGCTCTGATATAAATATTCGAGCTCGACCCGCATTCCCTTTTAATTAGTTCTTCAGCCAGACGTCTCACCACCGCATCATGCCTCCTGAGCCTTCCATCGTGCGCCCTCCTACACGACTGGAGAATATGCACTGTCGTCTCAGTTTTTCTACATTATTAAGAGCTGATTAGATTTTGGTGCATATCGACCCAAAATTAAAGGGGGGGGGTTAAAAATTAAAAATCTAGACTATCTGAGCAAACTCAACCAAATTTTGTATACATAATCAGTGGGACACCAGAAGTCTAAAAATACAAAAACTAACCCCCTTCCCCTACATGAATATAAATAATTTTAGGGGCCAGGTTGAATGGTAAAGTCAAGTGGATGGTCAGATCAGAACACGTCAGCTTATATTTTACTTTACCATACAGGGTATGGTCAAGTATTTATAAAACACATTTCGGGAGCTAACCCCAGGTTGTGTCCCTAGCATAGGGCCATCCTATTTTTATGTAACTGGCCCTATGAGGGGATTAATATGTATTTCAAAAAAAAAAAAAAAAAAAAATGGGAGATTGTAAGTTGATTTCATAAATTGTTAATAAATCTTAGAGTAGGGCTTTTTGAAGTTTCTGGCTTTTTTTTTTTTTTTTTTTAATGCAATCGAATGCAAGAAGGGGTGCACCAGTAAAGATGTAGCCCCTATGGATCTCGAAAGACCCTTGCATTACCGAAGAGAAGGGAAAGTTGATTATGTGAGAGGGTGTAGACGTAGGTGTCTATGCACCCTGGTTTTGAAAGGTTTGAAGATCATAGGTGCTGGGAAAGATAGAGGCTGGGAGAGAGTTCCAGTTCCTTGAAGTCATGGGGATATATGTATTCGCGAATGAAGTGGTCCGGCACTTTTCCAATTTGACCGCGAAAGAGTGTTGGGAGTCGGCAAAACGTGTGCTGCGTGCAAAGCATGCTTTGGGGGAATTATTGATTTTATCTCATCAGAGCACCTGCTGTGATAGTATCTATAGAAAAGGGAAAGGGCAGAGACATCTCTTCGATGAGCTAGCGAGTCGAGGGAGTCGGTGAGGGTAGAATCGTCAATTAGTCTGACGGCTCGTTTCTGAATTGCATCAAGGGTAGCAAGAGAATATTTTGAGGCTCCTCTCCACAGATGAGAGCCGTATTCGAGACAGGGGCGGATTTGGGCCTTGTAGATGGTGAGAAGTTGTGGGGGTTTGTAAAATCGCTTGGACCTGAATAAGAAGCCAATCTTCCTTGCTGCAGATTTCGCCACAGAGGAGATGTGTTCATTCCAAGACAGGTCAGATGCGACTGAGACGCCCAACATAGATAGGCTGTCACACATTTTCAGGGTATTCGAATCGAAGTGAATATCAGGGAAATCTCTATTTTCGCGCCTAGAAATTAGACAACATTGAGTCTTATTTGAATTTGAGCATTTTATCTACAAATTATGCCAGCGACTCCGAACCTTTATAATATAAGTACCTGGAGTCACCGAGCGATGCTCGGTAACTTTTTGCTTCAGTTAAAAGTTATATATTAATATTATTTTTAATTTAAAATTCTGATAAAAACCACCCCGTCACTGCACACCACCCCGGTACCCTACCCCCCATACCAGCCCCACGTTTTTTTTTTTTTAATGATATTGATGTGAGAAGGAGATACACCTGAAGGTCCATCCCCTAAAGGCCTGTATGGGCTGGCCCCTCCATCGTGAAAAGAACAGAGTAGAAGGAAAGAAGCCGGGATCACGAGCCAAATCTCAGAAAGTTAGATACAATCCAATATCCAATTTACTAATTTTTTAGGGGCTTCGAGCAGTGGTAAATTCTCCGATCCGGTTTTTAAATTTATCTCCCATTTTTTCCAGACCCTATACTTACAGAAAAAATTACTGGGCATAGCCGGGAATCGAACCCGAGACCTCCGGGCTGCCAGCCAGACATGCTGACCATTACACCAGGAGGCCGCTACGCCCGCTGGACAACCACCCCTGTACAGCCCCCGCGCACCGCACCCCCGCTATACCCCCTGGACCCCGAACCCGCCACTCCACCAACCCTGCACCTCCCACCCCCACCCCCAGTTTTTGTATTTCTAATTTTCTACTGGCCCACAGATTATATATATACTATAGGTATATAAATAAATTCCGTATAATTATATTTTTTAATTAAATAACAATTTATCGAGTTTTATAATAATCAATTAAATTGGCAAATTCTAATATATAATCATATTTCTTATTAACTCTTTGTAGGATTTAATACTCGAATTTATAATCAATTAAATAATAATAATAATAATATAATTTTTATTGAACCAATTATTTTACATGCATTAGCGTATACATTTTATTTGAGCTTCGACTTCGGAGATTACATCCCCACCATCGACTGTTCTTGATCTTCTCGTGCTTGCGATAATCAATTAAATTGTTTAATTTTAATATTATATTAATATTTGCTATAACCTATTAGTGGGTTTTAAAATTAAAAAACCAATTAAAAATATAAGATAATTCAAAAAAATGTAAACAAACTTTTTTATTGAGAGATTTATCTATAAATAATTACTTTAATTAAGAAAAGAGCAATTAAGATGAAATTTGTCGAGGTCCAGACCTAGACAGATCAAAATCGGTAGAGCCGTTTTCAAAATAGAACTAAGATACAAATATATAAACAATTATTATCATTTCCGTCCATAATTTAATTTATAATTTGAAAGTTTATATTGGGAAAATAAGGACAAGTTTTTTATGTGTGACTTTTTTATTTATCCACCAACGTTGGATAGTTTTTTGCTAGACAGGTATAAAGATAAAAATAAAAAGTTAAAAAATAAATAAAAACATAAATAAAAAAAATTTCAAAAATAAATGTAATTAGATGTTGAAGATAAAAATAGATTTCTAATGGATATTTTTTCATCTAATAATAACTTGACTGGTGTCGTTGACATGTATTTTATTAATATATAAGTTTAATTTATTCGAGGTTGAGATTTTTGTATATAGGGATAAAAGTAAAAATATTCTATTCTATTTTTTTGTAAGAAGTGATTACTCTTCTGTATTGATAAGGTTGTTATTAAAAGAGAAAAAAATTGTGTTTTTTGTTAATGTGCCAAATATCTTTTGAAAATTGTATTCTGATGGCCTTCAATGGTAACGAAGGTAAAAAGAAAATTTAAACGAATGTGTGACATGACTATTTGGTAGGTAAACTATTGATACATGTATGTTTTTGGATTCTGACTGTACTTTTGTAAATTAATATCAAGAATGTTCTTATAATTATAGAAGCCCTGAAGAAGTCGGCAAAGTCGACGAAACGTTGGTGGATAAATAAAAAAGTCACACATAAAAAACTTGTCCTTATTTTCCCAATATAAACTTTCAAATTATATATAAACAATTTTTGCTCGTTTCATAAGAGTAGATAGATAGAATAAATGTGTCAATTTGTAACCCTTTGAAAAGGCCCATGCCTAGGGGGAATGTCTGCCTTTCTGCTTGAATTTGAGGATTGGTTCATTTGTGTCAAAATTACCAAGCATGTCGTTAAATCCTCAGTGTAAAATCAATGTCAATCTTAATGTTCCACTTACGGATTCGCGACCTAGCTTGGAATTGAGCGAGCTGGACTTGGAGTCGGAGTCGAGCGAGCCCGAGCTCGCATGTTTAGAATGGTGTAGATCACTGAGCAGCTCTGCGCTGGCCTTCAGATCCATCATGTAAATATCACCACAAGATTAATTGGACTGAAATACAAATACAAAATTCCCAATTATTGTTAAATTAATCTCTTTAATATAAAATTTTGTGGCATGGGCAATCAAAATATACTACCTGGGACATTATTTGTGCTTGCTTGTTAGAAAGAAGAGAAACAAAAACAAAATTCAAAATATTAAAAACAAACTCAGATAGATAAGAATTAACTAGAAAACAAATCATAAATTATAAGAGGTTTTGTTAATTTTTTTATTTCATTTCATTAATGACAGAAGTATCCTTCAGAAGGGAGATTCGATTTTAGACTGATAGATGGCAGCACAAGCACATGCATGGAGAATAATGGAAATTTATTCATTGAAATAAATAAAACTAGTCTATTAAGGTAGGTGTTTCGCGACAATACTAGCAAAAAGTTAATGCTAGAGTATACTAGCTGCAAGGCCCACCTTCGACGGCCCTCTTGATAGCCAGGGGACAATGCCCCCCCCCTGAACCCCCACCCCCCGAACCACACCCCCACCCACACCACGCACCCGAGAACCATATCACCACCCCTGCCACGCCCCCAGGACCCCCACCACCCTAGACCCACCGTTACCCCCGCCACGCACCTGGACAAAATTTGGTTGAGTTTGGTCCAAGAGCAAGAATTTTCATTTTTTGACTCTCCCCCCCCCCCCCCCCCACCCCATTTTGGGTGGCTAGTTTTTTGAATTTCTAGCTCTCTAGAGGCCCACAGATTATGTATACAAAATTTGGTTGAGTTTGCTCCCCCTCCCCCCAAATCCCCTTTTGGGGTCAAAATATCAAAAATGTTATAAACGTAAGTCAGAAGAGACATCTGATGCAAATATGAGATTTCGTAATAATCCCTTCAGCCGTTTTTACGTGAATCATGAGCAACTTTTCGCGGAACCTACGGAAACAGACATTCAGGAATTTTGTTGAAAGTGTTTTCGTTCATAACTTTGCTTGAAACTTGTGCAACCAAAATTTGGCGTGATTTGAACCAATGTACAGACAAAATCTTAATTTTATATATATGTATATAGGTAGAACAGACAATAAGGATTCATAATTCATAAGCCCAAAAGTTGTTGCTGTTTATGTACCACTAGTAGCCAATCCCGTGCTCGTTTGACAAATCTGGCAACACTATCCGAGCTTGAATATTTTTATCATAGAAATGACAGATAAAATACATTATAAAGGTCGATTATCAAAACAAAAACTTCTTAATAAGCGATTGCTAAGGAAGCGAAAAAGTACTAACGTTAACCCACTTTTTAGGTTAAATACATGCGTTCTTGCCAGCTTCTTTTTAGTGTAAATTTTTCATTATACATTTTTAATTATTTATCTACTCTTATTAAACGAGCAAAAATTGTTTGTTTGTATCTTAGTTCTATCTTGAAAACGGCCCTAACAATTTTGATGAAATTCAAGGGTTAGGGGGTTTTTGGGGTGACAATTCGATCTGTCACGGTCTCATTTTCGGCAAAATTGTTTTTGATGGGTTGTTTCGTAATCAAATTAATTATTCTCAGGTAGACAAATCCCAATCTTAGGGTTATAAAAAAGGTTTCCCTTTTACTTTTGTGCCCAGACAGACAATGGGTTGGGCTAATTTATTGTTCTCAAATGTCTTGAAGAAGTATTGTGATTGTGGTTTTTAACATATTTTGTTCTCCCTAAACGTTAGAATTATTAATAAACGTTTTATAATTGTTTTTATAAAGAACCTTATTTATTTAATAGAATAAAAAATAATCAAGAATTTATTTAAAAATATCTTTTTCATGTCTCAATTTTCTGAGAAAAATAACACATTTTGATAGGTTTGATTTATTAACAATTAGATGGATAAAAATGAATCATGTGGTTGAATCAAAACAGGTGCAGTGGTGGGGGATCCGGGGGTAGGGAGAGGTTTCGGGGGTGAGGTTGAGCTGGGGGGGGGGGGCGGTACAGTGGGCGAATACTATATATATTTGTATTTTTTTTAATTTGAAAACGGCTCTCAAATAAAAATCGACATTTTTATCAGAATTTTAAATTAAAAATAATATTAAAATAAAGCTTTTAACTGAAGGAAAAAGTTACCGAGCATCGCTCGGTGGCTCCAGGTACTATATATAAATAAATAAAGTGCAGAGGGGCGTCATTTATTCTATTTCAACGAATGCAGTTTGAACAAGAAAGCTGGAAAGTGCAAGCAGGGTGAGTGAATTTGAATTTCGCGCTCTTTTATTGTGCGTTGCTAGCTACACATAGAATCCAGCAAGTACATATGTGTCTTTTTTTATCTATGGCCGCTGAGTCGTTCATTTCCATTAATAGAAACGTTACCCGAATGGCATGCTAATAAATTTCCAACCACGATTATCTAATTGTTTCTGGAAATTGTGTTGTTCAAGTTCTTGTTGGCCGAGAATGTCTGGCTTGGATGTGTACCTGCGGCTGGAGCAGAAGGCCAACCAGAGCGACGAGCTCATCAACGATCTCAAATACGAAATCGAACAGATTAAAGCCCTCGCTCCACACCCCGACAACAACAACAACAACCAGGCACTCATCAGGGAGAAAATTAACAAATATAAATTAGAAAATGCCCGGCTACAAAAAGAAGTCGACCAATGGAAAAAGAAATTAATACAAATTGAAACAAAAAATGGAATTAAACAGGTACAGACAGACAGCAGGTACTTTTAGATTTATTCATTGTTTAAGAAAACTTAATTTGAAAAGGCCAACAATCAAAGATCCAATTGCTCCTTTGTTGGTTCAATTGTTTCGCAACAACTAGCAAAATATATTTCTCCTCAGCCCTTGAAAACGACTCCAGAAATAGGTGTAAAAACGTCATGCAAACTGATGAGACCTTCTCATCATTGGCGAAGTTAAGGGAGTTTTCCTAGGAGGGGTGGGGGGGGGGGGCAGCTGATTAGCCACCACAAGGTTTCAATATCGGTAATCCGGTCGGCAACCTTTTGAGACGGAAGAGCCAAAAGTTACAATTTACAAAATTTCCCACTTTTTAAAGAGCCACTAATATTTTTGTTTCAATATTATGGTGATTTGATTAGGGTTAGGTATATAAATTTGATTTTTGATTTAAAATAAATATGAAATAATATTTATTCATATAAAAACATACAAATGTTTCTCACAAAACATATTAAAATATTTTATCTAGCTCTGCTAGAATAATAAAATTAGTAATCAAATAATATAACTATAATTATTGAATAATAGATAGTTATATCAATGGGAGCATTGGCCTTGTATGCCTTTTGAAAGTTTGGTTAAATTGACTCATAACTTGTTGTTTTCAGTTTCAAGCACGACTCTAGATTTTTATTTGTTAGTTGACTACTTACTTTACTTTTTATTTTATTTATTTGCTATATCTTCTCCTCAGCTTAGAAAACAGGAAGTTGCTATTGAAGACATATGTAGGAAGCATAGCCATGTACGGGTGTGAAACCTGGACAATTAGAAAAGCGGAGAGAAAGAGATTAGAGGCTTTCGAAATGTGGTGCTATAGAAGAATGATGAATATCAAATGGATGGATAAAATTACAAATGAAGAAGTTCTTGAAAGAATTGGAGAAAGAAGAACCTTGTGGAAGAGTCTGAAGAAGAGAAGAGGTCAGATGATGGGGCACACACTGAGACATGGGGGACTGCTTAGGGGATGATCATTTGGAGGGGGAGGTGGGAAAGAAAAGGGGAAGGGGCAGATTAGAATATTTCAACCAAATAATTGGGGATATGGGATGCCAGACATTTAGAGAGGTCAAACAGCTGGCGGGAGACAGAGTCGAGTGGAGACGGATTGTTGCATCAAACCAGTCTTAGGACTGTATACTCAATGATGATGATGATATCTTCTCCAGGAGTTTGCCCTGAGAGCGCCAGCAATCCTAGCAGTTCTTCTTTTGGACCCGACGAAAAGGGTAACTTCGTCGGTATCTTTTATGTCATCCATATCAAGTGATAAAACAGAAGCCAATTGAATGTCTTCCACTTGCATATGTGTTACATTGGAAGACATTTTAGCAGCTCTATCTTGAATTGAAAGTTTTTGCCGAGAGTAGCAGAATTTTTATATATTGAAGGAGACAATAAAAGAGTGTGTCTTCTGCTTGAATTATAAATTTTATTTATTTATTTTATTATTTATGAATAACGAATCGTTATAAATAAATAAAATTTATAATTCCAGCAGAAGACACACTCTTTTATTGTCTCCTTCAAGCTCTATCTTGTACTCTTTTAGCAGACACTGGCAAATCTTTGATTTTCCTCATAATTTCAGTTTTGTTTTTGAAATCACGAAACAGTTCTTCAGCTCCAAGTATGAAATAATCTTTGACGTACTCACCATCTGTGAATGGTTTCCTTCTTTTTGCAATTTGTAGTGATATTGCAAAGCTTGCCAGATTTACATTATTTGAAGATTGCGCCCAATTACTTAGCATAGAACTCGACAGTTGTTTTTGAAGCTCTCTTTAACAGTTTTTTTCTGTGCGTCACCGGTTGGATATTTAGCAGTGAATCGGTATGTTTTAGTAGTGGAATGTCTCACCAAATTTGACTTCTTATTGTCTCTACTCCACCTGTTCTCTGTTGAGTGTTTTTATCCTGTTTGCGATAAAAAAAAATTTTCAGGATATTTTTTTATGATTTTTGAAAATAAATTAATATTATTATTAATAAATTTAAATTTAGGGAACGAAGAAAAGTTTATTTTTATTACAGACAAAAGGATCAGCCGGGGCTCGAATTATTATTAATATTTGCGCATGGAACTGGAGAGCCGCAGGTTGCCGACCCCTGGATTAGAGAGATCAACTAACTTTTTATTGTCCCGATTTTAACAGGAAATAATTCTGTTATTATTGCTGGAATACCTTTATTGGTACTCCAATATTATTACCCTAATCTGTGTTGTGGAAATTTTTCTGCAAATACTTACATATCAGGGTGGTTAATAAAACACTTTAGCTGCACACTGCTGTAGCTGCTGCAAAGCATGCTACCCAAAAATGCCACACAGAATGACGTTGTTTTTTTTTTGATTAATTCAAATTAAATTTTTCTCTTTTCTTTTCTTTTCTTTTCTAGATTCCTCTTCCCAACCAAATTTCAGATACAAAAGTTGCCGCCGTCCCAAATGAAACATCAAAAATAGAAACCGTCCGGACGACATCTGAAGAAGGGATCAGCAAACAAGAGAAACAGATTGAGAATAAAACTAAAAAAGAGAAAATAAAAACGAACAAGCAGTCGTCCAAGTCTGAGAAAACGGCGACGACGACTGAGGAACTGGAGACCATTGACATTTCCAGATTGGATTTACGAATCGGACGGGTTCTTTCGGCGAACAAACATCCTGATGCGGACAGCTTGTATGTCGAGCAAATCGAAGTGGGCGAAGAGAAACCACGCACTGTCGTATGTACATTGGACACACTCTCTTCTATTTAGATTATAGACCAGTCAAATTGGGTTTTTATCAGGAAAGTTTTGGCGTAGTTGTGATTTTTTGCATATACCGTGCATAGACAGTCTTATAACTCAAAAACAATGCATTATATGAAAAAAGTTTCAAATAAAAGTTTATTTATATCAAGAGGGAAACTAAACTAGGCTATTGTTTGTCGACCTAGAACAAGCTTTCAAGAGTATTTCAAGGTCAACTTCTGTTTTTTAAATAGAACCCTATATGTTTCTGTACATATTCTGAATCTACAAAAAAAACTGAACAACTTTTATTTGAACTATTATTTTATACGACATCAAATAAAAAAAATATTAAATCAATTAGATCTCAAAAAAATTCTAATAATTATTTTTAACAATTATTAACTTAATTATCAAATAATAATGATTAAATAATTAATTATTAAATTGAAAAAGTCACAACAATGAAAATAAGTGTTTATAATGATATTAAAACTTCATTATACTTTAGATTTAAGAGATTATTTTCTACTTAATAGAACTAGTTGAAATTTTTGAGTTTAAAAATGTTTCACCCTCCCAAGCTTCATTTTATCGTATTGTAAATATGTTAAAAACAACAACAAATGTAAAGGCTATGAAGAAACTGGAACAGACCAAAATATGAAATTGAAACTGGAATTCATCCCGAAGAATTGCAATACACTCTGGAATGTCACAGAACAGTGTCGAAAAATTATTATTAAATTAATTATTTAATCATTATTATTTGATAATTAGGTTGAATAATTGTTAAAAATAATTATTACGATTTTTTTGAGATCTAATTGATTTAATATTTTTTTTACTTGATGTATAAAAAAATAGTTCTAATAAAAATTGTTCAGTTTTTTTTCTAGATTCAGAATATGTACAGAAACACATAGGTTTCTATTTAAAAAACAGAACTTGACTTTGAAATACCCTTGAAAGCTTGTTCTAGGTCGACACACAATAGCCTAGTTTAGTTTCCCCCATGATAAAAATAAACTTTTATTTGAAACTTTTTTTCATATAATGCATTGTTTTTGAGTTAAAAGACTGTCTCAAGATAAAAAAAACTCGCCCGGTATATGTAGAAAATGCAAAAAAATTCGAAAATTTTCATTTTTTGGCGTTTTTTGCTTATAACTCGGAAACTATCAACTTTTCGTAAATAGCCTTCCTATTCAAAATAAAAGTTCATAAAATTTCCTACTAATTTCAATTTTTAGGTTTTTTAAAATAAAATTTACTACAAATTTCATTATTTAGCTTTGTCCTTCGACCAACCGTTCGGGCTCAAGCGCAAAATCCAAGTTTTCGACCTCGGCAGCCCGGGGGGATCACCCTAAAACTCGCACTTTTTCGATATTTTCCCATTTTGACCATGAAGGAGCACGTTTTCGACAAAGATTTGAATGTTTACTTGGACGACTTTATTGATAAAACTCTTAGATTTGTAGATATCCAGCATTTTCCATGACACTTTGAGGATTCGGATTATATCCTATCATAGAAAATGCTGGATATCTTCAAATCTAAGAGTTTTATCAAAAAGTTGTCCAAGTAAACAAACTTTCAAGTCAATAAAATTTCTTAGAGAATGTGACAGGAATCAAGTTTCTAGGATGACTGTTTTTCACTTTATAAAGGAAAAAATTGCAGTTTTTCAAAACTTCGACCTCTGCGGCACGGATTACCATTTAAGATGGGGGGGGGGGGGGGGGGGCTGCCGGGCTCGAAAACTTAGATTTGGTCGGAGAAAAAAAACCTAAATTATAAAATTTGTTGGAAATTTAATAAACTTTTATTTTGAATAGGAAGGTTATTTACGGAAAGTCGATACCGGCAAAAAATGGAAATTTTCACCTTTTTTTGCATTTTCTACAATGTTGCGTCACGAAATTTTGGTGGGAGACCTCAGATTTGGATTCAGCGCCCCAAAAAACATATATATGCAAAAATCAGAACCACCCAAAAACTTTCTCCATAGGGCCCCATTTGATCTCAATTTGACTGGACTATTAGTTTTAAAGATCACTCTTTTAAATTTTTTGCACTTATCTGCATATTTATTCTGTTTGTTTGTTTATTTGCATTAAGCGGAGGACAACATCGTCGATTTCTTCCGATGGGTGAACCGCGATTGGAATTAGGTGTACACGTCTTTGGAATTATTAAATAATACCCCATCGTCTATTATCTTCTACTTGAAAATGAAAGTGGAAGTAGGTGTACACGATATTAGGTCGCGGTTCACCCCTCGATTTGTTCTAATGTATCATCAACTCTAGTACTTTCGGCAAACTAAATCTTTTCAATTAAGTTAAAAAACATTAACGATAAAAATAAACTTGATATAAGTATTAATTTTCAGAGGAAAAGGGACAATAATAAGTGTTATAATTAAAATTGAGTTTTTATCTTGAGACAGTCTTATATAACTCAAAAACAGTGCATTATATGAAAAAAACTCATATAAAAGTTAATTTATATCAGGGGGAACTAAACTACGCTTGTTTGTCGACCAAGAACAAGCTTTCATGGGTATTTCAAGATCACGTTCTGTTTTTTTAATGGAAACTTATATTTTTCTTTACATTTCCTAAATTTACAATAAAAACTGAACAACTTTCATAAGAACTATTTCTTTATACGCCATCACATAAAAAAAATGTTAAATCAATTAGATCTCAATAAAACTCCAAATAGTAATTATTCTTAACAATTATTCAACTTAATTATCAAATATTTAATTTTTAAGTAAATAATTCAATAATAATTAATAATTCAAATATTTAATTATTAAATTGAAAAGTCACAACAATTAAAATAAGTGTTTATAATGATATTAAAACTTCATTGTACACGGATTTAAGAGATTATTTTCTACTTAATAGATTTATTTAAAAGTCTTGAGCTTAAAAAAGTATATTTCTCGTGTTAATCCAGTAGATAGGTATATTGTATTACCATAATAAAAATGGAGAATTTTTTTTGTTGAAGACAGATTTTTCATCCAGAATACTTGCGGTACACTCTGGATTGTCACAGAACATTGTCGCAAAATTGTTAAATTATTTATTTAATAATTAAATATTTGATCATTATTATTTGATAATTAAGTTGAATAATTGTTAAAAATAATTATTATTTGGAGTTTTTTTTGAGATCTAATTGATTTAATATTTTTTTTATTTTATGTCGTATAAAAAATAGTTCTAATAAAAGTTGTTCAGTTTTTTTTTTGTAAATTTAGGAAATGTAACGAAAAATATAAGTTTCCATTTAAAAAACAGAACTTGATCTTGAAATATCCTTGAAAGCTTGTTCTACGTCGACAAATAAAAGCTTAGTTTAGTCTGCCTCTTGATATGAATAAAGTTTTATTTGGAACTTTTTTGCATATAATGTACTGTTTTTGAGTTATAAGACTGTCTCAATATAAAAAAACTCACATGGTATATATTTAAAAAAAAAAACACAATTTTATGGTCACAATCTAAGATTTTAGTGGAAAATATGTTTATATTGCATGCCAGAGGGCTTCATCCCTCGGGGAGGAGTTGAACCCGAGTAGTATCTTGCTTGCCAGGCAGTTAGTCTAATCCTCGAGATAAACCACTCCCGGAGGGATGAGGCCCTCTGACATGCAATATAAATATATCCTATACTACTAAAGCGCATTTGTGCCTGCCTCTGTACCTATGTTCGTCCTCCCAGGGATGGAGGGGGGGTGGTCCAGGGCTGGGGGTTGGCAGATACTAAAGTGTATTTCTTTCTGTGTCTGTACCTATATCCAGGGGCTACTGAAGGGCATTTGTGCCAGTATATATACCTGTTTGTCCATCCCTTAGGAAGTGGGGGTTGGGGTCCAGGGCATGGGGAGTCAGGGATGTGGGGGTCCAGGAGTACTAAAGGGCATTTCTCTCTGTATCTGTACCTATATCACATACTACTAAAAGGCATTTGTGTATGTCTCTATATATACCTATGTTTATATGTCCCCCACGGGTTGAGAGGTGGGGGTTCAGGGCGTGCGGGGTCCAGGTCTAGGGAGTCCAGGGGTAGGTTTATTAGGGTGGAGGGTAATCAGAAGTGGGACAGACGTTCCAGGATTTGGGAGATAGTCGGTGGGATGGGGATGGAGGAGAGGGAGTGTTCAAGTTACGGGGGTCCACGGGGCGAAGCCCCTTGGCTAGCAAGAGGCCCCCTGAAGTTATACACTAAAATCTTAGATTATGTTTTTTTAAATAATGTTTACAATTTTGTTAATTGTGTGTGTGTGTGTGTGTCAGGTGTCGGGCCTGGTTCGTTTCGTGCCGCTGGAGCAATTGCAGAATCGGCTGGTTGTGTTGGTGTGCAATTTGAAGCCGGCCAAGATGCGTGGGGTCCTCTCGGAGGCGATGGTTCTCTGCGCGAGCACGCCTACCTGCGTGGAGCCGCTGGACCCGCCGGCAAACAGCATCCCCGGGGACGTTGTCAAAGCAGAGGGCTACGAGGCCGCCGGCCCGCCCGACGCCCAGCTCAATCCCAAAAAGAAAATCTTCGAGAGTGTCGCCCCGGACATGAAAACGGACGCCGATCGAGTCGCTCGATACAAAGATGCTAAATTGGCTGTTGTGGGGGGCAAAGGGTACCTGACGGCCAAGACGCTCTCCGGCGCGCCCATCAAGTAACGACTTCAAGGAAGGAAAATTCCCTTTTTTTTCAAAATGAACAGATAACTTTTCATATGTCGACCCTTTTGCTACTACCAGTGTGTAAATAATAATAATTATTGGTTATTATACAATTGACAATAAAATATTGAAAACATGAGATATTTTTTTTAATCTACTCTTATCAAAGAAGTTTCAGCTGAAACTACTACCTTGATTGCAAATTTTTATTGAAATAAACTCATGAGAATGTGCAATCCAAGTAGGTACATAGTTTCAACCGATGGGTGAACCGCGACCTAATATGCTGTACACCTACTTCCACTTCCACTTTTATTTCCAAATAATCCCAGTACTTCCAAATATTTCCATGAAATTCCAAGTAGAATCAGGCAATAAAAGAGTGTAACTTCTGTTGGAAAAATAAATTCTTAATTGATTTATAACGATTATAACGATAATTCGTTATAAATCAATTAAAAGTTTATTTTTCCAGCAAATTAAATTAATTATCGTTATAAATCAATTAAGAATTTATTTTTCCAGCCGAAGACACACTCTTTTATTGTCGCCTTCAATTTATAAAAATTCTGCTACTCTCGACAAAAAAGAACCTTTCAATTTAAATTAAAATAAAGGTTTTAGTTTCGGAAAATGCAATAAATCAGATAAAAATCATCATCATTGCCAATATGTGGTAAATTATTATTGAAGTTATTTTTTTAAGTATATTTTTAATAAATTTAAGTAACTACTTTTAGCTATTTTTTTTTTTTAATTTCATAATATATTTATTTTAAAACTTTCAAGTTTAATTTTGTTCTCTCTCTATTTTTATTATAACAAAATCTCTTCATTCATGAAAAATTTTATACATATTTCTTTGTAAGAATTATTTAATTTATTATAATGCAATTTTTGTGATTTATTTGATTCAATGAAGAGATTTTGTTATAATTACACATGGCTTTTGAAAATATTTAGTTCATTGCCAATATATGGGGTTAAATTATTATTGAAGTTTTTTTTAATTATATCTTATCTTTCCAGTGACTGTGCTTATAAATATGAAAAGAAAATATCTCCACTTTGAACACACTGCTCGACAAAAATTAAACAAACAAATTTCTCCTCGTAAACCTAACAATGGATTCCAATAGAGTTTTATACACTAATTATCATGCAATTTCTCGATTTTTCACAACACACGTCAGAGTTTTGAGATATTATCGATCAAAACGACGAAAAAAGGCCATTTTGACCCTATTTTCGAGTCCCATTAGATATTAAACAGCAATATTTTAAATCAAAATATTTTATTGACGTAATAGAAAACAGATTACTCTTTGATTTTCAAATTGCCACTTTTTTTAGCTCAATTAGTACTCGAGTTATAACTAAAAGACTAAGACCATATGTTTTTATCCTTTATAATCACGTAGTTTTAGCTTTTTAGTTATATCTCGAGTTCAAATTGAGCTAAAAACAAGTGGTAATTTGGAAATCAAAGAGGAAGCTGTTTTCTATTACGTCAAGAAAATATTTTGCTTTAAAATATTGCTGTTTAATATCTAATGGGACTCAAAAATAGGGTCAAAATGGCCTTTTTCGACATTTTGACAGATATCTCAAAACTCGTGTTGTAAAAAAATCGGGAAATTGCATGATAATATGGAATAGGAATAGGGCATGTACCACCAACTTGATTGAATCGGTTCAGAGGCGATTCGTCCGGCACATGGCGTGGAGGTTTCCCAAGCGGGTTCCGGCGGGATATGTGTGAGGTCCTGGGACTTTCTTCCCTTGAAAGTAGAAGGGAAATTTTTGATCTCAGATTTTTCATGGGGGCCTTCCACGGTAGCCTGACGATCCCAGGGCTGGATATCTTTTACAGAGTGCCTCGCCCTGGTTTGAGACGGTTCGAGTTTTTACTCGGAGCGACCCGGAGTGCTATCGCCGATTGCCAGATGTATCGTGACGGCTAATAATAATGACCACCTTATTGATTTTTTCTAGAAAGATGGCCCAGCCCAACCCTTTTTTCAGCGTTGATCTATTTATTTAATATTTTACCCAGTAGCCTATTTTTTTTTATTTATTGGCATCGGGCACAAACCCATTTTGCCAGCCAATATATTCACATTAACTCTACAAAAAACAAAACAAAAAATTAAAAAAAAAAAATAAATAAATAGCAACATTTCATTATTCGTGTCCATGATTAATAATTAAAGGAATCGTAGGGAGTTGGACAAAAAAATAATAAATAGCAACCTAAAAACTCATCAAAAAATATCACAGCCCAGTGATATAAGGAATTGAAGAACCAGCTTCCCTAGTTCTCCCCCTTCGGATATGCAGACAAGTAATATCTGAGCATTTGTAGGGAACTGTCTTTCCCCGAACCCTGTCATAAAATCGGTCTATTTTTCGTCGAGACAACCCACACCCAAGAAGGGCATGGTTAATGTCCCCCCGGGAGCTCGAATCACATCTACAGAAAGGGTGGTCTCTGAGACCAACCCTATGCATGTACTCGGGAGTCGTCGCGTGCCCAAGTCTCAGCCTATTAATATGTACAGACATTTTTCTGAACAGGTGATATCGTTCAAACCAGGGCTGAACCGGGATTCCCGGACACACTCTGAAGAAATGCCGCCCTTTGTCAGCACTGGATATTTTCCAGGAATTGTTCCACTCCTGATAGATTCTCTTCTTAATTAAAGACCGAACTTCATCAGCCGACAATTCGAGGGGCCAGGATGATCCCTCGGAAATCGCTCTCACAGCTAGACTGTCCACTCTCTCGTTCCCGTTAATTCCATCATGAGAAGGTATCCATAGAAGGGATACCTCCTTACCTGCCTCTCTAAGATTCTTGATTTCATCTAATATTTCAAGGATAAGATAAGATGTTTTCTTGTTTAGTGGGAATCCTTTAATGGCCGATATAATGGCTAACGAGTCCGTACAAATGAGAACATTCGTTGGATTGGGAAGCTTATGAGCACAATTCAGTGCCTTCAAAACAGCAAAGCATTCTGCCGAATAAATATTACTTTCCGCGGGAAGTCTATACATTTCATAAAGATTGTTGGAAGGACACCAAATGGCAGAGCCAACGTGGTGAGCCGAAACCTTCTTGGAACCACCCAGTAGCCTATATTCCCAGTCAAATATTTATTTTTCTTGACCATGGCGTTTTCCTGCCTATTTATTTATTTATTTTTTATTCCTTGACTGCAACTTCCTGTCTACTTATTTATTTATCTGTTTTTTAAATAATTTAACAACAATTTCTTCAAACCTAGTGACATATTCTAACTATTTATTTTTTGTTTTATTTATTTATTCTTCCCAGTGTATTTATTTATTTATTTTTATTGTTTGGATGACATGCGGTATTCCCCTTTTTTTTTTGTTATTATGATTTTATTCTTGGTCGCAGCTTTCTATAAGTTTCTCCTGTGGTCACACCCTCTGAGCCACTCAACCGGATCCTGAGTGGGAGGATCGAAGGGGAGATGTGGAGGCCCTTAAAAAAAATAATAATAATCAGCGTATAAAACTCTCCTTGAATCCATTGTTAGGTTTTCGGGAAACATTTTTGTCGAACAGTGTAATCAACTTACCGTACCACCAAAACATCAAAAAATCCAAACGTTTCTGGATAAATTCTCCTATTATTAATGGAAATTTGAAAAAAATAGTTGTTTTAAAAAGGAAATATAAAAGAACTACCAAAAGAAATGAATATTTTGAAAATAGACAATTATAGAAATTACCTTATAAAAAATGGTTCGTTTTAAAAGTGGCATGAATATTGTGAATTAATAATATATTCGGTAACCGTTTTTTTTTTTTTTTTTTTTTTTTAAGTGATAAAGAGAGAATTTCTCTCGAAACGTTTGGATTTTTAATAAACGTTCTGAGATTGTTTTTACAAAAGAATTGTATTTATTTAATAAGAAAAACAATCAAAAAAAAAAAAAGTAATTAAAGAAAGAAAATGGGTCGGGGGCTTAAGATATTTTTATAGAATATTCATTTTTTTTTTATTATTTTTATAAATAAATATGTTATAAATACAAAATCAATTTTTTATTTAATATACCGTTGAAGGTAAGTGGTGAGATCTTCGTACTGAAAAAAGAAAAGAAAATAGATATAAATATATAAGTAGTTGGGTTTAATCGAGGGGTGAACCGCGGCCTAAAATCGTGTACACCTACTTCCACTTCCCCTTTCATTTCCAAGTAGAAGACAATAGAATACAATAGATTATCTAATGAATTCCAAAGATGGTGTACACCTAATTCCAATCGCGGTTCACCCCTCGGGTTTAATTCTACACGAATGTATAAGGTTGAATTAAAATTAATTAAATTAATTGAACCGCGTAAATTTGAATAATTTCCAGGATTCAGCCTGCGAATTTTTTGCAGTTCATAAATCATTTCATTATTTTTGTTTTGAAAAGGAAAAATGAAATTTAGCATCTGGCGGTTGAATTAGAAGTGAACAATTTTATATTAAAAATCAAGTTTTATAATAGTCCACTCATTTGGTAGTTTTACTTGGAAAGTTTTCTGGGAGTTTTGAAAATGAGTAGTAATTCTATAGATTTCGATGTGCTCCTTCCGAATTTCAACTTTGCCGTTCGCGCCGCCATATTGGAAAAATGTCGCCTAAAAGCAGTTTTTTGACAATATCTCCTTTCTTAGTCATTTCACGATTAAAACATTTATATTCAAAATGAAACTAGAGAAAATTTTCTACAATTTATGTAATGCCCTTTTTTTCGTAAAATTAATAGTTTTGGCGTACGAGAGCCGTAAACCATTATACACTCGGGAGCAGCTAAATCGACTCAACCTCTAAGCGCGCATACAAAGTCGTTTTTCTTTTAAATGGCCAAGCCGATATTTATAAAATAAATATATCTTTAAAGCTTATTTATTTAGCTTTATATTGATATCAATTTCAAGCAAATCGGCTCATTACTTTTTAAATTATGTGATCTGAATGACAATGAAAGGAAAAAAGGGTGTAAAGGAAAGGAAAAGTAGGGATGTTCAAAATTAAAATAAAATTGACATTTTAAACATAACAAAGAAAATTTATTTTCTTAATAATTTGTGTTGCCCCCTCTAGCTTTTATAACAGCCCGCATGCGATCCTGCATCGACCTGATGAGTTTTTTTATAAAATCTTGAGGGATGCCTTCCCATTCATCTAACAAAGCTGTCTTAAGCTCATCAATGGTCGAAGGTACCGAATTTCTGGCTCGAACCCTTTGTTTGAGGTGGTCCCACATATGTTCGATGGGATTCATGTCTGGGCTTAGCGCTGGCCACTCTATGGTGTGGATAGCGACTTCGGTCATGTATTGCCGAGTGACCATCGCAGTGTGGCACCGGGCATTATCATGCATCAGTAAAAAATTTTCCCCAATAAATCCTTTATAAGGAACAACATGATGCAGAAGAATGTCAGCAATGTAACGGTCAGCTGTTAGACCCCTCCCCGGCCTCCACCAGGCACAAAAACAATATCTGTTTTTCCCTCCAGAGAAATGCCACCCCAAATCATGCAGGAACCACCACCATGTGACACTGTTTGAGAGAAACAGCATTGAGAAAATCGCTCTCCCTGACGCCTGTAGACCCGACTTCTCCTGTCACTTCCATGAATGCACACTCTACACTCATCTGTGAAAAGGACAGCCCGCCATTGGTCGATACTCCAATTGAGATGCTCTCGAGCAAATTGAAGTCGAGCTTGACGGTGACGTGAGGTTAATTTTGGCCCAGAGGCAGGTCTTCTGCAAGTGAGGTTGGCTTCCTTCAAGCGTCTTCTGACTGTCCACCGACTGACAGCCAGACCTCGAACTTCTCTCAGCTGCTGCTGGACATCGACACCAGTGAGGTGGCGGTTTCGGAGAGACGTCGTGACGATAAAACGGTCATCCCTCTCAGACGTGCACCGGCGGCGGCGGGTATTCGGTCTCCGAGTGAAGGCACCAGTCTCCTGAAACCTTCTGTAGACCCTTGAGACAGTAGACTGACTTAAGTTCAATTGACGAGCAACTTCTCTTTGGCTAAGGCTCTGTTCCAACAGAGCAACAACTTGAGCGGCAACTTCTGGCTTAGTATCCATGATTTTCTAAAAACAATTGTGTCAATTTGCGTAGATGTGTTCAGGTCAATTGCTGAAAATCGATTAATAAGAATAATTGGTTACATTGGTTTTTATAAGGAAATTGTAACTAACAAGTAGCGGCAGCTAGGAACAGCAATTTTTCCAGTTCAGCCATTCGGATCACATAATTTAAAAAGTAATGAGCAGATTTGCTTGAAATTGATATCAATATAAAGATAAATAAATAAGCTTTAAAGATATATTTATTTTATAAATATCGGCTTGGCCATTTAAAAGAAAAACAACTTTGTATGCGCGCTTAGAGGTTGAGTCGATTTAGCTGCTCCCGAGTGTACATCTGCGCCAACCCATGACATTGAATTTTAATGGATTATGTTTGAGAATTATAAAAAATCGCAGTTTTTCCTTCATAAAATGAAAACCACTCATAATAGAAACTTTATTCCTATCACATTGTATAGGAAATTTTGTTGACTTGAACGTTTATTCGGACCACTTTTTTGTTAAAATTCTTAGATTTATAGATATCCTACATTTCCGGTCGGGATTTGATTCGAATCTTCCAAAGCGTCAATGAAAATGTACGGATATCTATAAATCTAAGAGTTTTAACAAAAAATGTTCCAAGTAAACATTCAAGTCAACAAAATTTCCTAGACAATAAGACAGGAATCAAGTTTCTACAATGAGTAGTTTTCATTTTATGAAGGAAAAACTACAATTTTTGCAAAAAATTGCATTTTTTCAAAATTTCAACCTCATTGCTGCAAGGGTTATCATTATCTAATTAAAATGACACTTTGTTTTAATTGTAGAAAATTTAATCTAGTTTAAAAATGTATAGAATCGTGTTTGTCAAAAAAGGCGGAAAAAATCGAAAAAAGTAGGAATGAATCTTTTTTTTTTTTTTTTTTTATTGGCCTCGGGAACATAGATGCCCATTTAGTCAGCCGATCGTATTCGTTCATATTTCCATAAATTCGCCAGCCCTCAAATGCTGATCCCTAAGGCGGGCCGCTCGGGGGCACAGTAGGGCAAGCAGAGCATCCCAAACCGATCCCTCCGCAACCAGCCAAAGGGCATCACGAATGGCCGACGAATATAGAGCAATAAAGAACGTACTTGTTCATAAGTCCCTTCAATGAGGGATAAAACAGAAGACTTGTTTTAACAAGTTACCTAGTCTAACACCACTAGAAAAATTAATATATAGTAAAAATTGACTATGTGATGGAACCTATACATTTTTTATAAGCTATATATCTAGATAAAAATGCTAATAGATAAATTAATTAAAATATCCGAGTCAAGAAAGGATGATATCTAGCAAAAATATGTTTAATTATAGTTCGAACCCAATTGAAATTATGTGTTTGATGACTGTTTCTGCCAGTATGCCCCCGTCAGAGAGAGAAGCTAAGAGGACCCCTGCATAAGTGGGGAACTCAATTTCTTTTCTAATTTTAAAAAATAGTCGGTCTATTTTATGCCTCCGAAGCTCACAGCCTAAAAGAGCATGGCTTATATCTCCGTAAGACACATTATCGCACAAGCAGTAAGGATTATCCCTCCGACCGATTCTATGTAGATATGCAGGTGTAGTTGCATGGCCTATTCTAAGTCGGATTATGTGCACAATCACTTTTCTATAGGGTAGTTTTTTTTAGAGGTATAGAACTTCGAATTGAAATAAACACAAGAAAATCGTTTTAATGTCCATCAATTTGGCTTTATTGGAAGGATAATTTTATGCCATTAATGTTTAAATATGATTTCGGGCATGTGGCCGCCGCGGCTGGCTCGAATAAATCCAATTCTACAGGTCCAATTTTCAACCACTTTTTCGAGCATATGGGGCCGTATGTTGGCAATAACGCCACGAATGTTGGCTTCCAAGTCCCCTAACGTTTCTGGTTTGTTGGCGTAGACGAGCGACTTCACATATCCCCAAAGAAAATAATCCAATGGTGTCAAATCACACGATCTTGGTGGCCAATTGACAGGTCCATTCCGCGAAATTATGCGCTCATCGAATGTTTCCTTCAATAAATCGATTGTGACGTGCGCTGTGTGGCATGTAGCGCCGTCTTGTTGGAACCACAACTCATCCACATTCATGCCATCCAATTCGGGAACAAAATAGTCGGTTATCATGGCTCTATACCGGTCTCCATTAACGGTAACTGACTCTCCAGCATTATTTCGGAAGAAGTATGGCCCAATGACTCCACCAGCCCATAGAGCACACCAAACAGTCAGTTTTTGTGGATGTAATGGCGTCTCAAGGGTCTCATGTGGATTCTCTTCACTCCAAATGCGGCAATTTTGCTTGTGCGTTATTGCCAACATACGGCCCCATATGCTCGAAAAAGTGGTTGAAAATTGGACCTGTAGAATTGGATTTATTCGAGCCAGCCGCGGCGGCCACATGCCCGAAATCATATTTAAACATTAATGGCATAAAATTATCCTTCCAATAAAGCCAAATTGATGGACATTAAAACGATTTTCTTTGTGTTTTATTTCAATTCCGAAGTTCTATACTCTTCAAAAAAAACACCCGTTACATAGTTTCGATTTCTCAAACCAGGGCTGCACAGGGATTTTTGGACATATCCCGAATAAATGCCTGCCCTTTTCTGCGCTTGATGTTGACCAAATATTCTGCCATTCCTTGTAGATTATTTTTTTTAATAAGGAACGGACTTCACCGGGGGACAATTCTAGTGAATATTGAGTTCTTTCTGTCACACTTGATGCAGCGAGCCTGTCATACTTTCTCATTTCCTATTATGCCGCTATGGCTAGGAATCCACAGCATGGCGATATTACGACTTTGTGTTCTAACTGAAGGTTTTCTACATCTTATTCGAATCGCGACTCTATTGTCAAATATTGAGTGAAAATAATATTTGAACTTATATATTTCTAACTTGAAATAATGATATTATTTTCACTCAATATTTGACAAAAATTCCCTACATTAGAGTCGCGATCGAATAAAATGTAGAAAACCTTCAGTTAGAACACAAAGTCGTAATATCGCCATGCTGTGGATTCCGTAGCCATAGCGGCATAATAGGAAATGAGAAAGCAGACAGGCTCGCTGCATATATATTTCTAACTTGAAATAATGATATTAAATAAATTTTAATTTTCTCATTAATATATCAAAGAATAATTGATACGTCAACAAGAATTATTTTGACCGCGCTGATTTGAAAAAGATATTTTTATCTCGCGAGACTACTGCGGATTACGCTATTGGAGTCTGCGGAGTATTATTAAAAATATCTTTTTTTCAAATCAGCGCGGTCAAAATAATTCTTGTTGACGTATCAATTATTCTTTGATATATTAATGAGAAAATTAAAATTTATTTAATATCATTATTTCAAGTTAGAAATATATAAGTTCAAATATTATTTTCACTCAATATTTGACAAAAATTCCCTACATTAGAGTCGCGATCGAATAAAATGTAGAAAACCTTCAGTTAATTAATGGCAGGCATCTAACATACATGCTAATAGATCTAGCGCTCTGGACTGGGGAGATCGAGTATATAACATCTGAGATTTCAAATTCACTTGGTGATCCATCCGAATGTCTAGCGGGCTATACGCGAAATGACGTTGGATTGTGGCTAGGTGGATTACATCTTTTTCTCTCTTGGTCCAGACTTAATACTCCGCAGACTCCAATAGCGTAATCCGCAGTAGTCTCGCGAGATAAAAATATCTTTTTTCAAATCAGCGCGGTCAAAATAATTCTTGTTGACGTATCAATTATTCTTTGATATATTAATGAGAAAATTAAAATTTATTTGTGTTCTAAGTTTATTAATTTCATCAATAATCTCCAGGATGAGATAAGATGGATTTTTATTAATTGGAAAGCCGTTGATAGCTTTCAAAATACTTAATGAGTCTGTACATATCAAGACCTTGGTAAATTCAGGAATATTTTTAATATAGTGCAAAGCCTTTAATACGGCGAAGCATTCAGCTGAGTAGATGGAAGTTTCAGGTGGCAGTTTAAAAACTTGACTATATTCCTTATTGGGACACCAAAGAGCTGAACCAACGAAAGATAAATTCTTTGAGCCATCTGTGTATATTAAAACATAATCGTTGAACTTAGAGTGAATAAAGTTTAAAAATAATGAATTCATATTCGGGGTACCCTTTGTGTATGGGAGATTCCAGGTTGGAATTTTATAAATCTGATTGGAGTAATTATAATCAAAAATAGGAAATTTTGAAAATATTTTAAATTTAGGAATATCGTTATATATTAATGAAAGATTCTTATTTGATAGAGGGAAAGAATTTATCAGCATTTCGTCAGAAATGCTTAATTTTTTAACCAGGTAATTTAAGGATAACCATTTCCTCCTTAATTTAAGAGGCATTTCCTTGGCTTCAACCAATAGAGCATTGGAGGGTGAAGACATTAATGCTCCGGAACAAATCCTAGTGCATCTTAATTGTAGCTTGTCTAATATACCCAAAGTGGATTTAGAAGCATTGTCAAATAAGGTGCAGCCGTATTCAAAATGCGGTCTAATAATAGATCGATATAATAGAAGACAAGTTGCCGGATTTGACCCCCAACTCGTGTTGGTAATGGTTTTCAGCATGTTGATTTTCTTTTCCACTCTTTCTTTAATAAAATTCATGTGATTCCTCCAAAGCAATTTACTATCCAACACTACCCCTAAGAATTTTATTCTCGATAGAATCTCTATATTATGACTATCAAAGCTAATATGGGTCCCAATATCAAATTTATATTTTCTCGTGAATACCACGGCTTTAGTTTTATCCATTTCAAGGCTTAGCCCTAAATTATGTAAGATGATGTTGAGGTTGGATAGTGTATCTTTCAGGCGGTTTTCGTTAGTTAAAATTGATTGAGAAGATGTATATATAACGACATCATCTGCATATTGTAAAATCTTTACTCCAGGTGTCGTGCATGATTCTATTTCCTGTGTATATATAGAAAATAGTAGAGGGGCGAGGATGGTTCCCTGACCAATCCCTTTTGTTAAGATACGAGGTCCTATTTGATGATTTTTGTTTTGAAGATAAATATATCTTGTATGTACAGTACTTAATAAATAGTTAATTATTTTATAAGGGATCCGCATTTTTATTAATTTTTTAACTAAAATGTCTAGGTTGACATTATCATATGCACCTTTAATATCGAGAAATATAGCCGTGGTAAATCCTCGATACTCAAATGATGACATTATGTCATTATATAATATTGTTAAATTGTCGCACGTGCTTTTGCCACGTCTAAAGCCAAATTGTGACCTGCACAATTGGTTGGACGATTCGACCCACCATTCTAACCTATTTTTTAATATTAATTCAAATACTTTTCCTACACATGAGGAGAGAGTAATGGGTCTATAAGAAGAAGCAAAGCTATGGTCCTTATTAGGCTTCGGGATCATGACAACTCTGTGTGTTGACCAAGATGCAGGGTAGGTGTTATTTTCAAAGAAATAATTAAAAAAATCTAGTAATTTCCATTTTAAGATATTGGGGAGATTTTTTATCATGGAGTATGATATTAGATCCAGGCCAGGAGCAGAGTCCCTTTTGGAATTGACTGCGTTTAAAAATTCCTCAAAAGTAAATTCACCGTCAAGCAGTGGATTTGGATCAGAGTTCTGACCAGATAGGAAATTTATTTTTGTTGCCACAGTGGAAGGGGCAATAGAATCGAAAAATTCTTCCATAATATGGTCTGTATTTGGGCCTAACGATGGAGAGTAAATATTTTTAAATATTTTTATTTGTTTCCAAATATCACTATCAGGAGTATTTTTGTCGATTTTAGAACAAAACTCCTTCCACTTAGTTCTCTTTTTATATTTTAGGGTCTTTTTGGTCAGGCTGTCGGCCTTTTTGTATTCAATATAATTTTGAAAGTTTACATTTTTTGAGAAATTTTTATATATATTTTTCCTCTCTTTAACCACTCTTGTGCACTCAGGATCCCACCAAACGGGTGAGGGCCTATAAAACCTGTTGTTAAGAATGGCATTGGGGCTTGAGAGGGATGCCGCATTCTCAATAGATTTAATTAAAATATCATAATCACTTGGTTCTATATTATCAGAGTTAAATTTTAAATTATTTAGTGATCCATTAAAAGAAGGCCAATCAATGTTTCGAGTATTAATCCTTTTATTTACATACATATTATTTTTTGTAGACGAGTATGTAAGTTCGATAAGGATTCCAAAGTGGTCACTTCCAAGAGGTTCGTCTATAAGCGACCATGTTAACTGGGGAATTAAGCTAGCGGAGGCTATAGTCAGATCAACTGGCGAGGTATTTCTGAAAGGGTGGCCAATCATTGTATTCCTTCCATCATTGAGAATTCCAAGAGAATCTAAGTCTATGTTTTCAAGAATGTTTTTCCCTGCAGAATCTTCAAATGAACAGCCCCAAGCTGGTGAGTGGGCGTTAAAATCCCCGCAGATAATATAATCACCAGATATATATGTTGAGTAAGAGCTAGCCAATTGTTTTGACCTATGATCGTCCCTGGGGGAGCATATATAGATATGAGAGATATTTTTATTTTATTTAACATTATAATCTCAATCGCCACGACCTCAAAGTTTATGTTGGCGTGATTGATATTAATTTAATCTATCAAGTAGAAAATGTTTTTCTTGGTTAAGCCGGAGACTTGAATAACTCGCTAACGAAAAGTTATCCTTTTTATTATAAAACCTATCATTTCTTCACAAATGTCAAAAACACATGTTTAAATTTAAATTGCCTTCTCTTGCCTTTACTTACATTTTATTTTATTTTACTTTCTACTCTCTAAATTTCGCATATAGTATGCGACATTTTTAAATATAAATAATTAAATTCATGCCAAAGAAATGGCTTAAATCTAAAAATAGTAATTATGAAAAAAAATAAAATTTACTATAGAAATAATTTTTATAAAAAAAAAAATTAAAACCGACTTCAAAAAAATTAAATGCAACAAATAAAATAATAAGAACTCAAAAAATCAAATAAAATACACTAAAAGGTATAAAATAATTATCTAATTTAGTTACAACTAAACGAAGAAATATTAACATGAAATCACTTTTTGAAGTCGGTGCCAAACATATACATTTTTTGAAACGAACTCGACGGATCTTACCATAGAGTACTCTATGGATCTTAGTATGTTTGGCGGGTAAGCTCGCTTATATAATTTGTTTGGAACCGACTTCAAAAAGTGATTTCATGTTAATATTTCGTCGTTTAGTTGTAACTAAATTAGATGATTATTTTATACCTTTTAGTGCATTTTATTTTTGAGTTCTTATTATATTATTTGTTGCATTTAATTTTTACTTTATCCAATGCAAAGCATGGGTAAAGTATTGTAATCGCTCTCGGGGCAAGCGTGGCTTCAAAGGGTCCTCGAGGTAAAGACTACGGAACCCATGGACTCAATTAAAGTCACAAATTGTAGTATTCAATTAGGTTGAATTTTAGCACGTGACGGTTTTGCCAAAAATTACATGGGGTCTCGTCGAGAGGCCAAAAAGTGCGATTTTTTCATTTAGTGCGTGCGGATGGATGTATGTATGTATGGATGGATGGATGGATGTTATCGCTTTTTTGGCCCACGATTTTTTCCACACCGTTGCACCGATTGAAATGAAATTGAAAACCTACCATTAGTTTAATAAAATGAAGCGCTGATTAGTTTTTGGTACATATCGGCCCACAAACATTAGTACTTTATTTCAGTACTTTTTTAGTTTTTTCTAAATATCTTGAAAATGACTTAACCAATTTTGATGAAATTTAATATCCTAATTAAGTACCTTGGGGACCACAAAAAAGGTTAAATAAAGTTTTTAGTAAAATTATATTTTAAAGTACTTTACTCTAGAGTAAGATGGTACTTTTTTAATTTTTTAAATTCTTTAAAATTTATTCATTTGAAAGTTTTAATATAGCTCATTTAGCCTTGCTTAAGTAAGAATGGATAGGCTTCTCTCTGTGAAATGCTAAAAATTTGGGAGGAATTTTATGAGTAACCATAGCAACTGCGTTGTTTTCTTATCCGTTACCTTTGCTGAAGACAGAGAAATCGATTTTAAACCAAAAATAGCGATTGATTCTCATCTAGTACTTGAGGAATAATCATTCTATATTGGATTTTTGACGTTTCGGTTTTTATTAGTAACCATTGCTGAAGACATAGAGAAATCGATTTTAAACCAAAAATAGCGATTGATTCTCATCTAGTACTTGAGGAATAATCATTCTATATTGGATTTTTGACGTTTCGGTTTTTATTAGTAACCATTGCTGAAGACATAGAGAAATCGATTTTAAACCAAAAATAGCGATTGATTCTCATCTAGTACTTGAGGAATAATCATTCTATATTGGATTTTTGACGTTTCGGTTTTTATTAGTAACCATTGCTGAAGACATAGAGAAATCGACTTTAAACCAAAAATAGCGATTGATTCTCATCTAGTACTTGAGGAATAATCATTCTATATTGGATTTTTGACGTTTCGGTTTTTATTAGTAACCATTGCTGAAGACATAGAGAAATCGACTTTAAACCAAAAATAGCGATTGATTCTCATCTAGTACTTGAGGAATAATCATTCTATATTGGATTTTTGACGTTTCGGTTTTTATTAGTAACCATTGCTGAAGACATAGAGAAATCGACTTTAAACCAAAAATAGCGATTGATTCTCATCTAGTACTTGAGGAATAATCATTCTATATTGGATTTTTGACGTTTCGGTTTTTATTAGTAACCATTGCTGAAGACATAGAGAAATCGACTTTAAACCAAAAATAGCGATTGATTCTCATCTAGTACTTGAGGAATAATCATTCTATATTGGATTTTTGACGTTTCGGTTTTTATTAGTAACCATTGCTGAAGACATAGAGAAATCGACTTTAAACCAAAAATAGCGATTGATTCTCATCTAGTACTTGAGGAATAATCATTCTATATTGGATTTTTGACGTTTCGGTTTTTATTAGTAACCATTGCTGAAGACATAGAGGAATCGACTTAAAATCAAAAATAGCGATTGATTCTCATCTAGTACTTGAGGAATAATCAATTCTACATTAGATTTTTGACGTTTCGATTATTATTGGTAACCATTGCTGAAGACATGGAGGAATCGACTTAAAATCAAAAATAACGATCGATTCCTCCATGTCTTCAGCAATGGTTACCAATAATGATCGAAACGTCAAAAACCTAATGTAGAATTGTTATTCCTCAAGTATTAGATGAGAATCGATGGCTATTTTTGATTTTAAGTCGATTCCTCTATGTCTTCAGCAATGGTTGCCAATAAAAGCCGAAACGTCAAAGATCCAATGTAGAATGGTTATTCCTCGACTCTTAAATGAGAATTATTTTTGAATTAATTTCAATATGAACTACAAATTGCAAGTGATATCTGATTAATAATAAAGGAACAAACATATTAATATTTCAAATGAATTTGGATAAAGTTTAGCAACGATCCGTTGCAGTTTATTTTGAAGTCGGTTTTATTTTTCTCTTTTTAGTGATGTTATTAATAGTGACAATACCTTGCATTCATCTCGTAAGAGAAAGATTCGGGTGAAGTAATCAGAAATGGATAATACAATTCAATTCATAAATATAGAAATTCTCTCGAAACGTTTGCGGGTTTTAACGGAATGTTTTAAGATTTTTTTTATAAAAGAATTTATTTATTATAATTTCGATTATTTGCTCATAAGAATTGGAGATTTACGTTATTTCGTCATTGATCATACTCATAACTTGACCAAATTAATATGTGACCACCCCTAAGGTAACCACTTTCCAACAAAAAAAAAGAATCATCGAAATCGGTCCACGTGGCAAAAAGTTGTCGCTGAACATAAATAAAATAAATAAATAGTTAGGTATCTTGACTATCTTGGAGCTATACTGATCCAAACGCAGAAAGAATCATTAAAATCGGTTCATAAACAAAGAAGTTAGGTATTCCTGAACAAACATAATAAAAAAGGTCCAATACCAATGAAAAAAAAAAACGGGATCAATCGGAAACTATACTGAACCCAATGCAAAAAAATAATCAAAATCGGTTCACAATTGGCGAAGATATCAGGTAACATAGACACAAAAAAAAATTCAGTCGAATAGAGAACCTCCTCCTTTTTTGAAGTCGGTTAAAAAATAAACGCTCTCGGTGCAAAAAAAGATTATTACATAAATTGTAGGAAATTTTCTCTAGTTTTATTTTGTATACAAATGTTTTTTTCGTGAAATGAGTCGAAAAGGAGATATTGTCAAAAAACTGCTTATAGGCGCCATTTTTCCGCGAACGGCAAAGATACGAGGTGGCAAAGTTGAAATTCGGAAAGAGCATATCGAAATCTATAAAATTATTCATTTTCAAAACTCCCAGAAAACTTTCCACCCGGGTAGATTGGCTAGCTACGAAATAATGGACTACGGAGACTAGTACCTCTTGCTGTTTGTTGGCAATTTCCCTGGTTAGGGTGTCGACTATCCTCTCGTACTGGCGGCGCGTCACGCAGTCCCTCTCCATCTTGAACAATTCCAGCTCGCTGTCATTGCGTCTCTTTATTAACGCAGCCAGCTTCGGGGCTAGGACTTTCATGCGGGCCTCCACTTCCGAATTCGTCAACGGCAGTTCCACATAATTATCTTCATGTTGGATGGCAGGGGCATCCTCGGGGACGGCTACGGAACTCCCGCCTGGCACAACTACAAACGGCATTGGCGTCGCAAACGAGGTGGAGGCTGCCTCCTCAGACTGCGACGGGTCCAACTAGGAACACAATATCACTTACACTTAACACGCTTCTTGATAATCAAAAAGATCATTACAATTATTATATATTATATTAAAAGTTGGACAATTTAAGTGATTAAAAATAGAGTTTTAAATCCCACAAACATATTAGATAATTGTGGGATCGGATTGCTCTTCTTTATTTAACAGAACTTGTTGTCTAGGGTATTTTTCGTAATAAAAGGTATTTCAAATTGGTTAAATAATATATCTAATAATGCAGAAATTATGACTTTTATATACAGGTTAAATAAAATAAGAGGTTGAGATTCGTCTTATAGAGATGGAATTGCTGAGCCGATGTATATGGATAGATTCTGCCGCTTGCTCGTCCAGTGTCCATCGCTTTTACATCATCTGACAAACATTATTTTTTTTAAGGGTGGGAGTTAAAACAAGTCACGTGGTGGTGAAATTTCCCCTCCGAAAAGATTCCAACGGCCAAAGATTTCGGTTGAACACAAAATCACACGATTGTCAAAAAAGTCCAATATTTATGAAAGGGGGTGAGTGGGTGGGTTTCGGACATTTCCGATCGTGTTATGGGCGGATGTCTGATTTCCAAGGTGAGTCCCTCAATAAACTCGATAGCAGGAAATCCTGTGACCCTTTGCAATTGAGCTGAATATGAGCTTATTAAAAAAAATCAAAACGATTTATTTTCGTCTACATATATAATAGGTGAAGTAAAAAGTTCTGAGCCTTTTTTCTCTTTATTTCGACGATAAAATTAACAAAGTTAGGATTTTCCGATTTAGATCAAATATGCGCCGTTTTGTTCGATAACTTTTGTCCTTTTTGAAGGCAATCTCATAATTCCGCGGTTGAAGAAGTCCTCGTCCCTATTGATGAAAAACTTGACCAGCTCATTTTCACAAGCCTCTCTTGAGGCCAGTTTTGTACCATCAAGAAAATTTTGCAAATGCTTGAAAAGGTGATAATCGCTTGGTGCCAGGTCTGGGCTATACGGTGGGTGCGATATAACCTCCCATCCAAGCTCTCGGAGCTTCTGGCGCGTCGTTAACGATGTGTGCGGCCTGGCGTCCACTTGATGGAACACAACACCCTTCCTATTGGCCAATTCTGGCCGCTTCTCGTCGATCGCCTGCTTCAATCTGGTCAGTTGTTGACAGTATAGGACCGAATTGAGTGATTGGCCCGATGGGAGCACCTCATAGAGGGTGATTCCCTTCCAATCCCACCAAACACATTTTGGGCGTTAATCCCGGCTTGGTGATCGTTTGGGCCGGCTCACCGCGCTTGGACCACGATCTATTTTGCCTGTTGTTCTCGAATGTGACCCATTTTTCATCGCCAGTCACCATCCCCATCGCCATCGATTCAGCAAAAAATCGCAGGCATCAATTCGGTCCAAAAGTTTGTTTTGCGTCAATTCGTGTGGCATCCATACATCGAGCTTCTTCTTGAGACCAGCCTTATGCAAATGGTTCCAAAAGGTTTTCTGGCTAATCTTCAGTTCCTGGGCAATGGAATAAGTGCTCGCATGCCGGTCCGACTCGACAATTTCTATGATTTTATCAACTTTTTCGACGATTGGCCTACCAGAGTGTGTCTCATCTTCGACGTCCATATTACCAGAACGGAATCGTTGGAACCACCGCTTTGCTGTTGCATTCGATACTGTATTGGGTCCATAAACAGCACACATTTTTTTGACGGTCTGCTCCACTTTTTCCCTTTGGTCGTAGTGGTACTGAAAAATGTATCGAATTCTTTCTTTTTTTACCTCCATTTTGGAACACTCTAACACACAACTGGTTTCACCAAACTCAAAACTATCAAAGAACTTTTTTTAAAGCGTTATGTCACCTTTAAATCGCAAAAAAGATTGACCAGATGCGACGTATACATCGTGAGATATGGCTCATTAAAGCCACCTAACGGAAAAGGCTCAGAACTTTTTACTTCACAATGGTATTAGAATTCGGCAATTTAATTGATGAACTCAAAAATTGTTATTTAATTAAAAAAAAATTATTATACGATATTTATTTATATACCTATATGTGGTCCACTAGAAGGCTAGAAATGCAAAAACTGGGTGTGGGGGTCCAGGGGTGGGGCGAAGTACAGGGTTTCGGGGGTGGGATTTGGACGGGGTGGCATCGCTCGGTGGCCAGATACTTTTTAATTATATGTCATAAGGGTTTTTTTTCACCCCCTCGTCAATTGAACCCAAGTGCCAGTAACAGTAATCCGGGCCTGTGAGGTGTAATAATTACAAATAATCCATTCCATCCCGGATCTAAAAGATGACAGACACCCTTTTGGGATTTTCTTAGAAGATTTATTAGAATGATTAAAAAAAAAAAAAAAAGAAAAGATTCATTTTATTTCTAAAATAAAGTAGAAAATAAAAAGGTTTTCTTACCCAGATTAACGTTTCTTTCTCTTTAATGCTCTGGACATAAACATTACTTGAATATGGCGTTGTTGGTGGTGCATTAATATCGTGGATTAGCGTAACAGGTGGTTTAATTAAAATCTTTGAATTTGAAAGACAATTAAGTGATGATGCATCAGGGTTGAATTGAGAGCAGAGATGAGGATTGTCAGAAACTTCCTCCTGAAATAAAAAGTGGTCCCAATCAAGGGGCGAATTTGAATTATAGAATGAATTTTGGACAATTTTTTTATTTATTCTTATATGTATATTCATATTTCGTATGAAAAAGAGGTAGCGGGCTTCATTTTGATAAATTCATAGATTAAATCAATTTGCTAAAGATAACTCTCTCAGCTCAGTCTCAAGTAGATTAAAAGATTGAACTTTAAAAGTTTAAAGGGTTATTATATACCGAGGTGAGTTTTTATCTTGAGACAGTCTTTTTATACGACATCAAATAAACAAAATATTAAATCAATTAGATCTCAAAAAAAAATCTTAAGAATTATTTTTAACAATTATTCAACTTAATTATCAAATAATAATGATTAAATAATTAATTATTAAATAAATATTTATTAAATCGAAAAGTCACAACAATGAAAATAGGGGTTTATAATGATATTAAAACTTCATTATACGTAGGTACACAAATTTAAGAGATTATTTTCTACTTTTTAGAACTATTCAAATTTCTTGAGTTTAAAAAAGTTTATTTCTCGTGTCAATCCAGAAGTAGTGGAGGATTTTTTGTTGAAGACAGAATTGAAATGGTATTAATTTATGGTCAATGTGGAAGAAGTGTTATGGGGCTTCCATTGAAATGGATGCCAAGCGTTTTCCTGATAGGAATACACCCTCACAAGCTTCAATTTAACGTGTTGTAAATCTATTAAAAAAAATTCTGGGTGTGTCAAGCTTACGCACGACGGGAGTGAAACTTCTAGTATTCCTCTCTCTCTTTTCATTTCTTAGGTTAGTTTGAAGATTATAGGTTAAAAAACATGTAAATTTTTAAATTTAATTAAATACTAATTAATATATTAGAACAATGCAATCATGGTATGTCAACTTACAATTTCGGAGGCATTTGTTTTTTTTTGCAAATTTCTATTTTGCTGCTGCCTTATTGAATTTTGGAGAATATTGTGCTGTATTGGCAGGGAATGTTGGTAATAAATTTGTGCTGCATGTTGGACGTATAGTGGACCATCATTCGGACTCGATAAACTCGAAGTACACTTAGAAAACGGAATGATTTTACGTTTTTGTGATGGAATTGGAGCAGGTGTTATAGCTTCAGCTGCAGCAGATCGCAGAAGTTTTTGACGCTCTCTGTATGCTTTACTACGCACTGCACCCGTTTTAGCTGGAGGTTTCGGAGGCTTCGATTCCTTTTTCCGCTGTCTGTACCGCCTGCTGGCCTCTGCCCACTTTCCCCCTCGACGCTTGTTTGCACACGCTTCGGTTGTAGGAGGGACATCCCTACATCATATTTCACTGTTAGTATAATCTCGCCAATATGTTAAACAATCCTCTATTACCCTATTACAACAACAATACTATTTTGTGAGATATTTATCAACTCTTCTTGGTTATATTTACCTTATGTTAATGTCATCACTGTGTGAATCAAACTCTCCTCTTCTTTGGTGATTTTCAGGGGATATTTCCTCTTGTGTCACGGATGTGTTTATCACTTCTATCTCGTCACTACTCATTTTTGACACTAAAATTCTGTTCCTAATCGAATAAACCACAATCAATTATTATTATTTCACTCACGGAGCAATAGACTAACCAAGCAGTGTTTGTCTTGTCAAATTTGTTTATTTAAAACAGTCTAGGCAACTTAACTTATTAACTGTCCCTAGTTGGTGGCGCTTAAATATAAAATCAGGTATTTTAGATTTATATATATATTTTCTTTATTGTTATTACAATTCAATAATGACCTATTGCTTTGTTCCCAATTGTTTTTATTCAATTTATATTACTTTTCTAAAATATCATGTATTTTTTGGATTATTTTTTTAAATAAAGTTTAGAAATTAAGAATTTATGGAAAATATTTAATCCAAACAATATTATATATATGAATTCTATTATAATTTATGTCTTATTTATTTATTTATTTTCCATATTTGATTAACTATCTAAGCGAAATAGAAGTTTCGGCTGAAGCCATCTCAAGTGAGATTTTTTAATAAGAATATCTTATCGAAAAATGCCAATTTACTTAAATGGTTTCAGCACAAATTTCTATTTTGCTATTTAATTATTTGTAATGATAAGAAATATATTTTAAATTTCCCACTTCTATGTACATGCGCATCTGTGTGTGTGCTTTTTGATGACACTAGAGATCCCTTGAGTGCGGGGTGTGCGTTACGAAGTTCAGTCCAATCACATCAACTTCGCTATATTTATATATATATATATCATTTATCTATGGAGAGAACGTTCGTCAGTGGCTCCCTCACCTCAGTAAGCGGATACGGTGAGCGGTGGCGGGGGTTCCCGGGGGCGCGGTTACCGCCATCTAGCTATGGCATTTTTCCGTGACGGCCATGAGCCGGTTTTACTCCCGTCGTAGAGAATCCATGACGCGCGTAAAGAAGTTTCACTTCAAAAAGATTATTTCTCGTGTCAATCCAGAAGTAGTGGAGGATTTTTTGTTGAAGACAGAATTGAAATGGTCTTAATTTATGGTGAATGTGGAAGAAGTGTTATATGGGCCTACCATTGAAATGGATGCCGAGTGTTTATCCTGATAGGAATACACCCTCACAAGCTTCATTTTATCGTGTTGTAAATCTAGTTAAAAAAACCAGAAATGTAAAGGTTACGAAGAAACTGAATCAGGCCAAAAAACGAAATTGGAACTGGAATTCATCCAGAAGACTTGCTATACACTCTGGAATGTCTCAGAACAGTGTTGGAAAATTATTAAATTATTTATTTAATATTTAAATATTTGATCATTGTTATTTAATAATTAAGTTGAATGATTGTTAAAAATAATTATTAGGATAAATTAAAAGGAAACCACCCCCCCCCCTATCTAGTCAGTCTGTTCTTTGTCACAAAGAAAAGGATGCATGTGTTTAAATATGAGTGTGAACCCAAAGATGATTTTAATTCTAACTGGTTCCCAGCTAAGAAAACATCAAAAAATTTTCAATATCCATACGGTATTGACTCTATGAAAAGCAATATTTATAATTAAAAAAGAGTGATGATGAAGACCAAGTCTTCGAATTTATAGTCTCAAACAAATAAATAATATATACATATACAGATATATCATTTCGATATATATGTGTGTATGTTTATTTGCATCAAGCAGAGGACAACCTTTGTTTCTCTTTCATGTATTAATAGTTTAATAAAATCTCCAAAATAATTTAAAAGATTTTTTTAATTTTTTAATTTTATTTCCTCTTTGTGAAACACCACTATAACCCGTTAAATAATAATTCCTTTGTTTAATATGTTTCACTATAAACCAACACCGCTTTCCCTAAACTTTATTAATAGTTTACCTACCAAATAGTTATGTCACACACATTCGTCTAAATTTTCTTATTATCATCTTCTTTACCATTGTAGAAGCCCTGAAGAAGTCGGCAAAGTCGACGAAATGTTGGTTGATAAATAAAAAAAGTCACACATATAGTAAAAACTTGTCCTTATTTTCCTAATATAAACTTTAAATTTAAAAGTAAACTTGTGTAAAAATCTCAACTTTGAATTTTTCCCACGAAAACAATATTTCCATTACAACAGATAACTATGGAAACTTTCGATGTTTCTATTTGTTGTATTGTAATAAAAATAGCAAATGTTGATTGAATATAACGTACTAAAGGGCTCACTAGTTTCATCGAAGGCAAAAGGAATTGCTCCGAGTGGTTTGCATAGCAGGTGGAGAATTCTTCCGGGGGCGTTGTCGGCAGGTCCTCTTTACGAAGATAAATCTGAAAGACATTTAAAACTAAAGGTTTTATTATAATATATCATTTTTTTTTTAATTCAAATTTCGAATGCATTTTAGTCCAGTCAAATTGTGTTTTTATCAGGAAAGTTTTGGGGTAGTTCTGATTTATTGCATATATATGTTTTTGGGGAGCTGAATCCAAATCTGAGGTCTCCCACCAAAATTTCGTGACGCAACATTGTAGAAAATGCAAAAAAAAAGGTGAAAATTTCCATTTTTTGGCGGTTTTTCGCTTATAACTCGAAAACTATCAACTTTTCGTAAATAACCTTCCTATTCAAAATAAAAGTTCATAAAATTTCCTACAAATTTTATTATTTAGGTTTTTTTCTCCGACCAACCGTTCGGGCTCAAGCGCAAAATCCAAATTTTCGACCTCGGCAGCCCCGGATCACCCAAAAACTCGCACTTTTTTCGATATTTTTCCATTTTGACCATGAAGGAGCATGTTTTCGACAAAGACGACTCTATACATTTTTAAACTAGATTAAATTTGCTACAATTCAAATAAAGTTTCATCTTAATTGGTAATCCGTGCCGCAAAGAGGTTGAAGCTTTGAAAAATTGCAATTCTTTACAAAAAATCGCAATTTTTCCTTTATAAAATGAAAACCACTCATCCTAGAAACTTAATTCCTATCTCATTATCTAAGAAATTTTATTGACTTGAAAGTTTACTTGGACCACTTTTTAGTTAAAACTCTTAGGTTTATAGATATCCAGCATTTCCATTAATCTAAGACTCAATCTAGCAATTAAATAAATAGCACATAATTTTCCCCCTACTAACAATCAATCCAAGTGGTAGATTTAAACCTTTTCAAATCGTCTGGTGGAAAACCACTGTCCAATTTCTAAGAGCTCACTGATATTGAATATATTCAAAAATATATCCAAGTTCGGAGTTTTAATTGGTTTTCAGGCTCTCTTATCTTTACTTTTCTTGTCACCCTTTTCATTTCCACCTCAAATTCTCCTTACTAACAATAATCTTCAAACCTTCAAAACCGGAGTGCATAGACACCTACGTCTACACCCTCTCACTTAATCAACTTTCCCTTCTCTTCGGTAATGCAAGGGTCTTTCGAAATCCATAGGGGCTGCATCTTTACTGGTACACCCCTTCTTGCATTCGATTGCATTAAAAAAAAAAAATGACAGGATATGATCCGAATCCTCAGAAGGGTCATGGAAAATGCTGGATATCTATAAGTCTAAGAGTTTTAGCTAAAAAGTGGTCCAAGTAAACGTTCAAGTCAATAAAATTTCCTAGAGAATGAGATAGGAATTAAGTTTCCAGGATGAATGGTTTTCACTTTATAAAGGAAAAAAATTGCAGTTTTTCAAAACGTCAAACTCATTGCGGCGCAGATTACCATTTATTTATTTATTTATTCGAACGGAACAAATCCTTTTACATATTATCAGCATACATATTTAATTACAATTCAGTCTACTTATAACAGTATAATCTATCTTCCCAGAATCAGTTTTTAAATACTAACAAGAAAACAATTGTTAACGTCTAAAATTAACACCAATCAAGATGAAATTTGCTGCCGAGGTCGAAAATTTGGATATTGCGCCCGAACCCGAACGGTTGGTCGGAGAAAAAACCTAAATCATAAAATTCGTAGTTTATTTTATGAACTTTCATTTTGAATGGGATGGTTATTTACGAAAAGTTGATGGTTTTCGAGTTATAAGCGAAAAACCGACAAAAAATGGAAATTTTCACCTTTTTTTTGCATTTTCAACAATGTTGCGTCACGAAATTTTGATGGGAGACCTCAGACTTGGAATCAGCGCCCCAAAAAACATATAATATATGCAAAAAATAAGAACTATCCCAAAACCTTCCCCATAGGGGCCCATTTGAGCACAATTTGACTGGACTATAGAACTTTTTTTTGAATCCAAAATTTCAACTAGTGATTCTTATTATTTTTTTTTTACTTAAAATAATAATAATAATAATTAAAAAAAAATATATATATATATATATATATACAAACATATAATGGAGGGTTTTGGTAAGCGGGTAAGCTGGTACGGTGGTCAGCTGGCTCGGGTCGATTGTCTCGCAGGGCACTGTCCTCCTCTTCGCCGTCAGAAAGGGTTATTATCTGAGGGTCCTTCGCGTTTATCTGAATATAAGTAATAAAAACAAACAAATAAATAAACTGAATACGTTAAACTACTTTGAATTACTGCACCCCCCCCCCCCGTCACCTCCACCCTCGCCCCCCCCCCCCGTCCCCTCACACCCTCGCCCCCCCCCCTCACTCAAGCCTTGTAGTGGCCCACAGATTATGTGTATATATGTATAGGTATATAAATAAATACCCTATAATAATTTTTTTTAATTAAATAACAATTTTTGAGTTCATCAATTAAATTGCCAAATTCTAATATAGAAAAAATACGTTTGTGGGATTTAAAGCTCGATTTTTAATCAATTAAAATTGTCTAACTTTTAATATATATAATAATATTTGTAATGATCTGTTAGTGGAATTTAAAATTAAAAAATCAATTAATAACTATGACAGATCGAATCGGCAACACAAAACCCTCCTAACTCACGTGAATTTCATCCAAATATATTTAGATATGGCAAGTACTTCATAATGTTTTAAAATTATAAATTCGTGGTGTTTTTAAGGTTTCTGAAAACCTTTGAAAACAGATGTATTGTCTTCGTTAGAAAAAGAAATAAAACAAAGTATTCTAACGTTATATTCTTCACGAAGAAAACTTACGAGACGTTTTCGGCGGGATATAAGCACCATCGTCAGTCTGCATAGGCATAATCATAATACAGTAAATTATGTAACACGTGTCATTCTCAGATAAAAGAAGAAAAGAACTCACCTGCAAGCTCATAATATAAAATATGTTCTTGTCGTAGGAATGTCATTTTTCTTCTGTTAGCAATAATAACATGTTAATCAAAAAGCTGAGGTATTTTTGTTATTAATATAGTAAGTCAATACCAGTTATAATAACAAAATACCTCCAGCTTGATTGATTGAATGGTATTATTTGTAAAAAAAGAAAATGACATTCTACACAGACATATGTAATTCTCGTATTATGAAAAGCTTGGGTGAGTTCTTTTCTTCTTTTATCTTGAGAATGACATGTAATTAGTAATTTACTGTAACCAAGATTATGTTTCCCTTGCAGACTGATGATGGTGTGAGAATATCCGCCGAAACGTCTCATAAGTTTTTCATGAAAAATAAATTTGTTAGAATATAAAGAAATTTTATTTCCTTTTTCCTAACGAAGACATTACATCTGTTTTTCAAGGTTTTCAAGAGCCTCAAAAAACACCACAATTTATAATTATAATACAAATATATTTAAATTACGGTTAGTTTGCCATACGAAACGGTTTGTCGTTGCCGTTACTTATCCCATGAGCCCTGCCCTTGGGGTTGATCCCCCCCCCCCAGTGGCTACGCCACTGTTACACTTACTCTAAGATACAAGTAAAAAGTAAATACATAAATTGAATTAAGAATCAAATCAACTACCTGCTGAGTGGGGTTTATGCATTTGTTGTGCATGGCGGCAAGATCTTTCTCTCTCTGCTTCTTTTGATAATACATTCGGTTATATTGCGACTTTTTGGCAATCCGCATTCTGCCTTTCTCGTCGTGCAAGGACTGTCCAAATGGGTCCTCCTCGCCCTCCGGCTGCCGGCGGGGGGGCAACCCGGCTCCCCCACTTCCAAATGTGGCCATGCTTTAGCAGAATTATCTCCTTATCTCATTATCAAGATTAAGAGGAAACAAACTCCTAAATACTGGCCGCCATCTTTTTTAATTCAATTTGAGATTTTTATCAGAGAGGTTTAAGACAAGTCGGTTTCCTGAAATCAATAAAATTATATATTAATAATTTCATTTTCAAATTATGGCAAGTTTGTTTTTTGAAAAATATTTGATAAGAATTTACTTATTATTTTTATTATATATTTTATTTATATTATATTTATTATATATTATATTTATTAAATAGAGAATCTAGATGATATAATTTAGTAAGTGTAGTAGTTTGGAGAGGGGAAATAATATATGTTAGTGATTCGATAGAAATCTGAAATATATCTACTCTTATTAAACGAGCAAAAATTGTATATTTGTTTATATATATATATTTGTATCATTGTTCTATTTTGAAAACGGCTTTACCGATTTTGATGAAATTCACGGGTTAGGGGGTTTTTGGGGTGACAATTCGATCTGTCACGGTCTCATCTTCGACAAAATTGTTTTTGATGGGTTTTATCGTAATCAAATTAATTATTCTCAGGTAGAAAAATTCCATTCTTAAGGTTTTAAAAAAGGTTTTCCTTTTACTATTGTACCCAGACAGACAATGGGTTGGGCTAATTGTTCTCAAAGGACTTGAAGAACTATTGTGATTGTGGTGTGTTGTTGTCAAGCATTAACTAAACCCGAAGAAAGCTCGGTCTTCCAGGTATATATATATGAGTATTTGTATTTTTTATTTTAGGAACGGCTCTAACGATTTTGATGAAACAAACTCTATTAACAAGTTTTGAGGATGAGAAAGCGATCTTGATGCGGAGCGGGGTTGGATGTGGTGGATGTGGGACGTGCCGCGTGCAGAAGGTGGGGGCAGTGGTGGGGGATATGGGGGTAGGGAGAGGTTTCGGGGGTGGGGTCGAGCAGGGTGGAGGTGGGGGGTACAGTGGTCGAATACTATATTATATTTGTATTTTTTTAATTTGAAAACGGGTCTCAAATAAAAATCGACCTTTTTATTAGAATTTTAAATTAAAAATAATATTAAAATAAAGATTTTAAGTGAAGGAAGAAGTTATCGAGCATCGCTCGGTGCCTTCAGGTACTCTTACTCTTATTAAACGAGCAAAATGTGTTTGTTTATATATTTGTTTGTATCAGTGTTCTATTTTGAAAACGGCTCCAGGCGCGGATCCAGACCTCTGATTTGGGGGGGGGGGGCAGCCACTGAGTTTTACCCCCTCCCCCTTAATGAAAAATGGATCCTATCTCAAACTAAATAAAAAGAGCATTATATTTTTAAATTCATTTCCTTTGTCAACATTTTTAATAGAGATGGGAAAAATCGTTCTTTTTAGGGAATAGTTCTTTTATATATAGTTCGTTCATTATATGGAACTAGTTCAATTGAACTATATAGTTCAGGGGTGGCCAGTGTATATATAAGATCTGCTTTTTATCTCGAAAGTGTGTCGCGATCGAATTGTCCAAGCGGGGGGGGGGGGGGGTCAGAGACGCACACACACACACACACACACACACACACAGAGCTTTCTTTATTTTCAATTCAATTTTAAAATTTAATCGCCCCCTCCCCTGGATCCGGGCATGAACGGCTCTACCGATTTTGATGAAACTAACTCTATTAACAAGTTTTGAGGATGAGAAAACGATCTGGCTAGGTCTGGACCTCGACAAATTTCATCTTAAATTGCTCTTTTCTTAATTAAAGTAATTATTTATAGATAAATCTCTCAATAAAAAAGTTTTTTTACATTTTTTTCAATATCTTTTATTTTTAATTGGTTTTTTAATTTTAAAACCCACTAATAGGTTATAGTATATATATATATTAAAATTAAACAATTTAATTGATTATAAATTCGAGTATTAAATCCCACAAAGAGTTAATAAGAAATATGATTATTAGAATTTGCCAATTTAATTGATTATTATAAAACTCGATAAATTGTTATTTAATTAACAAATATAATTATACCGAATTTATTTATATACCTATAGTATATACATAATCTGTGGGCCACTAGACAATTAGAAATGCAAAAACTGGGGGTTGGGTGGGGGTGCGTTGCGAGGGGGCGGTACGGGGGTGGTTGTCCAAGGGTGTGGTGTGCGGGTGCGGTATGGGGGGGTCCAGGGGCATAGCGGGGCTGGAATGGGGGTGGGGTCCCGGGGTGGTTTTTATCAGAATTTTAAATTAAAAATAATATTAATTTATAACTTTTAACTGAAGCAAAAAGTTGCCGAGCATCGCTCGGTGGCTCCAGGCATAAGATATCAAGTTGAGAATATACTTTTATAATTTGAATTAATCAAAAATGTGTTAGGAATGCTTGGGAAAATAATTTTATTCCCCCCCCCCCCCATTTGGATTTCAGACCTTACCTTAAACATTTTTGTGTATTTGAATAATGAATATAGATTATTTTCCGGAGCTCATGCAAATCTGCCAAATCTGTTTTTAAAAGATGTTGTTTATTTACAGATGGATAGATGGCGTGTATAATTGTTAAACAACAATCACATCAAGAAAACATTGGTTTATGTTATTTCTCATTGTTAAGAATTTATTTTTACTTATATATGTAAATTTCTATATCCATACACCCATATTAAGATTCGCACATGCATATATGTATTTCTTAGTGAAGCCACCACCATTTTTTGGGAGTGCGTCATCGATCCTTGATACTCCATGGTTCAAACGTAAACTGAGATTGTTCATGTAAGTATATTTGACTGTCAGGCGATGACTTTAGGGGATTTATTTTTATTATTATTAACAAACAAAAAAATTATTATGATTTCAATGCATTTTTATGGTGCCAGAACTAGTGTAATTAAATAATTTTAGAGGTAATTTTAATGAAAGATCACAAATATATAGTAACACCTTAATTATATGTATTTACATAAGTTAATGAGTTGTTCCTGATGAGTTTAAGAATTTGGTTGTCTGAGTGTAGATTTTAACGTGAGAGAGTTCTATTTATTATATCCAAAAGCAGTTTTTTGATTTCATATCTGCAAACATTGAAAAAGCAACTTTAGTAATAAGTGGTTCATGATTAAGGGAATTATATTTAATAAAAAAATATATAGTATAATTTTTGTCCCTCGTTGACATGGGCGGCCCCTTAAAATTCTTCTAGTTTCCCCCCCCCCCCCCCCCAACAGGGTTACAAACGGAATACTTAGGGAAAGAGACAAGTCTTGAAGGAAAAGAATGCCTAGCAGTGACTTGAAATGAAGGCTAAAGTTGGTTTTAGTAAGAATTGAAATCAAAATTAAGCGTCGTCCAGAAAGCGAAGATGGCAGTATGTACTAGGCAGATCAAAAAGTGTGGAATAAGTGGAACAAGGAAACATTTTTTGGCCAAATTCGGTTTTATTTTTCAACATTCATTTCTTTTAAGTCAATACAGCGAGTTTAACGTTTTTCTAACTTTTTTATCGCGTCCGAAAAGTAATCTTTCGGAAGCTCAACAAAATAGGCCTCAGTTTCAGCTATTTGACTGATATCTTTTACCGGTGAGCCATCTCTTCAGGTTTGGAAACAGGTAAAAGTTGCTGGGGGCCAGGTCTGGCTGAGCAACCAGTTCAAATCCGATTTCGTGCAATTTTGCTTGCGCAACTAACGATGAAAGAGCAGCCGAATTATCATGATGATAGAGGATTTTTTTCTTCTTCAAATGCGGTCGTTTTTCTGTGATTTCAATTTTCAAACAATCCAATAATGATGAATAATATGCCCCAGTTATGGTTTTACATTTTTCAAGATAGTCGATGAATAAAATAGGGAGGCCATAACCTTTCCGGTCTATTGATGAGTTTTTGGACGCTTCGAAGCACTTTCATCCGGAGAAACCCATTGTTTTGACTCTGGTGTGTAGAAATGGATCCATGTTTCATCCATGGTTATGAATCGGCGCAAAAACTCCTTTGAATTTCGCGTAAACATTGCCAAATTCTGCTGAGAAGTCGTAACACGAATTCGTTTTTGGTCCACTGTGAGCAAATACGGCACCCATCGCGCGCAGAGCTTTATTCATACCCAAAATATCATGTATGATATTGAACACACTCCCATACGACATTTTTGTGGTCTCAGCTAACTCCCTCAATTTCACTTTGGGGTCGTTCATGGATTTTTTGGGCGTTTTCTGGTGTCAGACCTCTTTCCGGAGTCCAGATCGTTCAGTCAGAAAACCACGTTTGAATCATGTTCAACGACGGTGCAGAGTTCGGATAATACTTATCTAGCTTGGCTTTGGTCTCGGTTATCGTTTTCTTGGGTAAATAATAGTGTTTAATCAGAACACGAAACTCAGATTTTTTCATTTTTAAAAAAACACGGAGGTTGGTTGCTTCTCACTGCTGTAACTTGTAAATGCGAAAACATGAGTGGCTGAAATTTTGACAGACGTCTAATGAAGAATGAATGGTTCACATTGGGGCACACTAGCCCTATTTCATGTGATCATTCCAGACTTTTTGATCTGCCTGGTGGAATGGCTGGCTGGTGGAAGGACTCGTTATTTCGAGCCAATAGAGGAGAATAGACAAAGCACAAGGCCAGAAAGACCCCAGGAGTGACATTTAAGAAGAAGGCAGGGGGGTCCCTCGGAATAGACCCAAAGGTCCAGGCAGACAAATCCTCTTGCAAGAACTTCTCATATTTAATTAGACTCGAAGCTGTTAAGAAATAAATCTAGTATGAATCACAAAACTTTCACTTTGAATTGAAATCATCGTTTTATTAAATTTTCAAATGAGAAATCTGAAATTCACAAAGAGAAACAAAAGGGGTTGTTCTCTGCTTGATACAAATAAACATACACAACTATATATCTGTATATATATATTGTTTATTTGTTTGAGACTATAGTTTCGAAGACTTGGTCTTCATCATCAATGTCTTTAATTATAAATATTATTCATGGAGTCAATACTGTATGGATATGAAAATTTCCGATCTTTACTTAGCTATAGGAGCCAGTTAAAATTAAAAACTTTTATAACTTATTTAAATTAATTTTAACTGGCTCCTAGCTAAGTAAAGATCGGAAATTTTCAATATCCATACGGTATTGACTCCATGAATAATATTTATAATTAAAAAGACCGATGATGAAGATCAAGTATTCGAAACTATATTCTCAAACAAATGAATAATATAGAATATATACAGATATATAATTTTGATATATATGTGTGTATGTTTATTTGCATCAAGCAGAGGACAACCTCTTTGTTTCTCTTTGTGAATCAACAACTCTGCTACTCTCGGCAAAACAAATACTTTTCAATTAAATCTGAAATTCAATAGATCAAGAAAATGAATGCAAATTAATCAACTTACTAAAGTAAGAAAGAAGAAAACAATGTGAAAAGTATCGATCGATCTCCAAGGCGTTTTTTCTTTTTTTTCTTTATTGATTTGTCAGTCAAATGAAGAAGACGCTCGCCAACAGAAACACATATCTCTCTCTTATAAGGGACAACTCTGTGGAGTTTAAAAAACGGTCCAATTTCTATTCCTGGATTTAAAAATGTTTTTTAAGTCTGTTTTCAAGGCAACAATTAAATAAAATTTCTAAATGGTGTTTTTATCCTTAACCTCACATTAATATTTTAAATAACATTTTGATATAAAATAGTTTTTATATAATTCTCTTTTTGATAGAAATAAATTAGAGAAATAGTTTTTTTTTTTTATTTTAATATAATAGTTTTTATTAATATTATTCACTTTGACACTTAAAAAACTTGACAGTTGATTTAGATATTTAAGATAGCTACTAGTGGCTCTATCTAGTAACAAAGAAATTAACTTTAATCAATTGCGCGCTTTATTTTAGAAGGGACTATCTATCTACTCTTATTAAACGAGCAAAAATTGTATATATATTATTTGTTTGTTTATATATTTATTTGTTTGTATCTTAGTTCTATTTTGAAAACGGCTCTACCGATATATAACTTGGAAACAAATCTTATTTAATTTTATGTTTTTATTACAGATCCTATATGATTATTTTTTTTATTATTATTATTTTTCTATTTATTTTTTTATAATGTTTATCAATATGAACGAATGTGGCTAAATTGGTGTACGAGTAAACAAACATTATACATAATATGTAGACTATTAGAAAGCTAGAAATTTAAAAACTGGGTGCGGGGTGGGATGGATGTGGGAGGTGGGGTGCAGTTGTGGAGCTCGAGATTTAAACCTTATCTTTTATCTCTGATTTAAAGCCTTCTTTTTCTAAGTTTTTAATAATTAATAGTTAATTAAATATAAATATATTGTACGATGGGATATTATAAGATCATTAAACCTAAATTCAGTGAAATAATGAAAAAAAATGGACATATAACAACTAGCCATAAATCATAGAAAGAATATACACTAAAAAAATTTCATCTTTTTAGATCCAGCGAGTTGGGGTGGGCGTGAATGAATGAATGAAACGTCAACTTCTCTTTTTACACGTTTTATATTAGCTTCACCTGTATGTATGTATGTATTTATCTATCAATGTGACTTTTGTTCGGTTAAATCCCGCAAACATTTCTCTATAAAAATAATTAAGTCTCAAAAAGAAAAAAATAATTTTAAAAAACTAAAAAACACGCTTCTAAAAAGTACAAAATAATGTAATACCTACTTGATCAAAAAGCGTGGGTGCACTTTAGTCGAAATTAATTAAAAGTGTTTCTGCGCTCATACACTTTTTGATTAAATATTACATTATTTTGTACTTTTTAAATATTATAACCTACCGGGTGAGTTTTTTTATCTTGAGACAGTCTTATAACTCAAAAACAATGCAGAAAAAAAAGGTTATTTATATCAAGGGGGAAACTAAACTTCGCTATTATTTGTCGTCCTAGAACAAGCTTTCAAGGGTATTTCAAGGTCAAGTTCTGTTTTTTAAATGGAAACATATGTTTCTGTACATATTCTGAATCTAGAAAAAACCTAACAACTTTCATTTAGAACTATTTTTTTAAAAGACACAAATAAAAAAATATTAAATCAGTTAGATCTCAAAAAAATCCTAATACATAATTATTTTTAACAATCATTCAACTTAATTTATCAAATATACAATGATTAAATATTTAATTAGGGGGTCAGATAGGCTAGGGGTTAGCGCGCCAGCCTGCTAACCAAGTGGACCCGGGTTCGAATCCGACTCGAGGCATCTGGCTAAAATCTGACCCCGGGGTAGAGACAAATTTGAAAAAATAAATAGTATCGTAAATTGGCTTATGGCTAGAAAGGCCGAAAAGCCAAAAAAAATATTTAATTATTAAAGAAATATCTTAAAATATAGTTAATAATTTTTCCCTCAGGAGCCTCATTTTATAGTGTTGTAAATCTATCTAAAATAAAAAATAGAGGAAATGTACAAGAAACTTAAAAGGCCAAAATAAAGAAATTGGAACTGGAATTCATCCAGAAGACTTCAGATAACACTTTGGAATGTCTCAGAACAGTGTCGAAAAATTATTAAATTGTTTTCATATACACGCACTGTTTTTGAGTTATAAGAATGTCTCAAGATAAAAAACTCCCCCGTATATATTAAGTAGATGACACTAAACTTTTAATTTCTTCCCTGTAATTTAAAAAACATTCAGGAATTATTTGGCGGATTATAGTAGTTTCTTTGTGAAATCCGCACAAACAATTCTCGTGTCACAATATGCTTTCACTGTAAACCAACACAGCTTTCACTCAAACGTTAATAAAATGAATTTATCTCACAATTTCGTTAATATAAATATATTTGTATTTATAATAAAATATCGTAATACCAATCAATAATTTTAAGAAATAAATTCACCAACAGTGTCACTTTCTTTCTTGTTGTTGTTTTTTATCTTTTTAACCTTTTTTACTTTATCCAATGCAAAGCATGGGTAAAGTATTGTAATCGCTCTCGGGGCAAGCGTGGCTTCAAAGGGTCCTCAGGTAAAGACTACGGAACCCATGGACTCAATTAAAGTCACAAATTGTAGTATTCAATTAGGTTGAATTTTAGCACGTGACGGTTTTGCCAAAAATTACAAGGGGTCTCGTCGAGAGGCCAAAAAGTGCGATTTTTTCATTTAGTGCGTGCGGATGGATGTATGTATGGATGGATGTATGTATGTTATCGCTTTTTGGCCCACGATTTTTTCCACACCGTTGCACCGATTGAAATGAAATTGAAAACCTACCATTAGTTTAACAAAATGAAGCGCTGATTAGTTTTTGGTACATATCGGCCCACAAACATTAGTACTTTATTTCGGTACTTTTTTAGTTTTTTCTAAATATCTTGAAAATGACTTAACCAATTTTGATGAAATTTAATATCCTAATTAAGTACCTTGGGGACCACAAAAAAGGTTAAATAAAGTTTTTAGTAAAATTATATTTTAAAGTACTTTACTCTAGAGTAAGATGGTACTTTTTTAATTTTTTAAATTCTTTAAAATTTATTCATTTGAAAGTTTTAATATAGCTCATTTAGCCTTGCTTAAGTAAGAATGGATAGGCTTTTCTGTGAAATGCTAAAAATTTGGGAGGAATTTTTATGAGTAACCATAGCAACTGCGTTGTTTTCTTATCCGTTACCTTTGCTGAAGACAGAGAAATCGATTTTAAACCAAAAATAGCGATTGATTCTCATCTAGTACTTGAGGAATAATCATTCTATATTGGATTTTTGACGTTTCGGTTTTTATTAGTAACCATTGCTGAAGACATAGAGAAATCGACTTTAAACCAAAAATAGCGATTGATTTCATCTAGTACTTGAGGAATAATCATTCTATATTGGATTTTTGACGTTTCGGTTTTTATTAGTAACCATTGCTGAAGACATAGAGAAATCGACTTTAAACCAAAAATAGCGATTGATTCTCATCTAGTACTTGAGGAATAATCATTCTATATTGGATTTTTGACGTTTCGGTTTTTATTGGTAACCATTGCTGAAGACATAGAGAAATCGACTTTAAAACCAAAAATAGCGATTGATTCTCATCTAATACTTGAGGAATAACCATTCTATATTGGATTTTTGACGTTTCGGTTTTTATTGGTAACCATTGCTGAAGACATGGAGGAATCGACTTAAAATCAAAAATAGCGATCGATTCTCATCTAATACTTGAGGAATAACAATTCTACATTAGGTTTTTGACGTTTCGATTATTATTGGTAACCATTGCTGAAGACATGGAGGAATCGACATAAAATCAAAAATAACGATCGATTCTTATCTAATACTAGAGGAATAACCTTATTGCATTCCATTTTTGATGTTTTGACTATTAATGGCAACCTCTACTGAAAACGTGGAAGAATCGACTTAAAATCAAAAAGACTAAATTTTTATGGCAAACAACTCAAGTTTGAGTTGTTTACCATAAAAGAATTTAGTCTTTTTGATTTTAAGTCGATTCTTCTACATTTTCAGTAGAGGTTTCCATTAATAGTCAAAACATCAAAAATGGAATGCAATAAGGTTATTCCTCTAGTATTAGATAAGAATCGATCGTTATTTTTGATTTTATGTCGATTCCTCCATGTCTTCAGCAATGGCTACTAATAATAATCGAAACGTCAAAAACCTAATGTAGAATTGTTATTCCTCAAGTATTAGATGAGAATCGATGGATATTTTTGATTTTAAGTCGATTCCTCTATGTCTTCAGCAATGGTTACAATAATAACCGAAATGTCAAAAATCCAATGTGGAATGGTTATTCCTCGACTCTTAAATGAGAATTATTTTTGAATTAATGTCAATATGAACTACAAATTGCAAGTGATATCTGATTAATAATAAAGGAACAAACATATTAATATTTCAAATGAATTTGGATAAAGTTTAGCAACGATCCGTTGCAGTTTATTTTTTCTTTTTTACTGAGGCTTAGCGACCCCCTTATAGAGGCTGCGACCTACAGGTTGAAAAACACTGGTCTATGTTAAGTGTTTTTCGCATACATTATTTGGTAGGGAAAGGCTCTGTCATTTAAAAAAATGAATAAATTGACTCTGATCGTTTTTCGATTAATCTGATATAATTTTTTTTTAAAGGAAAACATTTTTGACAATAATTTAAATGGGTACTAAACGTTCTTGCTAATGTATTTAAGACTAGACTAGAAAATAGTACATAATTGTTCTTAATAGTCAATTATAAATTTACTCCCGCCATTGCGGCGGGTTTGAGCAAATTTTAGGTGCCTTTCAAAACGAGACATTATTCATTCAGAAATGCCACTTTGAACAATTTCATTATAATTATTTAGAATCTGTTGGGTATTATACCATCAGAGAATTTCCTAAAATGACTCTCTAAATATATATTTTTAAGAGGGGGGATCTTGGTTGGCGGTCGCCGTCGTCTCCGCCGTCGCCGTCGTTTCCGCCGTCGCCGTCGACGCCGCTTCGTTTGTCTTTTGGAATTCGTCAATTTTTTTGGCCACCATCTGTGGTTGTACTTCCATAAACACTTCCATCATTCGGTGATTAATGTTTATTTGTTTCTGGGCACATTTATCAACACAAGCAGCCTAAAAATAAAAATAAAATAATAGTAAATTTCATTTCGTGAAAAAATCCACTCCTATCTCTTATTCTTTAAATTTATAATTTTCTCATTAATATATTAAAGAATAATTAACATATAAACGAGAATTGTTTTGATCGCACTTTTTAAACAAAATATATATATCGCAAGACTACTGCGGTTGAAGCTATTTATTTATTTAAAAAAAACAATGCTCTGAGGTGGCTACCTCGTAGAGCAGAAACAGAAAGAATATATATACAAATAGTATCATTTAAGTAAGCAAACATAACATATATAACATTTAAATGAGCAAACAGAAAGAATACATACATATAGTAACATTTAAATGAGAAACAGAAAGAATATAGATATAGAAACAGAAAGAATATAGGTATATAGTAAGATTTAAATGAGCAAGACTCTCCCAGCCCAGTGAGCAACCCAGAGTCAGCACAAGCAGGCGAATAGACCAGTGACACATTACTCCAACCCAGCTCCCCCTAGAAGATGCACCCTGAGTGAGCGATGAAAAGATGATGTTGAAAGCGATGTTCGGATATTTAATGGCAATGTATTCCACCTATTGGAGTCTGCTGAGTCTTAAGTCTGGACCAAGAGAGAATGAAAAAGATATGATCCATTTAGCTATAATCCAGCATCATTTCGAGTTTAGCCTGCATGACACTTGGATGGATCACCAAATGAATTTGAAATCTGATATGTTATATATTCAATCTGCCAGTCCAGAGCGCCCGATCTGTTTAGCACGTATGTTAGGTGCTAACAACAATCTTTCTAAAGAAATTTACAAACAAAATATTTTTGTAACAATGGAAATAATAATTTTTTTTTAATGATATTGATGTGATGAGGAGATACACCAGAAGGTCCATCCCCTAAAGGCCTGTATGGGCTGGACCCTCCATAGTGAAAAGAACAGAGTAGAAGGAAAGAAGCCGGGATCACGAGTCAAATCTCAGAAAGTTAGATACAATCCAATATCCAATTTACTAAGTTTATAGTGGGTTCGAGCAGTGGTAAATTCTCCGTTCGATAAATTAGTTAATTAATATTCTTATATTACAATTCCATATTTTCCATATTTGTGTGCCCACAATCAGTTTCTTACCTCATCCCGATGCAGACTGATTTCTCCTAAGGTGAAGACACATTTTAAAAAACATGTTTCAGATATTATATTGTACATTTGAAGAAAATCTCGAAACTGGAACAAGAAAAAAAATACTTGCATCAAATAAATAAATAATTTATTTACGTAAATAGCTATTTGTTGAGAATAACAATTACATTTCTTAGAGCATGTTGATCCATTTTATTTTTTTATTATTATTTTTTTTTTAAATAAATATATATTTATATATTAAATTTACTGTCATTTGTGTGTGTTAAGGTTAGAGGCCAAATGTGTTTGTTTTCCAGGAGGTAGGGAGGGAAGGCTAGCTCGATAAAGTGTCTCCACCTGACGTCACCAGCCGCCATCTTGCGATTGGCAAGAATAGAATATGCCCATAAGAGCAATGCTAATATTTATATAGATTTAAACTATATATCTTTAAATAAAAAGGTTCTTAAATAGAACATTTATATAAATAAATATTAAAAAATGTTATTTCTTAGATCTGCAATGAATTTAAATAGCTACTTTCAGTAAAAATTTGATAAAACAAAGAGCGCACTCGTAGTAGATTTCAGAGAAATATACCTATTGGGCTCACTCTCATGGTGCAACTTCCGAAAAATTCCATTATAGTTTCTCCGATCATGGTCCCTAGACCCCAAAACCACCCTCCGTTCAAAAGTTTATATATATATATATATATCCCAATTTTGTATGTGCGCTGCAGGCCGCAACATTCAACCGATTGCAATAAAATTTGGCACTAAATTCAGTCTTTTTTTATTAAATACTAAATATAAGGGAGGAAATAGGTGTATGGTAAAGTTATATGGATGAGCAAACAATTTTTATTTATTTATTAAACCAATGTTTTTTACACAATTCAAAGATTAAGAATTAATAAAGTTATAAAACAAATAAAATTTTTTAAATATATATTATAAAAATACCAAAAATATAGTTTTTAAATCAGGTACAATTGTAAGAAAAAGCGAAAACAATTAAACACATGAATGGGTTATTTAACAATCTTAACAACTATAATTTTTTATTCGTGTTCAATAAATAATCTTAGTTAATTATGTGGGATTTTAATAAAATTTCAAATCCTAATATTTATTAAGTTTAATAATAGTTTAATAAATTATGCTATGTACTTACCTGTGAAAAGTTTTTTTTTCTGATTCAGCTTCATTTCGTAGCCTTTTGCTTTTGAGATTAAAGCGATTAGTGCATCCATACACTGAACATGATACAGGCATAATTAAATATTTATTTAAAAACGTTCACTTTGTTCTTGAGTGCTTTATATTTACTAAAAATTTTGCCGAATTAATTTTTGGAACACGAGAAATACAATAAATACCCGTAAAGTGAGTCAATTAAACTAACTCTAGTGTCAAAAAACTTGAAACTAGTTTATTGTTTTTAAGGAAAATTATAATATATACAGTCTAATCTAAAACATAAACACTTTTAATAAAAAACAAAAAATATATGAAGAAAATCAATCTTGTTTTTTATCACTGTTAATAATAAAAAGAACTGTCTTAAAGATGGATACTATTAACATACGTTCAGATGGGAAGAGAAGGTTTTGTACCAATCGCAAGATGGCGGCTGGAGGGGAAATGCCAGTCTTGACTGGAGACACCCCCACTCCTGCTTTTCTAGCCTAGCTGTTCCTCCTTAGCTCCTTGTTGTTTTCTCATAAGTCTAGCTGTTTCATGACGTCATAAAGTCTGGCAAAATTCAAAATTTGCGGGTGAAATTTTAAATAGAAAAATTGGATAAAAAGTTAAAACATTTCAAGACTAAGTACCCTCTAGGTAGTTTGGGATATTAAATTAATTGTTACGTAATTTAAATATATAACAAATTATAATTTTATGAAAATAATTCCGTATAATTCTAATTTATAATTTAACTATGTTAAGCTATTTGATTAATTTCTAGGAAGAGGTGCTTTGCTGTTTTTATTTACTCTTTGATCTTATGAATGTTTATGTATTCTTTGTATTGTTTTGTTGATTAAAGTTTTTTCTTCCACGTAAATATAAACAGTCTTTTTTTCTAATTAATCTTGATAGATTAATTAATACGATTTAATCGTAATATCGTATTAGATTATGGGCCCTCTGTATTGCTGGAGTGAAGAAATGAAGAGGAAAATTAAATTATAAAATATTAAAGAAGAAAACTAAAAATGGATTCTTTCAAACTTTGCCAAATTCAGAAGTTTGATAGTAAAAATTTTCAATTGTGGAAATATCAAATGGAAATAATTTTTAGAGTTGAAACTGCCATGATAGATCTAATAAATGGAATTAAAACTCGCCCAAAAGAAGCAATCGCAGCTGAAGCGTGGGAAAAATTAAATGCGAAAGCGATGCTTGTGATTTCGTCAGGAATTGAATATGAACAATTGCAGACGGTTATAAGTTGCAGAACCGCTACCGAAATGTGGAACCGGTGAAAACTTATTCATGAACAAAGGTCAGTCATTAATAAGATACAATTAAAACAACAGGGGATTCTACGGTAATTGTGGCGCCACAATCTGATGACGGATTCTTATAGTACTCACCAAAATAAGACAAAAATGAAGAATATCATTTTTCGAAATTTCGCTTAGTTTTCGAGATATCCAGTTTAAAAAATATTGTTTTTTGTATTTATTTTATTTTATTTTTGATTTGTTTTTTTTTATTGAAACCATGGAAACCGTAGTATCACGGGGGTCCCGTGTGGCGCAGCTATCTGACGACGGATTCTTTTAGAACTGACAAAATAAGTAGGAAAGTAAAAATAAAATTTTAAACTACAAATTTGAACTGAAATTGAGTTGACCGTGATGTCTCAAATTTTCTCAAGTGGGGGCCAGTGGGCTTTGGCGATTTCCACTTTTATAAATTTTCATAGGTTCGGTTCTATTCATCATCTCGGTTCATTTATCAAAAAAATGGGATCCCAAACAAACTGAAAGGTTCGGTTAAGATGTATTCAGCAGTTCGGCTCGTATATCTTCATTTCGGGCAGGTTTTTAGGAGATTGGGTTGGCGTTAGCCAACCTAATAGCCTAAATGCCAGCCCGAAATGAAGATATACGAGCCGAACTGAATACCTATATCTTAACCGAACCGGCAGCGACTTTTACATATTCGAATTTTTTGGGCATTTACTAATTATTTTTTAATTAATATTTATTTTCTAAACGATCCGTCATCAGATAGGGGCGGCCCGCCACACGGAACCTCCGTGATACTACGGTTTCCAAGGTTTCAATAAAAAACAATTGAAAAATAAATACCAAAAACAATATTTTGTAAACTGGATATCTCAAAAACTAAGCGAAATCTCGAAAAATGGTATTTTTTATGTTCGTCTTATTTTGGTGAGTACTATAAGAATTCATCGTCAGCTCGCGGCGCCACAGTTACCGTAGAATTGCCAAACAACAATTTTTTAATTACAAAATGACTGAGTCAGACACAGTATTGCTCAACATTTTAGCAAGATAGACTCACTTTCTCAAGCATTAAGTGACATTGGGGAGCCTGTGAAAGAAGTAGATAAAATAGCTATAATGCTATTAATATTTACAGATACAACATTGTAAATCAATACATTACAAGTACAACAGATATACATGATTATATTAAATTTACAAATGTTTTTAATTGTTCCTTATAGATAGTTTCCTGCCCTATGAGCTTACACTACTAATATATTTTAATTTTATTCTTAATAATTAATAATATTTACAAATATGAGTATAATTAAGTTTATTATACAATTTTTTTAATTATCCTTAATCTAAATATTTATATATTTTATACAAGGAAAGATCCTAGACAAATAAAAACCCTGCTTTTGGTTAGCGGGCTGACACACTACCACCTAGCCTAATCCGACCCCCAAACTTCTTCAATGCTAATCTTCAATGTTAAGCTATTTGATTAATTTATAGGAAGAGGTGCTTTGCTATTTTTATTTACTCTTTGATCTTATGAATGTTTATGTACTTATTCTATTGTTTGGTTGATTAAAGTTTTTTTTCTTCCACGTAAATATAAACAGCCTTTGCTTTTCTATTTTTTTTTTTTTTATAAATTTTATTAAACCAATTATTTTACATTAATTAATGTATACATTGTATTTTGCTTCGATTCCGGAGATTACTTCTCCACCATCGAGTGTCCTTATTCATCTTTAGTCCTTGTTTTTAATAAGAGGAAAAATCTAATTAGATAAAAAACCTCTTTTCCGATAATTATTTCAATTCCATTATTCCCCAATCAAGTCGATTGGTTCAATCCCTTCCTCTTTCCATCATATCCTTTCTTTTTCTAATTAATCTTAATAGATTAATTAATACGATTTAATATTAATATCGTATTAAACTTAATTTAAAATTTAATCCACCTTTTTGTCATATAGATCTATTTAAATTTAAATTGATCTATTTTATAAACAAGTAATTTTGAAATTCGACATTGCCGCCTCTGCATTCACCTACCTCTCTGGCCTCCCTCTTTGCTTTTGGCAAATGGAATCACGTTTTAGTTAACATTACCTTCACTTTTTTTTATTAATTGTTTTATCCTCTAAACAGTTCAAGGCTTTTGCCACTCGATTCACGTGATTTTCTCAATCTTATTTAAATAAAAAAGAATGGATTCTGTACAATCAGAGAAACTTATTGAGGTAACCTTTATATTTTATTTTCTATAAAATTCATTATTATCTTATTTTTCTAACTAATAGTCTAAAACAATTTTTAACAGCTTTTATTAAATAACAAAATGCCAATTTCATATATTCTTTAAAGAGCTCAGGTGCTTTTTTAAACAGTGGGGATCTCGTAACTTGGTTAAAGTTAACTTTAATTCGGCAAAGAAACAACCCTATCTAATAACTAGCCGTGAAAGGCAAGACGGTAATTTCTGACAAGTTGACAGGAATGTTCCAGGCTGATATGTAGGAGATCTAATAGTGTCTGAGGTTTAATGGGCTCTCATTGAATTTCCATCTAGGAATTGTCATTAAGCCATGTTCCTGGCTGGACTGGCCTTAAGCCCTGTCCCTATCTTTTACTGGGTTTAACTGTGTCATTACCACGATAGATAGATACTACAGGAACACTATTTTGCTTCACCAGATAATTGACAGTTATGTTCCGGTTGTTTCCCATGGTTTCCTTAGGGTGAAGAGTGATTTGGATCCAACGTGCCATCTCTTTATTTCGACATTGAAACATGATTGGAAGCTGGAGAATAAATTTCAATACCCTATTCTTCAATCATTTAATGGGAAAAGTGCCTGTCTGTGAGGGTAGAGATTTTCGTTTTTTTTTTCAAAAAAATACCCAAAACTCGAAAACCATGAGAATTTTATTAATTTTTTTTTAGGTTCTGGACCGTCATAAATTGCCTTATCCCCTGTTCACAGTTTATATATGGGATATCCAATACTATCTACTCTTATTAAACGAGCAAAAATTGTGTATATATATATATATATATAATATATATATATATATTTATATAGAATCGGTTTCTCGAAAACGGCTCTAACGATTTGGATGAAATTCACGGGTTAGGAGGGTTTTGTGTTTCGTGATTCGATCTGTCACGGTCTCATCTTCGGCTAAGTTGTTTTTGATGGCTTTTTTGTTAATTGAAATAATTATTCACAGGTGGTTGTCTCGATCAAAATGTATATTTACATTCTTATTCAATTTCCTTTTGGTTTTTTTATTTTAAATTCCACTAATAGATCATTACAAATATTACAATTATATATATTAAAAGTTTGACAATTTAGTTGATTAAAAATCGTGTTTTAAATCCCACAAATGTATTTTTTCTATATTAGAATTTGGCAATTTAATTGATAAACTCAAAAATTGTTATTTAATTTCAAAAAATTATTATACGGTATTTATTTATATACCTATACATGTATACACATAATCTGTGCGTAACTACTAGGCTTGAAATACAAAAACTGGGTGAGGGTTGAGGGGTACGGGATGAAGTGGTTTCGGGGTGGGGTGGAGAGGTGCAGGAGGTGGGGTGATGTGGTGGGGGTCCGTGGTGCGATGGGGGTGGGGGTGGGGTTCGAGGATTTATAAATAGCCTTTAACTGAAGCAAAAAGTAACCGAGCATCGCTTATGTATAAATTAAGGTACTTATGTATAAATTAAAATGGGGCTTATGATCATATAGAATATAATTATTTTGAAATAATTGTAATAATCATTATTCATTTAGTTATTATATTAATATTAATTTATTAAAATAGTTTCTTGTTCTTGAATATTCCTAATCTCTATTTTTCTATATATATATATATATAAACTAAAAATTATTAATGTTTAAATTGCTTTGTTTTAGAACTGCAATGAAGACGAGATCTGCCATGAATTGGATGATCTGACAATTCGCGTTTTAGAATTAATAGAAGAAGCGGTCGCCTGTAAAATGCGACTAGAGGAGTGTATGAAACTTGGAAGTTTGCATTTAGCTAAAGCCCGTTATATAATGGGAAATAGTAACGTGTCGGCTTTAAAATTGCCGACCGAAGAAAGTTCTGATGTGCGAGCGTTGTATGCCGTATCCTCGACCTTTGAGAAAATGGGCAATCCTGTATTTGAGTTACATAAAGTGGAGCCAAATCACAAATACAATCGAGGCTCTAAAGAGGAAGACGATGAGGATGAAGGGGGCGTCGAACTGATTGGCCTGAAAGAGTTGTCCCTTCACGAGAAGAAGGACAGCAGCCCTTCGGCATCGTCGAATGTAGTAGCGTCAGACCCGATTTTATGGTTTGGTGTTTTAGTACCTCAGAATTTGAGACAAGCCCAGAATTCGTATCGACAAGCCCTGGAGATCGCTGTCGAGGCAGCGAACATCCAGGCCGAATTGGAAGCCACGCGGCTACGTAGAAGCCAGCTGATAGGACAACGGGCAAACCGACTTCGCGCTCGTTAAAACAAGACAATTGTGCACGTTAGTAATGTCTTCGGGTTTCATTTGGTAACTCTTCAAATTGTTTTCATTCAAGAGTGTTGAAACATTCAGATTTATTTATTCGAAATTAAACATCTGAGAGAAATATTTCCAATGGATTCCCCATAAAGAAAGAATAACAGATTTTTTCCCACCTGTTATTGAACGCAGACCATGAGTGGCCAACTTCTGCTTTTACTGCCTTTGCTATTTACCTTTAATATGTATTGGAGACGTGTCTAGAAAATAGCAAGAAATAATGTAGGTGAACTTCACCTATCTATACCAGTGAGATGGAAGCAATATGAATGAAATATTGTGATTATTTAATTATATCATTACATTACTTTTAAATTAAATAAATAAATCGTACTAGATAAAGGAGGAGGTGTCGGCCAAAGATGGAATCACTGGGTTCAATAAAACACCTTTAATAAGACGTTTCGGCCTGAATTTTGTTTAGCCATCTTCAGTCAATTGGAAGTTATACACGGGATGCGGTACACATATGTGATCGAACCAAGCCTTGTCAAAAATAAAAAAAAATCTAGCTCCATGAATTTATAACGTGCCTGGACCCAAAAGTTTCAGAATGAAAAAAAAATTATTTTTGGCAAGGCTTGGTTCGATCACATATGTGTACCGCATTTTGTGTATAACTTCTAATTGACTGAAGATGGCTAAATAAAATTCAGGCCGAAACGTCTTATTAAAGGTGTTTTGTTGAACCCAGTGATTCCATCTTTGGCTGATACCTCCTCCTTCATCTAGTACAGTTTCATCACAGCCACGAACTCGAACAAAATAAATAAATCTGTATGTTTAAACTCTCAAAAATAAGGATACGAAAAACAACTTTTCAGGGGGATGACAATTAGCACGGGCCCTTCTTTCTTTTGTGTATAAATTTATTGTAAATCTTAAAAACCCTGTAAATCTTAAAAACCCACCTGAAAAGGCGAGTAGGGAACCTTATCTAACGACTGTAATATATCGTTGCTCATGCGCAAGGACAGCCATAGTGGGTGTGCTGTCGACTGTCGAGAGGCATGGGGCCATCTTGTGATCGGGCCCGAAGGAATAAAGATATCATTCCAATCAATATAAAGTGTTTCATTTAAAACCCGTATAATACATCTTTATTCCTCCGTGGCCGATCACGAAATGGCCCCATGCCTCTCGACAGTCGACAGCACACCCACTATGGCTGTCCTTGCGCATGCATAACCATATATTACAACGACCAATGGATTAGCGCAAGAACCTGAAAATTGATTTTTTTTTGTTTACTTTTCTCTTTCCTTTAACTGTTATTAAGTGTAATTCTTGGCTATCGTTAACAGGGGCGGGCTCTCTGCCCCTTCAGGCCTACTGCCGAGCCTTCAGACATTTGCAGAGTTGCTGGTCCGCCCTACCTATAAATGTATATACGTATAAAAAATAATTATAATATAATGTATATATAAATCTGTCGTAAACGACTATATAAATATATATATATATATATATAAATCAATCAATAAACTTAAGGATTTTATATAAAAATATAATATATACACTGCGCTTAAAAAAAAATGGAACACTTGTAAATATTTTTAAATGAGGTAGGGATTCAAACTATGGATGAAAAATCGGTAGTGACGTTTTCAAATTAGAACTAAGATACAAATATACAAACAAATATATAAATAAACAATTTTTGCTCGTTTAATAAGAGTAGATAGATATAAATTTGGATATTTCTTTGAAAAAATCCGAATTTTTCAAGCGTTCCACTTTTTTTTTAAGCGCAGTCTAATTCTCAATATTAATATATTAATAATATTTAACCTGAGAAATCAGTATTTATAAATCATTCCAAAATATATATTTAACATAATAATAAACTTTATATTACGTTAATTTCCCGTATTCTCACTTTAACTCTTGAGATTTCCTCCAAATCGAGTACAATTTCCATGTTGATTTAGGTTTTTTTAGGTTATTTTCTATTTACCATACATCACGCGGGATCTAACACATACCAGAAGAAAAAAAACCTAAATAATGAAATTTGTAGAAAGTTTTATGAACTTTCATTTTGAATAGGAAGGTTATTTACGAAAAGTTGATAGTTTTCGAGTTATAAGCGTTACCCCCAAAACTTTCCTGATAAAAACACAATTTGACTGGACTATAATAATAATTCATCTTTCATTCGAGAGATTGCTTCAAGTTTAGCATGTATTTTTTGAAACTTGGCAACATTTCCATATACTAGAAAACGTCTTCATAAGTTGGGGCCGAAACTTCATGATTACTTTTTTTACCACCCTGTATGACCTAACCAAAATAAAGCCTAACAACCTAAATTCCTTGTCTTCCTGGCCTTGCCCCTGTGAGGGGAGGGCTTGCCACAAATATTATTCCTTCGTCAGAGAGAGAGTTAGTACTTAGTTATGCGTGCCTTCCCCTTAACTCAGCCATTACTAGGGTTACAATTCCTATTGGATACCCGATATAATTATTAGCGTTTAGCGTTGGACTCTGTAACGGTTGCCTTGGAAAGTTAAATAAACTGCAACGGATCGTTGCTAAACTTTATCCAAATTCATTTGAAATATTAATATGTTTATTCCTTTATTATTATTCAGATATCACTTGCAATTTGCAGTTCATGTTGACTTTAATTCAAAAATAATGATGGATTCTCATTTAACAGTCGAGGAATAACCATTCTACATTAGATTTTTGACCCTTCGATTAATATTGGTAACCATTGCTGAAGAGATGGAGGAATCGACTTAAAATCAAAAATAACGATCGATTTTTGTCTAATACTAGAGGAATAACCTTATTGCATTCCATTTTTGATGTTTTGACTATTAATGGCGGCCTCTACTGAGAACGTGGAAGAATCGACGACTTAAAATCGAAAAGACTAAATTCTTTTATGGCAAACAACTCAAGCTTGATTCTTCCACGTTTTCAGTAGAGGTTGCCATTAATAGTCAAAACATCAAAAATGGAATGCAATAAGGTTATTCCTCTAGTATTAGATGGGAATCGATCGTTATTTTTGATTTTAACTCGATTCCTCTATGTCTTCAGCAAAGGTAACGGATAAGAAAACAAAGCAGTTGCTATGGTTACTTATAAAATTTCCTCCCAAATTTTTAGCATTTCACAGAGAGAAGCCTATCCATTCTTACTTAAATTAAGTTAAATGAGCTATATTAAAACGATCAAATGAATAAATTTTAAAGAATTTAAAATAAAAAATTAAAAAAAGTACCATCTTACTCTAGGGTAAAGTACTTTAAAATATAATTTTACTAAAAACTTTATTTAACCTTTTTTGTGATCCCCAAGGTACTTAATTAGGATATTAAATTTCATCAAAATTGGTTAAGTCATTTTCAAGATATTTAGAAAAAACTAAAAAAGTACTAATATTTGTGGGCCGATATGTACCAAAAACTAATCAGCGCTTCATTTTGTTAAAAGAATGGTAGATTTTCAATTTCATTTCAATCGGTGCAACGGTGTGGAAAAAATCGTGGGCCAAAAAACGATTACATCCAACCGCACGCACTAAATGAAAAAATCACACTTTTTGGCCTCTCGACGAGACCCCGTGTAATTTTTGGCAATACCGTCACGTGCTAAAATTCAACCTAATTGATTACTGCAATTTGTGACTTTAATTGTCCATGGGTTCCGTAGACTTTACCTGAGGATCCTTTGAAGTCACGCTTGCCGCGAGACTGATTACAATACTTTCCCCATGCTTCGCATTGGATAAAGTAAAAACAAAAAACAAATACCCTCTAGGGGCCCTCCATAAATTACGTCACACGAATTTCAAGACTTTCAGGCGCTTGAAACCACTCTAGTCCAGAAGAAACGCTATTTGATCCACCTCCTCCTCCTTATATTGATTCCTCCATTTAAGGACTGACAATATCCGAATTGAAATTTGTATTCCCTGCCATCCATATTGGTGGCACTGTTTGTAAGTGACATTTTATAAATATCTAATGCAGGTTTTAATAAATTATAAGAACAAACAAGAATCTTTTCTTTTTATTCTCCCCCTCCCTCCCCTCTCCTTTTTTCAAAACGTCAAATATATGTATACGGGGCTTGTATTCTTCATTAATCCCTGCGTGTGGGTTCATTGTGGCTTTTCGGTTATTTGTGTCTAGGGGTTTATCAAATAAAAGGGATGTTCATTTAAGATAAATATTTATTAACAGGTATAATATTCTATATACTGGTTTAAATAACACTTTCACTTGAAGGGCGTTAATTAATATAAGGCGTATTAGTAATTGTAATCGTTAAGAGAGACTTCGTTATTCGTTTAAGCAGAGGGGGTTGAATCTATCGTATCTCGTTTGAATCTGAAGCTCGACTGTTAGTTGTCTGGTTGCAAGACATTATTTCGTAAGGGTAGTGGGAGAAGTCACATGACATTGATGGAAAATTCCATACATTCGTTAATAACAATATTTGGAGAATTCACAGACTTGTCATCATACTCTTGAATTTATTATATACTAGCTTCAAGGCCCGCCTTCGGCGGGCCTTTTTGCCTAGCCAGGGGCTTCGCCCCCTGGACCCCCACTTGGCTATTTTATTGATGTTTTATACACGTGTAAAGAACACTTTCATATATCAACTCTTGTGAATTAATTGTAATAGATTGATGAAGAGGACAAAGTATATCTCTTTATGAATGAATTTAAAAAATTTATTTTTCCAGCAGAAGACAATATTTTATTGTCCCCTTCTGCTACTCAATTATTCGGCAAAAAAAACCTTTCAACTTAAATTAAAATAAAGTTGTCTTGTAAAAATTCAATAAATAAGGTAAAAAATATCCTATTAAAAAATTAAAAATAATAAACTTTTAAAGTTTATTATTAGATTATAGAAAATTCAGGTTTAATTAGGCTCAAAATAGGTTTTTAATAATTTCAATAGGCTGAAATTTGCTAGATTTCAAAACAATATAAAAATGGGTTTTCAAATGATTTTGTTTTCTTTAAAGAATTCTACGGGCTAGTTGAATTTTTGGTTTTAATCTTTAAAATATATTTTTATAGAAATTCCAAAAGCTAATGAATTCCTTTCAGTTACTTTAGTTAGTATAGTTTCAATAATCCTTTATAATTAGCTTTGAAATAAATAAATAATATTGAAATGAATGAATGAGCTCGAATACAAAAGCCAAAAGGCTTAGTTCTTTTGAAATGGCTGAGGGTCTTAAATACAATAGAAAAAGGATGAGGTGAGATTCCCAAGGGTATTTTTAAGAAAAATTATTTTTAAATAACATATTTTATTTTAAATTAAATATTTTTCATCTATATATATAATCAAAAGCTTGGCTCGAACTTTTTTATTTTTAACCGACTTCAAAAAAGGAAGAGGTTCTCTATTCGACTGAAATTTTTTTTTTGTGTGTCTATGTTACCTCATATCTCCGCCAATTGTGAACCGATTTTGAAAAAAAAATTCGCATTGGGTTCAGTCTACCTTTCGATTGGTCCCATTTTTTTCATAGGTATTAGACCTTTTTTGTTAGGTTTGTTTAGGCCTAACTTCTTTGTTTATGAACCGATTTCGATGTTCCTTTTTTTATTGGAAAGGGGGTATCTTAGGGATGGTGTCATATTAATTTGGTCAAGTTCTGAAGATATGATCACTATTAATAACATCACTAAAAAGAGGAAAATAAAAATAATTTTTAAGAAAAAATAAAACCAACTTCAAAAAATTAAATGCAACAAATAAAATACACTAAAAGGTATAAAATAATTATTATCTTATTTAGTTACAACTAAACGACGAAATATTAACATGAAATTACTTTTTGAAGTCGGTGACAAACATATACCTTTCATGAATCGCACTCGACGGATCTTACTTAGTACGTTTGGAGGATATGCTTGCTTATAGGTACAGTTTGTTTGGTACCGACTTCAAAAAGTAATTTCATGTTAATATTTCGTCGTTTAGTTGTAACTGAATAAGATAATAATTATTTTATACCTTTTAGTGTATTTTATTTGTTGCATTTAATTTTTTGAAGTCGGTTTTATTTTTTTCTTAAAAATTATTTTTATTTTTCTCTTTTTAGTGATGTTATTAATAGTGATCATATCATCAGAACTTGACCAAATTAATATGGCACCATCCCTAAAATACACCCTTTCCAATAAAAAAAGAATCATCGAAATCGGTTCATAAACAAAGAAGTTAGGCCTGAACAAACCTAACAAAAAGGTCTAATACCTATGAAAAAAATATGACCAATCGGAAGCTAGACTGGACCCAATGCAAGAAAATTTTTCAAAATCGGTTCACAATTGGCTGAGATATGAGGTAACATAGGCACAAAAAAAAAAAAAAAAAAAATTCAGTCGAATAGAGAACCTCCTCCTTTTTTGAAGTCGGTTAAAAAATAGATAGTTTTTTAAATCTTTGTTGCAGTTTTTTTTTTGCTAGTTTAGTTCTTTTATTGTTTGGCAAGCTATGTTGGCTAACCTGAACTCTTTTTAGTTTTTCCTGAATTTTCCAATTTTCCGGGCAACTTTTCCAATTTTTTTTTACGTATTAACCTGAATTGGACTATTACAAACATTTAAAAAAAAACATTAGCCAAATCGGTCCAGGCATTTGAGAGATCTGCGCTTACAAAGAAAAAGAAATTCATTTTTATTATATAGAAGATTTCGTCTCGTCATATAATCTCAGAAACTTTTAAGGGTAAAGTGTCCATGGCGTACTTGACAAAGGGCGGAAGGCGTCTTTTGCAAGTAGGGTTTGTTTGTCGGGGCGGTATTCACTTGACCATTACATCTGGTTTACACATGAAAATAAAACATTTCTGGTTTATACATGAAAATAAAAAATTTCTTATTAAGATTTCAAACCTACATGTATATTATTAAAATGAAAAGGAAATTTGTGTTAGTCATATTGCTGAACAATAGCACTAAGGCCAAGGGCTGGATTTACCATGAGCTCGCTCACCCATATAAATTATAATTAACACTTGAGTGAAAAAATGAAAGATTCGGTGCTCTCTATAAATTTTGGGGATTTTTCTAAGCTAACGATTTCAGCTAAAAATAAGAGCAAATGTATAAAATAGATTTTTAACTATCAATAAGCAAATACAAATATATACCGGGTGAGTTTTTTTTTATCTTCAGACAGTCTTATAACTCAAAAAACAGTGCATTATATGAAAAAAAGTTTCAAATATAAGTTTGTTTATATCGAAGGGGGAAACTAAACTGCGCTAGTGTTTGTCGATCTAGAACAGGATTTCAAAGGTATTTTAAGGACAAGTTCTGTTTTTTAAATAGAAACCTATATGTTTCTGTACATATTCTGAATCTGCAAAGGAAACTGAGCAGCTTTCATTAGAACTATTTTTTTATACGACATCAAACAAACAAAATACATGAATCAATAAGATGTCAAAAAATATACTTAATAATCATTTTTAACAATTATTTAACTTAATTATCAAATAATAATGATCAAATATTTGATTATTAAATAAATAAATAATAATTTAATAATTTTCCTACAATGTTCTGAGACATTATTCCAGAGTGTTCTGGATGAATTTCGTTCCAATATCGTTATTTTGGCATGTTTCAGTTTCTTCGTAGCCTTTACATTTATTGTTGTTTTTTTTTAAACATATTTACAACACGATAAAATGAAGCTCGTGAGGGTGTACCTATCCCTATCAGAAAAACCCTAGGCGTCCATTTCAATGGCAGCCCCATAACACTTCCTTCACTTCACCCATAAATTAAGACCATTTCAATTCTGTCTTCAACAAAAAAATACTCATTTTTATTATAGGTACTATAATATAACTATTTACTGGATTGACACGAGAAGAAACTTTTTTATACTCAAGAATTTTAAGTAGTTCTATTAAGTAGAAACTAATCTCTTAAATCTGAATAATGAAGTTTTCATATCATTATAAACACTTATTTTCATTATTGTGACTTCAATTTATTATTTATTTAATAATTAATTATTTAATCATTATTATTTGATAATTAAGTTGAATAATTGTTAAAAATGATTATTACGATTTTTTTGAGTTCTAAATGATTTAATATTTTTTTATTTGATTTCGTATAAAAAATAGTTTTAATGAAAGTTGTCTCATTTTTTTTTGTAGATTCAGAATATGTATAGAAAATATATAGATTTCTATTTAAAAAACAAAACTTGACCTCGAAATAAATACCCTTGAAAAGCTTGTTCTAGGTCGACAAACAATAGCGTAGTTTAGTTTCCCCCTGATATAAATAAACTTTTTTTTTTCATTTAATGAATTGTTTTTGAGTTATAAGACTGACTCAAAATAAAAAACTCACCCGGTATAATATGGGGTCGTGAGAAATTTCCCAGTCAAAATAGGGTCGCGAATGAAATAAGTTTAAGAAGCCCTGATTTAAATTAATTATTATAACCTTATAACTATTCGTTATTTACAGCCGAACAATGTTTTAATCACTGGTAAAATTCCTGGCCTATAGAGAGAGTTTATTGTCTTTGCTTAATGCTTATTATTATTATTATTATTATTATTATTATGAAATTGCATTTTTTCAAAACTTCAACCTCATTGCGGCACTGATTACCATTTATCCAATTAAGATGAAACTTTGTTTCAATTGTATCCAATTTAATCTAGTTTAAAAATGTATAGAGTGGTCTTTGTCGAAAACGTGCTCCTTCATGGTCAAAATGCGAAAATATAAAAAAAAGTGCGAGTTTTTGGGATAGGTATTCAAAAGTGATCCGGGTGGCAGTTTTTTGAATCCCCATAAAAAATCGAACTACTGGACCAATTATCTATTTTCTTTTTTTAATCGACACGGAATTTACTATAGGACGGTTATTTACAAAATATGGACAGTTTTCAAGTTATAATCGAAAAACTGGAAAAAGTCCGAAAATTTCCAGGTTTTTCGGCCACCAAAAAGTTGTCCCCCACACTTTCGACGTCTCAAACCTAGATTTGGCATACCCACACCATTCCAAACGATCCGAGAAAAAATATTTTCCTGCAATTAATGTAAGCTGATCCACTTTTTGGATCCTCTATTTACTGGGCTTGCATTGTCATCACCTCGTTCGTTTGTAAGACTTTTTCTCAATTTGGTCCCCATCTCAAACATACATTAAGAAGGCTCGCTTCAATATTATCGAAATTGTCACAGCCATTTCCGAAAACGCTAATATTACACATAATATTTGTTTCAAAATTTTTTGCTCAAATGCTTAATTTAACAGGTTGGTTGGGCGGTCGCCACACCTCGCTCAACCCTGGCGCCGCCACTGCGGCTGCCCCCCCCCCCCCTAGGAAAATTCCTTAACTACGCCAATGTATGTAAGAGGAGAGAAATCGCACAAAATACTGCGAGGTTATTCAAGTTCATTGTCATTACAAATATTAATAAATACACCCATATCATATTTGTAAAATATGACGAGGAAATGTCCAAGTTCATTTTGTATCTCTTTCATTAAAAGATTAATCAACTAGGACAAATTTATTTCTCATAAAAATTGCTATAGAATGTTTATTAGATGTGTCGTTGACCTCAAAACATTCATTTCTTCTGAGCTTTAATTCTATTTAATCACTCCTACTTATACACTATGTAATATATTTTAGATATATAAATAGATTATCTCCTCATATAAATATAAAGTACCTCGAGCCACCGAGCAATGCACGGTAACCAAATTAAAAAAAATACAAATATATATAGTACGCCCCCATGACCCCCCCCCAACCACGGCACTCCCACTCCGCCCCACCCGAACCCCGGATCCCCCACAACTGCACCCCACCTCCTGCACCTCCCACAACCACCCCACCCCGCACCCAATTTTTGCATTTCTAGCTTTCTAGTAGTCCACATATTATGTGTATATTTGTTTATTCGTACACCAATTTGCCCACATTCGTTCATATTGATAAACATTATAAAAAATTGGTTAAGTCATTTTCAAGATATTTAGAAAAAACTAAAAAAGTACTGAAATAAAGTACTAATGTTTGTGGGCCGATATGTACCAAAAACTAATCAGCGCTTCATTTTGTTAAACTAATGGTAGGTTTTCAATTTCATTTCAATCGGTGCAACGGTGTGGAAAAATCGTGGGCCAAAAAAGCGATAACATACATACATCCATACATACATCCATACATACATCCATCCGCACGCACTAAATGAAAAAATGGCACTTTTTGGCCTCTCGACGAGACCCCTTGTAATTTTTGGCAAAACCGTCACGTGCTAATATTCAACCTAATTGAATACTACAATTTGTGACTTTAATTGAGTCCATGGGTTCCGTAGTCTTTACCTGAGGACCCTTTGAAGCCACGCTTGGCCCGAGAGCGATTACAATACTTTACCCATGCTTTGCATTGGATAAAGTAAAAAATAAATAGGAAAATAGTCATAAAAAATAATCGTATAGGATCTGAAATAAAAACATAAAATTAAATAAGTTTTGTTTCCAAGTTATATAAAAAAAGCCACTTCAACCACTATTTGTAAACACACCTATTTTGTTATAATTCCGACACCTGTTAATTAAAAAACAAAAACAAAATTCCTAAATTTAATATAATATAATAATATTTGTTATAATCTATTAGTGGGTTTTGAAATTAAAATACCAATTAATAAATAAAAGATAATTGAAAAAAATGTAAATAAACTTTTTTATTGAGATTTCCATTTATCAATAATTACTTTAAATAAGAAAAGATCAAATAAGATGAAACTCGTCGAGGTCCAGACCTAGTCAGATCGTTTTCTCATCTTCAAAACTTGTTAATAGAGTTGGTTTCATCAAAATCGGAAAGCTGTTTTCAAAATAGAACTAAGATATAAATATATATACAATTTTTGCTCGTTTAACAAGAGTAGATAGATAGGATTAACGGCTTGTTGAATTTTCACTTTTAAAATTTTTCAAAATGGGGGGTGGGGGGCAAAATTTAAAATTTTAGCCCATTCGACCTAACTCAACCAAATTTTGCATACATATTCTGTGGGCCACCAAAAGACTAGAAATGCAAAAACTAACCATCCAAATAGGTGGGGGGAGGGAATGAAAATCTATGCCCTTGTACCAAACTTAACTTAGTTTATGCATTTCTAGCTTTCTGGGGTTCCACAGAATATCTAGGTATACGAAATTTGGTTGAATTTGGTTGAATTTGGTTGAAAGGACGAGGATTTTCATTTTTGACCCTCCCCTATTTTGGGTGGTTATTTTCAAATTTTTTTTAAACAAAATTGTCAAAAATTATATCCCCTAATAGAAATTACAACTAGTCCAAAACTTTCCGGGTAAAAAAACACAATTTAACTGGACTATTTGTTTTAATTAAAAAAAATTCCCAGTAAATATTTTGCTTTGTGGATTGACTCCCCCCCCCCCCCCCCCATGAAAGTTTTCTGGCTACGCCACTGCACTCTGTACTTATAAGGTAAGCAACAAAGTAACCCTAGTTCCGACTCGCACTTGGCCGGCCTATTTATTATCCTGTATGGCATGCAGTTCCTTTGTAAAATTCAAGCTGAGAGCTTGTCGTCTAATAGTGTGCCTGTGCATTTTGTCTTGTAATCGGCGGCCCCGAGGTCCCTAGCCTCCGCCCAGGCCTGGACCGATAGACAGCCCCCACCCCCCCACCTCCCCATTCAATTAATCAGAAATTCGGGAGTGCAGGAGCAGGTCAATGACTTACTTGCTTCTGATCTGCTCCAACTCATCAGGCAACCTTTCTTTCATCCTAACAACAACCTCTCTCTCTCAACTCTACAAAATTGGCTCTCTCAGCTAATCTATCTATCCTGGACACAACTTAGTAGGTAGTTGTTTCACAGATTAATTATTTAAATACTTCTGCATTGATTGGTGGCAAAACGAAATTGATGAACAATATAGTTCCCCGAGATATTAAATTTCAAAAATAGAGTTTTTCAGACTCTTATACATTGCACTATACGAGATATCGGAAAGTTTACACATACATATTTAATTATAATTAAGAAACTCTTCTTACCATTGTAATAAAAAACTAAACCAACATTAAACAATAACTAATACATTTTTTAAGAAAATTTTAATTCATAGTTACAACCAGTTTCTGAGATAATAATGTATAAATAATGAAAAATTTACACTAAAAACAAGCTGGCAACAACGCATTTATTTAACCTAAAAAGTGGGTTACCTTTAGTACTTTTTTGACGTTTTTTCGCTTCAGCCATTGTCGCAACAGCTTTCAATCTCTTATTAAGAACTTTTTGTTTTATAAATCTTCCTTTATAATTTACTTTATCGGACATTTCTATAATAAAATATAAACAAGCTCGGACAGTGTTGCCAGATTTGTCAAATGAACAGGCGATTGGCTAGTAGTGGTACATAAACAGCAAATAGTTTTGGGCTTATGAATTACACTGGTCAACAAAATTTTTTTTCCTTGTTCTAAGATTTATTTCATGATTTTTCTATTCAATTTTCATCAAAATAAAGGAAAAATATTCCATATAAAGTTTGCTTTTGTAATGGTTATAATAATAATAACCGAGGAAAAAGCCATTTTGAGCTATTTTCTAGTCCTATTATATATTAAACACCAATATTTGAAATCAAAATATTTTGTTGATTTAATAGAAAAGAACTTCCTCTTTGATTTTCAAATTACCACTTGTTTTTAGCTCAATTAGAACTCGTGTTATAACTAAAAAACTAAAATCTACGTGATTATAAAGGACAATAAACATAGATAAAAACATATGGTCTTAGTTTTTTAGTTATAACTAGGGTTCTAATTGAGTTACAAACAAGTGGTAATTTGAGGATCAAAGAGGAGGCTGTTTTCTATTACGTCGACAAAATATTTTGATTTCAAGAATTGCTTTTTAATATCTAATGGGACTCGAAAATAGGTCTAAATTGGCTTTTTCGTCGTTTTGACCGATAATATCTCGAAACTCTGACGTGTTGTAAAAAATCGAGAAATTGCATGATAGCGTATAAAACAATGCAACAGCGTATAAAAAACTCCACTGGAATCCATTGTTAGGTTTACGGGTACAAATTTTTGTCGACCTGTGTTATGAATCCTTATTGTCTGTTCTACCATATATACTCTAGCATTAACTTTTTGCGAAACAACTACCTTAATTGCAATTAAAAATAAACTGATGCGGCCATCCACATGACTTACACCATACACCCTGACCCCTCTCTTATATTTAATATTTAATAAAATTATCTATAATTATTTAGTGGGGATTTTATTTTAATATCTATCTAAAAATTCTAATTTCAAAAAATGAAAAAAAAAAATAAAAAATAAATTTATATGGACAAAGTGGAATTTTGTAAATTATTTGTAGAATGTAAAATAAATTCATGAAATAAATAAAGATTTTAAATTAAATAAGCTGATGTGGTCATCCACATGTTTTTACCTTACACCTGGCCCCTCTCTCTTATATTAAGACATCTGGTATTAAATATAAATTTTATATTTAATACCAGCTGTCAAACCTCCTCCCCCACGTTTTGGGCTGTTAGTTTTTGCATTTTTAGACTTCTGGGGGCCCACGAATTATGTATACAAAATTTGGTTGAGTTTGCTCAAATGGCCTCGATTTTTATTTTTTAATCCCCCCCCCACCCCCCTTAATTTTGGGTCGATATGCACCAAAATCTAATCAGCTCTTAATCTCAATGGACCAAAACTACGTGTGAAATTTGTATGGTAAAATAAAAAATGTGTGCGTTTTATATGTCAGATGTGTTCTACTTCGGAGGGGTGTAACAACCCTTCTGACATAATAAAAATAATCCATAATACTCGAATCTTGTAGTTGACCATCTATCTTGAATTTCTATATCAATTCTTGAAAAGTTCACCTTTAAAAAATTCCTATTTGTAAGATTGGAGTAATTTTTGGAGACGGACTGATAAGTGAATTAAGTGGATATCAATGAGGCAGTCGAAAAAAAGAAGAAGATAATTTATACTATCTTTTTATTCATAAAACCGACGTTTCGGAGGCTATTCCCTCCTTCTTCAGGGTTTTGAAAAGTCAGTGAAGGAAATCCAATGCGACATTCCCATCTGTCTCCTTATTCAGTGGCAGGAACAATAATATCTTGTATTACATTCTCAGCAGAATTATAATGTTTCTGCTGAGAATGTAATACAAGATATTATTGTTCCTGCCACTGAAATAGGAGACAGATGGGAATGTCGCATTGGATTTCCTCACCGACTTTTCAAAACCCTGAAGAAGGAGGGAATAGCCTCCGAAACGTCGGTTTTATGAATAAAAAGATAGTGTAAATTATCTTCTTCTTTTTTGGACTGCTCTCATCGATATCCACTTAATTCCTATTTGTATTTGATAAGGAGAGAATGAACCCTTCTTGCATTCGATTGCATTAAAAAAAAAGAACCAATAGTGGACTTTTTTACAGCGTATGTTAAATACGCAATACAATACAATAAGTCATTGCCGTAGTTGCCTATTATAGTCATTAAAGTGATTTAAATATTTAAATTTATTCAATTTGAAAATCAATTCTATTATTACGAATTTTAATTTGTCAAGGGATATAATAATTTTTCATTTAAATTAATTATCAACAATACCAGTGAAATATTTTATTTATTAAATTGAAAGTTTTTATGTGCCGAGAGTAGCAGAATTTTTATATATCGAAGGAGACAATAAAAGAGTGTGTCTTCTGCTGAAATTATAAATTTTATTTATTTATAACGTTATAAATAAATAGAATTTATAATTCAGAAAGAAGACACACTCTTTATATTGGTCTCCTTCAATTTTATTTATTTAATCGAGAATTGGATTTTATTTAATTGTGACGACAGTTTATGTCTATTGGATCTTTTTATTTTCAGAAAAACAAAATATCTATATAATAAATAAATTTATTATAAATAAGAATATATAAATAAAATATACTTCGGAGAAGGCTTAATTATGGAGAATTCAGAATGTGAAAAAAACTAAGAAGGTATATTTTTAATAGATAACATTTTTAGATTTTATCATATAATTTCAATTTTTTTTTTTTAAATAGATGATTTTAGAAATATTTTCAGTATTGAAGTTTTTCGGTTTCAAAAAAAGACAAAAGATTACGAAAATTTTAAAATGAAATTAATCTATTGTCTTTCATTTTTAACCGACTTTGAAAAAAGGAGGAGTTTATCAATTCAAAGGAATGTCTCTTTGTTTTTTTGTGTTTGAACTTTTTATTTCTCTTTACCACGTGGACCGATTTCGATGATTTTTTGGATTGGGTTCAGTATTCGCTTGGGAGGCATGACTGGTATCGCCGTCTGGTGGTACTAAATAGGCGGATTTCAGCAAACATTAATTGCGGGAAAGATTATTTCTAGGATCGTTTGGTATAGTGTGAGGCATGAAAAATCGAAGTTTGCGACCTCGAAAGTGTGGGGGACAATTTTTGGTGGCCGAAAAACTTCGACATTTTCCGATTTTTTCCAGTTTTTAGCTTATAACTCGAAAACAGTTCACATTTTGAAAATAACCGTTCTATAGTAAATTATACAGGACAAAATTTTGCGTCGATTAAAAAAGAAATAGAAAATTGGTCCAGTAGTTCGATTTTTAATTTGGATCCAAAAAACAGCCCCCGGTGATCACTTTTGAATATATCCCAAAAACTCGCACTTTTTTCAATTTTTCCCATTTTGAGTACGTTTTCGACAAAGACCACTCTATACATTTTTAAACTAGATTAAATTTGCTACAAATCAAACAAAGTTTCATCTTTGCCACTGTTCAGTTTTTTTTTCTAGATTAAGAATATACCTATACAAAAATATGTAGGTTTCCATTTAAAAAACAGAACTTGGTCTCGAAATACCCTTGAAAGCTTGTTAAAAGGTCGTTAAACAATAGCGTAGTTTAGTTTCCCTCTTGATATAAATAAACTCTTTTTCATATAATCCACTGTTTTTGAGATTATAAGATAAAAATCTCAAGATAAAAAATTCACTCGGTATACAAGAATCATTTAGATAAGATAAACATAATATTTTTTTTGAAACTTGCGTCTGTATGTTTGTAAATATACTGAAATAATTAAAAAATAAATCGAAATAAAATTTTGGCGCCCTCAATTTTTTTTTGTTGAAACGGCTGTTCGTTTCGGAAATGTTCCCGACCCCTGGAATAAACAGACAAACAGACAGGTGGCTTTGGAACAGAGGATGCACTTGGGTTGCCTACCAGTCGGGCGTTTCCATTCAACTAACCGCATTTAGGGTTCCGTTTCAGTTTCTATCTTATTACACGCTTTATATTAGCTTCACCTGTATGTATTCAGCTATCAATGTGAACAAACAGTTCTCTATAAAAATAATTGTTTACTTAATTTAAATAGTCCAATCAAATTGTGCTCAAATGGGCCCCTATGGGGAAAGTTTTGAGGTAGTTCTGATTTTTTGCTTATATATGATTATTGGGGCGCTGAATCCAAATCTGAGGTCTCCCACCAAAATTTCGTGACGCAACATTGTAGAAAATGCAAAAAAAGGTGAAAATTTCCATTTTTTAGCGGTTTTTCGCTTAAAACTCGAAAACTATCAACTTTTCGTAAATAACCTTCCTATTCAAAAATGAACGTTCATAAAATTTCATACGAATTTCATTATTTAGGTTTTTTTTCTCCAACAAACCGTTCGGGCTCAAGGCGCTAGTTGAAAATTGGCCTATTTTTTGTGTTTCAGCAAATCCCAAAAACTCGCATTTTTATTTTATATTTTCCCATTTTGACCATGAAGGAGCACTTTTTCGACAAAGACCAAATCTATACATTTTTAAACTCAATTAAATTTTCTACAATTCAAAAAAAGTTTAATCTTAATTAGATAAATGGTAATCCGTGCCGCAATGAGGTTGAAGTTTTTAAAAGTGCAATTTTTTTCAAAAAAATCGCAATTTTTCCTTCATAAAATGAAAACCACTCATCCGAGAAACTTGATTCCTATCTTATTCTCTAGAAAATTTTGTTGACTTGAACATTTACTTGGACCACTTTTTTGATAAAAATCTTAGATTTATAGATATCTAGCATTTTCCATGACAAGAAATGATCTATTTTTTCAAAAATCGCAATTTTTTCCTTTATAAAATGAAAACCACTCATCCTAATAACTTGATTCCTGTCCCATTCTCTAGGAAATTTTAATGACTTGAACGTTTGCTTGGATCACTTTTTTGATAAAATCTTAGATTTATAGATATCCAGCATTTTCCCTGACACTTCTGAGAATTCGGATCATATCCTGTCATGGAAAATGCTGTATATTTATAAATCTAAGAGTTTTATAAAAACTGTGGTCCAAGCAAACGTTCAAGTCATTAAAATGAGGCAGGAATCAAGTTTCTAGGATGAGGGGTTTTCATTTTATAAAGGAAAAATTCGATTGTTGCATTTAATTTTTTTGAAGAGTTTTTTTTTCAAACCCTATCTATTTCTATAATACTAGTACCTACTTGAAATTTTTAAAAAATGTGCGAAATAGTAGAAAAAAATAAAAACCATTTTTTATATATATGTTTTAAGCTTTCATTTGATTATTTAAAAAAAATATTGGTTTTTTTCAAAATTTGAAAAGGTACTAGTATTATAGGGAAATAGATTTTTTAGGTTTTCACTTCCGATAGCCTTTTTGTCTTCTTCTTTTAATTCATTTTCGTTTGTTTTATTACTTGGAATTTGGTCCACAGTGGGTGTAGGTACTTTTATTTCATCTCGTTCATCTCCCGTTTTGATTTCCTTTTCATGTCAAATTTGGTCTTCTTTGTCTTGTATTTCTGTAGATTCTACTTTTTCAATTGTATCGGCCACTTTGTTCTCTTCCTTTATTTCATTTCCGTTTGTTTTATCACTTGTAGCTTGGTCTACAGAGGATGTATATTTCTTCTTCTTCATCTGTAGCTTTGATCTCTTTTTCGTCACTTGTTTGCACTTTTCGTCTTCTAGAAAACTAAGACGAAAAAGTTCTTCTATAATATCTAGTTTTTCATTTAATTGGCCTCTTTGTCTTCTTTTTCTGTTTAAGAGCGGATGTATCTTCTTCTTCTCCTTCAGTTCCTACTTCTTCTGGTTTGAAATCTTTTTCGTCTTCTTTTTCTGTAAACTCTAATTTTAAACTTCCATTGGATTCTTTGTTCTCTTCTTTTTCTTCATTTTCGTTTATTTCATGACTTGCAACTTGATCGACAGCAGACGTATCTACTTCTTCTCGTTCATTTTCAGCTTTGATCTCTTTTTCATCAGTTGTTTGCACTTTTTCTTCTTCTCTTTCTGTAGAATCTCGGGAAATAGATAAGGGTTAAAAAAAAATAGTTTCATAATTGTGCCAAAATTGTATCATGGTTAAAAATTGAAATTAAAAGAAAAATATTTTTTTTTTCAAGGATCTAATTACCTAACCTATAAATCTCATAATTTTTTTCCTAGAAATTATCAGTGCCCAAAACATATTAAAAATTTAGATCAATCGGTTCGGTCAATCATGAGCATTTTTTTATGTTATTTACATATTTTGCTTTTTCTCAAAAACCAATTGAGTTAAGGGATCTGAAACTTTCAGGATCTTATTATTGTATTAGTACCTACTTATCCCTAAGTATAATTAAATTATCTTTCAGGGGCCGATTCAGTATGCTTATACCCCTATCGCCTTTCAATTCATTTGGTCAACCTGTTCCAGAGATATAAAGTTTTAGTAAAAGCAAAAACCAAATGGTGGATAGCTGGTAAAAGAAGCGTTTTCAGACATAATACTTTTATATGAACGGCGATCCCAGGGCTGAATATCTTTTACAGAGTGCCTCGCCCTGGTTTGAGACGGTTCGAGAGTTCTTACTCGGAGCGACCCGGAGTGCTATCGCCGATTGCCAGATGTATCGTGACGGCTAATAATAATGACCACCTTATTGATTTCTTCTTGAGAGATAGCCCAGCCCAACCCTTTTTTCAGCGTAGATCTATTTATTTAATATTTTACCCAGTAGCCTATATTCCCAGTCTTGACCATGGCGGTTTCCTGCCTATTTATTTATTTATTTTTTATTCCTTGACTACGGCAACTTCCTGTCTACTTATTTATTTATCTGTTTTTTAAATTATTTATTTTTAAATAATTTAACAACAATTTCTTCAAACCCAGTGACATATTCTAACTATTTATTTTTTGTTTTATTTATTTGATTATTTATTTATTCTTCCCAGTGTATTTATTTATTTATTTTTATTGTTTGGATGACCTGCGGTATTCCCCTTTTTTTGTTATTATTATTATTTTATTCTTGGTCGCAGCATACTAAGGTTTCACACCGTTCTGCTGTGGCCACACCCTCTGAGCCACTCAACTGGATCCTGAGTGGGAGGATCGGAGGGCTATAAGGGGAGATGTGGAGGCCCTTAAAAAAAAAATTCTCTTTATTTTGACCCATATGACCACCCCATGAATATATCTCCCTCTGCACATTAAAGATACACCCTGTATAAAATTACTCGTTTGCTTTTGACTTTTGTTTTTCTGGAAATTAATTTGTATGTGAAACAAATTGGAAGAATACTTTTAAAGAAGTCGCATGGATCACACACACACACACCATTATTTGTTTTTTGTTCCTTTCCCCGATTCCCAACCAAATTGGCCTCAAATTTTCAATTTTTCACAGTAAAATGATAATTATTATGTTTGTCGGCCAAAAGATCCGCTGAAATCTCGCAAACTTCAAGTTAACGGTGAATGCGCTAAACTGGAATTTGCACCAGGGCCCTCCCCGCTTGCTCTTGGTGGCTTTATCGCTGAATTCTTTGCTAGTAGTTAAGCTTGCCTTTTTTCAACCTCTTTGAGTCGGTATTTTGATGATTACTCTGTACTACTACTACTACTACTACTACTACTACTACTACTACTACTACTACTACTACTACTACTACTACTACTACTACTACTACTACTACTACTACTACTACTACTTCTATTAATATTAAATTCACTTAATTTTTTTACTTTCACATTTATATTCTATAGAATATAATGTGGAGTAATGCGATCGCCTGACTGGGTTCTGACTCTTTGAAAGCTTATATCTCAGAGATGAAACAAGTTAATTTCATTTTGTAATTTGTAGGTGCAAGGAATCGATGCGCTTAATAGTTTGAAACCGGATTTAGTACATAAATTGTGGTCCCCAGAGGCCAAAAAGGGGCCAAAAATCCTTTGGTCAGTGCGTATGTAGGTACGTATGTATGTACCCCTGCGTTTCGCAACCATAAGACTCAAAGCAACGAAATTCGAAACTTAAAGTAGGTTGTTTTTCACCATATGGGTTTTTAATATGAAAGATATTAATTTGCCGATGGTAATAGATTCAAATTTACAAGAAATTATAAGTTGGTGTCATCTAATCAATCCGATGGAATGGAATATTTTTAATTATTTGTCAGAGGGGTTGTTTTTCACTACCTCGGGAATCGAACCCAAGTGCCACTAACAGCAATCATGGCCACCTGGCTCACCTGCAGGATGTGAACCTCTCTGACACATGTACACGCGTAAAATATTTTACTCAAAGATTGTTATCTTAATTTGTAAAATTTCGCGATATAGTGATTCTAAATTTAAACATATAGCCATGCCATATAATTTAAATATAGGTCGTTGAGTGTTTCAATTTTGAAGAGATTCAAAATTCGAAGGGCAATTGAATGACTTTTCTTAATTTAATATGAAAGATATTAATTTGCCTATGGTAATAGATTCAAATTTACAAGAAATTATAAGTTGGTGTCATCTATTCAAACCGATGCGATGGAATGGAATATTTTTAATTATATGTCAGAGGGGTTGTTTTTCACCCCCTCGGGAATCGAACCCGAGTGCCAGTAACAGCAATCCGGGCCATCTGGCTCACCTGCAGGATGCGAACCTCTGTCTTGATGAATTGAAGACGTGTGGGTGTCGCACAACGAAAGACTCGTCTTGAATGTCAAATTAGGTCAACCCATATTAAGTTTTGTCCAATCCTATGGAAATAAAAACTTCCCAATCTTCTGATAAATGACGATTTCAAAATTAGAGGTCAAAACGTGGTTTTTTGTGTGTTGTAGATTGCTGGGACCAACTGTCTTATCATAAGACAATTTTGTCAAAGAGAGGGGAAGAGTGCGTGGCCAGGATTATCTCAAAGGGCGAGGGAATCGATAGCAGCAGCAGCAGCAGCAGCCTAACGATATCTATTATCATGCATTTGGAAAGGGTATCCGAAAAATTAAATTTCAAAGCCCTAGGAACATAGAATAATCCAAGAAATCAGCTATAAGTCCAATCCAATTGTGTTTTTATCAGGAAAGTTTTGGGGTAGTTCTGATTTTTTGCATATATATGTTTTTTAGGGCAATGAATCCAAATCTAATGTCTCCCACCAAAATTTCGTGACATTGTAGAAAATGCAAAAAAAAGGTGAAAATTTCCATTTTTTGCTTATAACTCGAAAACTATCAACTTTTCGTAAATATTCTTCCTATTCAAAATAAAAGTTAATAAAATATATTTTTTAGATTTTTTTGTCCGATCAACCGTTCGGGCTCAAGCTCAAAATCCAAGTTTTCGACCTCGATGACCCAAAAACTCCCACTTTTTTCGATATTCTCCCATTTTGACTATGAAGGAGCACGTTTTCGATAAAGACAATTCTACAGATTTTTAAACTAGATTAAATTTGCTACAATTCAAATAAATAAAGTTTCATTTTAATTGGTAATCCGTGCCGCAATGAGGTTGAAGTTTTGAAAAACTGCAATTTCGTTATTTTGGCCCCTGTTTCAGTTTCTTCGTAGCCTTTACATTTCCTAATTTATTGACCGACTTTGAAAAAAGGAGGTTATCAATTCAACGGAATATCTGTTTTTTTTTTTTTTATGTTTGTTCATTTATTTCTCTTTACCATGTGGACAGATTTGGATGATTTTTTTTGCATTGGGTTCAGTCTCGTACCCGATTGGTCCCGTTTTTTTCATTGGTATTGCATCTTTTTTGTTATGTATGTTCACACATAACTTCTTTGTTTATGGACCGATTTCGATGATTCTTTTTTTATTGGAAAGGGGATACCGTAGGAGTAATCACATATTAATTTGGTCAAGTTCTAATGATGTTTGTTCGTCGATTTCGATGATTTTTTTTTACATTGGGTTCAGAATAGTTTCCGATTGGTTCCGTATAAATTTCATTTTTTGTTATGTATGTTCACGTATAACTTCTTTGTTTATTTATTTATTTTTTTTAATAAATAAATATAAAAATAAATAAAGCTCCTGAGGTCAAAATTATTAATTATTAATTATTATTAAATTATTTATTTAATAATTACATATTTGCCCATTATTATTTGATAATTAAGTTGAATGATTGTTAAAAATAATTATTAAGAATTTTTTTGAGATCTGATTGATTTAATATTTTGTTTATTTGATGTTGTATAAAAAAATACTTTTTATGAAAGTTGTTCAGTTTTTCTTTCTAGATTAAGAATATATACAAAACCATGTAGGTTTCCATTTAAAAAACAGAAGTTGACCTCGAAATACCCTTGAAAGCTTGTTCTAGGTCGACAAACAATAGCGTAGTTTAGTTTCCCCCTGATATATCGTAAATAAACTTTTATTTGAAACTTGTTTCCATATAATGCACTGTTTTTGAGTTATAAGACAGTCTCAAGATAAAAAAACTTACCCGATATAAAAATCTAATTTGTTCAATGACTTGCAGCATTTTTCTTATTTTAATATTTCTAAGAACTTGTCTTTAGTGAGGAAAAAACTTTACTTAAGACCACCAAGAGAAATATCTAAAACCCGCTGAATAAATTAATTTTCCCTCGAGTTCAAATTAATGTGATGATGTGCACGAAGTTTCGAACTTAATTGCAATTAAATATACCTGAAGGCTCCTTCGTTGACCTTTTTAAAACCCCAAAGAAGGAGGATGAAAATGATGTTCTAATAAAATATTTTATTTGGAATTTGTAGCTTTCAGTATCTATGGACTTCCTTTACATCAATTCAACGTTCAGTCTCCCATTTAGCATTCAATACAAAATACATATAATTAATCTACTCTACTCTTATTAAACGAGCAAAAATTGTATATATATTTATACTAGTATATTTGTATCTTAGTTCTATTTTGAAAACGGCTCTACCGATTTTGATGAAACCAACTCTATTAACAAGTTTTGAGGATGAGAAAACGATCTGACTAGGTCTGGACCTTGACAAATTTCATCTTAATTGATCTTTTCTTAATTAAAGTAATTATTTATAGATGAAAATGTCAATAAAAAAGCTTGTTTAATTTTTTTCAATTATCTTTTATTTATTAATTGGCTTTTTAATTTTAAAAACCCACTAATAGGTTATAACACATATTATTATATTAAATGAAAATTAGGATTTTTTTAATTAACAGGTGTCTAAATCATAACATTACAGGTGTGTCTACAAATAAAGTGGTTGAAGTGGCTTATTTTTTATATAACTTGGAAACAAATCTTATTTAATTTTATGTTTTTATTTCAGATCCTATACGGTTATTTTTTTTAATTATTTTCCTATTTATTACTTTACCATACAGGGTATGGTCAAGTATTGTAATCGTGTCGTGCATGAAAAAAGTGTTTTTTTCCTTCTTTTTTTCGAAATATCTCAAAAACGGCTGAAACTATTTTGATTAAAAAAATTGAGCGAAACAATGGCATTTCGCTCTACAAAAAAGCCCTAATAAGTGAACATCGAAAAAATTATATTTTTCGAGATAATAATTGTTTTGTCAAAATGTCTGTTAGTCTGTGCGTTACCAAATTTTCTGGACGAGCTAGCTCAAAAACTAGTGTGAATATCGAAACCAAATTTCACACGTAGTTTTGGTCCATTGAGATTAAGAGCTGATTAGATTTTGGTGCATATCCACCCAAAATTAAGAGGGTGGAGAGGGGTTAAAAATTAAAAATCTAGGCCATTTGACCAAACTCAACCAAATTTTGTATACATAATCAGTGGGACCCCAGAAGTATAAAAATGGAATAACTAACCGCCCAAAATGGGGGGGAGTGGAGGTTCAAAAAATGAAAATCTTGGCCATTTACCAAACTCAACCAAATTTTGTATACATAATCAGTGGGTCCCCAGAAGTCTAAAAATGCAAAAACTAATTGACCAAGGGGGGGTCAAAAAATGACAATCTTGGCCATTTATCAAACTCAACCAAATTTTGTATACATAATCAGTGGGTACCCAGAAGTCTAAAAATGCAAAAACTAACCCCCCTCCCTACATGATTATAAATAATTTTATTAAATTTTAATGTAAATGAGGGGCCAGGTTGTATGGTAAAGTCAAGTGGTTGGCCACATCAGAACACGTCAGCTTATTTTTTTATAATGTTTATCAATATGAACGAATGTGGGCAAATTGGTGTACCTAAACAAATATTATACACATAATATGTGGACCATTAGAAAGCTAGAAGTGCAAAAACTGGGTGCGGAGTGGGATGGATATGGGAGGGCAGTTTATTTATTTATTTATTATTATTATTATAATTTCTTACAATTTTATCTTTACACAGTGCTCTGAGGCAGTTTGCCTCATATGAGTAGTAAAAAAAGAATAATTCACATAAAACGAAGAGAAAAAGAAAAACAAAAGTGTGTGTGTGAAAAAGAAAACTCGAGTGAAAGGAAGGTGAGAGAGCCAGCAGGGGGGAAAAGGACACCAATAAAGAGAAACGCCAAAAAAGAGACGCTCACTCCAGAAAGCCACCCCCGTGAAGATATGCCAAGAGACCACGGTTCAATATAAGTGATGATGAAGATGAACGGGGGGGGGGGGTGCAGTGGTGGGGGTCCAGGGGGCGTGTATTATATATATTTGTATTTTTTAATTTGGTTGCCGTGCATTGCTCGGTGGCTCCAGGTACTTTTTGGTATATTGCCCGTGGGGGGTGGGGTAGGCGGACAAATTAATTTGATTTAGAAATAATACTAGGAATAAATAAATAATGACTGAGAGAGAGGAGCGTATTTTCCATGAAGAGGAATAAAAATTTGCCCCCGGGTGGAATGAACCCTCAGTCAGAGTTAAAGAGCGGGCGGAGGGGGGGCGATCCTGAGGATGGACAGCCCGAAGACAAGGAAGAGAGGAGAGGCTGGCTGGCTGGCTGGCTGGCAAGAACGGTTCGTCAACTCAACCAAGTCAGTCAGTTCCTCGATTACACTCCACGAGGGCAGATCAGATCGGGATCAGAGGGCCAGTCAGCCAGTCAGCCAGTCAGCCAGTCAGCCAGTCAGCCACCTGCACCTGACAGACACAGACAGACCTACACACACACACACACTCAGGTGAGATCCCCCCCCTTTATCCCTTACCCCTTACCCACCCTCACTGCTCTCTCTTACAATACAAGGGCTGATTGGGGGTGGCTTGTTACAAATTACACTCACACCTAATCCATTCTTTACCCCATCTTCTTCTTCTTCTGAGTCTAGCCTTAAAGCATTACTTTCACATCCTTTTTTTAAAAATGGCTCTCTATTATGATCACGAAAATATCCAAAACTGATAAGATTTTGGGCTATCTAGCTGTATAGAAATTCCCGTTCAAAACTGCAGATAAATTATATTTGTTATAGGGAAACAGAGACTATATCTTTTAATCAGATAATTTATCTGTCTACTCTTATTAAATGAGCAATTCTTGTATATATATATACATATATCCAATTGGGTTCTTGAAAACGGCTCTAAAGATGTGGATGAAATTCATGGGTTAGGAGGGTTTTGTGTTGACAATTCGATCTGTCACGGTCTCATCTTCGACTAAGTTGTTGTTGATGGTTTTTTGTTAATTGAAATAATTATTCACAGGTGGTTGTTTGAATAAAAATTTATAATTACATTTTTATTCAATTTCCTTTTAATAAAATTAATTACTTTTTTTATTTTAAATTCCTTTAATAGATCATTACAAATAGGTATAATTATATATTAGAATTTGCCAATTTAATTAATTAAAGGTATTTCTCTATAAAATAATTTATTAGTACATATATCAATTTCATTCTCTTAAAAAAATCAGACAATTCGAAAGATCATCCTTCCTTCTTCAGGATTTAAAACATGGTCAACGAAACAACCTCCTTGTATATTAATATTATTTTTAATTGCAATTACAATCCAAACTTTATGGCCAGTGATATTATGTCTTGATGATGGCCATAGCGGGGGTGTAAACGTTTTGGTAAAAATATAAATTAAATTTTATTTCACTTTTGTTTTATTTATAAAAATCGACCTTTTTCATCTGAATTTAAAATTAAAAATAATTTTAATATATCGCTTTTAACTGAATCAAAAAATGGTACTTTTTATTATGTCAGAAGGGTAGAAATTTTCCACAAATTACAAGCGAGGCCCAATAATGCTACAAAAACTTGTTTTCCAATAATAAATTGTTAAAGTTTTCAGGCCCCCACCATTTAATTTCAAACTTCCAGGGATCGCATGCTGTGTAAATTGGAACGTATATTACTACACTTCAAATACTAATCAAATATCAAATTTGGTACCACATATATAGTATACAGGGTGTGAGTCACGGGAAACTGATGTTTTTCAGGAAAGCATAACTCTGCGGATTTTTTCAAAATAAAATATTTTATTTTCATAGAAACAATCACTAAATTATGCCATTTTGAATGGTTATGAGCGAAAAATTATTTCTGACAATTGATGATCATTTTCACGAACACAAATTCAAAAGTTTGCGTCCACTCTTGCCAAAGTTTCTTTAAAACACTGTGCAGCGAATTTTACACAAAAGACCTCTAGGGCTTCGCCCGTATAAAATTACGATAGTCCAATAGTTGAATGAGCTAGACTACCAACGTCTCACTTTTTCGGTGTTCCAGGTACTTATGTTTATTTTTATTACTAGGTCGCCTCTAGGCTGGCCGGAGAACGTACCTAGTCTTGATAAGTTTTCACACACTGTTCTTCATTTAATTCAATTTAATTATTTATTCTATTAATAAAACAAAATGTTTTTTTGTTTTCTTTGGTCAATGTACAAATAATTTATTTATTTTTATTAATTTCCGACTAACTACATATATCGATAAATGTCTAAGTTTCTTTTTTTCGTTAGAATTCCGATAAGGCATTTTTTTCAAAAGAATTTTGTCTTGTCAAGAAAATATTTATTTATTGATTTATTTATTATTTCTTTACTCCTTTTGATAAATAAATGTTACGACAGGCTTCTTAAACCTTTGCTGTTTGCCTTTCAAGTGTTCATTAAAAGTATGCACTATGCATGAATAGAATATTATTATGAAGAGGAGCAAAACATACAACAGGTGGCCTCTCATCTAATGTCTAGGGCTCCCATTTATAAGGACTAAAAATCTTTAAAATAGGCAGGCTACTAAGTACTAAAAATAACTCAAATAGGCACTTATAAAGGGATTTTAAGGAAAAATAAGCACTTATAATGCCATTTTAAGTAAAAAGTACCTGGAGCCACCGAGCGATGCTCGGTAACTTTTTGCTTCGATTAAAAGTTAAATATTAATATTATTTTTAATTTAAAATTCTGATAAAACCCCCCTCGTCGCTGCACCCCTTCGCACCCCCCATACGCCCCCTGGACCCCTTCCCCGCACCCCACCTCCATACCACCATAGCCACGCCCCCTGGACAACCTGCCCCCGCGCATCGCACCCCCGCTATGACCCCATGCACCCCACCCCCATTCCACTAACCCCGCACCCCACCTCCTGCACCACCCACCCCCAGTTTTTGCATTTCTATTTTTCTAGTGGCCCACAGATTATGTATATATAGGTATACAAATAAATTCCATATAATTATTTTTTTTAATTAAATAACAATTTATCGAGTTTTATAATAATCATGGCTAAATGGGCATTAGTTCCCGATGCCTAGGGGGTAGAAAAAAAGTATAATAATCAATTAAATTGGCAAATTCTAATATATATATACTATATATATTATTTGTTATTAACTCTTTGTGGGAGTAAAAACTCGAATTTATAATCAATTAAATTAGTAAATCAATTAATCAATTAAGTTATATAAAAAAAAGCCATTTCATTTGTAAACACACCTGTTTTGTTATGATTTTGACACCTGTTAATTAAAAACAAAAAAAATTCCTAATTTTAATATAATATAAATATTAATATTTGCTATAACCTATTAGTGGGTTTTAAAATTAAAAAAAACAATTAATAAATAAAAGATAATTGAAAAAAATGTAAACAAACTTTTTTATTCAGATTTTCATCTATAAATAATTACATTAATTAAGAAAAAGTCAATTAAGATGAAATTTGTCGAGGTCCAGACCTAGCCAGATCGATTTCTCATCCTCAAAACTTGTTAATAGAGTTGGTTTCATCAAAATCGGTAGAGCCGTTTTCAAAATAGAACTAAGATACAAATATATAAACAAATAAATATATATAAAATTTTTGTTCGTTTAATAAGAGTAGATTTAATTTTAAATTCAGGTAATAAAAAGGTCGATTTTAATTTGTAGCCAGAATAAACAAAAAGCAAAACCATTTTCTCATGCATTATTATACTACTTCATTCACCATGTTATAGTAAGTATAGCTTTATAATTTTTTATACATGTCTTGAAGGTTTGATTTTTTGTTTAAAACACGAATTATAAACTATGATTAAAAATATTTTTTTTTTTTTTTTTTTTTTTTTGGCTTTTCGGCCATGGTAGCCATAAGCCATTTACGATACTATTTATTTTTTTTTTTAAATTTGTCTCTACCTCGGGGGTCAGATTTTAGCCGGATGCCTCGAGCCGGATTCGAACTCGGGTCCTCTTGGTTAGCTGGCTGACATGCTACCAACTAGCCTACCCGACCCCCATTAAAAATATTTGATATTTTTTTTTTTTTAATTATAAATCACCCTATTATTGAATCAATTCAGCACGCGTTTCATTATTGAACAAGAATATATTTTAATATATAAATAAATATTGAAAACAATGTCAACATTTTTTGAAATTAGCCTCCAATTCGCCATGGATTCTGTTGTCACCATAAAATACGCTTTTATCCAAAGGTATTCATTTGTATACTTGATTCCAAATGGAAATGTCAGCCTGGAACCATCAACAATTAATGCTTGATCATGTTCTTTAGACATACTACCTAGATATTTTCATAAAAAATCCCATCAAAAACGTTTTTTTCTTTTCATCTTCATTCTTATTCATTCAAATTCAAGTTTTCCACTACGGTCTCCATAAATCGAATAATCAGTCATTTGGTAGTTTTACCTGGAAAGTTTTCTGGGAGTTTTGGAAATGAATATTTTTATAGATTTCGATGTGCTCTTTCCGAATTTCAACTTTGCCACCACGTATCTTTGCCGCCATATTGGAAAAATGACGCCTAAAAGCAGTTTTTTGACAATATCTCCTTTCCGACTCACGATAAAAACATCTATATTCAAAACGAAAGTAGAGAAAATTTCCTACAATTTATGTAACAACCTTTTTTTTCGTAAAACCAATAGTTTTGGCGTACGAGAGCCGCAAACCATTTTTTCAGTTTTTTCGCTTATAACTAGAAAACAGTTCATATTTTGTAAATAAAATTTCACGTCAATAAAAAAAAAGATTCAAAATTTATTCAGTAGTTCGATATTAAATTGGGATCCAAAAAACAGCCCCCCGGATCACTTTTGAATATCCCAAAAACTCGCACTTTTTTCAATTTATCCTATTTTGACCATGAATGAGCACGTTTTCGACAAAGAACACTTTATACATTTTTAAACTAGACTAAATTTTATACAATTCAATCAAAGTTTCATCTTAATTGAATAATAGTAATCCGTGCCGCAATGAGGTTAAAATTTTGAAAAACTGCAATTTCTTGCAAAAAATCGAAGTTTTTCCTTCATAAGATGAAAACCGCTTAGCCTAGAAACTTGATTTCTATCTCATTCTCTAGAAAATTTTATTTACTTGTACGTTTATTTGGACTACCTATTTGTTAAAAGTCTTATCTTAGATTTATAGATATCCAGCATTTTCCATGACACTTCTGAGGATTCGGATCATATCCTCTCATGGAAAATGTTGGATATCTATAAATCTAAGAGTTTTATCAAAGAGGTGGTACCAGTAAACGTTCAAGTCAACAAAATTTCCTAGAGAAGTAGACAGAACTCAAGTTTCTAGGATGAGTGGTTTTCATTTTATGAAGGAAAAACTACGATTTTTTGCAAGAAATTGCTGTTTTTCAAAATTTCAACCTCATTGCGGCACGGATTACTATTATCTAATTAAGATGAAACTTTATTTAAATTGTATCAAATTTAATCTAGTTTAAAAATGTATAGAGTGTTTTTGTCGGAAACGTGCTCCTTCATGGTCAAAATGGGAAAAAATCAAAAAAAGTGCGAGTTTTTGGGGATTTACGGAAACAGAAATAATACGCCAATTTTCATCTAGCGATTGAGCCCGAACGCTTGGTCAGAAAAAAAAACCTAAATGATGAAATTTATAAGAAATTTTATGAACTTTCATTTTGAATAGGAAGGTTATTTACGGAAAGTTGATAGTCTTCGAGTTATAAGCAATAAACCGGCAAAAAAATGAGAATTTTATTTTTTTTTTTTTTTGCATTTTTGACAATGTTCCGTCACAGAATTTTGTTAGCAAACCTCAGATTCGGATTCAACACACCCCGAAAACATAAACAGTATAAGAAATTACAACTATCCCAAAACTTTCCGGGTAAAGACACAATTTATTTGGTCTATTTGTTTTATTATAATAAAAAAAAAATTCCCAGTTAAAAATTTTCTTTGTGGATTGACCCTCCTCGTCCGCACCCCCACCCCGACCCGAAACCCCGCACCTCGCCCACCCCGGAACCCCCACCACTGCACCCACCCAGCCCATATCCACCGCCACCTCCACCCTCATCCCCACTGCGCCTCCGAAACCCCGCACCTCCCCCCCCTCCCCACCGTCATCCCTAACCCCGCATTCCCCACCCCGCAACCAGTTTTTGCATTTCTAGCCTTCTACTATAGTGTCCCACAGATTGTGTATATAACTGTATATTTTTTTTTAAATTAAATAACAATTTATCGAGTTTCTGGGATTTAAAACTCGATTTTTAATCTAATTAAATTAAATTAAATAAATAAATAATAAATTAAATTGTCTAACTTTTAATATATATAACAATATTTGTAATGATCTATTGGCGGAATTTAAAATTAAAAAACCAATTAAAAATTAAAAGGAAATTGAATAAACATGTAAATTATGGTCGGTCATGCAAAAATCGCGGGTTCGAACCCCGCTAGATACATTGCTCTATTTTTTTCTTTATTCTCTAATTTAATTTAATTTGTAAATTGTATTTGGACGTGGACTACTCGCTCGTGTTGATTACGCTAGATAATATTTTTTTTCTAGTCAAATTCTAATTAATCAAATTTAGGGAATGCGGTGTTGGTTTATAGTGAAACATTGTTAAAATTAAATTAGGTTGGAGTTGGTGGTGTTTCACAAGGAGATTTTTAAATTCTAATGACTAAAAAATAACCCCTTTTTGCTTTTAGTGATCTTTTTTTTTATTTTTTATCATTTTCTTAAATTTCGATCGTTAATCAAAATATTTTTTTTCAAATGAAATATGATAGGCTTGTTATGGAAACGAAAAAAAAATAACCCACTGGATTCCGTTAGATAACCAACCAACTACCAAGTTCAAAACCAATAAATACTATTGCTTCTTTATCATATTTGTTGTTGCGTTAATTTAAAATATTTCCCATATCGCTAGAGTTGAATTATCTTAATTACACTCAAACATTTATATTTAAATATCTATCTTTTTTTTTTTTTTTATTCAAATATCATAAATCAAAATTAAAAGAAATGCCCAAGCGGTGGTCAAATAAAGTCGTTATTTTTCGGATTTTTTACTTTCCCTTACATTCACTTTATATTTAAGTTGATTATTAATTACTTATAAGACCGTCTCTATCATCAATAAGTTTTCATTACTTTTTATTATTTATTTAATAAATGTGGGCGGGGGGGGGGGGGCGTTTTGAAGGATCTGATCAAGAAAAATGGGTAAAAAAAACCGACTTCAAAAAAATTCAATTCATAAATAGAGAAATTATCTCGAAACATTAGCGGGTTTTAAATGAACGTTTTAAGATTGTTTTTTTATAAAAGATTTTATTTATTATAATTTCGATTATTTGCACATAAGAATTGGAGATTTGCTTATTTTGTCATTGATCATATTATCAGAACTTGGCCAAATTAATATGGTACCACCCCTAAAATACCCCCTTTCCAATAAAAAAGTATCATCGAAATAGGTCAATAAATAAAGAAGTTATACGTGAACATACATAACAAAAAAGGTCCAATACCAATGAAATTTATACCGGACCAATCGGAAACTATTCTGAATCCAGTGCAAAAAAATCATTGAAATCGGTCCACATGATAAAGAGAAATTGACGAACAAACATCATCAGAACTTGACAAAAAGGGTTCAATACCAATGAAAAAAAACGGGAACAATCGGGTACGAGACTGAACCCAATGCAAAAAAATCATCCAAATCGGTCCACATGGTAAAGAGAAATAAATGTTCAAACACAAAAAAAAAACAGACATCAGTTGAATTGATAACCTCCTTTTTTCAAATTCGGTCAAAAATGGCACGGGTAGAATGATCTCTCTTTTTTTAAAGCTAATGCATTGCAATGATGCCAAATACAAGTCCAGGCATGATTCAGACTAGTAGAGATTAATTTCTTAATTTTTATTATTCTAGGAATAGTCCAGTCAAATTGTGTTTTTATCAAGGAAAGTTTTGGGGTAGTTCTGATTTTACATAATATACCTTTATACAGTACTAGCAGACGCCCTTCGGCGGCCCTCTTGCTAACCAGGGGGTACGCCCCCTGCCCCCCCCCCCCCCGAAACCCACCCAACACTCCAACCATGCACCCGTTCCCAACCTCCGCCCCCACACCACCACCCCCATCACTCCACCCCGCACTCCACCCACCTTCTACCCCCACCCCGTACCACCCACTACGACTTTGAACCTTTACCTGAAAACCTCAGCCGTTTTGACGTGAATCGTGAGCAACTTTTCGCGGAAACCACTGAAACAGACATACATACATACAGACAGACAGGAATTTTGTTGAGGGTGTTTTCGTTCATAACTTTGCTTGAAACGTGTGCAATCAAAATTTAGCGTGAATTGGAGCAATGTACGAACAAAACCTTAATTTTATATAAATATATAGATTACTCGTTCAATTTCTTCTCTCTTCCCAATTTAAAAAGAAAAAAAATTAATAAATAAAATAAATAGGTGTCTATAAATAAAATCTCTATAAAATTCAAAATTTATCTAGAAATATTTAAATTTAAAATTTGATTGTTGTAGATTTTGTTTACTTTTTATTGTTGATGACATTCTCAAAATGGATTCCTCTTAGACTATTAGATATCATGAAATCAATGTTTTAAAGCTGTTTTATCAGGAAAGAAACAAGGTGCGTTAGTATTATTATTATTTTTATTACTTAAAATTAGCTGTTAAATATTTAATTTCTATTTTTATATCTAATAAAAATAATTAATTTCTTTCAATTATTACCTATATCTCTTGTATTTTTCCAAATGAAATTCTGATATATTAATCCTTTATAATTTTAATGTTAATTCTGCTTAATCTGCTGTTAATTCTGCTTAATTGTTTAATCTCTTGCAGTTTTGCTCTAAAAATTATTATTATTAAGGAAGCATATGAATTTGCAAACATGTTTTTTTTTATATGTCATTCCCCTATGTACCGATGAGTCAGTCAAAATCCACTAGAAAATACATGATTATATATATATATATATATATATATATATAGTACCTGGCCACCGAGCGATGCTCGGTAACTTTTTGCTTCAGTTAAAAGCTATATATTAATTCCCGAACCTGTACCAGTTCACCCCCCCCCCACTACACCCCCACCACTTTACCCTACACCCCCACCATTTCACCCCACAAACCACTTCCCTCGTCCCCCTTCACCACTGCACCCCCCACATCTACCCCCACCATCACCTCCACCTCTACCTCTTGTTCAAGCATAATTTCTTTGTTTATGGACCGATTTCGATGATTCTTTTTTTATTGGAAAGGGGTACCTTAGGGGTGGTACCATATTAATTTGGCCAAGTTTGGGTAATATATCTGAAATTTCCGTTTCTTATGAGCAAATAATCGAAATTAAAATAAATAAAATCTTTTATAAAAAAAAGCAATTTTAAAACGTTCATTTAAAACCCGCTAACGTTTCGAGATAATTTCTATATTTATTAATTGAATTTTATTATCATTTTCTGATTCATTCGTCCGACGCTTTCATGCATGCAAGGTATTATATTAAGTCACTATTATTTTTTTTTATATTTCTTTGGCTTAAAATTGAAGGTTTGAAAGAGAGAGAGAGAGATGCAAATTAGCCAGGTGATTTTTGTGCTCGCTCAATTTCAATCAAATAATAAATACTTAAATTAAAATTGTGAGAAAAAAATCGACAAATCCATTCATATCCATTCGTTGTCAACGACAAATAAGAACGAATTTAATATCTCCAAGTATTTTGGAAGATACAATCGTTTATTTATCAGAAGTCACTGTCAGATCGGTCAAGGGTCAGACAGAGATGGTGTGAAAAATGGAAAATAACATTCCTGTGTCGTCATTTTTTTTAATATTATATAATAATAACTAGCTGAAGCCCGGGCCTTCGACCCGGCGTCACCCAGCCCCTGGCGGGGAGCGTCTCGTAAATAATATACGTATATCAATCGACACACCTCTTACTTATTATTTATCTTATCTTATTATATCATATGATTAATCCTTAAATGTATATACCGGGTGAGTTTTTTTTATCTTGAGACAGTCTTATAACTCAAAAACAGTGCATTATATGGAAGAAAGTTTCAAATAAAAGTTTGTTTATATCGAGGGGGAAACTAAACTACGCTATTGTTTGTCGACCTAGAACGGGCTTTCAAGGGTACTTCGAGGTCAACTTCTGTTTTTTAAATGGAACCCTATATTTTTCTATACGTCTACTTAATCTACAAATAACTTTTTATAAGAACTATTTTTTATACGACATCAAATAAACAAAATACATGAATCAATTGGATCTCAAAAAAATCTTAATAATTATTTTTAACAATTATTTAACTTAATTATCAAATAATAATGATTAAATAATTAATTATTAAATATTTAATAATTAAATCGAAAAGTCACAACAATGAAAATAAGTTTTTATATTAATATTAAAACTTCATTATACTATTTTCTACTTAATAGAACTAGTTGAAATTCTTGAGTTTAAAAAAAGTTTATTTCTCTTGTCAATCCAGTAGATAATTATATTGTATTATTACCATAAATAAAAATGGAGCATTTTTTGTTGAAGACAGAATATGGAAGAAGTGTTAGGGGCTGCCATTGAAATGAATGCCGAGCGTTTTCCTGATAGGAATACACCCTCACAAGCTTCAATTTATTGTGTTGTAAAATCTGTTTAAAAAAACAGGAAATGTAAAAGCTACGAAAAAACTGGAACAGGCCAAAATAACGAAATTGGAACTGGAATTCATCCAGAAGACTTGCGATACACTCTGAAATGTCTCAGAACAGTGTCGCAAAATTATTAAATGATTAATTATTATTAAATTATTTATTTAATAATTAATTATTTAATCATTATTATTTGATAATTAAGTAAAATAATTGTTAAAAATAATTATTAAGAATTTTTTTTGAGATCTAATTGATTCATGTATTTTGTTTATTTGATGTCGTATAAAAAAATAGTTCTTATGAAAGTTGTTCAGTTTTTTTTGTAGATTAAGTAGACGTATAGAAAAATATAGGGTTCAATTTAAAAAACAGAACTTGACCTTGAAATACCCTTGAAAGCTTGTTCTACGTCGACAAACAATAGCGTAGTTTAGTTTTCCCTCGATATAAATAAACTTTTATTTGAAACTTTTTTCCATATAATACACTGTTTTTGAGTTATAAGACTAAGTGACCAAGAATCCTTAATTCATAGTAAATGAATATTACATATAATATTAAAGATGTTTCACCTTGTACCAACACCACAATCTCTACTAATTATTAGTTAAAAGACTGTCTCAAAATAAAAAACTCACCCGATATAATAATCTAAGGTTCGAAACCCTTGAGGGACTCTGGGTTATTTCTTTTTGAAATCTCGTTAGGTTCGATTGGATTGCTTGTTAATCGTACAAATTGATTTTCTGAAATAACATTAATCTTCATCCAGAGTGAAGGAGGAACAAACACTTTGTGTAAATACTAACTAATACAAATAAAAAAAAAAAGTAAATGTCGCCCGTCCACCACCTGTTTCCGGTTTCTAACATTTAATAATATTTACCTTTAGTATTTTTTTTTCACATTCACCTGCGCATGCCTTAAGTAAATTTTTTTACATTGAACTCAAACATTTTTTGTTATTATGATAATACACTTATTTTTAACCGACTTCAATAAAGGAGGAGGTTCTCAATTCGACTGATTTTTTTGTGTGTCTATGTTACCTGATATCTTCGCCAATTGTAAACCGATTTTGATGATTTTTTTGCATTGGGTTCAGTCTAGTTTCCGATTGGTAAAAATATAAATTTCATTGGACCTTTTTTGTTATGTTTGTTCTGCGCCTAACTTCTTTGTTTATCAACTGATTTTAATGATTCTTTCTGCCTTTGAATCAGTATAGCTCCAAGATGGTCAAGATACCTATTTATTTATTTATTTTATGTATGTTCAGCGAAAACTTTTTGCCACGTGGACCGATTTCGATGATTCTTTTTTTATTGGAAAGGGGTACCTTAGTGGTGGTCCCATATTAATTTGGTCAAGTTCTGATTATATGATCAATGATGAAATAACGTAAATCCTCCAATTCTTATGAGCAAATAATCGAAATTATAATAAATAAAATCTTTTATAAAAAAAAACAATCTTAAAACGTTCATTTAAAACCCGCAAACGTTTCGAGAGAATTTCTATATTTATGAATTGAATTTTATTATCATTTTGCGCTTCATTCGCCCGACGCTTTCTCTTACGAGATACATGGAAGGTATTTTATTAATTCACTAAAAGAGAAAAATAAAAATAAACCTTTTAGTGTATTTTATTTTATTTTTGATTGAGTTATTATTTTATTTGTAGCATTTAATTTTTTTGAAGTCGGTTTTTCGTTATGTAAAATATGTAAATTTGCTCGAGGTCTGGTGCAAATAATTTTTTCAAATTATCGACACAGGAATTGAAACTTATTCAGTATTTTATTCGGAGATGCATTGGAGTGATATTTTTATGGTTCCTCCCAGCGCCGTAACTAGCTTTTTTAGGGCCCCTATATTTTTTGGCAAAAAGAAATTATAGTTCAAATAGATCCTTACTAGAGAATCGCGCAAACATAGCCTCCTCGATAAATTCAGATTTAAGCATGCTTAAAAAATGGGGATCTCACAACTTGGTAAACTTTAATGCTGGCAAAACACAATGATGCCTAATTTCTAGGCGCGCAGATAGGAACCTTCCGGGCATTTCATTTGATTCGAGCTCATTGGAATTCCGTAATAAAATGTCAATGTTAGGTGTCACCTTAGGTTCTGACCTCTCTTGGAATGACCATATTATCTCAGTAGCAAAAGCTGCAGCATAGTCCAAGAGCTGGTGATATTTTTGAGTACGGGTTTGACCCAACTAGAAATAATGCGTAATAGTACCGTCTATGATAGTTGTACAAGGAATGGCCAGTCTGGCTGGTCTAAGCAGGTGGACCAGGTACTGCGCATGGTGTGAGTGCGGTAAAAAATGCATATGTGTTAAAAAATATTTTTGACCCACAATGAAATTATAAAAATTATAATTTATAGTCAATTATAAACATATTATATATTCACTCCAGACCATTTGAGTGGTGGGACGTGGAACCAGACCACCCCAAAGTGTATTTTTACAACATGAAAAAAATAGCATCATGCTATTTCTCACACGAAGCAATTGATAGCAAAGAAAATGCGGGTGCACCTGTTGCACTTGCCTAGTTACGGCGCTGGTTCCTCCTACAAACGGAACCTCTAAAATGGCCATTCTCCATGCGAAATCAATAAATAATATAGATGGACACGAGGGGTGAACCGTTGCCTATTATCGTGTACACCTACTTCCAATTCCACTTTCATTTCCAAGTAGATAACAATAGAATACAATGAATTATCTATTGAATTCCAAAGTAATTCCAAATACGGTGTACACCTAATTCCAATCGCGAGTTCACCCCTCGGATGGACATGTTAAATGAAAAACATGCGTTTTAAGATGGTTGTTTTTCGCGACAATATTAGCAAAAAGTTAATACTAGAGTATATAAAACAGACAATAAGGATTCATAATTCAGAAGCCCAAAAGTTTTTGCTGTTTATGTACCACTACTACCAGCCAATCCCGTGCTCTTTTGACAAATCTGGCAACACTGTCCGAGCTTGTATATAGTTTATCATAGAAATGTCAGGAATAGTCGAGTCAAATTGTGTTTTTACCAGGAAAGTTTTGGGGTAGTTCTCATTTTTTGCATAATATATATGTTTTTTGGCGCCCTGTATCCAAATCTGAGGTCTCCCACCAAAATTTCGTTACGCAACATTGTAGAAATTGCAAAAAAAAGATGAAAATTTCCATTTTTTGCCGGTTTTTTGCTTATAGCTCGAAAACTATCAACTTTTCGTAAATAACCTTCCTATTTAAAATGAAAGTTCATAAAATTTCCTACAAATATTTTAGGCTTATTTCTCCGACCAACCGTTTGGGCTCAATCGCAAAATACAAGTTTTCGAACTCGGCAGCCCCCCCCCCCCATTTGTAGAGAGTGTAGTTGTTTTGTGTCTGCTTTTGCAAATTCAAAGGACGATTAATTCATCTAGAATTAGCAAGTACCTATATTGTTTGTGTATCATCTGGATAGCGCGCACTTTGATCAATTTGTCTATTTAATTCGAAAGCTATCATTTAAAAAAATTCCTTATGCATTCATTTTATTTTATTATTATTATTATTATTTTTTATTTTATAGTAAGCATTTTTTAATTTCTAAACTTAAGTATAAATCGAATACTATTAAATTTATATCGCTCAATTTAATTGCGCCCCATCAATTAATTTGATGATCGTTAAGAAAAGAAGAATATCAGATTAATAACTACACATTTGCATATAAGATCATCTGCTATAATCTCTAGCTAAACAAGATTTTAAATAAATATGACAAATAATAAAAAATAAAACGATGATAATCTTTAAAAAAAAATTGAAAATTTTGAAAAATCGTATAAATAATATATAAATAAAAACATTCTACATTTATTTTTTCATATTCATCAAAATATTATTTGTCTATGGTGTAATTTTATTAAAAGTTCATTTAACTATATTTATAGATTGAAATTATTTATTTACTAGCTGACGCCCGGACCTGGCGGGGAGCGTCTCGCTTTATGGTAAAAATTTATATAGATAATAGCTGACCCAATTTTTTAAATATATTTAAAAAATAATAATAGTTTTAAAATTAAATTGAAAATGCAAATAATTATAGAATAGGTATTAAAACAGTAAATGGATTATATATTACTTGTCAAAATTGTTCCCTTAACCAAAAATAATATTGACAGTTGAAAGATTTCCAAAAAACTATTATCGGCCATCTTGTTTGTTTGCTTTTACCCCCAGAGAGGCGCTGGCGTTGTTCCCCGAAAAAACTATGTTTTACATGCCACAGGTGTGGTATCTATAAAAACAGTATATATAAAAACACTCGTGTATTTGAATGGAATGTTGTGTGAAAATTTCAAAGAAATCGGTGAAGAACTTTCGGAGATCCTTCAACGTATCACTTAATCGTAATAGTACATTTTTATTTATATAGATTTTTTTGTATAAATAAATACAATTCTTTTTATAAAAACAACTTTTTCACCTCGTTTCATCACAATTTCTTTAGAATTATTTGTACTAGTATTAGTCCAGTCAATTTGTTCTCAAATGGGCCCTCTTTGGGGAATGTTTTAGGGTAGTTCTGATTTCTTGCATATATATATATATATATATATGTTTTTGGGGGCGCTGAATCCAAATCTGAGGTTTCCAACCAAAATTTCGTGACGCAACATTGTAGAAAATGCAAAAAAAGGTGAAATTTTTTTTGGCGGTTTTTTAGCTTATAACTCGAAAACTATAGACTTTTCGTAAATAGTATTCCTATTCCAAATGAAAGATCATAAAATTTCTTACAAATTTTATCATCTAGGGTTTTTTCTCCGACCAACCGTTCGAGCTCATTCGCAAAATCAAGTTTTCTACACTCGGAGCCCCCCCCCCCCCCCCCCCCCAGGATCACCCAAGAACTCGAACTTTTTTGATATTTTCACATTTTGACCATGAAGGAGCACTTTTTCAACTAAGACCACTCTATACAATTTTGAACTAGATTAAACATATGGAACATATTTAATTACGGCTAGTTGCCATAAGAAACGGCTTGTCGTTGCCGTTACTCATCCGCTGAGCAATGCCCTTGGGGGGTTCTGAAAAATGTCACATCTTCGTGATTTTCACCAACAAATTTGCATGCACAATTACAACACTTTTTTTTTTTTTTTTTTTTTTTTTTTTTTTTAATGCAATCGAATGCAAGAAGGGGTGCCTCAGTAAAGATGCAGCCCCTATGGATCTCGAAAAGACCCTTGCATTACCGAAGAAAGAAAGTTGATTAAGTGAGAGGGTGTAGACGTAGGTGTCTATGCACTCCGGTTTTGAAAGTTTGAAGATTATAGGTGCTGGGAAAGATAGAGGCTGGAAGAGTTCCAGTTCCTGAAGTCATGGGGATATATGTATTGGCGAATGAAGTGGTCGGCACTTTTCTAATTTAACCGCGAAAGAGTGTTGGGAGTCGGCAAAACGCGTGCTACGTGCAAAGCATACATAATATGTACGAGCCCCGTCCCATCTCAATTGGCCCACCAATATTTTTTCTTTTTAAATAAAATTATGCTAATTCACGGTAAATTTAATTTAAATATTTATTTTTATTATCATTTGGAACAACATTTTAAACAATTTAAAACATTTTATTGTAACATTTAACTTAAAATTATTTTTTAATTGTTAAAAACAAGGAAAACATACAAAATCCAAAACCTTTACCACTGTGTGACGTCGCCTTTATTTTTAATTACGGCTTGAATTCTTTTGGGCAACGTACTTATTAAGTTTTGACACTCATCTTGAGTGAAAGTATCCCAAATATTTTGAAGTTTGTGTTTTAATTCGACTACGTTTCTAGCTGGTTGTATTCGTAATAGCTTTTTCATTGTGTGCCAAAGAGTTTCTATTGGTGACAAGTCGGGACTGTTTGCCACCCACTCCAAAAGTGGAACATTATGATCAGAAAGCCATTTTAAAGATTTTCTTGATGTATGGCAGGCCGCCCCGTCTTGTTGGAACACAAAATTATTATTATTCTGCAATGCATCTGCCATTGTTGGAAGTAACGATTTTTTTAAATCTCTAAATATTTATTGGTGTTTACAATTCCATCAATGAAGTGAAGTTTTCCAACACCTCTAGCAGACATTGAACCCCATACCATAACTGAAGCAGGAAATTTTACTTTCTTTTTTAAACAATCTGAATTGAAAGCTTCATTTTTCTGACGAATAACTCTGCTTCGATTGTCCCCAACACAAACTTCAAAACGAGACTCATCACTCCAATGGACACTATTCCATTCATCACTCGTCCAATTAATGTGACTTTTAGCCCATTTAAGCCGGTTTTTCTTTTGTTTTAATGTCAAGAGTGGCTTTTCTTTCGCCTAAAAAAATTAGTAAAATTACAAAAAAAAAAATTTGGAATAAGTTGCAATAAAATTACCTTGTAAGTTTTAAAACCTAACTTAAGGGCTTCTCTATGGCACGTGGATCTTGAAACACTTCGCCCCACAGCATCGCTCCAAAGAACAGATAATTCACCATAGTTCGAACGCCTGTTTTTTCTAATAATCTTCTTCAATGCCCGTCTATCAGCATCTGATATTTTGGATTTCGAAGCATACCGAGGTTTCGTAGCTATTGTACCCGTTGTTTTATAAACTCGAATTATATTTCTGACAGTAAACTTTGATAAATTAACTAGATCGCCAATTTCCGCGTTTGATTTTCCCTTTTTAAATAAATTGATAATACTTGAGCGAATTTTTTCATCAACAACCTTTCCACGAGTCATTTTTACTAATAATAAACAAAACAAACTTTTTTTGTTGAAAAAAGGCAAAGCCTACTTGATTATTTCACATATTCAAAGATTCTTAAGAAAAAAAAATTCGTGCAAAAGCAAAGAACTATTTTTTATATAAAAATATGTTTTTAACAATTAAAAAAATAATTTTAAGTTAAATGTTACAATAAAATGTTTTAACTTGTTTAAAATGTTGTTCCAAATGATAATAAAAATAAATATTTAAATTAAATTTACCGTGAATTATCAAAATTTTATTTAAAAAGAAATAAACTGCAACGGATCGTTGCTAAACTTTATCCAAATTCATTTGAAATATTAATATGTTTGTTCCTTTATTATTAATCAGATATCACTTGCAATTTGTAGTTCATATTGACATTAATTCAAAAATAATTCTCATTTAAGAGTCGAGGAATAACCATTCCACATTGGATTTTTGACATTTCGGTTATTATTGTAACCATTGCTGAAGACATAGAGGAATCGACTTAAAATCAAAAATAGCCATCGATTCTCATATAATACTTGAGGAATAACAATTCTACATTAGGTTTTTGACGTTTCGATTATTATTGGTAACCATTGCTGAAGACATGGAGGAATCGACTTAAAATCAAAAATAACGATCGATTCTCATCTAATACTGGAGGAATAACCTTATTGCATTCAGTTTTTGATGTTTTGACCATTAATGGTAACCATCTACTGAAGACGTGGAGGAATCGACTTAAAATCAAAAAGACTAAATTCTTTTATGGCAAACAACTCAAGCTTGAGTTGTTTACCAAAAAGAATTTAGTCTTTTTGATTTTAAGTCGATTCTTCCACGTTTTCAATAGAGGTTGCCATTAATGGTCAAAACATCAAAAATGGAATGCAATAAGGTTATTCCTCTAGTATTAGATAAGAATCGATCGTTATTTTTGATTTTATGTCGATTCCTCCATGTCTTCAGCAATGGTTACCAATAATAATCGAAACGTCAAAAACCTAATGTAGAATTGTTATTCCTCAAGTATTAGATGAGAATCGATGTCTATTTTTTATTTTAAGTCGATTCCTCCATGTCTTCAGCAATGGTTACCAATAAAACCGAAATGTCAAAAATCCAATATAGATGATTATTCCTCAAGTACTAGATGAGAATCAATCGCTATTTTTGGTTTAAAGTCGATTTCTCTATGTCTTCAGCAATGGTTACTAATAAAAACCGAAACGTCAAAAATCCAATATAGAATGATTATTCCTCAAGTACTAGATGAGAATCAATCGCTATTTTTGGTTTAAAGTCGATTTCTCTATGTCTTCAGCAATGGTTACTAATAAAAACCGAAACGTCAAAAATCCAATATAGAATGATTATTCCTCAAGTACTAGATGAGAATCAATCGCTATTTTTGGTTTAAAGTCGATTTCTCTATGTCTTCAGCAATGGTTACTAATAAAAACCGAAACGTCAAAAATCCAATATAGAATGATTATTCCTCAAGTACTAGATGAGAATCAATCGCTATTTTTGGTTTAAAGTCGATTTCTCTATGTCTTCAGCAATGGTTACTAATAAAAACCGAAACGTCAAAAATCCAATATAGAATGATTATTCCTCAAGTACTAGATGAGAATCAATCGCTATTTTTGGTTTAAAATCGATTTCTCTGTCTTCAGCAAAGGTAACGGATAAAGAAAACAACGCAGTTGCTATGGTTACTCATAAAAATTCCTCCCAAATTTTTAGCATTTCACAGAGAAGCCTATCCATTCTTACTTAAGCAAGGCTAAATGAGCTATATTAAAACTTTCAAATGAATAAATTTTAAAGAATTTAAAAAATTAAAAAAGTACCATCTTACTCTAGAGTAAAGTACTTTAAAATATAATTTTACTAAAAACTTTATTTAACCTTTTTTGTGGTCCCCAAGGTACTTAATTAGGATATTAAATTTCATCAAAATTGGTTAAGTCATTTTCAAGATATTTAGAAAAAACTAAAAAAGTACTGAAATAAAGTACTAATGTTTGTGGGCCGATATGTACCAAAAACTAATCAGCGCTTCATTTTGTTAAACTAATGGTAGGTTTTTCAATTTCATTTCAATCGGTGCAACGGTGTGGAAAAAATCGTGGGCCAAAAAAACGATAACATACATACATCCATACATACATCCATCCATACATCCATCCGCACGCACTAAATGAAAAAATCGCACTTTTTGGCCTCTCGACGAGACCCCTTGTAATTTTTGGCAAAACCGTCACGTGCTAAAATTCAACCTAATTGAATACTACAATTTGTGACTTTAATTGAGTCCATGGGTTCCGTAGTCTTTACCTGAGGACCCTTTGAAGCCACGCTTGCCCCGAGAGCGATTACAATACTTTACCCATGCTTTGCATTGGATAAAGTAAAAATATTGGTGGGCCATTTGAGATGGGACAGGGCTCGTACATTTTGTAAATTAAACCCGTCTATTTAACCGATTGTTCAATGGACGTGCAGGTTCATTGAATGTAAATAAAAACAATAATAACGAAGCTGCTGGGCAAGAAGCAAACGGGATTAATGCGGAAATCCAATCCGCCGATCGTATCATGATACAAACACTCTGTCTGGTAAACAAACAATCTGATCGCTTTTAGCCTTTGCTGGCTGCTATACAAACTCTCAACTAAACTATTTTTAAATTATCAATGAACCGATTCTTAAAGAGATATCAATGAGTGCAACATATCCGCTTGATGCAAATAACTATTATTAATTTTAGTATTTGGCGGACTGAGCGTTGCTCGATAATTTTTGTTTTACCTATACTGAAAAAACAATTTCTTTATAATAAATATATTGAGCATTTTTAATCAGCTCTTATTTATTCCAAAGATATATTATTAATAGAGACCGGATTTCTATGCAGTTGCATATTTTGTTTGCCGCCACATACGACCCAGGGGACCAATTATCTATCCGAATCATGCATCTAGGATACTGTTACTTAAATTTTATACTGCATATTTTTGCATATTTGAAGAATATTGCATAAAATTGCATATCTGAAGAATATTTCATAAAATTGCATATTTGAAGGATTTTTGGGCAAATACAGAATTTTTAAAAGTAAATTTTGAAAAGAATGAAAAAAATGAAAAAATAAAACAGGGGGACATTATTTTTTTTTAAGGCCTTCGATAACTATAGCCGATTTTGGACATTGGCGTTTGTGGGTATAAATTAGTGTAGGGATCAGAGCCGATCAAATATTTGCATTATTTTATTAGTTTATTATTTGTAGGTACATAAACATGATAAACTCGTTAATATAAAATAAATAAATAAAAGGAGTATAATACAATCGTGTCTGTTAAACAAAACTACCTCCCGTATTTTTTAGTTCACATTTTTTGAAATATGAATATTTATGACGATGTTCAAGCAGGAGGCCCGGGTTCAAGCCTTGCTCCCATATAAAATTTCGACCGGCCAAACCTCGGCTACCTCACTAACACTACTAACACTTTACTGATGTGCTGTCTAATTGAGCTGTGTTCCGGTGACAATAAATAAATAAATAAAAAATATTTCTAAAAAGAATTTTGTGCAATTTTATACACAATAAAAGTACATATTTGACACATGGTTTTAAATCTTTCATAGCACTCCTTCAATTATATGAGTCTTTTTGTCTATAATTTTAATTTTTTAGTGCATAAAAAAATTGTTTTGCCATCTTTTACTGCATATATTTTCATATTTCAACCTATTCTGCATATTAGTTGCTTATTTCATCAATTTTAACTGCATTGATTCTCATCTATTACTTGAGGAATAATAATTCTACATTAGATTTTTGACCCTTCGATTTTTATTGGTAACCATTGCTGAAGACATGGAGGAATCGACTTAAAATCAAAAATAACGATCGATTCTTATCTAATACTAGTGTAATAACCTTATTGCATTCTATTTTTGATGTTTTGACTATTAATGGCAACCTCTACTCAAGCTTGAGTTGTTTACCAAAAAATAATTTAGTCTTATTTGATTTTAAGTCGATTCTTCCACGTTTTCAGTAGAGGTTGCCATTAATAGTCAAAACATCAAAAATGGAATGCAATAAGGTTATTCCTCTAGTATTAGATAAGAATCGATCGTTATTTTTGATTTTAAGTCGATTCCTCCATGTCTTCAGCAATGGTTACCAATAATAACCGAAATGTCAAAAATCCAATGTAGAATGGTTATTCCTCGACTGTTAATATGAGAATCGATCATTATTTTTGAATTAAAGTCAACATGAACTGCAAATTGCAAGTGATATCTGATTAATAATAAAGGAATAAACATATTAATATTTCAAATGAATTTGGATAAAGTTTAGCAACGATCCGTTGCAGTTTATTTATTATCTATCTACTCTTATTAAACGAGCAAAAATTGTTTATATATTTGTTTGTATATTTGTATCTTAATTCTATTTTGAAAACGGCTCTACCGATTTTGATGAAACCAATTCTATTAACAAGTTTTGAGAATGAGAAAACGATCTGGCTAGGTCTGGACCTCGACAAATTTCATCTTAATTGATCCTTTCTTAATTAAAGTAATTATTGATAGATGAAAATCTCAATAAAAAAATTTGTTTACATTTTTTTCAATTATCTTTTATTTATTAATTGGTTTTTTAATTTTAAAACCCACGATTACTTTATACCAAGTATTGTTATTAATTAGAATTTGCCAATTTAATTGATTAAAATTCCTCTTATTAAAAAACAAGGACTAAAAAATATTATCGTAATCAGAGGATCAAATACAGTCGATGGTGGGGAAGTAAGAGTTTGAGAAATCTCTGTGTAAAGATCTTTTTAAGCAGAATTTTAGCTATAGGTAATTAAATTGAAAGTTTCTTTTTGCCGAGAGTAGCAGAATTTTTATAAATTGCAGGAGACAATAAAAGAGTGTGTCTTCTGCTGGAAAAACAAATTTAATTTAAATTTATTTCTAACGAGACTATAGTTTCGAGGGCTTTGCCCTCCTCTTCATCAGTCTATTACAATTGATTCACAGGGATTAATGTATGAGCTGAATGACTTGCATAGATATAACTATTTTAAATAGCTGACGTCCGGGCCTTTGGCCATGCGTCGCCTAACCCCTGGCGGGGAGCGTCTCGTTTTATGGTTAAAATTTATATAGATAACTTTCGAGGTCGCAAACTTAGATTTGGCATACCCACACCATACCAATGAATTATATATTACTTGTCAAAATTGTTCCCTTAACCAAAAATAATATTGTCAGTTGAAAGATTTTCAAAAAGCTATTATGGGCCATCTTGTTTGTTTGCTTTTACCCCCAGAGAGGCGCTGGCCTTGTTTCCTCGAAAAAATTTTTTACATGCCACATGTGGGATATCTATAAAAACACTATATATAAAAACTCATGTATTTGAATGGAATGTTGTGTGAAAATTTCAAAGAAATCAGTGAAGAACTTTCGGAGATCCTACAATGTATCACTTAAGCGTAACAGTACATTTTTATTTTATATAAATATACACATAATCTGTGGACCACTAGAAAGCTATAAATGCAAAAACTGGGTGCGGGGTGGGGATGGATGTGGGGGGATCCGGGGCGGGGTTGGGACGGGGCGGAGTGGGAGGGGAGATGGAGGTTCTTGGTTTCGGGGGGGGGGGGCAAGGGGATGTACTATATATATTTGTATTTTTTTTAATTTGGTTACAGTGCATCGCTTCGGTGGCTCATTCAAGTTTATATAATTGCATTTCGTAATTACATATTATTTCATTTAAATACTCAACTATTAAATTTAACTATTCCACTATTTTACTCAAATAACAATATTTTTATAATTTACGTATTGGTGCTTGGTTCGAATAGCGGCATCTTAACTATTAATATATCTAGAGTTGCTCCAAAAATATGAGAATACTTAAAATACGTATACAATTTATTCAGATTGAACAGAGATCGATTTCGCCATAATTAACTCCACCATCTATTTATATCTAATATAATTTCTTAACTATAAATATATATGGTTTTTCAGTGTATACAAGAATCGGTCATTTAATATGTAGTATCGATTTATTAATTTTCCAAATGATGAGACGTCGGCGTCGGCTGAGAATTTGATCAGGTTGACTGGTTCCTTGAACCGATTGCGCCCACTTGGGTAAAGGGCTGGCTGGCTGTACAAATGAGTTGGTTGCTACAGGGGCGGTAGGGTTCTTTGTTCTGTTTGTTTTTATTTTGTTTGTGTCTGGGTCAAGCGAGGATCTCTTGGCGTAGGTCGAGGTCACCCAACCAGCCAGCCAGCCCCCTTGGCACTCTGCATACTGCCCACGGGCCAGAGACCACAGACTCTTTGTCTGGCTCTCTCTGGGACCTTACTAGAGTAATAACGCCGCTCTGTCTGCCCTTGCCTTTTTTATTTCTCTCTAAAAACAACTTTTACTGCCTCTGCGACACCCCCCCCTCACCCCCTTTAGATGCAAATGGAAAAAGAAATAATGATCATGTCTGGAATAACAAGAACCATCTCGCCAATAATAAATTATACAAACAAACAAACAAACAAATCGTTTGACTAGAATTAACTCTCATGGCCGTCCGTCTGTCCGTCCGTCCGTCCCACTCTTCGGAATGATTAATTTACTAACCAGGTCATCCATCCATCATCCACCGCTAGTCCAGGGAACCTGAGGAACTTCTCTCTATTGAAAAATTTACAAAATTTTCTTGATCAGAGTAGAAATTTTAAAAATTTTTAAGATTAAATCAAAGATATATATCTATAGTGGGGGTTTACTGCCAAAATTGACCAAGTCAAAAAATCTATAAAATTGATTTAGTTATTTTTAGCTAAACGGACAGTGGCGCAACCAGAGGGGGGGGGGGCTAAAGGGACTGAACCCCCCCCCCCAGGACAAGAGAGAAAAATGAACGTAAAACTAAAAATAAATAAGCTGACGTGTTCTGTGTGTCCATCCACTTGACTTTACCATACAACCTGGCTTTATTTATAATCATGTAGGGGGGGGGGTAGTTTTTGCATTTTTATACTTCTGGTGTCCCACTGATTATGTATACAAAATTTGGTTGAGTTTGGTAAATGGCCAAGATTTTCATTTTTTGACCCTACACCCCCCCCTCCATTTCGGGTGGTTAGTTTTTGCATTTTTAGACTTCTGGGGTCCCACTGATTATGTATATAAAATTTGGTTGAGTTTGCTCAAACGGCCTAGATTTTTAATTTTTAACCCCCCCCCTCCACCCCCTCTAATTTTGTGTCGATATGCACCAAAATCTAATCAGCTCTTAATCTCAATGGACCAAAACTACATGTGAAATTTGGTTTGATATTCACACTAGTTTTCGTCCACAAAAATTTGGTAACGCGCAGACAACCAGTCAAGCAGACAGACTAACAGACATTTTGACAAAACAATTATTATCTCCGAAAAATATAATTTTTTCGATGTTCACTTATTAGATGTTTTTTGTAGAGCGAAATGCCATAGTTTCGCTCAATTTTTTTAATCAAAATAGTTTCAGCCGTTTTTGAGATATTTCGAAAAAAGAAGCAAAAAACAACTTTTTTCATGCACGATTACAATACTTGACCATACCCTGTATGGTAAAGTTAAAATGAAATCAACTGGTGTGTTCACCACACGACTTTCACATTTTCATTTATTTGAAGGCATCGCGACACTACTAATTTACACCCACTTCCTTTAATTCAACAAAATGATTGGACTATAAAGTTTTTAGGAGAATTACATTTTAAATTACTTTACTCTAAAGTAAGATAGTACTTTTTTAAATTCTTTAAAATTTATTTTGTCGGCTTATCTGATTAATAATAATGGATTAAACATTTATTTATGTTTCACATGACTATATGGATAAAGTCTAGCAATGATCAGTGATCAGTTTATTTTTAAACGCTTTATTATAATCTTTCTCCCTGATACAACCAATGGTAAATTAAAAATCCTGCTTCTCTATATCAATCCAAAATAATTAAAGGGATATTAAATAAGTAATTCTCATTTCCATACAAGGCCAACAAATAAGGTGGGAGAAAATAATAAAAAAATATTTATAGGTATATATCTATATTTTTTACTAACGTTTAAATCCTGAAAATTTCTAATCAAATTAACGTAAAGACAGCCAGTCTATGATTAGTCATCATGATCAAAAAGTAAATGAGAGGGGAAATTACCGCCCCCCCCCCCGCTGCTGATACCTAAAATTGATTACATAAAAAACTGGGAAATAATAAACGCTTAATTTTCTAAAAAAACAAAAATAAAACCGACTTCAAAAAAATTAAACGCAACAAATAAAATAATAAGAACTCAAAAATAAAATAAAATGCACTAAAAGGTATAAAATAAATATCTAATTTAGTTACAACTAAACGATGAAATATTAACATGAAATCACTTTTTGAAGTCGGTGCCAAACAAACTATATAAGCGAGCGTACCCGCCAAACGTACTAAATAAGATCCGTCGAGTGCGATTCATAAAATGTATATGTTTGGCACCGACTTCAAAAAGTAATTTCATTTTAATATTTCGTCGTTTAGTTGTAACTAAATAAGATAATAATTATTTTATACCTTTTTAGTGCATTTTATTTTATTTTTGAGTTCTTATTATTTTATTTGTTGCATTTAAATTTTTTGAAGTCGGTTTTATTTTTTTATTTCATAAAAATTATTTTTATTTTTCTCTTTTTAGTGATGTTATTAATAGTGACTTAATATAATACTTTGCATGCATCTCGTAAGAGAAAGCGTCGGGCGAATGAATCAGAAAATGATAATAAAATTAGATTGGATAAGAATTGGAAATTTACGTTATTTCGTCATTGATCATATCATCAGAACTTGACCAAATTAATATGGTACTACCCCTAAGGTACCCTCTTTCCAATAAAAAATGAATCATCGAAATCGATTCATAAACAAAGAAGTTATGCGTGAACATACATAACAAAAAAATGTCCAATACCAATGAAATAAACTGCAACGGATCGTTGCTAAACTTTATCCAAATTCATTTGAAATATTAATATGTTTGTTCCTTTATTATTAATCAGATATCACTTGCAATTTGTAGTTCATATTGAAATTAATTCAAAAATAATCTCATTAAGAGTCGAGGAATAACCATTCTACATTGGATTTTTGACGTTTCGGTTTTTATTGGTAACCATTGCTGAAAGACATAGAGGAATCGACTTAAAATCAAAATAACGATCGATTCTTATCTAATACTTGAGGAATAACAATTCTAACATTAGGTTTTGACGTTTCGATTATTATTGGTAACCATTGCTGAAGACATGGAGGAATCGACTTAAAAATCAAAAATAACGATCGATTCTTATCTAATACTAGAGGAATAACCTTATTGAATTCCATTTTTGATGTTTTGACTATTAATGGAAACCTCTACTGAAAATGTAGAAGAATCGACTTAAAATCAAAAAGACTAAATTCTTTATGGCAAACAACTCAAGCTTTGATTCTTCCACGTTTTCTGTAGAGGTTGCCATTAATAGTCAAAACATCAAAAATGGAATGCAATGAGGTTATTCCTCTAGTAGTAGATAAGAATCGATCGTTATTTTTGATTTTAAGCTCGATTCCTCCATGTCTTCAGAAATGGTTATCAATAAAAACCGAAACGTCAAAAATCCAATATAGAATGGTTATTCCTCAAGTACTAGATGAGAATCAATCACCATTTTTTTTTTGATTTTAAGTCGATTCCTCTATGTCTTCAGCAAAGGTAACGGATAAGAAAACAACGCAGTTGCTATGGTTACTTATAAAATTTCCTCCCAAATTTTTAGCATTTCACAGAGAGAAGCCTATCCACTCTTACTTAAGTTAGATAAAATGAGCTATATAAAACGATCAAATGAATAAATTTTAAAGAATTTAAAAAGTACTATCTTACTCTAGACTCTAGAGTAAAGTACTTAAAAATATAATTTTACTAAAAACTTTATTTAATCTTTTTTGTGGTCCCCAATTTTGGCAAAACCGTCACGTGCTAAAATTCAACCTAATTGAATACTACAATTTGTGACTTTAATTGAGTCTATGGGTTCCGTAGTCTTTACCTGAGGACCCTTTGAAGTCGCGCTTGCCGCTAGACCGATTACAATACTTTCTCCATGCTTCGCATTGGATAAAGTAAAAAACTCACCCCGTATATATATATCGTTATTTTTCATCTTTCCGTCTCTGTCTCTCTCTTTGATAAAACGCTCTCTCGGTTTACCATCACAGAAAATATTTATTAATTAATTTAACATTTTTAAGTAATATAAAATAAATATTATGTTCCAAGTTATCTGGCTTTAAAGCGATTAATTTATACATAATATTTTTAGAAAAATATTAATATATAATATATATATATAAACATATTATTATGCAATATTGACTTTAATCCAAAAAAAAACACAATTTGAACATTCCATATATAATATTTATATAAACAGAATATAAAAATACTTTTATAAATGTTTATAAGAAATCCAAACGTTTCGGGAAATATTCACCCTTTCTCAATGGAATTTTAGTCCAGTCAAATTGTGTTTTTATCAGGAAAGTTTTGGGGTAGTTCTATATATGTTTTTTAGGCCGCTGAATCCAAATCTGAGATCTCCCACCAAAATTTCGTGACGCAACATTGTAGAAAATGCAAAAAAAAGAGGTGAAAATTTCCATTTTTTGGCGGTTTTTCGCTTATAACTCGAAAACTATCAACTTTTCGTAAATAACCTTCCTATTCAATATAAAAGCTAATAAAATTTCCTACAAATTTCAACATCGAGGTTTTTTGTCCGGACTAACCGTTCGGTCTCAAGCGCAAAATCCAAATTTTAATCTCAGCAGTCCTCACAAATCACTCAAAAACTCGCACTTTTTTCATATTTTCCCATTTTACCATGAAGGAGTACGTTTTCGACAAAGACCATTCTATACATTTTTTAAATTAGATTAAATTTGATACAATTTAAACAAAGTTTCATCTTAATTGATAAAATGAAAACCACTCATCCTAGAAACTTGATTTCTGTCTCATTATCTAGGAAAATTAGTTGACTTGAACCTTTTCTTGGACTACTTTTTTGTTAAAACTCTTAGATTTATAGATATCAGCATTTTCCATTACAGGATATAATCCGAATCCTCAGAGGTGTCAGTGGAAAATGCTGGATATCATATAAATCTAAGAGTTTTAACAAAAAAGTAGTCCAAGAAAAGGTTCAAGTCAACAAATTTTTCTAGATAATGTGACAGAAATCAAGTTTCTAGATGAGTGGTTTTCATTTTATGAAGGAAAAACTGCGATTTTTGCAAACTTCAACCTCATTGCGGCACGGATTACCAATTAAGATGAAACTTTGTTTAAATTGTATCAAATTTAATCTAATTTAAAAATGTATAGAATGGTCTTTGTCGAAAACGAGCTCCTTCATGGTCAAAATGGGAAAATATAAAAAAAGTGCGAGTTTTTGGGTGATTTGCGGGGGCTGCTGAGGTTAAAAATTTGGATTTTGCGCTTGAGACCGAACGGTTAGTTGGACAAAAAACCTCAATGTTGAAATTTGTAGGAAATTTTTATTAACTTTTATATTGAATAGGAAGGTTATTTACGAAAAAGTTGATAGTTTTCGAGTTATAAGCGACATGAACTTCAAATATCAAGTGATATCTGATTTATAATATAAAGGAATAAACATATTAATATTTCAAATGACTTTGGATAATGTTTAGCAACGATCCGTTGCAGTTTATTTTTATTTTAGGAACAGAACATAGGTATATTTTCCCTCTTTTTACCATGGACGGTCCAATCTGAAATATATTCTTCCAGATTCTGACAACCAATAGCTTTTTGTAAGTAGTTAGCACATATTCCAAAAGATTGAAAAAACTCGCCTCAATTTCTAATGTCATAATCTAACATTGTTTTCGTATACGGCACATTTACCTGTGAGGGTTTCGGGTTCAATCTGTGCAAAATGAAAGAAAAAGGTCCTCTTAAGGAAAATTGAGGGCGGGGGGGGGGGGGGTGTAAACTAAAGGACAGTTGGAGTACTGCAAAGGGAGGGGATGGCAAGGCAAAAGGCCAATCACAGGTAGATAATTAATATAGGTATACTATAGACTATTTTTGAGCAGATCTTTGTGCCGAGTGCCTGCGTTTCGCATTCCCGATCCTGAAATGGGTTTCATCATCAGGTATTTTATTAATTTTTAATTATAAGTGCCTAAATCTTATTTAAAATTGAATTGATTATATAGGTATACCATGTGTATGCATTTGAAACGAGTCTTTTTTATGAAAATAAAACACTTTTTTTAAGTAGAGAAGAAATAAATATTTTTTTCAAAGTACTCTCCATCACTTTCTACACATTTTGACCACCTTTCTGGCAATTGGCGGATCCAGGCCCGTGCTTGAGTATAAGCACGCCTGCGTGCAAGTGTGTATGGCCGCCTCCAAGATAACATCATATAAATAACTCTAAAACGGCTTACCAAATCAAATAAGATGACGTGTTCTGATTGGCCATCCACTTGACTTTACCATACAACCTGGCCCCTCACTTATATTTAATATTTAATAAAATTATTTATAATCATGTAGGGGAGGGGGGTTAGTTTTTGCATTTTTAGACTCCTGGGGGCCCACTGATTATGTATACAAAATTTGGTTGAGTTTGGTAAATGGCCAAGATTTTAATTTTTTGACCCTGCAGCCCCCCCCCCCGCGCCACATTTTGGGCGGTTAGTTTTTGCATTTTTAGACTTCTGGGGTCCCACTGATTATGTATACAAAATTTGATTGAGTTTGGTAAATGGCCAAGATTTTAATTTTTTGATCCTGCACTCTATACATTTTTAAACTATATAGATTAAATTTTCTACAATTTAAACAGAGTTTCATCATAATTGGATTATGGTAACCAGTGCCGCAATGAGGTTGATGTTTTCAGTTTTTTGCAAAAATTGCAGTTTTTCCTTTATAAAATGAAAACAACTCATCCTAGAAACTTGATTTTTATCTCATTCTATAGTAAATTTTGTTGAACGTTTATTTGGACCACTTCTTTGTTAAAATTCTTAAATTTATAGATATTTAGGATATTCCATGACAGGAAATGATCCATATTTTCAAAAAATCGGAGTTGTTCCTTCATAAAATGAAAACCACTCAACCTAGAAACTTGATTTTTTTCTAATTCTCTAGAAAATTTTATTTACTTGAAGTTTTACTTGGACCGCTTTTTGGATAAAACTCTTGGGCAAAATAATTTCCAGGCCCCAAATAATCAAAAAAGCCATTAAAAAATTGAAATCCAACTTCGCCGCTGGCCCGGATCACATCCCACCAATTCTCATTAAAAAATGCTCCCCTGAACTTGCGCCTATTTTATCCAAGCTATTCCAACTCTCTTATGAATCGGGCATATTCCCCAAGAGCTAAAAAATAGCCAGAGTCACACCTATTCCTAAAAAAGGTGACTCTTCACAAATCTCTAATTACAGACCTATCGCGATCACTTCTGTTCTTTCCAAAATAATGGAAATGGTTATAAACCAACACGTCCTTCATCACTTAGAAAATAATAAAATAATTCACGATAGGCAATATGGATTCAGACAAAATCGTTCCACACACGCGACATCTTAACCTATGTCACCCACACCTGGAACAAAACTCTAGAGGTTGGAAAAGAAACCCTCGCTGTAGCCCTTGATATCTCCAAAGCTTTTGACCAGGTTTTGCACAAAAATCTTCTTGTCAAACTGCCAGCCTTTGGATTCACACCAACACTTCACAAATGGATAGAAAGTTTTCTGACAAACCGTAGTATAAAAGTTGTGGTGGATGGAATATCATCTGAATCTCCACAGACGCTGGTGTTCCCCAAGGCTCTGTAATCTCCCCCACACTCTTCCTAATTTATATAAACGACCTTATCGATCAAACGTCAAACCACACTCATTGTTACGCCGACGATAGCACTCTGCACGGCAAACCCTCACTCCCGAATAATCGAATCAATGTTGCCTCCTCAATCACTCTCGACCTAGACAAACTGAATAAATGGGGCTCTCAAAATTTAGTTAACTTTAATGCAAACAAGACTCAATGTTGTCTAATTTCTAAAAGTAAAGAAAATAAAAATTTCCCTGATATTCACTTCGATTCGAATACCCTGAAAATGTGTGACAGCCTCTCCATATTGGCTGTCTCTGTCGCATCTGACCTGTCTTGGAATGAACACATCTCCTCTGTGGCGAAATCTGCAGCAAGGAAGATTGGCTTCTTATTCAGGTCCAAGCGATTTTTCAAGCTCTCCATATATCCTACATTTTCCGGACAGGATATGATCCGAATCCACAAAAGCGTCATGGAAAATGCTGGATATCTATAAATATAAGAGTTTTATCCAAAAATTGTTTTAAGTAAACGTTCAAGTCAACAAATTTGACTAGCGAATGAGATAGGAATCAAGTTTCTAGGATGAGTGGTTTTCATTTTATGAAGGAAAAACTGCAATTTTTTGCCAAAAATTGCAAACTTTAACCTCATTGCGACACGGGTTATCATTATCAAATTAAGATGAATCTTTGTTTAAATTATAGCAAATTTAATATAGTTTAAAAATGTATAGAATCGCTTTTGTCGAAAACGTGCTCCTTCATTGTCAAAATGGGGAAAAACCGTAAAAAAAGTACGAGTTTTAGGGATATTCGAAAGTTATCCCCGGGGTTTTTTTTGACAGGCGCTAGTACCGGTTCTACTTAACCTAAATAGATGAAATTGATATAATTTTAGGGGTAATTTAAAGAGCTTTAATTTATCTAATAGATATATTATTGATTTGATAAGCCGTTTTAGAGTTATTCAAGAAAAACTGAAAAAACTGAAATTTTCTCATTTTGAGGCGCTTAGAAAAATTTCCACAACATAGATTTGGGGAAAAACTTAGGGTAGTAATATTGGAGTACCAATAAAGGTATTCCACCAATAAAATCTTTACCGGGAATTATTTTCTATTTATGCCATTTTTCACGTTTTGAAAATTGTCACTTTTCCTTCAATATTCCCTATAAAAAAATTATTTCTTAAATATTTTATTTCTAAAAATACTTCTTACTTTCTTCTAATCTGCCCATTTTCAATGGTTACATTATTATTTAGAATAATTATATTGTTTGTTTTTTTCTTTTCCAGAATGCTCCAGACAATTCCCGCGGCGTTTCTCTCTATGGATTTCATGACCATAGCCCTTGTCATCTTATGGATACTAATAAATAATTGCAGTCGTTGGTTCGGAAGTAGATCCACCTCAAAATCAGGTCAGATTCATTTTTGATTACAAGGAAACTTCAAATTAAAATACCTACTTTATTTGCCTATAAGCATTAGAGCACAGTGTTTCTCAACCTTTTGTAGAGCGAGGAACCCTAGAGCACTTATATTTATTTCTGAGGAACCCCTAGCACTAAAATATGAGATATTTAATTTTTAACCGACTTCAAAAAAGGAGGAGGTTCTCAATTCGACCGAATTTTTTTGTGTCTATGTTTCCTTCTTCGCCAATTGTGAACCGATTTTGATGATTTTTTTGCATTGAGTTCAGTATAGTTTCCGATTGGTCCAGTTTTTTTTTCATTGGTATTGGACCTTTTTTGTTATGTTTGTTCAGGCATAACTTCTTTGTTTATGAACCGATTTTAATGATTCTTTCTGCGTTTGGATCAGTATAGCTTCAAGATGGTCAAGATACCTAACTATTTATTTATTTGTTTATTTTATGTATGTTCAGCGAGAACTTTTTGCCAAGTGGGCCGATTTCGATGATTCTTTTTTTATTGGAAAGGGGGTACCTTAGGGGTGGTCACATATTAATTTGGCCAAGTTCTGATGATATGATCAATGACGAAGTAACGTATAACAACGTATAATAACGTTGACAAACAATATCGTACTTTGGTTTCCCTCTCGATATAAACAAACTTTATTTCATATAATGCACTGTTTTTGAGTTATAAGACTGTCTCAAAATAAAAAACTCACCCGGTATATATAATTTTATGTGCATCAAGCAGAGGACAACCTCATTAGCATTTAATTATAGAAACCCTTCCCCCTTGGTGCAATATATCAATTTAAAATTTCCTGCCATGAAAAATTCAAATGCCTCTTTTTTTATAACACATCACCATCAGGTAGATAAAATAAAAATAAAAACAAAAAATAAAACTCAACAGGTAGTAGGTCATATAAATAAATAAATAGAGTTGCGTTTTGTCCAATTAAAATTTGAAGGTCATGAGAATTGACGATAATGGATAAAAAACAAAAAAAAAGAAGAGATCTCTAGAGATCCATGCCCAATTTAATTATTTTTTTTCTTTTCAAATGCGTTATCTTATTATTAAAATCATTTCATCTCCATAATCATACCGACTATTATTATTCTTAATAACATCTCTTTCCTTTTTTATTATTTTATGAAACATAAAATTTATTTTGATGGTTCTGGTGTGGGTCGTTCAGTTTTCTTCTAAGAATTATTATATTCATTAAAGGCTTTTACGGGAAATCAATTATCTTCCAGAGAGATTCATTAAGAGAACTAACCCTGGGAGCCCCCCCCCCACCACATCTCGTTTAGCTGGGTAGTACCTCGAGCACCTAGCGATGCTCGGTATAACTTTTGGCGTGGGGTGACCCGCGATTGGAAGTAGGTGTACACCTCTTTGGGAGTATTTTGGAAGTACTTGGAAATATTTGGAAGCGTTTGGAAATATTTGGAAGCACTTGGAAATATATGGAATTACTTGGAAATATTTGGAACACAATTATTAAATTATTAATTAGTATTAAATTATTTATTTAATAAATAAATATTTGATCATTATTATTTGATAATTAAGTTGAATGATTGTTAAAAATAATCATTATAATTTTTTTTGAGATCTAATTGATTCATGTATTTTGTTTATTTGATGTCGTATAAAAAATAGTTCTTATGATTGTTGTTTAGTTTTTTTTGTAGATTCAGAATATGTACAGAAACATATAGGTTTCCATTTAAAAACAGAACTTGACCTTGAAATACCCTTGAAAGGTTGTTCTAGGTCGACAAACAATAACGTAGTTTAGTTCCCCCCCCTGATATAAATAAACTTTTATTTGAAACTTTTTTTCATATAATGCACTGTTTTTGAGTTATAAGACAGTCTCAAAATAAACAATACTCACCCGGTATATATAGATAAAAGGTTTTTCTTTATTTTTAATTCCTAATTCCTATTCACTCACTGGTGTTTTACCCTATCGGATTCCAATTAGGCTCACTTTTGTAGACAATAAAATTTCTTCATCAACAGTAGACAATGTGCTATAATATATTTCACAAAGTTCTTATTAAAAAAATGAAAAAAATCAGGGCTAACAAATATTTATTTTTATTATCAAAAATCATTTTATTTCAATTAAGGATTACAAAATGTAGACCAGGATTTTAGACCAACATGGTTTCACTGCCTGTGAAGGAGAAAAGAGGGCGTGGGTGTCGTTACAGACCTGGGGAAAATCAATTAAATTTCCACAATACTAAATATTAAAAAAGTTTACATTTTCCCCATGATTCTGTAATTATGTTTACAATTTTTTTTTTTTATTTCAGATGTAAAATCGGTGAAGGAGATCCCGGGCCCACGCGCTTTACCTTTTTTCGGCACACGATGGATTTATTGGCCGTTTGTCGGAAAGTATAAAATGGAACGGATTCATGAGGCCTACCGAGGTGAGCAAAGTTACAATCCTCTCAATGCTTATAACTTCAGTAAATTCTAGTTATAAGCATTGAGAGCATTTTATGGTGGAGGTTCTGGAATTTATCTCTGATCATCGACCCCTAAACCCATTGTAAAGTAGTGTCGCTAGAATCTCCGCGTGTCAGAGAATTGTAGTCCGTTAATTAAATAAACCGGTCAAGTGCGAGTCGAACGTGCATACCGACAATATAGATTAGGTATGTACTAGCTGAATGACCCGTCGCTTCGTGAATTCAACAATATTATTACTTCGGATCGGCCAGAGACTGACAGGCACCAAAATTTTTTATATTTTCCAAAAAACTTGGGATATCAAATTTGTCGTTCGTAAGGAGAGAACTAATTTCAAGGTTTTTTTTTAATTTAAATACTACAAAATCATCTTGAAAATGGCCATTTTGAAACTCTCTCTCTCTCGAGTAGGCTGGGATATATATTCGAGGTGAATTTATTACCAAGACAAACTCTTTTTATAGAATAACTTTATTTACAAAGAGTTGAATGGAGAGTTTAAAGAGTGTTTGATGTTGATGCCAGATCGGATGTCGGTCGAGAACTGCCCTCTGCTGCTGGAGAAGCAATCTTTATAGGTGTGGTGAGCGCGCCTGTACCTTGGTCTGGATAGGCCGTTAATGCAGCCAATCAGCGTTATTAATGGCCAATGGTAGGTTGACTAAGCAATGGGGCAATTACGCCCGCAGCTTGGCTGGAGTGTTGACAGGAACTCCCGCGGTGGCGCTCTGGTTCCTCTTGAAGTCATTTGTTGGCGGGGCATAGGTTCCCCAGATTAGGAACCTATTCCCCACCACGTCATGTTAAATCAAAATAAATTTATCTATATAAATAAAAATGTACTGTTACGCTTAAGTGATACGTTGAAGGATCTCCAAAAGTTCTTCATCGATTTCTTTGAAATTTTCACACAACAGTCCATTCAAATACACGAGTGTTTTTATATATAGTGTTTTTTTATAGATATCACACCTGTGGCATGTAAAAAAACATTTTTTTCGAGGAAACAACACCAGCGCCTCTCTGGGGGTAAAAGCAAACAAACAAGATGGCCGATAATAGCTTTTTGAAAATCTTTCAACTGACAATATTATTTTTGGTTAAGGGAACAATTTTGACAAGTAATATATAATTCATTGGTATGGTGTGGGTGTGCCAAATCTAAGTTTGCGACCTCGAAAGTTATCTATATTTAATATTTCAACCATAAAACGAGACGCTCTCTCGCTCCTGCCAGGGGTTAGGCGACGCATGGCCAAAGGCCCGGACGTCAGCTATTTAAAATAGTTATATCTATGCAAGTCATTCAGCTCATACATTAATCCCTGTAAATCAATTGTAATAGACTGATGAAGAGGGCAAAGCCCTCGAAACTATAGTCTCGTTAGAAATAAATTAAAAATTTGTTTTTCCAGCAGAAGACACACTCTTTTATTGTCTCCTGCAATTCATAAAAATTCTGCTACTCTCGTCAAAAATAAACTTTCAATTTAATTACCTATATCTAAAATTCTGCTTAAAAAGATCTTTACACAGAGATTTCTCAAACTCCATAATAAAATAAGCTGACGTGTTCTGATGTGGTCATCCACTTGACTTTACCATACAAGCTGGCCCCTCACTTATATTTAATATTTAATAAAATTATTTATAATCATGTAGGGGGGGGGGGTTAGTTTTTCCATTTTTAGATTACTCTGGGCCCACTGATTATGTATACAAAATTTGGTTGAGTTTGGTACAAGAGCTTAGATTTTCATTTTTTGACCCCCTACACCATAGCATGCACATCGACCCAAAACAAACTCAACCAAATTTTGTATACATAATCAGTGGGCTTCCAGAAGTCTAAAAATGCAAAATCTAACCCCCCCCCCTACATGATAATAAATAATTTTATTAAATATTAAATATAAGTGACGGGCCAGGTTGTATGGAAAAGTCAAGTGGATGGCCACATCAGAACTCGTCAGCTTATTTGTTTAATTCAAGGTAATTTCATCTCCAAGACAATCTGTATCATTGTCTAATTTCAAAATATTTATTTTTTCTATTTGTTTTATATATTCCTTTCTTAACTATTTTTTAAAATTTTCCCGAAACATTTGAATTTTAATAAATAAACGTTTTCAGATTTTTTTATAAAATATTACAAATTATTTATCTTGTTGTTGTTGTTGTTGTTATTTAGATATGTTTAATCTGTACGGGCCTATAATAAAAGAGGAGGTGTTGTTCAACGTGCCCGTCGTCTCGGTCGTCGACCGGGTCTCTGTCGAGCACCTTCTTCGGCATCCGAGCCGCTTCCCCCTGCGCCCCCACCGAGATCACTGTCCTCTACCGGCAATCACGACCAGACAGATACACCTCCCTCGGCCTAGTCAACGAGTGAGTAGTCCACTATTATAATAATAATTAACCTATAATAATAGCAAGAGTAGAGGTAGGTATTACCTCCTGTATCTACACGGGCGCCCGCCTGCCTAGCGATAAAACCGGATTTGGATAACCGGCAAGCCAGGAAATTGGGCAATTCGTTCCCCCCCCCCACCCGTCCCTCAAAAAGAACATGTTGAAGATTTTAATTAAAATAATAATAATAATAATATGAATTATTATTATGGGCTTTAATAAGTTAGCCTAGCTTAATTTAGATTTAATGGGCCTGTAACAATTTTTACTTTCACTTTTAATAAATGGTACCTGGAGCCACCGAGCGATGCACAGTAACTTTTTACTTCAGTTAAAAGCTATATATTGGTATTGTTTTTAATTTAAAATTCTAATAAAAATACAAATATATATAGTATAGTATATATGGACCCCCCCCCGAAACCCCCGAACCCCCTCTCTCTAAAACCCCTCACTTCGTCCCCCCCGGACCCCCACTGCATCCCCACATCCACCTCCACACCGCCCCAAACCACACCTGGCCCCCCCACCACTGCATCATACCCCCTGCACCCCAGCTCCACCCCGCACCCAGTTTTTGCATAGGTACAGTGGTTTTTATCAGAATTTTAAATTAAAAATAATATTAATATATAACTTTTAACTGAAATAAAAAGTTGCCGAGCTGTTGTATTTATAGCTAGTTATAATAATAAATAAACTGCAACGGATCGTTGCTAAACTTTATCCAAATTCATTTGAAATATTAATATGTTTGTTCCTTTATTATTAATCAGATATCACTTGCAATTTGTAGTTCATATTGACATTAATTCAAAAATAATTCTCATTTAATAGTTGAGGAATAACCATTCTACATTTGATTTTTGACATTTCGGTTATTATTGTAACCATTGCTGAAGACATGGAGGAATCGACTTAAAATCAAAAATAGCCATCGATTCTCATCTAATACTTGAGGAATAACAATTCTACATTAGGTTTTTGACGTTTAGATTATTATTGGTAACCATTGCTGAAGGCATGGAGGAATCGACTTAAAATCAAAAATAACGATCGATTCTCATCTAATACTAGAGGAATAACCTTATTGCATTCCATTTTTGATGTTTTGACTATTAATGGCAACCTCTACTGAAAACGTGGAAGAATAGACTTAAAATCAAAAAGACTAAATTCTTTTATGGCAAACAACTCAAGCTTGAGTTGTTTACCAAAAAAGATTTTAGTCTTTTTGATTTTAAGTCTATTCTTCCACGTTTTCAGTAGAGGTTGCCATTAATAGTCAAAACATCAAAAATGGAATGCAATAAGGTTATTCCTCTAGTATTAGATGAGAATCGATCGTTATTTTTGATTTTAAGTCGATTCCTCCATGTCTTAAGCAATGGTTACCAATAATCGAAACGTCAAAAACCTAATGTAGAATTGTTATTCCTCAAGTATTAGATGAGAATCGATGGCTATTTTGATTTTAAGTCGATTCCTCCATGTCTTCAGCAATGGTTACCAATAAAAGCCGAAACGTCAAAAATCCAATATAGAATGGTTATTCCTCAAGTACTAGATGAGAATCAATCGCTATTTTTTGTTTAAAGTCGATACCTCTATGTCTTCAGCAATGGTTACCAATAAAAACCGAAACGTCAAAAATCAAATATAGAATGGTTATTCCTCAAGTATTTGATGAGACTCAATCGCTATTTTTGGTTTAAAGTCGATTCCTCTATGTCTTCAGAAATGGTGACCAATAAAAACCGAAACGTCAAAAATCCAATATAGAATGGTTATTCCTCAAGTACTAGATGAGAATCAATCGCTATTTTTGGTTTAAAGTCGATTCCTCTATGTCTTCAGCAATGGTTACCAATAAAAACCGAAACGTCAAAAATCCAATATAGAATGGTTATTCCTCAAGTATTTGATGAGAATCAATCGCTATTTTTGGTTTAAATCGATTCCTCCATGTCTTCAGCAATGGTTACCAATAATAATCGAAACGTCAAAAATCCAATATAGAATGGTTATTCCTCAAGTACTAGATGAGACTCAATCGCTATTTTTGGTTTAAAGTCGATTCCTCTATGTCTTCAGCAATGGTGACCAATAAAAACCGAAACGTCAAAAATCCAATATAGAATGGTTATTCCTCAAGTACTAGATGAGAATCAATCGCTATTTTTGGTTTAAAGTCGATTCCTCTATGTCTTCAGCAATGGTTACCAATAAAAACCGAAACGTCAAAAATCCAATATAGAATGGTTATTCCTCAAGTATTTGATGAGAATCAATCGCTATTTTTGGTTTAAATCGATTCCTCCATGTCTTCAGCAATGGTTACCAATAATAATCGAAACGTCAAAAATCCAATATAGAATGATTATTCCTCAAGTACTAGATGAGAATCAATCGCTATTTTTGGTTTAAAATCGATTTCTCTATGTCTTCAGCAATGGTTACTAATAAAAACCGAAACGTCAAAAATCCAATATAGAATGGTTATTCCTCAAGTATTTGATGAGAATCAATCGCTATTTTTGGTTTAAATCGATTCCTCCATGTCTTCAGCAATGGTTACCAATAATAATCGAAACGTCAAAAATCCAATATAGAATGGTTATTCCTCAAGTACTAGATGAGAATCAATCGCTATTTTTGGTTTAAAATCGATTTCTCTATGTCTTCAGCAATGGTTACTAATAAAAACCGAAACGTCAAAAATCCAATATAGAATGATTATTCCTCAAGTACTAGATGAGAATCAATCGCTATTTTTGGTTTAAAGTCGATTCCTCTATGTATTCTGCAAAGGTAAGGGATAAGAAAACAACGCAGTTGCTATGGTTACTTATAAAATTTCCTCCCAAATTTTTAGCATTTCACAGAGAGAAGCCTATCCATTCTTACTTAAGCAAGGCTAAATGAGCTATATTAAAAGGTTCAAATGAATAAATTTTAAAGAATTTAAAAAATTAAAAAAGTACTCTCTTACTCTAGAGTAAAGTACTTTAAAATATAATTTTACTAAAAACTTTATTTATCCTTTTTTGTGGTCCCCAAGGTACTTAATTAGGATATTAAATTTCATCAAAATTGGTTAAGTCATTTTCAAGATATTTAGAAAAAACTAAAAAGTACTGAAATAAAGTACTAATGTTTGTGGGTCGATATGTACCAAAAACTAATCAGCGCTTCATTTTGTTAAACTAATGGTAGGTTTTCAATTTCATTTCAATCGGTGCAACGGTGTGGAAAAAATCGTGGGCCAAAAAAGCGATAACATACATCCATCCATACATACATACATACATCCGCACGCACTAAATGAAAAAATCGCACTTTTTGGCCTCTCGACGAGACCGCATGTAATTTTTGGCAAAACCGTCACGTGCTAAAATTCAACCTAATTGAATACTACAATTTGTGACTTTAATTGAGTCCATGGGTTCCGTAGTCTTTACCTGAGGACCCTTTGAAGCCACGCTTGCCCCGAGAGCGATTGCAATACTTTACCCATGCTTAGCTTGGATAATAATAAAAAAATAATCGTATATGATCTGAAATAAAAACATAAAATTAAATAAGATTTGTTTCCAAGTTATATAAAAAAAAGCCATTTCAACCACTTTGTAAACACACCTGTTTTGTTATGAATCCACCTGTTAATTAAAAAAAATTCCTAATTTTAATATAATATATTAATATTTGCTATAAAGTATTCGTGGGTTTTAAAATTAAAAAAACCAATTAAAAATAAAAGATAATTGAAAAAAATGTAAACAAACTTTTTATTGAGATTTTCATTTATCAATAATTACTTTAATTAAGAAAAGATCAATTAAGATTAAATTTGTCGAGGTCCAGGCCTAGCCAGATTGTTTTCTCATCCTCAAAACTTGTTAATAGAATTTGTTTCATCAAAAACAGTAGAGCCGTTTTCAAAATAGAACAAAGATATATATATATATATATATATATATATAAATAAATAAATATATATATATATAAATGTGAGAACTTAAAATTAAAAGGAGTTGCAAACACATATGTATATTGAAACAAAGGAGTTAATCCTGAAAAGGACTATTGCAGCCATAATAACATGTTATTTAACCCCTACGAGCCAAGGGGGCGAAACCCGCCTCCTACATAAATATATATACAATTTTTGCTCGTTTAATAAGAGTAGATAGATAAGAAGATACCCATCAATTGAATCAAACAACAATTATTCACTTTTACAATTTATTTTGCACATTCTACTGTTTTTTATTGCACGTAGTACAAATTTCACGATTTTTAATTGCACATATTTTTTTTGTTTAATGCACGAAACACAAATTATAATATATAGGTATGTATTATGTAGTTATGGAAACTTCGGTACACGGAACCCCCGACTCCCTTGTTGAATGGATTATTATTTGCATAATTATTATTAATGTTTTGTTTGTTTGTTTGCAGACAAGGGGAGAGTTGGGCCAAATTGCGCGCCAAGTTAACCCCGGAGCTGACCAGTCTCAAAACGATTAATAAATTTGTGCCCGAATTATCTCAACTCAACGACGATTTCGCTTGTCTTGTAAGATCAGCGAGGGACGAGGAAACAGGACAAATTCACCTTTTTGAAGATTTTGCTCACCGCCTAGGACTTGAAAGTAAATAAAACAAACTTAAAAAAAAAATGACGACATAGTAAACTCGAATAGGAAATTTCTGATGATGACTGGATTAAATTTTCAATTATTAGTCCAGTCATTTGGTTCTAAAAAAAAGAGGTTACCTGGAAAGTTTTCTGGGAGTTTTGAAAATGGGTAATTTTATAGATTTCGATGTGCTCTTTCCGAATTTCAACTTTGCCACCTCGTATCTTTGCCGTTCGCGCCGCCATATTGGAAAAATGTCGCCTAAAAGCAGTTTTTTGACAATATCTCCTTTCCGACTCATTTCACAATAAAAACATTTATATACAAAATGAAACTAGGGAACATTTTCTACAATTTATGTAATGTCCTTTTTTTCGTAAAATTAGTAGTTTTGGCGTACGAACGCCGCAAACCATTATAGATCTATGCAAGCCCGTGACATTTAATTTTAACTGATTAGTGAATTATAAAAAATCGCAGTTTTTCCTTCATAAAATGAAAATCACTCATCCTAGAAACTTGATTCTTATCTCAGATTGTCTAGGAAATTTTGTTTACTTGAACGTTTACTTGGACCATTTTTTGATAAAACTCTTAGATTTATAGATATTCGGCATTTTCCATGACACTTTTGAGGATTCGGATCATATTCTGTCCGGAAAATGCTAGGATATCTATAAATATAAGAGTTTTATCAAAGAAGTGGTCCAAGTAAACGTTCAAGTCAACAATTTTTCCTAGAAAATGAAATAGAAATCAAGTTTCTAGGATGAGTGGTTTTCATTTTATGAAGGAAAAACTGCGATTTTTGAAACAATGGATCATTTCCAGTTATGGAAAATGCTGGATATCTATAAATATCTATAATATCTATAAAAAATCTAAGATTTTTAACAAAAAAGTGGTCTAAGTAAACATAAAAAATAGTAAATGTCATGGGTTGGCGTAGATTTATAATGTTTTGCGGCGCTCGTACGCCAAAACTGTTAATTTTACGAAAAAAAGGTTTTCACATAAATTGTAGTAAATTTTCTCTAGTTTCATTTTGTATATAAATGTTTTTATCGTGAAATGAGTCGAAAATGTTATATTGTCAAAAAACTGCTTTTATGCCGCCATTTTCCAATATGGCGGCGCGAACGGCAAAGATACGAGGTGGCAAAGTTGAAATTCGGAAAGAGCACATCGAAATCTATAAAATTGCCCATTTTCAAAGCTCCCGGATAACTTTCCAGGTAACCTTTTTTTTCAGAACCAAATGAATGACTGGACTATATACCTAGTTAATAACTGTGGAAAAAGAAAAATAAATTAATTAATAGATAAACTTTTGTTCTTGTGTTCAGGCACCTGTGTTCTGATCCTGGGAAGACGAATGGGATTTTTGAATGAAACGAAAGACCCGATTGCCGACAAACTTGCCAGTGCCGTTCAAAATCATTTCTGTTCGGCCCGGGACACTTTTTACGGGCTACCTTTCTGGAAAGTTTTCCCATCAAAAGTTTATACAACATATAAAAAGGCAGAAGAGGATATTTATGAGTAAGCAAAACACATATGAAATTATTAAAAAAAGCACTCGTAAATTATTTGTACTGAGTTATGCACTGTAGTAATACTAATATGCATAAACAGAAATACACCACACTTTTAATACTTTATTATAAAATTAAATTTCCTTTAATAGAGGTCATCTCAAAAATTTGTGTACCTTTAAAAGTAATAAATCTTGTTTAATCTTTGTTCAAGACTTAGTAATGTTTAAATCTTTTCATATATATTATATATACCGGGTGAGTTTTTTTATCTTGAGACAGTCTTATTACTCAAAAACAGTGAATTATATGAAAAAAAGTTTCAAATAAAAGTTTATCTATATCGAGGGGGAAACTAAACTACGCTATTGTTTGTCGATCTAGAACAAGCTTTCAAGGGTATTTTAAGGTCAAGTTCTGTTTTTTAAATGGAAACCTATATATTTCCTTACATATTCATAATCTACAAAAAAAACTGAACAACTTTTATAAGAACTATTTTTTTATCCGACATCAAATAAACAAAATATAAAATCAATTATTAGATCTCAAAAAAATCCTGATAATTATTCAACTTAATTATCAAATAATAATAAATAAATAATTAATTATTAAATAAATATTTATTAAATCGAAAAGTCACAATAATGAAAATAAGTGTTTATAATGATCTTAAAACTTCATTATACACAGATTTAAGAGATTATTTTCTATCGTACTTAATAGAACTATTTAAAATTCTTGAGTTTAAAAAAGTTTCTTTCTCGTGTCAATCCAGTGGATAGTTACCATATATTGTATTACCATAATAAAAATGGAGCATTTTTTGTTGAAGACAGAATTGAAATGTTCTTAATTTATGGTGAATGTGGAATTGTTATAGGGCTGCCATTGAAATGGATGGCGAGCCTTTTCATTATAGGAATACACCCTCACAATCTTCATTTTATCGTGAAAAAAACAGGAAATATAAAGGCTACGAGGAAACTGAAACAGGCCAAAAACGAAATTGGAACTGGAATTCATTCAGATGACTTGAGATAATAACATTCTGGAATGTCACAGAACATTGTCGGAAAAGTATTAAAATATTAATTATTATTAAATTATTTAATTAATAATTAAATATTCGATCATTATTATTTGATAATTAAGTTGAATAATTGTTAAAAATCATTATTAGGATTTTTTGAGATCTAATAATTATTAAATATTTTGTTTATTTGATGTCGGATATAAATACTTCTTATAAAAGTTGTTCAGTTTTTTTTGTATTGATAGATTATGAATATGTAAGGAAATATATAGGTAGGTTTCTATTTAAAAAACAGAACTTGACCTTAAAATACCCACGAAAGCTTGTTCTAGATCGACAAACAATAGTGTAGTTTAGTTTCCCCTGTAAATAAATTTTCATTCATATAATGCACTATTTTTGAGTTTTAAGACTGTCTCAAGATAAAAAAACTTGCCCGGTATATTGGCAACAAATAATAATTGTTTGTCTTCTGTTTAGTATAATTTCCGAAATGGTGGAATCTGCTTTGAAAGAAGAGATGACCACCTGCCAAATGGAGTCTGTCCGTGCAGTTTTCTTGTCCGTTCTTCAAGCTCACGATCTGGATTTGTGTGACAAAAAGGCGGCCATCATCGATTTCATCGCTGCCGGGATTCACACTGTAACTCCTTCTTCTTTTTTTATTATATAATATTTTTGATTTAGTGGCGTAGTTACCGTGGAGCAATCGCAAAAAACTTAACAGTTGTCTCTTTTTTTTTTTTTTGTTCTCACTTTTAGAATCCTCTAATAAAAATAATTTAAAGAACAAAAATGAAACCGACTTCAAAAAAACTAATTGCAACAAATAAAATAATACTAACTCAAAAATCAAATAAAATGCACTAAAATGTATAAAATAATTATCTAATTTAGTCACAACTAAACGACGAAATATTAACATGAAATTACTTTTTGAAGTCGGTGCCAAACAAACTATACCTATAAGCGAGCGTACCCGACAAACGTACTAAGTAACATCCGTCGAGTATGATTCATAAAATAAATATGTTTGGCACCGACTTCAAAAAGTGATTTTTTGTAAATATTTCGTCGTTTAGTTGTAACTAAATAAGATTATTATTTTATACCTTTTAGTGGATTTTATTTTATTTTTGAGTTAGTATTATTTTATTTTTTTGAAGTCGGTTTTATTTTTTTATAAAAATTATTTTTCTTTTTCTTTTTTTAGTGATGTTATTAATAGTGACTTAATATAATACCTTGCATGCATCTCGTAAGAGAAAGCGTCGAGCGAATGAATCAGAAAATGATAATAAAATTCAATTCATAAATATAGAAATCATCTCGAAACGTTTGCGGGTTTAAATGAACGTTTTAAGATTTCTTTTTTAATTAAAGATTTTATTTATTATAATTTCGATTATTTGCTCATAAGAATTGGAGATTTACGTTATTTCGTCATTGATCATATCATCAGAACTTGACCAAATTAATATGTGACCACCCCTAAGATATCCCCTTTCCAATAAAAAAGAATCATCGAAATCGGTCCATAAACAAAGAAGTTATGCGTGAACATCCATAACAAAAAAGGTCCAATACCAATGGAATTTATACGGGACCATTCGGCGACTATACTGGACCCAAGGCAAAATAAGCTGACGTGTTCTGATGTGGCCATCCACTTGACTTTACCATACAACCTGACAAACTTATATTTAATATTTAATAAAATTATTTATAATCATGTATGGTAGGGGAGTTAGTTTTTGCATTTTTAGACGTCTGGATTTGGTTGTGTTTGCTCAAATGGCCTAGATTTTTAATTTTTAACCCCACCTCCACCCCCTTAATTTTTGGTCGATATGCACCAAAATCTAATCAGCTCTTAATCTCAATGGACCAAAACTAAGTGTGAAATTTGGTTTCGATATTCACACTAGTTTTTGAGCTAGTTCGTCCACAAAAATTTGGTAATGCACAGACTAACTAACTAACTAACTAAAGACTAACAGACTATCAGACATTTTGACAAAACAATTATTATATCAAAAAATATAATTTTTTCGATGTTCACTTATTAGGGCTTTTTTGTAGAGCGAAATTCCCTGGTTTCTCTCAATTTTTTGAATCAAAATAGTTTCAGCCGTTTTTTAGATATTTCGAAAAAAAGAAGGAAAAAACACTTTTTTCATGCACGATTACAATACTTGACTATATGGACTATACTATGAGACTATATTTGAAATTACCTGTATGGTAAAATAAAAATCATCGAAATCGGTCCACATGGTAAAGAGAAATAAATGTTCAAACACAAAAAACAAAAAACAAAAAAAAAACAGACATTCCGTTGAATTGATAACCTCCTCCTTTTTTCAAAGTCGGTTAAAAATGAAACTAGAGAAAATTTCCTACAATTTATGTAATGGCCTTTTTGCTTTATGGTCAAGTATTGTAATCGCGCATGAAAAGTGTTTTTTTTCGAAATATCTCAAAAACGGCTGAAACTATTTTGATTAAAAAAATTGAGAGAAACCATGGAATTTCGCTCTACAAAAAAAGCCCTAATAAGTGAACATCGAAAAAATTATATTTTTCGAGATAATAATTGTTTTGTCAAAATGTCTGTTAGTCTGTCTGTTAGTCTGTTAGTTAGTCTGTGCGTTACCAAATTTTTGTGGACGAGCTAGCTCAAAAACTAGTGTGAATATCGAAACCAAATTTCACACGTAGTTTTAGTCAATTGAGATTAAGAGCTGATTAGATTTTGGTGCATATCGACCTAAAATTAAGGGGGGTGGAGGTGGGGTTAAAAATTAAAAATCTAGGCCATTTGAGCAAACACAACCAAATTTTGTATACATAATCAGTGGGAGCCCAGAAGAGTAAAATGCAAAAACCAACCTCCCAAAATGGGGGGGGGTTAGGGTCAAAAAATGAAAATCTAGGCTCTTGTACCTAACTCAAGCAAATTTTGTATACATAATGAGTGGGCACCCAGGAGTCTAGAAATGGAAAAACTAACCCTCCCCCTACATGTTTATAAATAATTTTATTAAATATTAAATATAAGTGAGGGTCCAGGTTGTATGGTAAAGTCAAGTGGATGGCCACACCAGAACACGTCAGCTTATTTTTCGTAAATTTAATAGTTTTGTCGTACGAGCAAACCCTTACATCTGAGCCCACCCGTGGCATTTAATTTTAACTGATTACATTTTGGGAATTATAAAAAAATTTCAAATTTATAAATTATATAATCATATTTATTTATAAAAATTTTATAAATTAAAGGAGACAATACAAGAGTGTGTCTTCTGCTGGAATTATAAATTTTTAATTTATTTATATCGAGACTATAGTTTCGAGAGCTTTGCCCTCTTCATCAGTCTATTACATTACAATTGACCCACAGGAATTGATGACGGAATCAATTGTAATCGACTGATGAAGAGGACTAAGCTCTCGAAACTATAGTTTCGTTAGAAATAAATTAAAAATTTATAATTCCAGCAGAAGACACACTCTTTTATTGTCTCTTACATAATACAATAACTATAGGTAAAATTAATTTTTAAACGTTTTCCTGATTGTTTTTTTTAGTTTAATTATTTATTTATTTTTATTCTTAAATTCTACTTTTCATTTATTTATTTTTTTGTTTTTTGTGTGTGTGTGATTTCAGCTCGGAAATTCAATAGTTTTTGTTTTATATCTTTTGGCCAAAAATAGAGAAGCCCAAAAAAAATTATACGAAGAATTGTTGAATTTCCCTGATTTTACTCAAAATACAGACTCGTTGCGAAACGCGAATTACCTCCGCGCCTGCATTCAAGAAGCGTACCGAATGTTGCCGACAGCCCCTGCGTTGGCCGAATTCTCGAAAAACAGCAAATTCTTAACGGGTAAGGAATGTATATATATACACATAACTAGAGACCGTATTTTTATGCAGCAAAAACTGCCAAAATATGCAGTTAAAAAGGCTGAAATATGCAAGTAATATGCAGGATATATGTTGAAATATGCAACAATATGCAGTAAAAAATTTTTTGCACTAAAAAATTAAAATTGAAGACAAAAAGGCTAAATATTTGAAGGAGTGCTATGAAAGAAATAAAATGATAAAGTAAGCTATAGAGACCAAATGTCAAATATTTAGGTACTTTTATTGAGTCAAAAATTTCACAAAATTCTCATTATATTTAATATATTAAAAAATCTTTAATCTCAAAAAGAAATAATAGGTACTCTTGAATAAAATAAACATAATAAATATAATAATATTTTAAAATCACAGGGAAGTGGACAAAAAATTAAACAACAGAGTTAGTTATTCAATTTACCAGACGTTTCGTCACTTTATTGAGACTTCATCAGTGGCTGAAAATAGTGAACAAAAGAGATATTTTTTTTCTTACATAGTTAATTACTCCTCTGATCAAAAAGTAAGGTGAATTTGTTTATAAAATGTAAATTCTTTATTTATTCTTCCAAATCAATTTCATCCCCTTCAAAGTAATCCACGTACTTTTTCCAACGATTTTTCCAGTCCTCGAAACAGTAGGAATAGTCATTTTCCGGTATAGCCTTCAAGACCTTCTTTGGATCGGTTTTTATCTCCTCAATCGTGTCAAAACGGCGTCCCCGCATTGGCCTCTTGAGTTTGCTGAATAGCCAGAAGTCGCACTGAGCCAAATCAGGCGAATACGGTGGTTACGGAACGATAGATATGAGTCGAGTTTTTGGCAAAAAAGTATAGTAAAAATATAACTCTATGTCAAAAATCTCTCAACTATAAGACACCCAGCAACGAATATTTTCCATTAAAACACAATTAAAATATTAAAAAAAACACTGATTATTATCTACCTAATTCAATTAATTGATTGTAAACACAGCTTAAATTTTCAACATCTGATCCAAAATTGATGGTGTCATTCTTTTTAATAAAGATGAAGTCTCAATAAAGTGACGAAACGTCTGGTAAATTGAATAACTAACTCTGTTTTTTTAATTTTTTTGTCCACTTCCCTGCGATTTTAAAATATTTAATAAAATATGGACGCGAATGATGAAATAAATATAATAATGTTTCAAAAAATGTGATCGAAAAATACGGGATGGGGGGGGGGGGGTATTTACAGACACGATTGTATTGTATTGTTTTTATTTTTTTATATTAACAACCTTTTCTTATTGACGTACAAATAATAAACTAATAAAAAAATTTTTTTTTTAATAGTTTTTAAGGAATTTGATGTTGGTACTTGGTGAAACATTTTTTAAATTATTGTATAAAAAATAATCTTAATGTGAAACCGACCAAGTATTTTTTATTAAATAATTTAATAAAATAATGCAAATATTTGTCCGGCTATAATCTGATCACTACACTAACACACTTTCACACACACACGTACACTAAAGTCCATTAAAAACAAAATAAAAAATAAATAAATAATAATAAAGAAAAAATTAACAAAGGATCTCAAAAATAATTAAAATTTGATTGTTATTCTGAATAATTTATGTTTAGAAGTATTTTTCTAAATTATCTTCAGATTATTATGTCTACGGTCACTTAAAATTGATTCATACAATGAAAAAGAGCACTCCACATGTAATGGGGGCAAATTTAAAGGAACTTAAAACCCACACTTTTACTGTGAAAGAAAAATATAGCAAACTTTTCGGCATTTTCGAGTAGACAGTAGAGTACCTATAGTATCTAGTCAAGTCAAAGTACAACTGAATAATAAGAAAGATTGTTGTTTTTTAGCTATGTTTACTTCCTTTGTAATCCGTCCAACACTACACTCTTGTCGTTGAGGCCTATTTTTGTTTTTTTCGAATTTATGCTTCCCTGTTTTATTTTTTATTTTTTTTTCATTCTTTCTCCGAAAAGTTACTTTTAAAACAACTGTATTTGGCTCGAAATATGCAATTTTATGAAATATCCTTCAAATATGCAATATTACTCAAATATGCAAAAATATGCAGTATAAAATTTAACCCACAGTATCTTAGATGCATGATTCGGATAGATAATTGATCCCCTGGGTCGTATGTAGTGGCAAACAAAATATGCAATTGCATAGGAATCTACACATAACCAATCTCCTTATTCTATGTTCTGTGCTTGTGACTTTAATATAACTAAAAAAAATACAAAAATAGAGGTTTTTGAATAAGATAAAATAGTCTTGGAGATAAGGACTTAGGGGCCACAAAAATACAATACAACTCAAAATCGGAAAATGCATATAAGATTCTACTAGAATCTATTTTTAGATTGTTATTATCTCCTAAAAACTTAATAGTCCAGTCATTTGGTTCTAAAAAAAGAGGTTACTTGCTAAGTTTTCTGGGAGTTTTGATAATGAGTAGTAATATTATAGATTGGAAAAATGGCGGCTAAAAGCAGTTTTTTGACAATATCTCCTTTCCGACTCATTTCACGATAAAGACATTTAATATACAAAATGAAACTAGAGAAAATTTCCTACAATTTATCTAAAAACTTTTTTATCGTAAAATTAATAGATTTGGCGTACGAGCGCCGCAAACCAATATACATCTACGCCAACCCGGGACATTTAATTTTAACTGATTATATTTGTGAATTATAAAAAATCTCAGTTTTTCCTTCATTAAATGAAAACCATTCATTCTAGAAACTTGATTCCTATCACATTGTCTAGGAAATTTTATTTACTTGCACGTTTACTTGGATCCTTTTTTTTGATAAAACTCTTAGATTTATAGATATCCTACATTTTCCGGACAGAATATTATCCCAATCCTCAAAAGCGTCATGGAAAATGCTGGATATCTATAAATTAAAGAGTTTTATCAAAAAAGTAGTCCAAGTAAACGTCCAAGTCAACAAAATTTCCTAGACAATCTGAGATAAGAATCAATTTTCTAGGATGAGTGGTTTTCATTTTATGAAGGAAAAACTGCGATTTTTTATTGTTCAATGTCATCATCATTGAGTATACAGTCCTAAGACTGGTTTGATACAACAATCCGTCTCCACTCGACTCTGTCCCCCGCCAACTGTTTGACCTCTCTAAATGTCTGGCATCCCATATCCCCAATTATTTGGTTGAAATATTCTAATCTGGGCCTTCCCTTCCCCTTTTTCTTTCCCACCTCCCCTCCAAGGTATCATCCCCTAAGCAGTCTCCCATGTCTCAGTGTGTGTCTCATCATCTGACCTCTTCTCTTCTTCAGACTCTTCCACAAGGTTCTTCTTTCTCCGATTCTTCCAAGAACTTCTTCATTTGTAATTTTATCCATCCATTTGATATTCATCATTCTTCTGTAGCACCACATTTCGAAATCCTCTAATCTCTTTCTCTCCGCTTCTCTGATTGTCCAGGTTTCACACCCGTACATGGCTATGCTCCATACATATGTCTTCAATAGCAACTTCCTGTAATCAGTTAAAATTAAATGTCACGGGTTGGCGTAGATGTATAATGGTTTGCGCCAAAACTGTTAATTTTACGAAAAAAAGGTCATTACATAAATTGTAGGAAATTATCTCTAGTTTTATTTTTAATACAAATATTTTTATTGTGAAATGAGTCGGAAAGGAGATATTGTCAAAAAACTCTTTTAGCCGCCATTTTTCCAATATGGCGGCGCGAACGGCAAAGAATGAGGTGGCAAAGCTGAAATTCGAAAAGAGCACATCGAAATCTATAAAATTACTACTCACTTTCAAAACTCCCAGAAAACTTTCCAGGTAACCTCTTTTTTTAGAACCAAATAAATAACGAAATCGTAACTTTTTTGTAATGTTTATTTTTTTTCAGGTATGAACTGCCGGCGGGCAGTGTCGTTCTCGCTCATACAATGCTAGCCGGAAATTCAAAAAAGAATTTCACCGATGCCGATTCGTTCCGGCCTGAACGCTGGCTTCCGGCATCCCCCGAAAACAGCGATCTCGTTGACTCCAGTCCTCTTTTGGTTTCCCCTTTTGGCATTGGTCGTCGGATTTGTCCCGGAAAAAGATTTGTAGACGTAGCACTGCAAAATTTTATAGCCAAAGTATGTATCTTATCTTATTTAATATTTGATATTATTAAATGAGCGCTCTCAAGTTGAGTTTGATAAAGGGCCTATATTTTCATTATTTTTGACCCCCCCCCCCATTTTGAATGGTTAGTTTTTGCAATTTTTAGACTTCTGGGCTCCCAGTGATTATGTATACAAAATTAGGTTGAGTTTGCTTAAATGGCCTAGATTTTTAAATTCTTAACCCCCCCCCCCTCCAGCCCCCTTAATTTTGGGTCGATATGCACCAAAATCTAATCAGCTCTAAATCTCAATGGACCAAAACTACGTGTGAAATTTGGTTTCGATATTCACACTAGTTTTTGAGCTAGCTCCTCCACAAAAATTTGGTAACGCACAAACTAACTGACAATATGACAAAACAATTATTATCTCGAAAAATATAATTTTCAATTCCACAACTCTTTGTCCTTTGTGAACTAGTGAAGATGGGCTTACACCCCGAAATATATATTGAGTCGTGCTAAACAAGCATCGAAGCATCTGATCTTTTATTAATGTGAAACCTACCTAGTATTTTATATTTAAAAATTAAAAAAAAAAGTTCCAAATTTTCTTTATTTAATATGTTTCACCAAGAACCTACACCATTCTCTCTTAACAAAAAAGACAAGTCAGGAACTTAAATTTGATTCCTGAAAAGTTCTTATTGTGTGAGTTAGGTAGTTTTTGAAATGACCGATTCAACAATTCCCGGCTCAAAACCTTGTTTATGCACGACGATGTCTGTATTCTGTAATACTTTCAGGTATTTTCTAGTTAATTTTTATTTTTTTTATTTTTTAGATGATCCGCGAGTTCGACATTTCGTATGAAGGTGAACTTGACTTGAAATTCGAATTCATCATTTCGCCAAATCCGCCACTCAAGTTCGTCTTTCGGGATCGAAACTGATAAACAATAAATATTTAAACTAACACAATCACAATAAATAAGTTTATAAGACAAGACAAATAAATAAATAAATACATATTACATATATAGCTTTGAATTTTTCCAACCATAATTTTTGGTCTTTTTTTGTCTGATTATTATCATTTTTTTTTTTTAAATTTATGATTTTTCAAATAATTTATTTTTCTAATATGTATTTATTTATTTGTTCATTTATTTTTATTCCTCTGCCAAGCCAGCCACACCTTATGAGACTGAATAATAATTTAAATATAATTTAAACCAAATATTAATTTCTAATGACTTTTTCTATTCCAATTCATGTTCCCATTTTATTTTTTCATAATAATTCCTAGCATTCTTATTATTAATACTCATTTTGTTTTTGTAATCCTCCCCCCCCCCTTAATTATAAAAAAATATATATATACCGGGTGAGTTTTTTATCTTGAGACAGTCTCAAAAACAGTACATTATATGAAAAAAGTTTCAAATAAAAGTTTATTTATTTCAAGGGGAAAACTAAACTACACTATTGTTTGTCGATCTAGAACAAGCTTTCAAGAGTATTTCTAGGTCAGGTTCTGTTTTTTAAATAGAAACCTATATATTTGTTTACATATTCTGAATCTACAAAAAAAAAACTAAACAACTTTTATAAGAACTATTTTTTTATCCGACATCAAATAAACAAAACATTAAATCAATTTTTATTGTTAAGGATAAATAAATTGAATTTGCTTCTTTCCAGTAATTTATTTTGTTATTCAAATGGTTAATCCAAATATTTCGAGAGCCTTCTCAGCATCTCTTCCTCAGTGGAAACCACTCCCCTACCAATGTGCCGACGTTAAATTTCATTGGACTTCATTATAAAGAGATGTAAATAATTGTGTATATTCGTATGTTATCTCATTTTGAATTTGTATATATATGTATGTGTGTGTTGTGTGATCGAGCTTTTATCAATGTTCTGTACAAACTGATGGGGTCGGCACCTTGGTGGGGGAGTGGTTTCCACTGAGGAAGAGATGCTGAGAACGCTCTCGAAATATTTGGATTAACTATTTGAATAACAAAATGAATTGCTGGAGGGAAGCAGGTTCAATTTATTTATCTTTAACAATAAAAAATTAATATATCCAGTACACACCAAGCCAGCAAAATTCTTATAAATTAAATCAATTATTAGATCTCAAAAAAAATCTTAATAATTATTTTTAACAATTATTCAATTTAATTATCAAATAAAAATGATTAAATAATTAATTATTAAACAAATAATCATTAAATCGAAAAGTCACAACAATGAAAATAAACGTTTTTTGGCCTGTTTCAGTTTCTTAGTAGCCTTTACATTTCCTGTTGTTTTTTTTTGTTTTGTTTTTAAACAGATTTACAACACGATAAAATGAAGCTTGTGAGGGTGTATTCTTATCAGGAAAACGCTCGGCATTCATTTCTTTCAATGCCAGCCTATGGCACACTTCTTCAACATTCATCATAAATTAAGGCCATTTCAATTCTGTCTTCAGCAAAAAATGCTCCATTTTTATTTATGGTAATACAACATAACTATTTACTGAATTGACACGAGAAAGAAACTTTTTTAAACTCAAAAAGTTTAAATAGTTCAATAAGTAGATAATAATCTCTTAAATCTGTGTATAATGAAGTTTTAATATCATTATAAACACTTATTTTCATTGTTGTGACTCTTCAATTTAATAGTTATTTATTTGATAATTAATTATATGATCATTATTATTTGATAATTAAGTTAAATAATTGTTAATAATAATTATTATTTGGATTTTTTTGAGATCTAATTGATTTAATATTTTTTTGTTTGATGTCGTATTCAAGAATGGTTCCAATAAGGGTTGTTCAGTTTTTTTTTGTAGATTCAGAATATGTACAGAAATATATAGGTTTCCATTTGAAAAACAGAACTTGATCTCGAAATACCTATGAAAGCTTGTTCTAGATAGACAAACAATAGTGTAGTTTAGTTTCCCCCTCGATGTAAATAAACTTTTATTTGAAACATTTTTTATAATCACTTATTTTCATTGTTGTGACTTTTCGATTTAATAAATATTTATTTAATAATTAATTATTTGATCATTATTATTTGATAATTAAGTTGATTAATTGTTAAAAATAATTATTAGGATTTTTTGAGATCTTGATTTCATATTTTGTTTATTTGATGTCGTATCAAAAAATAGTTCTAATAAAAGTTGTTCAGTTTTTTTTGTGGATTATGAATATGAAAAGAAATATATAGGTTTCTATTTAAAAAACAGAACTTGACCTTAAAATACCCTTGAAAGCTTGTTCTACGTTGACAAACAATAGTGTAGTTTAGTTTCCCCCTCGATATAAATAAACTTTTATTTGAAACTTTTGTTCATATAATGCACGGTTTTTGAGTTATAAGACTGTCTCAAGATAAAGAAATTCACCCGGTATATATATATTTTATTAGAATACAAGTTGGACCAAAAGGCAGTTTCCCTTTGCGTGAAGCTTTAGGTTAATGTTTATACGAGCGTTTCTGTTAAGTTTCATCGTTTTTGTTCCCATTCCTTGAACTTAGCAATTGAAGAGTCCACTGGAAGAACGGGTCAAGTCACGTTTCGTAAAATTTTCAGGAGAGCAGAATTTAAACTTTTAATATTAAAAAAACAGATATATTTAAAACACCCGGGGATTCGAGTATAAGGAATATAATTATGATGCCAAATTTATTTCTTAATAAAAGAAGAATATTAAAAAAAATTAAATTTTATAAAAAAAAGCCAAGTACATTTGGAACGTTCTTTCCCTTTTCCACGAAAAATAAAAACCTCTGTATCTTAGTGACTTACCGAATTATTTGAAAGTGATTTTTAACTGGCCTGTAGGCACAATGACTGGCAACTTGAATGCGTCATAAACATATCGTTCTTTCCGTGTGGTCTTCAATTCAATCAATATTTTCAAAATAATTATTTTTACGAACATGAATTTAGGTCATTTATCAAATATTTTAATAGATATGTTTATATTGCATGTGGGAGGGTCTTGTTCCCTCGGGAGTCGAACCCAAGCACTATTAAGCTTTACGGACAACTAGATATGTTTAAATTGCATGTAGGAGGGTCGTGTCCCCTCGGGAGTCGAACCCAAGCACTAGTAAGCTTTCCGGACAACTAGATATGTTTAAATTGAAAGTTTTTGCCGAGAGTAGCAGAATTTTTATATATTGAAGGAGACAATAAAAGAGTGGCTTCGCTGGAATTATAAATTTTATTTATTTATAACGAGACTATAGTTTCTGAGGGCTTTGCCTCTCTTCATCAGTCTATTACAATGTATTCACAGGAATTAATTTAGCAGGCAAAGCTCCTCGAAACTATAGTCTCGTTATAAATAAATAAAATTTATAATTCCAGCAGAAGACACACTCCTTTTATTGTCTCCTTCAATAGATATGTTTATATTGCATGTAGGATGACCGGAAAGCTTACTATTGATATCTGACTCCCTTGAGGAGGACACGATCCTCCTACATCCAATATAAACATATCTAAGGTTGCCTCGGAAATCTTATAGCGCTTGGGTTCGACTCCCGAGGGGACACCAGCCTCCTACATATTATATAAACATATCTAAGGTTGCCCGGAAATCTTATTAGTGCTTGGGTTTGACTCCCGAGGGGACAAGACCCTCCTACATGCAATATAAACATATCTATTAAAATATTTGAGCCGTTTATTTTGAAAGTGCCCTAAGTCCATTATTTGTTATTTTGAGATATTTGTATTTATATTTTTCTAAATACATATATTTATATATATTTTGATGTATTTATTTTGACGAATTCATGATTATATTGTACTTTAGTTATGATATTATAAATTTGAAAAGAAGACATCTATGTCTAACTAAATCTGTCATTAACTCATTTTTTTCAAAATTGAGTTAGGCCACTTTCAAAATAAACGGCTGATTTAATAAATGACCTAAATTCATATTCAAATTTATTCGCTATTACCTAATCATCATTAAAACTTATGGTATTGAGTTCTCTTTTTTTTAGTTATTTTGAATTAATTTTTATCGTTAATAGGTGTTTAAAATAAATAATTAGTATTTTAGTTTGTTGAGAGAAAATAAAAATAAAAAAAAAAGTAATTTTCATAGGACCACTATCAACCCGGTCTTAAAAGATGTAGAATCAATAGAATTTAAAAATTATCAAAAAAATCAAAGAGTACCTACATACAGTTTCAAACACAATATTAAAATTTTCAACCACGAAAAATTGTATATAAAAAGGCTTTTATATAATTGAAAGTAATGGAAGGCAGCCCAGAGGTAGTGAGGAAAGAAAAAATTAACACATATAAAAAAAGGTGTAGTTCATTGGAATCCTTCCTCCTTTCCTTTCAAACCGACGTTTCGGAGGATTTTTCCCTCCTTCTTCAGGGTCTATAAACCAATATGACAAAATTATAAAAATGGGGTTGGTCATCATACATTTCAACAATAAAACAATACAATTATAAATACAATGTACACAGCCACATTATCAATAGAAAAAAAAATAAATAAAAATAAAAAATATATAATTTACTCACTTCAAAGGGTTATAATTTTGTCATATTGGTTTATAGACCCTGAAGAAGGAGGAAAAATCCTCCGAAACGTCGGTTTGAAAGGAAAGGAGGAAGGATTCCAATAAATTACACCTTATTTTATATGTGTTAATTTTTTCTTTCCTCTCTACCTCTGGGCTGCCTTCCATTACTTTCAATTAAAATTTCTACCAGTCCGTCTCTCTCCAGAGAAAATTTCGTTGCTTTATATAATTTTTTTCTATTTTTTTTCTAAAAAGTATGTAAAAAAACAAAAATTTCAAAAAAAAAAAAATTTCAATTCGGACCATTTTTGAAGAATTTATGGGCGAAAAACCGAAATTCGATGTGACGGTGCTGCCGTATAGAGGCTAAGAAATGAATTAGATTTTTCTTTGACATTGTGCTTTTTACCGTCGCCTCACTATTACCCCCTCGCCCTTTTGTTCCCTATTTTGTATATAGATCCTTCTTTTTGTTGCCCGTAAAACTGATTTTTGGTCATCCAAAGTATTCATACGACTTATAAATAAAAAATATCTATCTTTTTAATTTAAAAATCTTATTGTTTGTAATAAATAAGGCTTTGCCAACTTGTATACGAGACTGAAGTTTTATTAACCCCATTCAAAATAAACCGGGGTGAAATTCTCCCTTAATCAATGGAAAATTTGAAAAAATTGTTACCTACTTTAATAAAGGAAGTATATAAAACAAAAAGCTATACAAATAAATATATGTATTTTGAAAATAGAGAATGAAAAAACTGATGATGGTCTTCCCAGGTAGCACAAAAATATTCTATAAATATACTGTGGGAAATTAAAATTAAAAAGGAGTGTCAAACACATACATATATTGATACATTTAATAATAAATACCTGTGTTATTTGACCCCCACGAGCCAATTTAATGAAACCCGCCTCCTACAATACTGATAATATCTTTTCTGGACATTGGAATATCCTGTGAATAAACTTTCAATCTTCGTAGATATTCTGGGAATTTTTTTAGAACTAAAATATTCCTGTAGGACATTTAATTCAATTTACTAGAATATTCTTAGTTAAACATTCTTAGATTATCCACCAAAGGATATTCCCGGAAGATTCGTCCAAGAATTTTTATGGTGCACATAATATCTAAGAATCTCCTGAGGATAATTGGAATATAGTATATCTACTTTTAATATACTTGGTGGATATTCGTAGAATCTCTTGTGCTACCTGGGTTGGAGATGAAATTACCTTGAATAAAAGTAAAATAAAATATTAATATTCACGGAAAATATTTTTTCTCGAAAAATGTTTGACAAATATTATAAAAACATATATCTGATGACCATTTGTTAAATTAAATTTTTATTTATTAGTAATGAAGCTGTTGAAGCTTGTATTTACATCACACATAATTGATTATAATTATTTATTGAACACGAACAAATAATACAATATAAATACGACGTTTGGATCATTCTCAAGTATGAGCACGCACTCCGATTATAGGTTAACTGAGCCAAAATCACGTGTCGGTCAGGCTTATATAGATTCCATGTACAGTCCAGTCAAAAAACCAACACACTGACGACCTCAGCGTCCCCTGTTTTTCACTTTATGGTTTTTAAAAACATTTAATGCTCAGTCCAACAATCTCCTTTGGGGGTTGAACCCCGGGCGCTGCCCATGAATTCTGTCTCACATTATAAAAGAATTGATGTTATACGAGTCAAAGACTTAAGGATTACATTTAATCTTATAACATTGTAAATATTGAGCCATCTTTCTTGCCCAAGATCAATGCACACTGAAAGTGAAACGAAAATTAATTGTGAAAGTGGTCCCCAAGGTTTAACTAAGCAATAAACTTGTATATCATATTTTGTTATGTATATTCATTTAAATTAGAACAAATACCGTGAAGTGAGTTTTGCCAAAATCTCTAAAAATGTATTATTTTGTTGGAACGTTAAACGTTTTTTTTTTAATAAATATTGTATATTTTTGAAAAAATTTTAAATATCTCAAAAGGAACAATATCTGCCGCCTTTTGGATCATTTTCACAATTGGGATTGTAATTTCCCAGATAGAAATGAATGTTGCAGCAATATTACATTGCATTATTAAACCTTGTAGGAGCCTTGCTGCAACATTGCAGCAATATTTCTATGTCCTCCTCTGAACCTTGCAGCAACATTGCCAATGTTGCAGGAATATTGTGAATCTATACCCGCATCGTCTTCGGTGAGCCTTACCCAAAATGTCTAAAAGGTTCACTTTTTAACTGCAAATGTAACTTTCTATTGAATTGTTATTTGTAATATTATGAACAATATGTTATAAAGTCTTCGTTTTTTCTTCTATAAATTACCCATTTCCTCAAAAGAAAATTCATTAATTAATAAAAGTGTTTTTCAGAGGATACACTTGCATTTCGAATGGAAATGACTAAACAGGAATCAAGTTTCTAGGATGAGTGGTTTTGATTTTATGAAGGGGAAACTGCTATTTTGCAAAAATTGCACTTTTCAAAACTTCAATCTCATTGCGGCACGGATTACCATTTAAGATGAAACTTTGTTTGAACTGTAGCAAATTTAATCTAGTTTAAAATGTATAAGAATGGCCTTTGTCCAAAACGTGCTATTTCATGGTCAAAATGGAAAATATCAAAAAGTGCGAGTTTTGGGTGATCCGGGGGGGGGGGGGGTGATTTTGCGCTTGAGCCCGAACGGTTGGTCGGAGAAAAATACCTAAATAGCGAAATTTGTAGGAAATTTTATGAACTTTCATTTTGAATATGAAGGTTATTTACGAAAAGTTGATAGTTTTCGAGTTATAAGCGAAAAACCGCCAAGAAAATGGAAATTTTCACATTTTTTTGCATTTTCTACAATGTTGAGTGTCACGAAATTTTGGTGGGAGACCTCAGATTTGAATACAGCGCTCCAAACATATATATGCAAAAAATCAGAACTACCTGAAAACTTTCCCCATAGGGGCCCATTTGAGCACTATTTGACTAGACTATTAAACACCAGTACCTGGCCACTGAGCGATGCTCGGTAACTTTTGCTTCAGTTAAAAGCTATATATTAATCCCCCTCGCTCCTTGGACCCCCACCACTTCACCCCACCTCCTGCACCACTCCACCTCACATCCACCCCCGCCATACATACGTTTGTGGGATTTAAAACTCGATTTTTAATCAATTAACTTTTAATATATATAATAATATTTGCTATAACTTATTAGTGGGTTTTAAAATTAAAAAAAAACAATTAATAAATAAAAGATAATTTGAAAAAATGTAAACAAACTATTTTATTGAGATTTTGATCTATCAAGAATTACTTTAATTAAGAAAAGATCAATTAAGATTAAATTTGTCGAGGTCCAGACCTAGCCAGATTGTTTTCTCATCCTCAAAATTTGTTAAAAATAGAGTTGGTTTCATCAAAATCGTTAGAGCCGTTTTCAAAATAGAACAAAGATACAAATATATATATATATATATATACATATAAACAATTTTTGCTCTTTTTAATAAGAGTAGATAAGATAGATTAATTATTACATTTAATTTTAAACTCAGGGAATAAAAAGGTCGATTTTAATTTGTAGCCAGAATTAACAAAAGCGAAACCTTTTTCTCATAATGCATGATTATATATTAGTTCATTGACCATGCTCTCTGTATAGCTTTTGATAATTTTTTTATACATGTCTTGAAGGTTTGTTTTTTGTTTAAAACACGAATTATAAACTATGATTAAAAATATTTGATTTTTTTTTTAATTATAAATCACCCTATTATTGAATCAAGTCAGCACGCGTTTCATTATTGAACAAGAATTTATTTTTAATAAATAAATATTAAAAACAATGTCAACATGTTTTTTTTAATTAACCTCCAATTCGCCATGGATTCTGTTTTACACTAGTATTTTAATTTCACGTCATGTATTTCAGAGAATTTAAGATTTTTTATTCAATTATTTATTATCAGTAGAGAGAGATTCAAATTTTCAAATTTCTAAAATGCTGCCGCTCCCTCCTTCCCTCTCTTTTGTTGCTAACTCTGACATCGGTTAGCGCTCCGCGAGCAAGAAGAAATTTCTCTCTTGGACAATTTTAGGTTATGCTTCATTGTCAAGACAGAGTAGAAAGACAATAATAATTAAGAAGAAAAATCGTGGTATTGTTGCGCTAGTGGGCAGCAGCCTCTCTACTCTACTACTGATTCGTCCATGATTGCTGCCATGTGGATTGTGACCGAGAGCGAAGACCCCCCCACTGGCGACAAGTAGCCAGCCCTGACGAGGAAGGTGAAATCAATTTGCTTTGCACTCAACCCCCTCCCGACCCCCGACCCCCAGATAAATTACAAACCCTTATTCATTCATGCCCCCCGTCCCCCGCCCCCCTTCCTCAGAAACTGCTTTCTCTCCCCCCAATGGTTGTCTGTCTGTCTGTCATTATTTCTTTACAAAACCCCTGCTCTCTGAATCTCTCCTTTTCCATTAACAATTAAGTACCTGGAGCCACCGAGCGATGCTCGGCAACCCTATGCTTCAATTAAAAGTAATATATATTAATATTATTTTTAATTTAAAATTCTGATAAAAACCACCCTGTCACTGCAGGCCACTTTAGCCCCTGGACCCCACCCCATACCAGCCCCACTACACCCCTGGTCCCCCGCCCCATACCTCCACCCCCCACACCACACCCCCGCCACGCCCCCTGAGCCAACCGCCCCCGCGCAGCGCACCCCGCGCTATGCCCCCTGGACCCCGAACCCGCCACTCCACCAATCCTGTACTCCACCCACCCTCACCCCCAGTCTTTTTGCATTTCTAATTTTCTAGTGACCCACAGATTATGTATATATATATAGCAGTGATTCTCGAATCACTGTGCCTCGGAAACTTTAGTGTGCCGCGAGATTCTTTTTTGAAGCGTGTCGCCACAGCTAGGCACTGGTCCCTCCCGAATTGATAATTATTTTTTTTACATTTCTATATCAAGTGACACTAGATTTAATCCAAATATTTATTTGATCATTTGAACTAAAAAGGTAGTGAGATTTTGCAGGATGCAGAATGTCCTATGATAATTTTATAGGTACATTAATCAATAAACCAAATAAAATTCCTTTAATTTATTTTATTGTTAGTGTGCCGTCAAATTTTTAAATTATTAAAAGTGTGCCCTGACGAAAAAAAGGTTGAGAATCACTGATATATAGGTATATAAATAAATTCCGTATAATTATTTTTTTTAATTAAATAACAATTTATCGAGTTTTCTAATAATCACTTAAATTGGCAAATTCTAATATATAATAATATTTGTTATTAACTCTTTGTGGGATTTAAAACTCGAATTTATAATCAATTAAATTGTTTAATTTTAATATTATATTAATATTTGCTATAACCTATTAGTGGGTTTTAAAATTAATAAATAAAAGATAATTAAAAAAAATGTAAACAAACTTTTTTATTGAGATTTTGATCTATCAATAATTACTTTAATTAAGAAAAGATCAATTAAGATGAAATTTGTCGAGGTCCAGACCTAGCCAGATTGTTTTCTCATCCTCAAAACTTGTTAAAAATAGAGTTGTTTTCATCAAAATCGGTAGAGCCGTTATCAAAATAGAACTAAGATACAAACAAATAAACAATTTTTGCTCGTTTAATAAGAGTAGATTAATTTTCAATTTGGGTTTTCCCAAATCGTTCTCCTTCCTCTTTTTTCTGTCACTTTCGTAGATCTTTCCTTCCTTCTCTGGACCCGTGTGGTCTATTTTTAGGCCACCCTATTTCTACACAGGTCTCTGGTTGGAGCCTTGAGTTGAAACTTCGATTTCGAGGCCTTTTTTTTTATAAAGCGTTTATATTATCTTCCCCTGTATGTATCAATGTGACTTTTGTACTGTTAAATTCCTCAAACTTTTCTCTATAAAAATAATTAAGACTAAAAAGTAAAAAATTATAGTTTAAAAAAATCCTAAAAAACACGCTAATGCATGTTCTGATGTGGCCATCCACTTGACTTTACCATTCAATTCTGGTTGAGTTTGGTACAAGGGCCTAGATTTTAATTTTTTGACCCTACAACCCCCTATCACTTTATGTGTATCTCATTTCAAAATAATGTGTCAAATTTAAAAATTCATTACTCATAAATTAATAGCCAGTTAAAAATATTGTATTTTTAGTAATATCACTGGGATTTTTAGTCGCAATCTTATAATAATAATAATAATAAATAATAATAAGTTCTACACAAATAGGAAGAAATTCTTCAGAAAATTAGATCAACAAAATGAATGCTCGACAACGAGCCAACCCGACATAGACCCTACACATTTTCATAATTACTGGAGCTCTATTTGGAGTCTTCCTAGAAATTATTCTAGAGATGCAGAATGGCTGGGATCTATTGAAGAGCGATATGCTGAGGTTGTACCTGTGCTGCCTCAAGAATTCACTACTGAGGATATCTTCAAGGCTGTGAAAAGGACGAGTAATTGGAAAGCTCCTGGACCGGATAAAATACATAATTTCTGGCTCAAATATTTGACATCTTGCCATGAGTCATTGGCTCTATGTTATACAACCGCGTTAAATGAACCGGAAACAATTCCTAGATACCTAACGGAAGGAAATACTTACCTACTATATAAGAAAGGAAGTACTACAGAACCAGAAAACTACCGACCGATAACCTGTCTATCCGTTATGTACAAGCTGTTTACATCTCTGATTAATAATAGAATCTATGAGCATTGCGATGCAAATAATTTGATCGAGGTAGAACAAAAGGGTTGTATCCGAGGCTCATTAGGCTGTAAGCAGCAACTTACTATCGATGCTATAATTTTAAAACAGGCCCAACTTAAAAAACGCAACCTGCACATCGGGTATATAGATTACTCGAAAGCTTTCGACTCTGTGCCTCATGACTGGCTGATAAGAGTGCTAGAAATCTACAAAATTCCTCTTAATATTATACACTGTTTGCATACAATGATGAAAACATGGAGAACCAATATTCACATCAATAATAACAACATCGGGAATATAAATATTAAAAGAGGAATTTTCCAGGAGACTCTTTATCCCCAGTATGGTTCTGCTTGGCCTTAAATCCTCTCTCGGTATTGTTGAAGAAAAAAGATATGGGTTATAAGCTTGCGAGAAATGATAGAAGAATAACGCACCTCCTATACATGGACGATCTTAAGGTTTATGCCGACACTAGTCCAAAGCTGAACTCCTTAATAACAACTATAAGAAATTTCAGCGAGGATATTAACATGGCATTTGGAGTTGATAAATGTTCTATCATAAATATTAAAAAAGGCAAGACGGAATATTTGGGAGAGACTGTGGAGGACATCGTCGAACTTGGGCAGGATAATATGTATAAATACCTAGGGATCCCTCAAAATATGAAGATCAACCATAAACAACTAAAGGAAATGTTCACTGAAAAGTACAGGAAGAGACTAACAAAGATCCTGAACACCAAACTATCAGGAAAAAACATAATTACTGCCATAAATACCTGGGCGGTTCCTGTGCTTACGTACTCCTTCGGAATTGTGAAATGGACCCTGTCCCAGACATCACGGCGAATGAACGCGAGGATCGGGAAGAACACATCCTCCCTTTCATCCAAATTGCATCAGGGATCCCTTCTCGTCATCCACGGTTTATAGTTTAGATCCACAGCCTCCCCACGAATCTTCATCTTTCCCATGCCACTATTATCTGCAACATAAGATCACTCTCCCAGATCTAAATCTAGTGTCCGGTAGATTAGATGGAACCGCGCACTCGCCGCAGCTTCCCTAATTTCCTCTTTAAATTTAATCCCAACCCTAGTTACTAACTCCGAAAATTGAGTGGCCCATTCCTCCGACCCCTCCAAATTAACAGACAGTTCACCCGTCATGTTTCTTAGCCAAAAATATCTTTTTCCTTATTAGCTAAAACTTTTGGTAGTCGACCATGCGGCATCCTCAAGACCCCCAGAATATATCGTAAATGTAGTTGTAGGGTATATCCATACATGCCAGGCAATCCTGTCTCGATGAATAACACAGTGTACCTGGAGGCACCGAGCGATGCTCGGCAACTTTTTGCTCCAGTTAAAAGTTATATATTAATATTAATTTTAATTAAAATTCTGATAAAAACCACCCCCTACCCACCGCTCCCCACCCCCTGGACGACCACCCCCGTACCCCCACTCCACCAACCCCACACCCCCCAGTTTTTGCATTTCTACTTTTCTAGTGGCCCACAGATTATGTATATACTTATAGGTATATATATATAAATTCCTTATAAATATTTCTTTAAATTAAATAACAATTTATCTAGTTTTATAATAATTAAATTGGCAAATTCTAATATATATATATATAATATTTTAAACAAATTAAATTTTAAACGTTAGTTTTAAGTTTTTCTTAAATCAATTTTAGCCTCGAGTATTTAGAAAATTATAATTTAAAATAAATTTTTTTCTAAATATGTAGAATTAACATAAGAAATGATTAATTACATTAATTAACATTCCCTGCTCAAAAATATATAATATATGTTATTAATTCATTGTGTGGGATTTAAAACTCGAATTTATAATCAATTAAATTGTTTAATTGAATGTAATGGAAGGCAGCCCAGAGGTAGTGAGGAAAGAAAAAATTAACACATATAAAATAAGGTGTAATTTATTGGAATCCTTCCTCCTTTCCTTTCAAACCGACGTTTCGGAGGATTTTTCCCTCCTTCTTCAGGGTTTCAAAATTGTTTAATTTTAATATATATATATATTAATATTTGCTATAAAGTATTTGTGTGTTTTAAAATTAAAAAAACCAATTAATAAATAAAAGATAATTGAAAAAAATGTAAACAAACTTTTTTATTGACATTTTTATCTGTCAATAATTACTTTAATTAAGAAAAAGTCAATTAAGATTAAATTTGTCGAGGTCCAGACCTAGTCAGATCGTTTTCTCATCCTCAAAACTTGTTAATAGAGTTGGTTTCATCAAAATCAGTAGAGCCGTTTTCAAAATAGAACTAAGATACAAACAAATATATAAATATATAAACAATTTTTGCTCGTTTAATAAGAGTAGATAGTTTAGTCGCAATCTTGTAAATTTTGTAAGTTTTTTGTCGGGCCCGCGGATTGGACAAGCCTGCTTTCGATTAATCAATCACCAGCATCTTAATCTCCATTTCAAGTGTTTGCTCTGTTTTTGTTCCAGGCAGAATGCCTTTCAAGCTGCGCCTGAAGAAGAGCCGCCAGTACAATGTGGTTTCGAAATCTCTGTTTGTCCTCTGCGTGGAGCTGTTGGATGGTTCGAGCGTCGAGTGCACCCTCTCGGCGGAGAGCAGCGGCCAGGAATGCCTGCTGACCGTCTGCCAACGGCTAGGGCTTCATCAGCCCGAGTTTTTCGGGCTTCGGTATACGGCCCGGCATGGGCCCCCGCAGCTGCGCTGGGTGGAAGCCGATCGACCTCTCAAAAGACAAATTGACAAACATGCACGGGAGCCCAGCCTGATGCTACGCGTCATGTACTATGTGCCGGGCGTACACCTGCTCACCGATGAAATGACACGGTAACACTCACTTCACACTTTCTTTTCTTATTTCTTATAATACAAGAAACTAAAATGGGGAACTCGAAATATAATTGAGAAACCGAAACGCTGTTGACATTATCATAATCTGCATTGTCTCTATATTGTATTTGTATTTTTTTTTAATTTGTTTACCGTGCATCGCTCGGTGGCTCCAGGTACTTTAATATTAAGAACCATTGCCTTCTTTTGATGAGGCCCTTTGAATTTTTGTCCAAAACGTAAATTTACTGTACTGTATGAGTTTACTGAAGCCCCTATTCGTGACAAATAAATAGATTCAATGTTAATTTATTTGATTAATTATTCATTCCCCTCTACGCAGGTACCATTATTTTCTTCAATTGAAGATGGATGTCATTGAGGGCAGAATCTCCTGTGATGCCAATCAGGCTGTACTTCTAGCGAGCTACAGCATGCAAGGTACAGCACACAGGGACATATTACCTTTTCGATTAATTCAAATTTAAACACAATTATTTCATCAATGGACTTTCTCTTTATTTGTAGCGGAATTTGGAAACCATGATATGGAACGACACACAGCTGAATATCTTAAAGACTTTGTCCTTTTTCCCAAGGTGAATTTTCGAAATTTCAAAACAAATTGTTTCTCTTTTGTTTTTATATTAATCCTCTTTATTTTTTTCTCCATTTCTAGCATTTGACTGAACAGGGACATTTGGAGAGTCTTACAGAGGCTGTGATTCATCAGCATGCGGCCCTGGCAGGATTAGCTCAGGGGACAGCAGAGGAATTTTATATTCTGGCAGCTCAAAAGTTGGATGGTTACGGTATTGAACATTTTGCAGCAAAGGTATTATTTATAATAAATCAATTCTACAACTTAATATTTTATATATACATAATATACCTATATATGGTAAATACAGGATGTTCCAAAGAACTAATTAGAATTAAAAGTTTTCATAGAAGGAGTTGAGAGAAAATTTTGAACTTTGACATATTTATGTTTTAGAATCTGCTCTTTTTAAATAAATTATTAACAACTTTTGGACACTTTCTGCTTTACCGCAATCGCCAACAACTTTCTTATTTTCAATGGAACCCCGCAAATATTTTTGCATCATTAGATTAATTGTTAAAAACTAAGATGATTTTGTATAATGCACTTGAAGTCTAAAATTTATAATTTCTGAGTTATTTTTGATAGTTTGTAAAATATACCAATTTAGTGTTCATCTGTAAAAATTAATAATAATTAAACTCTTTTTTTTTTGTGAAACCTACCTCGTATCTTACTCAAGTTTTATTATTATATTAAAATGTTTCACCTAGAACCAACACCGAACTCTTTAAAAGTTATTGTTAATTAAACTCTTGTTTGTAGAATTAATATGACTAATCAGAACTCTTAATTAGACATTCAAGAATCTTAGTTAATCATAAAAATTCAAATTTTATATCCAGGATGACCATAATAATCGTTTAATTCTGAAAATCAAAAAGTTGTTAATACTCAATTTTTTCAAATGGAACATGGCATTAATTTTAGTATTTTTGAATTCTACATAAAAATCCAATAGGAGTTTATTAAATATTCCCTATACCTAAAATGAATAGTTTTTAAAATAAAAAAATATTTAAAATTTCACTTCGTCCAGATCTTAATTATTTAAACATTATGGACGAGTGAAATTTTAAGTATTTTTTATTAAAAAACTATTCATTTTAGATATAGGGAATATTTAATAAACTCCTATTCGATTTTTATGTAGAATTCAAAAATACTAAAATTTATATCATGTTCCATTTGAAAAAATTGAGTATTAACAATTTTTTGATTTTCAAAAATAAACGATTATTATGGTCATCCTGAATATAAAATTTGAATTTTTATGATTAAGTAAGATTCTTGAATGTCTACTTAAGAGTTCTGATTGATCAAATTAATTCTAGAAACAATAGTTTAATTATTATTAATTTTTAAAGATGAAAACTAAATTGGTAGATTTTACAAACTATCTAAAATAACTCAGAAATGATAAATTTTAGACATCAAGTGCATTATACAAAATCATCTTAGTTTTAATGATGCAAAAATATTTGCGAGGTTCTGTAATGTTCAAGAGCTCAAGAAAAGAACGAATTGTTTGTTTATAAACTTATTTATTAACTAAATAAAAATCATTAACAATGAGATAAACCAGCACTGGTTGCCTAGCAACCTTAACGTATATTACAGGTTCCATTGAAAATAAGAAAGTTGTTGACGATTGCGACAAAGCAAAAAGTGTTAATAATTTATTTAAAAAGAGCAGTTTCTAAAACATAAATATGTCAAAGTTCAAAATTTTCTCTCAACTCCTTCCATGAAAACTTTTAATGAACGAGTTCTGTGGAACACCCTGTATATGTACTCAATAAAAATAATTTTAACGCCATTAGAGCCGTTTTCGGAAAACCGATTCTATATTAATATATACCTGGTGAGTTTTTTTATCTTGAGACACTCTTATAACTCAAAAACAGTGCATTATATGAAAAAAGTTTCAAATAAAAGTGTATTTATATCGAGGAGGTAACTAAACTACACTATCATTTGTCAACGTAGAACAAGCTTTCAAGGGTATTTCGAGGTCAAGTTCTGTTTTTTAAATGGAAACCTATATATTTCTATAGAAATTCTTAATCTAAAAAGAAAAAACTCAACAACTTTTATTAGAACTATTTTTTTATATGACATCAAATAATAAAAAATATTAAATCAATCAGATCTCAAAAAAAATTCTAATAATTATTTTTAACAATCATTCAACTTAATTATCAAATAATAATGATTAAATAATTAATTATTAAATAAATAATTTAATAATAATTCTTCATTTAATAATTTTCCGCCACTGTTCTGATATATTCCATAGTGTATCGCAAATCTTCTGGATGAATTCCAGTTCCAATTTCGTTATTTTGGCCTTTTAAGTTTCTTCGTAGCCTTTTTTTAAGAGATTATACAACACAATAAAATGAAGCTTGTGAGGGTGTATTCCTATCAGGAAAACACTCGGCATCCATTTCAATGGCAGCCTCATAACACTTCTTCCACTTTCACCATAAATTAAGACCATTTCAATTAAGTCTTCAACAAAAAATGCTCCATTTTTATTATGGTAATACAATATAACTATCTACTGAATTGACACGAGAAATAAACTTTTTTAAACTCAAAAAGTTTAAGTAGTTCAATAAGTAGAAAATAATCTCTTACATCTGTGTATAATGAAGTTTTAAAATCATTATAAACACTTATTTTCATTGTTGTGACTTTTCGATTTAATAATTAAATATTTAATCATTATTTATTTAATCATTATTATTTGATAATTAAGTTTAATAATTGTTAAAAATAATTATTAAGAATTTTTTTTGAGAATTAATTGATTCATGTATTTTGTTTAATTGATGTCGTAAAAAAAAATAGTTTTAATGAAAGTTGTTCAGTTTTTTTTGTAGAATAAGGTGACGTAAAGAAAAATATAGGGTTTCATTTAAAAAACAGAACTTTACCTTAAAATACCCTTGAAAGCTTGTTCTAGGTTGTCAAACAATGGCTTAGTTTAGTTTCCCTCTCGATATAAATCAACTTTTATTTGAAACTTTTTTTCATATAAATCATTGTTTTTAAGTTATAAGACTGTCTCAAGATAAAAAACTCACCCGGTATATTCAAGAATATTTAATATAATAAGATAAAAATAAGTATTTTTTTTTCAGGATGACCAGGGCCTCGATGTTATCCTTGGTATCTCGTTATCAGGAATACTTGTAAATGGAACAGAAGCGGGTCAACCTATTTCTAAATTTTATCCGTGGAAGAATATAGCAAATGTGATAAGCCATAAGAGATCATTTGGAATCGAAGGCCAACCTTCAGAGACAGCTTCCGTGGAATTTCATCTTAACGAGGCGGAGTGTGCTAAATATATTTGGCGGCTTTGCGTCTACCAGCATACATTTTTCGCCCAGAATGAACAAGCGCTAATAATTGTAGAGCCGACGACGACATGCTTGGACGGAGGCGAGGCACCCCCTCTGCCTGTTTCTATACACCAACCTGTTTTCCATGCGGTAAATATGATAATTAAATTGAAAGTTTCTTTTTTCAGAGAGTAGCAGAAACTTCTTTATAAATTAAACGAAATAATAAAAGAGTGTGTCTTCTGCTGGAAAAATAATTTTTTTTACTTTACCACACAGGGTATGATGGTCAAGTATTGTAATCGTGCATGAAAAAAGTGGTTTTTTCTTTCTTTTTTTCGAAATATCTAAAAACGGCTGAAACTATTTCGATTAAAAAAATTGAGCTGAAACCATGGCATTTCGGTCTACAAAAAAGATCCAATAAGTGAACATGGAAAAAATTATAATTTTTGAGATAATAAATGTTTTGTCAAAATGTCTGTTAGTCTGTCTGTCCGTTACCGAATTTTTTGTGGACGCGCTGTGGCTCAAAAACTAGTGTGAATATCGAAAACCAAATTTCACACGTAGTTTTGGTCCATTGAGATTAAGAGCTGATTATGATTTTGGTGCATATCGACCCAAAATTAAGGGGGGTGGAGGGTGGTAATAAAAATGAAAAAATCTAAGCCATTTGAGCAAACTCAACCAAATTTGTAAACATAATCAGTGGGACCCCAGAAGTCTAAAAATGCAAAAACTAACCGCCCAAAATGGTGTGTGCGGGGGGGCCAAAAAATGAAAATCCAAACTCAACCAAATTCTTGTATACATATAATCGGTGGGCCCAAAGTAATCTAAAAATGCAAAAAACTCCTCCCTACATGATTATAAATAATTTTATTAAATATTAAATATAAGTGAGGGGGCCAGGTTGTATGGTATAAAGCCGTAGTGGATTGCCGCATCAGAACACGTCAGCTTATTTATTTATTATATTTATATTTGATTAAATTAAAAAAATTGCATTTTTCCAGCTAAGAAGACACACTCTTTGGATTGTCTCCTTTAATACCTACAGAGGCTGTATCTGTAATGCTCAGAGGGGGATAATCTCATTGGGTGGTTATAATGAGTCAAAATTTAAAGAAAATCAACTGGTGTGTTCACCACACTACCAATTTACACCCCCTTCCTTTATTTCGTTTTTTTTTATTTTCTCAAAAACGGCTCCAGCGATTTTTTTTGACACAACTAATAACACTTGATAAATACATTCATTTTTAAAAAAATCGTTAGAACCGTTTTTGAGAAAATTAAAAAAAAACGAAATATCTTTCATGTAAATGTTCACTTTCGGTTTTCTGATTTCATCCAAAAGCTTGCTGTACTCCTTCTAGCTTTTATCGAGCTTAAGTTTCGAATTTCGTAGCTCTGAGACTTATGGTTGCGAAACGCAAGGAGGTACATACTGTTGAGGGTGCTGAATATCCCACCGCTGCCACCAGAAAATGTTGAGGGTGCCGATGTAGGGTGTAAAGGTTTTGTCAATTGTTGCTGCCACTAAGGACAACGTGAAGTAAGTTTAAGATTGGTAGGTTTTTAAGTGATTTATTCATAAAATAGTAAAAAGTACAACTTGGTGTATGATTTTATAAAGCACTTATCTGAAGGCTAAATTCAACAAGTGATGTTAACAGATCAAATGTTGGAGAGAGAATCCCTTCAGCACATGTTGGTGGCCCTATTTATAGTTGGTCTCTCCCCTTCGAATTAATAATTTCATTAAAAAAGCCATCGTCGTTGCAGGTGGCCGTCTCTTAAACTTATATAAACTTATTTTCCTATTTAAGTAAATATCCTTATGAATAGAAATGCTTACTGGTCAAAAAGCTAAAGGCCCAGTTTCCAGCTGCACCCTTTATTTATAATAATTTTATATAATTGATATATTTCCTTTGCACGTGTGCCTTCTGATAAAAATTGAATGGTCATTGATTCAGAGAACCAATTCATCGATTCCCCCTTTGTTTATATTGAAAGATTATATTAATGACTCTCCGTCCCCTTGACAAACTTTTATGAATAGGCCACGGTTCACAGAAAATATAGAAAGATTTAATAAAGGTAATTTTCTAGTTGAATGTATAATAAAAAGAAGATTTTATTCTTTTCTAAATCATTAATTTTGGATTCACAACAATACGTACATACGCACTGACCAATCGATTTTGGACCCCTTTTTGGCCTCTGGGGATCACAATTTCTGGTTTTATGTCCTAAATCCGGTTTCCAACGATTCCTTCCACCTAGAAGTTACAAAATGAAATTAACTTTTTTCATCTCTGAGATACAAGCTCTCAAAGAGTCAGGACCCAGACAGGGCATCGCAATACTCTCCCATTATATTCTATAGAATATAAATGTGAAAGTAAAAAGCTGGTAAAAGAACCGTTTCCGGACATAGAGGTTTGTATGAAATTTTTTCTTTATTTTCACACATAGGTATAATCAATTTACCCCCTAAATTATATCCGCGCGTTACAGAAATACCCTGTAGATTTTAAGAAATTAGTTGCACGGGTTCATTTCTTTTTTAGGATAGTCAAATGATGGATAGTTATGACGACCTTGATATTGCAACAAGTGGCAACCCCTCGAACGTTTCGCCCCTTCCGAACCCATCTTCAAATTCTACCGTTCAGATTATTCATCCTGGTAAACTAATTTTTTTCATATCATTGGTGATTATATTAATTTAATTAACGTTCTAATTCGAATGCCAGGAACATCGGCCTCGAACACGACATCGGCTGTGGCGCTTCAACAGCAACGCGCTCAATCGACCTCCTGTCTGGATCTTGCCTCTACATCAACAACATCCGTCGTCCATTTAGACAAATTGCGAGCTCTCTTGCCATCATATCGAACAGCTCCAGATTATGAAACGGCAATGCAATTAAAATACAGAGCCTCAAGCCAAGCACATGCAGCCGCTGCAGCAGCAGCAGCCGCTGGCATGTATCTTTATAGTAGTCAACCAGAAATACATCAAACTCATGCAAGAGAGGTAGGCAAAGCTAAATATAAACATATTTCATTTCTCGTCATGATTTCCTTCAACTTCTCGCTTAAAAAAATCATGCAATTTCCCGATTTTTTACAACACGTCAGAGTTTTGAGAAATTGTCGATCAAAATGACGAAAAAGGCCATTTTGACCTATTTTCGAATCCCATTAGATATTAAACAGCAATATTTCAAATCAAAATATTTTGTTGACCTACAGGGAAACAGCTTCCTCTTTGATTTTCAAATTACCACTTGTTTTTAGCTCAATCAGAACTCAAGTTATAACTAAAAAACTAATACTACGTGATTATAAAGGATAATAAACATAGATAAAAACATAAAGTCTTAGTTTTTTAGTTATAACTCGAGTACTAATTGAACTAAAAACAAGTGGTAATTTGCAAATCAAAGAGGAAGCTGTTTTCTATTACGTCAACAAAATATTTTGATTTCAAATATTGCTGTTTAATATCTAATTGGACTTTAAAATAGATCAAAATGGCGTTTTTCGTCATTTTGATCGACAATTTCTCAAAACTCTGACGTGTTGTAAAAAATCGGGAAATTGCATGATAATCAGGGTAAAAAACTATTCTGGAATCCATTATTAGGTTTAGAGGAAGAAGTTTTTGTTTAATTTTTGTCGAGCAAGGTAATCTGTCTAAATTTTTAAAAAATCCTAAGAAAACCCATATGGTGAAACAACTACCTTAATTATGGTAACTAGGCTTTTACGTGATTTGGTAAAAATAATTCGTGACATACATAATAATGCGTAAAAGGTTTAGGAAAATAATTTCAAATGAAATCAATAAATATATATAGATGCACATGTAAAATGAAAAACATGCGTTTTAATTGAAGCTATGGGCTATATTCTCAACTCATTTAATAAATTGATAATGTTCAACACTCTCAAACGTGGGGCTCAAAACATCTAATAACTTGGCTCATTTTTATTTTATTTTATTTCAGACTTAAGGACGTTCCCTAATAAATCGACTTTCTTGCCATTCTTTTAAAACTTTGAATACAGATATTTATAACTGTCCTTTATACCTAGAAATTTTTTTCGATAGTCCTTGCGCCACTAAATTTGTAAATATTGACCATTGAAATTTTCATATTTAACACGCAAACCCAATCCCGATTGAAGTTAAAGCGACTGTTTCATTAAATAACTATAGTAATTTTCTTGAAATTATTTTGAAAAACTGATAATCATTAACTGAAGATATAACGAATATTTTTCTTTTAAAATAATAGTAGCAAGCGGTATTAGTTTTGTCTGAAAAATGTTAAAAGGTAAAGTATTTTGATGGTTTTCATTCTTTCTCTCCTGGGATGATAAGTGAGAGATGGCGACTTGGCAACGTCGCACTGCCTTGGGACATGTGGGTAGCTCTGAGATATGTAAATGAAAAGTCAATCGTTCTAACAAATAAAACATTTATTAATAGTCAATACAAATAAGTAGTAGTATATTTTAATTCATATGTATAAATGTTTATTCATTTTAAAATAGAATTTTCATAAACTCTTTTATTTTTAACATAAAATATAGCAATATATAATTTATTCTTAGCCGTTAATACTTTCTTATTATTTTTTATTTATTTTTTGTTAAAATTTTTTATCTTTGGCGAATTTTGGCTTTTTTTAAAAATCTAAGACTTTCGTTATAATGTCTTTTTCTAGCTATTCGCGATTTCTTATTTTCTAATTTTTCGTTAAACAATTTTACAATTGTTCTTCCTTATATTCTTTTCTAAATGATCATACATTAGAACGATAAACAATCAACAGGTGTCAGAAGAATGCAAAGATGCCAGATCTGAGAAGCGACGCAGTGAAATTATTTTTGCCTTACTGCGCATGTGAGAGAGGGGGAAAGAGCGATCTGGATCTGACCTATATTAGGGAACGTCCTTAAGTAAATAATATAAAAACTATAAGTCAATTCTTTATTAAATATACGACATTTCGGTCTTGATTCCGAAACTTTTATTGATTGTGTGAGTTTTTATAGAAAAAATTCAATTTTTTGAACATCCAATAGGAATTTTAATTTCTTTTCCTTATTTCAGAATGTCAATTCGTATAATCATTATAAACCATATCCTGATGTGACAAGAATATCGCAACATGTTTTTGAAGAGGGCCAACCTGTTCCAGATTCTGCCATGCAAAAATACCGGTAAGAATAATATTGATTACAACATATTTACAGGTCAATTCATTTATTAGTTTTATTATAAGGGGTCCTCGCTTATTTATATAAATATTATAGGATCAAATTCGACAAAGCTAATTTTAGAGCACCTCGATTATAATTAAGAGACCGGATTCCTATGCAATTGCATATTTTGTTTGCCGCCACATACGATCCAGGGGATCAATTATCTATCCGAATCATGCATCTAGGATACTGTGGGTTGAATTTTATACTGCATATTTTTGCATATTTGAAGAATATTGCATAAAATTGCATATTTGAAGGATTTTTTGTCAAATATTGCCTATTTCGCGCCAAATACAGATTTTTTAAAAGTAAATTTTCGGGCAAAGAATGAAAAAAATGAAGAAATATATATATAAAGTTCCTTTAAATTTGCCCCCATTAGATCTGAGGATGTGGAGCGCTCCTTTTCATCGTATAAATCAATTTTAAGTGACCGTAGAACGAGGGGTGAACCCCGATTGGAATTATGTGTACACCGTCTTTGGAATTATGTGGAATTATTTTGGAATTCATTAGATAATGCCCCTTCATCTATTGTCTTCCACTTGGAAATGAAAGTGGAAAGTGGAAGTAGAGGTAGGTGTATACCATATTAGGTCGCGGTTCACCCCTCGCTGTAGACATAATAACCTGAAGATAATTTAGAACAATACTTGTAAATATAAATTATTCACAATTATAAAAAATTTTAATTATTTTTGAGATCCTTTGTTAATTATTTCTTTATTATTATTATTATTTTTTTTTAATGGTCTTCGGTAACTATAGCTCACTTTGGCCATTTTGTGTTCGTGTGTGTGTGTTCGTGTGTGTGTGAAAGTGTGTGTAAATTAGTGTATAGCCGGACATATATTTGCATTATTTTATTAGTTTATTATTTTTTATTCAATAGCACCTATTATTTCTTTGAGTTTAAATATTGTTTAATATATTAAATATAATGAGAATTTTGTGAAATTGTTTATTCCATAAAAGTACATATTTGGCACTTGGTGATGTCTATAGCTTACTTTATCGTTTTATTTCTTTCATAACACACTCCTTCAAATATATAGTCTTTTTGTCTTCAATTTTTATTTTTTAATGCATAAAAAAATTATTTTGCCAATTTTTACGCATATATTTGCATATTTCAACGTATTCTGCATATTACTTGCATATTTCAGCCTTTTTAACTGCATATTTTGGCAGTTTTTACTGCATAAAAATCCGGTCTCTAGTGATAAATTAGTAAATGCCAGTTATTATAGGGATCCTCGAATCTACAATTTTCTGCTACTATCAATTTCATTATTTGGAAAATATTTGTCAAATGTGAATAAATAGAATTAAACTTTTTAGTCGAGATTTAGAAGCAGCAGGTATAGACCAGCAGCTTCTCCAGGGTTTGCAATTAGTTCAGGTCTATAAGCCGCCGCCACCGTACCCGATTGGCCGCCCTAGCAGCAGCACGCCTGACCTGGCAAGCCAGGCCTTCGGAGCCCCGATACCGGCCTGTTTCAATCCACATGTAAGTCGATACCCCCAAACAACCCAACAAAATTATAAACATTCTCTAAATATATTATTAATAAAATCATTCAGGTTTCCGGCTCAAGTCCAGATCTTGTCTCCTCACGAAGTCTAGGACTGCAAACTCGTCGACACCTGGAACAGCAACAACAACAGTTGCTGCCAAATCCAGAGGCTCACAGAACGTATGCCAATTTGGCAGCAGTTGCTGAATCGGAGGTGGCCCATACCGGGTATCCCCAGGCAGCCCCTCCAGGCATCGGCTCCTCCAATGCCACTCAAAGCGGGCTACTCTATTCATATCCAATGTTATCAGGACATCCTACGCTTTTGCGCTCAAATCGATACCCACATCAGGTAATTTTTTTTTTAATATCATTTCAACAGGTTATTAATTAAATTTAATACTTAGGGAGTAAAATTCTACTCATCAAACTCATTGGCGTAGTTAGGGAATTTTCCTAGGGCGGGTAACCGCAATGGCGGCGCGAGGTGTGGCGACCGCCCAACCAAACTTTTGTTGAAAAACTGCAATTTTTTGCAAAAAATATTTCATTCTGTAGGAAATCTTGTTGACTTGAACGTTTACTTGGACCACTTTTTTGATTTTGCTTAGAGAAAGTAGTGTAGGTTTTAGGTGAAACATGATATTATTTAATAAAGTAAAGGATGTGTAGTTTCACAGTGAATGAAATAAAACTCAAAGAGGTTTATACAAACTCAATATATTTCGGATTATTAGTCCATCATCAGGAGTTTACAGGTTAAAAGCTTTTTGATAAAACTCTTAGATTTATAGATATCCAGCATTTTCCATGACGCATGAGGATGCGGAAAATGTAGAATATCTATAAATCAAAGAGCTTTATCAAAAAAGTGGTCCAAGTAAACGTTCAAGTCAACAAAATTTTCTGGAGAATGAGATAGAAATCAAGTTTCTAGGATGAGTGCTTTTCATTTTATGAAGGAAAAACTGAGATTTTTTTCAAAATTTCAACCTTATTTCGACACGGGTTACCATTATCCAATTAATATGAAACTTTGTTTAAATTGTAGCAAATTTAATCTAGTTTTAAAATGTATAGAAGCTTATTTGTTGAAAACGTGCTTCTTCATGGTCAAAATGGGAAAAAACCGAAAAAGTGCGAGTTTTAGGGATATTCCAAAGTGATCCCGGGGGATGTTTTTTGGGGCAGTGCCCTCCTTGACCCCCCCCCTCCTTTAACTACGAGCATGATCAAACTGACTAAGTAGGTAAATAAGGAGTTTTCATCTAACAGCCATGTTTGTGTTCAAACTCAAGATAGATGATTATTTAGTAGTACGTATTTACTTGTCCGCCTCCGTGGTGTAATGGTCAGAGTAACTGGCTGGCAACCCGGAGGTCTCGGGTTCGATTCCCGGCTATACCCAGACATTTTTTCTGTATGTATAGGGTCTGGTAATAAAAATTAAGTGGGAGATAAATTTAACCGAATTTATCGCGCGGAGAATTTACCACTGCTCGAAGCCCCTAAAACCTTAGTAAATTGGATATTGAATTGTATCTAAGTTTCTGAGATTGGCTCGTGATCCCGGCTTCTTTTCCTTCTGCTCTGTTCTTTTCACGATGGAGGGGCCAGCCCATACAGGCCTTCAGGGGATCCACCTTCTGGTGTATCTCCTTCTACATCAATATCATTAAAAAAAAAAAAAAAAACGTGGTGGACCGAGAGCGTTTCTCTTTAATTTTTACTTTTGCCATACAGTCTATGGTCAAGTATTGTAATCGTGCATGAAAAAAGTGGGTTTTTTTCCTTCTTTTTCTTCGAAATATCTCAAAAACTGCTGAAACTATTTTGATTAAAAAAAATTTAACGAAACCATGGCATTTCGCTCTACAAAAAAAGCCCTAATAAGTGAACATCGAAAAAATTATATTTTTCGATGTAATAATTGTTTTGTCAAAATGTCTGTTAGTCTGTGCGTTACTAAAATTTTGTGGACCAGCTAGCTCAAAAACTAGTGTGAATATCGAAACCAAATTTCACACGTAGTTTTGAGTCCATTGAGATTAAGAGCTGATTAGATTTTGGTCATATCCACACAAAATTAAGGGTGGTGGAAAGGGGTTAAAAATTAAAAATCTAGGCCATTTGAGCAAACTCAACCAAATTTTGTATACATAATCAGGGCAACCCCAGAAGTCTAAAAATGCAAAAACTAACCTCCCAAAATGAGTGTGTGTGTGTGGGGGGGGGGGGGGTCAAAAAATGAAAATCTTGGCCATTTACCAAACTCAACCAAATTTTGTATCCATAATCAGTGGGTCCCCAGAAGTCTAAAAATCCAAAAACTAACCCCCTTCCCTACATGATTATAAATGATTTTATTAAATATTAAATATATGTAAGTGAGGGGCCAGGTTGTATGGTAAAGTCAACTGGATGGCCACATCAAAACACGTCAGCTTATTTCCTTTAATTAAAAGCGATATATTAATATTATTTTTAATTTTAAATTCAGGTAAAAATATTGATTTAACTTAAAAAATAATTATATGAGAATCTATTTATTTAAGGACAAGTGCCTGGAGCACCGAGCGATGCTCGGTAACTTTTTGCCTCTAAATAGCTTAAGTTGGAGTGGGAGGTTTCACGGGGTGGGGCTCCAGGGGACATAGTAGGGGTGCGGTGCGCGGGGGTAGTACGGCGTGGTTGTCCAGGGGTCGTGGCGGGGATATGGTGTGCGGAAGTCGTTTCCTGGCCGGAGTGGTATGGGGGGGGGGGGCGTGCAGTGACGGGGTGGTTTTTATCAGAATTTTAAATTGATAATAATATTAATATATCTTTTAACGGAAGCAAAAAGTTGCCGAGCATCGCTCGGTGGCTCCAGGTACTATATATTATTTGTTGAAATTGTGTTTGTTGGTGCTTAGGAGCCGATCTACGAGAACGTTCCTCTGCCCTGGCAAGCGGCCGAGGCTGTCCGCTCCCGGGCCTCCAGCATCCAGTCTGCTCCGGAGCGTTCCATTCCGCCTACGCAGCCGGCAGCCCCGCAACGGAGAAAAAGCCACACGGCTGCACCCTCCGAATTGACGCCCAACTCTCCCTCCGCTGCAGCTGCTGCTGCTGCAACCGCCGTTAATGAAATACGAGGAGATAACCCAGCTCAGCCGCAGCCGCAACAAATTCCATCATCCACCGTTTCAGTATCGCAAACAACGGCAGGTATATATATTGTGAAAGTAGCTAGGAAAACACCACCTGTTACTTTAATATCTACCTGCTACCCCGAATATCATTATATAATTTACTTTTCAGGAGAAATTTTCCCTTTCTCAATGAAAATTTTTTAAGAAATTTGAAAAAAATAGTTGCTTTATGAAGGGCTCGGATTTCACCCTATTTGTCTTTTTTATGGCTTACAATTTAGGCCAATATGATATCTATGAAATTCCGAATAGAATAAGAGGCATTTGTTATAACAAATGCCTCTTATTAGGGTAGGGACGAGAAAGCTGGGAGGGGGGGAGTTACTGGTTACCTATATACATTCCGAGGATATATGTAGAAGATTGTTAGAACATTCTTCGGGATATTCCCAGATATCGCTAGAAGATTTTTAGGCGGACATTTTCTTTTATTAAGCATATTCTTACGATATCTTCGTATATTTATAGGACTTCGTCGGGATATCCGAATGTCCGGAAAATATATTGAAAGAATATACCGGGTGAGTTTTTTATCTTGAGACAGTCTTATAACTCAAAAACAATGCATTATATGAAAAAAAGTTTCAAATAAAAGTTTATTTATCTCGAGGGGGAAACTAAACTACGCTATTGTTTGTCTAACTAGAACAAGCTTTCAAGGGTATTTCAAGGTCAACTTCTGTTTTTTAAATGGAAACCTATATATTTCTTTACGGATCCTTAATCTTCAAAAAAAACTGAACAACTTTCATAAAAACTATTTTTTTATCCAACATCAAATAAACAAATGATTAAATCAATTAGATCTCAGAAAAAAACCCTAATAATTATTTTTAACAATTATTCAACTTAATTATCAAAAAATAATGATCAAATATTTAATTATTAAATAAATAATTTAATAATAATTAAAATTTTAATGATTTTTGGACATTGGTCTGTGATATTCCAGAGTGTATCTTCTGGATGAATTCCAGTTCCAAATTTGTTATTTTGGCCTGTTATAGTTTCTTCGTAGCCTTTACACTTTCTGTTTTTTTAACAGATTTACAACACGATAAATTGAAGCTCTTGAAGGTGTATCCCTGTCAGAAAAATGCTCGGCATCCATTTGTCATTTCAATGGCAGCCCCATAACACACTTCTTCCACATTCCCCATAAATTAAGACCAATTCAATTCTGTCTTCAACAAAAAATGCTCCATTTTTATTATGGTAATACAATATAACTTCTACTGGATTGACATTAAGGACAAGAATTTTAAATAGTTCTATTAAGTAGAAAATAATTTCTTAAATCTGAGTATAACGAAGTTTTAATATCATTATAAACACTTATTTTCATTGTTGTGACTTTTCGATTTAATAATTATTTATTTAATAATTAATTATTTAATCATTATTACTTGATAATTAAGTTAAATAATTGTTAAAAATAATTATTAAGATTATTTTTTGAGATCTAATTGATTTAATATTTTGTTTATTTGATGTCGGATAAAAAAATAGTTCTTATGAAAGTTTAATTGAAAAGTTTTTGTTTTGCCGAGAGTAGCAGAGTTGTTGATTCACAAAGAGAAACAAAGAGGTTGTCCTCTGCTTGATGCAAATAAACATACACACATATATATCGAGATGATATATCTGTATATATATTATTTATTTGTTTGAGACTATAGTTTCGAAGACTTGGTCTATCCATATGATATTGACTCCATGAAAAACATTTATAATTGAAGAAAGACTGATGATGAAGACCAAGTCTTCGAAACTATAGTCTCAAACAAATAAATAATATATATACAGATATATCATCTCGATATATATGTGTGTATATTTATTTGCATCAAGCAGAGGACAACCTCTTTGTTTCTCTTATGAAAGTTGTTCAGTTTTTTTTTGTAGATTGGGTAGACGTATAGAAAAATATAGATTTCCATTTGGAAGACAGAGGTTGACCTTGAAATATCCTTGAGGGCTTGTTCTAGGTCGACAAACATAGCGTAGTTTAGTTTCCCCCTCGATATAAATAAACTTTTATTTGAAACTTTTTTCCATTTAATGTTTTTGAGTTATAAGACTGTCTCAAGATAAAAAACTCACCAGGTATATAGAATATACTTGTGCTGCCTGGGAAGCGGTCTGTCAGTAATAGCAAAAAAATTTTCATCATTATTTTCTGCAGGCCACAGGATACCTGTAGGTACAGGGTACAAGTACAGGGTGGGCCATAAACCCAGGTGGCACAAGAATAATCTATAAATATTCTGTTAATATCTTCTCTGGACATTCGAATATCCTGTGAAAAATCTTTCAATCTTCGTAGATATTCTAGGAATATTCTTAGAACTAAAATATTCGTGTAGGACATTAAATTAATTCTCTTTCCCGGAATATTCCTTGTTGCGCATTCTTGGAATATTCGGAAAAGAATATTCTCAGAAGATTAAATCCCATACAAAAATTCTGTGAATCTCTTGCAGATAATTGGAATATATATGTTCTTTAAATAACTTCTTAGAATATTCTGGGGATATTGTGTGTTACCTGGGTTAATACTCAACATTTTACTTTTATTTTCAAGTGCCTATTTTTACTTAAAATGCCTTTTTAAGTGCCTATATAAATCCGAGCCCTAGTTATAAAGCAACTATAAACAATTAAATATTTAGAAAATAGACAATGATAGATTGTCTTCTTGGAAATTAAATTAACTTGAATAAAAATATAAATATTTACTAAAAATTTGAATATATTTTAATAGTACCTGGAGCCACCGAGCGATGCACGGTAACATTTTACTTTAGTTAAAAGCTATATATTATTTTTTTTAATTTAAAATTCTGATAAAAATACAAATATATATAGTATATATACGGCACCCACCCCCCCGATACCCCCCCCCCTAAAACACCGCACTTCGCCCTCTCCCCGGGCCCCCCACTGCACCACACCTCTTGCACCCCGCAGCCCCACTCTCGCACCCAGTATTTGCATAGGTACAGTGGTTTTTATCAGAATTTTAAATTAAAAATAATATTAATTTATAACTTTTAACTGAAGTAAAAAGTTGCCGAGCTGTTGTATTTATAGCTAGTTATATGTTAATAATAAAAAAAATAATCGTATAGGATCTGAAATAAAAACATAAAATTAAATGAGATTTGTTTCCAAGTTATATAAAAAAAGATCCACTTCAACCACTTTATTTGTAAACACACCTGTTTTGTTATGAATCCACCTGTAATGTTATGATTTAGACACCTGTTAAATAAATTTTAATATAATATAATAATATTTGTTATAATCTATTAGTGGGTTTTAAAATTAAAAAAACAATTAATAAATAAAAGATAATTGAAATAATGTAAACAAACTTTTTTATATAGATTTTCATTTATAAATAATTACTTTAATTAAGAAAAGATCAATTAAGATGAATTTTGTCGAGGTCCAGACCTAGTCAAATCGTTTTCTTATCCTCAAAACTTGTTAATAGGAGTTGGTTTCATCAAAATCGGTAGAGCCGTTTTCAAAAATAGAACTAAGATACAACTATTTAAATATATATACAATTTTTGCTCGTTTAATATATTTTAATTAATAATTAATATAGAAAAAGGGAAAGTGATTTTACTTTTGCCTGCTTCCAGTTACATCAAATAATGAGCATTTTATTAACTCGACAATCGCCTCGACGTCATCATCGAACACGAACACTTCAGGAAAGAACAAAATCAGAAAAAAATTTGCCCTTTTTATGGGCGGTGGAAAAAATTCAAAAGAAAAGTCTCGGAAAGATAGTCAAGCAGCTGACGAATTGCAACATAAATGGAGTACCGGGTTGCCAAGGATGCCCTTACCGCCTAATATATCCAAAGAAAATATGGTAAATTTTTATTTTTATAACGTTTAGGGAGAACAGTGTTGGTTTATAGTGAAACATATTAAACACAGGAATTATTTAACGGATTATAGACTATAGTGGTGTTTCACAAAGTGGAAATAAAATTAATAAATCTTTTAAATTATATTTTGGAGATTTTTATTTATCTCTATACATATTTCGGGCTATGAACCCTTCATCAGGAGGTTTACCAAAAAACTGAATATCTATATCTAGAGATAAATAAAAAGTCTCCAAAATATAATTTAAAAGATTTTTTAATTTTTTTTAATTTTTATTTCAATTTTGTGAAACACCACTATAATCCGTTAAATAAATCCTGTGTTTTATTTTTATGTTTAATTTAGACAGAAACTAATTTTAATAAATAAATCTTTCTTTTTCAGTGCCAATTATTAGAACGTAAGTTGGTAGACAGCCAATTATTTTTTGAATTTGAAAAAATCCCGAAGAAAAAGCCGAATGCCGATTTTAGTACCGCTTTACTTCCAGAAAACGCTTCTAGAAATAGGCAAGCAGAAATAACGATTAATTATTTATTTAAATTATAAAAATTCCATAGATATATTAATTAGTCCAGTCATTTGGTAATTTTCTGGGAGTTTTGAAAATGAGTACTAATTTTATAGATTTCGATGTGCTCTTTCTGAATTTCAACTTTGCCACCTCGTATCTTTGCCGTTCGCGACGGCATATTGGAAAAAATGCCGCCTAAAATCAGTTTTTTGACAATATCTCCTTTCCGACTCATTTCACGATAAAAGAGAAAATTTCCTACAATTTAAGTAAAAACCTTTTTTTTCGTAAAATTAATAGTTTTGGCGTACGAGCGCCGCAAACCAATATACATCTACTCCAACCCGTGACATTTAATTTTAACTGATTATGTTTGAGAATTATAAAAAATCTCAGTTTTTCCTTCATAAAATGAAAACCACTCATCCTAGAAACTTGATTCCTATCTCATTCGCTAGTAAATTTTGTTGACTTGAACGTTTACTTGAACTAATTTTTTGATAAAACTCTTCGATTTATAGATATCCATCATTTTCCATGACGCTTTTGAGCATTCGGATCATATCCTGTCCGGAAAATGCTGGATATGTATAAATCAAAGAGTTTTAACAAAAAAGTGGTCCAAGTAAACGTTCAAGTCAGCAAAATTTTCTATAGAATGAAATAGAAATCAAGTTTCTAGGAAGAGTGGTTTTCATTTTATGAAGGAAAAACTACGATTTTTTGAAACAATGGATCATTTCCTGTCATGGAAAATGGATATCTATAAATCTAAGAATTTTAACCAAAAAGTGGTCCAAGTAAACGTTCAAGTCAACAAAATTTCCTAGACAATGTGATAAGAATCAAGTTTCTAGGATGAGTCAATATGGCGGGCGAACGGCAAAGATACGAGGTGGCAAGGTTGAAATTCGGAAAGAGCACATCGAAATCTATAGAATTACTACTCATTTTCAAAACTCCCCCTAACCACTTTTTTTAGAATCAAATGCCTGGACTATATATAGATTTTTCTTTTTATTCCTTTAGATTCAAAGAGTTGCTCCCGTATGAGGAAAATCGTGTCCGGATAATCCCGAGCAAAGAGAACCGGACTGGGTACATTAACGCCTCGCATATTGCAGCCACGGTGGGTAGCCAGGCCAGGTTTTACATTGCCGCCCAGGGCCCCTTGCCCGCCACCGTTAACAACTTTTGGCAAATGATTTGGGAAGCCGATGTCTACCTGGTCGTCATGCTCACCGGACTCCATGACGACGACACCAGCGCCGCCTATTTCCCCGTAATTGGCGACCGATGTCTTCAAGTTGGCGAAGTAATTTATAATACAATAATTAAATAAATATTAAGTATAATGATTGCGATTGTCAGAGAGATTACAAATTCTAAAGTGGAATTGCAAAAATTCAACCAATTTTATTTTCATTTTTCCAAATCTGAGGTCTCCCACCAAAATTTCGTGACGCAACATTGTAGAAAATGCAAAAAAAAGTGAAAATTTCCATTTTTGGCGGTTTTTTGCTTATAACTCGAAAACTATCGACTTTTCGTAAATAACCTTCCTATTCAAAATAAAAGTTGATAAAATACCATACAAATTTTACAATTTAGGTTTTTTTCACCGACCAACCTTTCGGGCTCAAGCGCTAGTTGAAAATTGGCCTATTTATTCTATTTCGGCCATCTTGTTTGTTTGCTTTTACCCCCCCCCCCCCCAGAGAGGCGCTTGGGTTGTTTCCTTGAAAAAAACAACAACATTTTTTTACATGCCACAGGTGTGATATCTATAAAAACTTATCCCGTGTATTTGAATGGAATGTTGTGTGAAAATTTCAAAGAAATCGGTGAACTACTTTCGGAGATCCTTCAACGTATCACTTAAGCGTAACAGTATATTTTTATTTATATAGATTGAGGAATAGATGGGGTATAGCTGAAAAAAATTAAGATAAAAAATCGTCCAAAATGCATTCTATAGTAGAATTTCGTCCCTTGTTGGGGACCATCTTTTTAATTTGTGCCATATGTATAGTTTCAGATTTGGAGACAATTTTCTCAAGAGACTGGCCATTGCGTAACATCGAAATTACGAGTGTTCCACACCATTGCAAGGAGATCGCGCGGGGTCTGGCATCTGCGCTATGCGGAATGGGGCGACCAGGGCTGTCCAAATTCGGTCGGGCATTTCTTGGGCTTCCTCGAGGAGTTGAATAGCATAAGGCAGCAGGCGACTGTTGAGGTCCCCGCCGGCCATAACGGCAATCCCCCGATGCTTGTTCATTGCACGGCTGGCGTTGGCCGGACCGGTGTCGTCATCCTGGGCGATCTTCTACTCTATACTCTTGATCACAATCAGGTATTAATCATTCCTTTTTTACATTCTAATGAATTACCCTCAATTGGACAAGGTATGTTCATTTCAAAACCAAAACTCGTCCTACTCTGCGCATGACGTCATCTGGCTGTTTGACAAGTAAGGTTCTAATGCAGAATAGAAAGTTTTTTTTGTTTAAATTAACAAATTTCAAGAAAATAAACACAAAAGAGATATGATTACTTTTAAATATGTTTATTTTATAAGTACAGTACAGTCTACAAATAAATACAAAGATATTTAGTAAATACAGAATAAGAAATCGTATGTTTCCTATATTTGATTCAATCGCGAATCGAATGCAGGTGATTTTTTCCAAATATTAAGTTAAAATAATATCTGAACTTAAATATTTCTAACTTGAAATAATGAAGTTAAATAAATTTATAATTTTCTCATTAATATATCAAAGAATAATTAACATATTAACGTAGAATTGTTTTGATCGCACTTTTTAAACAAAATATATATATTGCGAGACTACTGCGGTTGAAGCTATTGGAGTCTGCTGAGTCTTAAGCCTGGACCAAGAGAGAGAAAAAGATATGATCCATTTATCTATAATCCAGCATCATTTCGTGTTTAGATGGATCACCAAATGAATTTGAAATCTGAGATGTTATATATTCAATTTCCCAGTCCAGAGCGCCCGATCTGTTAGCACGTATGTTAGGTGCTTGCTATTAATAAATCGTATGTTTCCTATTTCAAATTCATTTGATGATCCATCCAAGTGTCATGCGGGCTAAACGCGAAATGATGCTGGATTATAGTTAAATGGATCATATCTTTTTCTCTCTCTTGGTCCAGACTTAAGACTCAGCAGACTCCAATAGCTTCAACCGCAGTAGTCTCGCGATATATATCTTGTTTAAAAAGCTCGATCAAAACAATTCTCGTTAATATGTTAATTATTCTTTAATATATTAATGAGAAAATTATAAATTTAGAAAAAGACTCCTATAATATCATCAAATATAACAAAATAAGTACAAAATTACCTAAAATAAAAAATTACAAAAAAATTTTTAATTTTCTTTGTCTTGGATTTATTTTTTTTAGAATGTTTTTCTAAAAGTTCTTTATTAATTTTTCGTATTTTAATGTACGTTCGTACTTTTATAAAACATTTTAAAACTTCTAAAAGGAATCTCTTCGATATGTTTAGTTTTTATATGGATTTCTTTAGCTAAATCTGTTATAATATTATTGTAAAAACTGCTATAGTTTGTATAGAGGCAGACAGACGGCTGCCTAACAGGCAGATGACGTCACATCGATCTAGAAAGAGAGAGAAGATGTGCATACCTTGTATCATGGCTTTTGCATACTGTTGAGGGTGCCGATGTAGGGTGTAAAGGTTTTGTCAATTGTTGCTGCCACCACGGACAACGTGAAGCAAAGTTGAAGATTGGTAGGTTTTTAAGTGATTTATTCATAAAATAGTAAAAAGTACAACTTGGTGTATGATTTTATAAAGTACTTATCTGAAGGCTAAATTCAACAAGTGATGTTAACAGATCAAATGTTGGAGAGAGAATCCCTTCAGCACATGCCGGTGGCCCTATTTATAGTTGGCCATCTCTCCCTTCTTATTAATAATTTCATTAAAAGAGCCATCGTCGTTGCAGGTGACCGTCTCTTAATTTTATATAAACTTATTTTCCTATTTAAGTAAATATCCTTATGAATAGAAATGCTTACTGGTCAAAATGCTAAAGGCCCAGTTTCCAGCTGCACCCTTTATTTATAATAATTTTATATAATTGATATATTTCCCATATTATTCAACTTAATTATCAAATATTAATTATTAAAAAATAATTATTAAATCGAAAAGTGACAACAATGAAAATAAGTGTTTATAATGATCTTAAAACTTCATTATACTCAGATTTAAGAGATTATTTTCTACTTAAATAGATCTATTTAAAATTCTTGAGTTTAAAAAAGTTTCTTTCTCGTGTCAATCCCGTAGATAGTTACCATATATTGTATTACCATAATAAAAATGGAGCATTTTTTTCTTGCAGTTAGATGTTTCATCCAGAAGACTCTAGAATGTCACAGAATATTGTCGGAAAATTATTAAATTATTAATTATTATATTATTTATTTAATAATTAAATATTTGATTATTATTATTTGATAATTAAGTTGAATAATTGTTAAGAATAATTATTATTTGGATTTTTTTTTGAGATCTATTTGATTTAATATTTTGTTTATTTGATGTCGTATAAAAAAATAGTTCTTATGAAAGTTGTTCAGTTTTTTTTTTGTAGATTATGAATATGAAAAGAAACATATAGATTTCCATTTAAAAAACAGAACTTGACCTTGAAATACCCTTTGAAAGCTTGTTCTACGTCGACAAACAATAATATTTTATAAATGACTATTGTACATATTTTGTCCATTTTTTGTTGTTTTTCTCTTGATTTGTAAATTTGTTTTGTTTTGTTCTGTTTTTGTGTCCAGGAGCTGGATGTCCCCCGTGTGGTCACCCAACTGCGTCAGCAAAGAATGTTAATGGTGCAAACAGTCGCCCAATATCGTTTCGTTTACAGTCTTCTCATTTATTATTTAAAACATTCAAGACTTATTTAAAAAAAAAATGTTCATTATATCATGATCCCGTCCGTAATTTATATTAACCTCTCTCTCTCTATCTACGTGTATACATATATATTTTAAATTAAAAAAAATAATAATTAATATTTATAATAATAAATTTATAGACGATATTTTAAAGAGATTTTCATAAATATTTATTTATATATATATAAACGAAATATTTTTATTTATTTCAAAATGTTATAATATTATATATGATTTTTAAATGCTCATTTTGCTAACTTTGTTATTATTTAAATTAAATTAGAGAACAAAGCAAATATTTTTTATAATAGACAAAAGTATCAGCTGGGGTTCGAACCCGGGATCTTCACATTTCCGTTGCCATGCTTTATACCAGAGCGAGTCCTATCTATATCCTCTTACCAACTGATCCCCGAACTCTTGTTATTATTGAAGCTCTGATAGCTTTTAGGATTTCACTTCTTGTTAAAAAAGAACTTCAATTGAAAAACCTTTCTGGCTCGGGATCTCTTGACCCCTTCTCAATATACTGGGTCAATCCATTTCAAATCACCCAATTTAAATAAAATTTGTTGCTCAACATTTTTTATTTTCCTGATTTTTTTATCATGAGTTCCCTATAGGTAGACAGTCACAAAACAGTACTTGGAAAAAAATTTATATGTCATAGTTTTTTTTGGCAGCCATTTTTAAAATGGTTTTTGTGCATATTTTAATGGTTTGCGGAAAGTTTAATTGCCAAGCTATTTTTAAATATAGTAGAATAATTCAAAAACCAATGTGTTCAGCATGAAATGAACTTCAGGTATACATTATTTTAATTTTAAAATCAGTCAAACTCTTTCAGTAAAAACTCGGAAAAAATGTATAAATCGTTACTTTTTAAATCCATAAATTTCATGAAGAAAAAGAGACTCACTCACTAGTAATAAGTTATTTCTGTGTTGTATACTTATATAACTACCTACAGTATAAGTTGTAGTCCTGAGAATGCACTCGTTTTTTTTATAGCTTTTCAAAAATGACCGAAACTCTTTAAATGTCAATTTTCACAGGTCTATATCTGAAAAGGGACTGAATGAAAAAAATTGAAAATTTTACAAATTGTTCTTTATACAAATAGGAATTTCTCACAAAAAAATTATGATCAAAACTCAAATACATTTAGAGTAATAGAGCAGAGAATTTCAGTGAAAAACGCTACCCTTCTACACGCTCATGCAGTGTCAAGCTAGCAAATAAGGCCTTGAAATTATTACAATTGACATTAGTCGAATGATTATTAAATCATTACATACTATAAATGATCAAATATTTCTGCATTTAAATAACAATGGGCACTGATAACAATAGGAGTTCTAATTCGTAAACATGATTTACCGATACATTTGTTGTACTACACTTGCGTACAGAATACACACAATCAGAGGCGTAGCAACGGTGGGTGTGGGTTGGGGGGGGGTCAGAACCTCCCCCCCCCCCAAGACAGGGCTCATGGGATGAGTAACGACAACGACAAACCGTTTTTTTTTTTTTTTTTTTTTTAAATTATTTTCTTTTTTTAATTTCTTGAAGTATCTATTTGTTTTAAGCCAGGCCTTTGGGGAATGCACGTTTTTGGTGTAACTCCTTCTCTCATCATTTTCATTAATTAAAAAAATAAAATAAAATAAAAGAAACGGTTTGTCGTTGTCGTTACTCATCCCATGAGCCCTGCCTTGGGGGGGGGGGCTCTAACCCCCTACGTTACACCTTATGAAAATTATAATTTTGAAAAAATCTAGCTCATGGGCGCTTTATACATCTTTTGCTGGTTAAATAAATGCGCTGTTGCCAAAATGTTTTTAGTGAGAGTTTTTTTTTAAACATTTTTCATTATTTATTCATTATTATCTCAGAAAATGTGTTGTAACTATGAGTCAAACTTGTCTTAAAATATGTATTAGTTATTGTTTAATGTTGGTTTAGTTTTTTATAAAAATGATAAGAAGGGTTTCTTAATTATAATTAAATATGTATGTTAACTTTCCGATATCCCGTATAGTGTAATGTACTATAAGAGCCTGAAAAACTCTATTTTGGAAATTTAATATCTCCGGGAACTATATTGTTCATAAATTTCGTTTTGCCACCAATCGATGCAAAAGTATTTAAATAATAATCTATATAAATTTCAAAAAAATCCTAAGAAAACCCATTTGGTGAAACAACTACATTAAGTTGAGAGATCTACTATTTTCTCAACTTAATTATTCTTGGCGAATTTAACTTGGCTACCCCTCCTAGATTTCACTACTTTTCACTGATTTTTCACAGAATGTTTTGGTTGAGATTTCTCTTCTTTTTGTTCTAAAGGAAGCCCATTGGTACAAAGGGCTAGAATTTTCATTTTTGACCCCCCCCATTTTGAAGGGGTAGAAAGATAGAAAGTCTGGGTTTTTGGAATTTTTTCTTTGTTTGTGTCCCAAACTCTTCTAGCATGCCGAATTTCATGATGCTCGGATGATTGGAAGTACCCTATAAGTTTTAATGACCTGTCAGTGAGTGAGTGCCAAAATTAGCTATTTTCTCAGGTCCATATCTCAGAATCTATTTAAGCTATATTATTAAAATATGGTACCCTCATCAAGATGGATTGCCTAATTGTATGTGTGTAATTTCAGCTCTGTATCTCAAATGGATTTCGAGCTGCAGGGAGGTCGAAATGGTTCGTGTAAATAGCGTACAGCTTATACGGCCAAGCTAATGCTCGAATTTGGCCTGCCCACGCTGTGCGCTTTGATGTAAAAATAATAAAATATAATCAAAAATAAAAATTAGAAATTATTTAATCTTGTTTAATTTATTTTTAAATTAATTATTTATATATTTAGTGTTATAATTTGGAAAATTAAATGTAAAAATATACAAAAATGAGTAAAATATAAAAAGTTACATTTCAGAGTCTCTAAAACAGTGTTCCGCAAAGTATGTGCCGCGGCACACTGGTGTGCCGGTCAGTTAGTTGTGCCGCCGAAAAATGTCAAGCTTTTTTTAAGATAATACACATATATAGCTGAGAGTTATGCGAGCAGCCTTATCAACGATTACTCCAAATTTTGATCGCATGTGCTCATTTAAGCAGGCTCACATTTCTCATTTAACATCTTTTCATATTATAAATAAAACCCGTGAATCTATTATTTATTATTAAAATGAACCAACTAAATTTTTCATATTATATTGATTTTAATATTAAATAAACATTGGTTTTTCTTTCGTGTACCTCTAAAACAGGGGTGTGCAATCTTTTATCTTCCCTGGGCCACATTGGAAGAATATGAGCTGTTTTGGGTCACACATAAAATACACTAACGCTAATAATAGCTGATGAGCAAAAAAAAAACGTAGAATATGGACTTAATATACTTAAGAAATGAAGCTTTATTACTTTATACATTTTTTTATTATAAATGTAAGAGACAAATCAGCAATATAAAATTGACTAGAATTTTGATGGCTGTATATGTATATAATTAAGTAATGGAGAGGGATTCAGCCTCTGCTGAATAAAAACTCCCAATTATGGAAAACGTTTCGGCTTTAATTAAATAATGCCATCATCAGTTCCTAAGAGCTGAAAAAAGCAATAGAGCACACATGTAAAAATACAATAAAATTTTTACAAAAAATCCCAAGTTGTTAATTACAAAATTATATCTTACAGTATTAGCGACACAATTAATTTGATAAATATGTGCTCTCACTCGATATGCGCAACGTCTCAAGTACAAATACAGCAAATTTTCATTTCATTCAATTAATACTGATGATGTCATTATTTAATTAAAGCCGAAACGTTTTCCATAATTGGGAGTTTTTATTCAGCAGAGCTACCCATTGGCTGAATCTCTCCATTACTTAATTATCAGCAATATAAAATTTTAGTGAGAAGTTTGTCATTGTTTTTGGGACATTAATCTGTCGATATTTGGCTCAAAGGAATTCTTAATGAATTCTCAAAAAGCTCATCAAATATTTTAAATCTAGCTTCATTCTTTGTGTGCTTCATACCTGAAAATAGATACTTGAATAAATGAAATTATTTAAGAATCATTTCATGAATATCTCATTACAAAATTCATTATTTAGGTCATATAGAGCTAATAGCAAGTTAAAAATATTGCATTTTTAGTAATATCACTGGGATTTTTAGTTGCAATCTCATAAAGTTTCTAAGTTTACGATTTTGTCGGGCTACATTGAGAGCCATCTTGGGTCAGTGGTTTGGACAAGCTCGCTCTAAAATTTTCGATTTGGTAGGTGTACTGAACACAAGAAGTTAGTGAAGCACTACTCTAAAATGTCTAAAAGGTCAAATAACACCGGGCCGTCTTGGCGGCAAGTCAGAAATTGAATCAAATTTTTGAAAGCTGCGCTCATATAAGGTTCTGTCATATTTTTAAAAAGTCCTCTCAAATAATTTCCTTCTGCGCATGCGCAGTGAAATCTTGCTGCCTCCCTAGTTGACCTCTAGCGGCCACTCACCAAGTGTCTATTTTGACTTTAAATATGCTTTTTTTGCTCGTACCATAGATAAAAGATACTGGCTCGCACGTGGATATTAATTTTAATTTTTTTTTTCTCAAAATGAACATCTCCAAAAAGTGCAAAAACAGCCCCCCTAAGGGCAATAAAGGGAAATTTCACAAACGCAACAAGAAGAAGAAAGTTTCTGACGATGTCATCATAGATTCCATTCAACAACGTTATTCCGTCGGTAAGTTTGCCAATTCTTGACATTTCCAGTGTTATATCCACAAAACGTTCCTTTAATTTTAAAATGTAAACATCACTGAACAACATCAATAAATATAATTTAATTTAATTTTCAGAGGATGAGGAACAAAATAAGTGTTTATTTACGACTTATCAATTGCAACGTTTCGCTACTTATTGCAGCTTCTTCAGGCTCTTAATAAATAAAGCTCTCAAACACTTTGTCAATTTTTTAAGCTCTGCCTTATAACCCATATAGACACTCGAATACATTTCTATTTTATCATCAACTCAAAAACACCAATATCAACAAAAAAATACAATTATAACTTTTATAATTTCACTGGTAAAATTCAAAACATTTCAAAAATAGTCAACATATTATAAAATTATAAGATAAGTCGTAAATAAACACTTATTTTGTTCCTCATCTTTCTGAAAAACAAAAATTACATTAATAAGTTATGGAACTGAATCCCAATGAGGACATCAATAAATATAATTTTTTATAGTATCTTAAACAAGTATTTTCAAACGCTTTGAGAGGAATTTCTCTCCTTATCAATGAAAATTTTAAGAAATATATACACATATATTGAATATATACCGGTTGAGTTTTTTAAATAGAAAGCTATATATTTCTGTACATATTCTGAATCTACCAAAAAAACTGAACAACTTTTATTATAACCTTTTTTTATACGACATCAAATAAAAAATAATATTAAATCAATTAGATCTCAAAAAATCCTAATAATTGTTTTTAACAATTATTCAACTTAATTATTGAATAATAATGATCAAATATTTATTTATTTATTTATTTATTTATTTATTTATTTTATTTTCGACGGCACGAGGCCTTTACAAATTGGTTACATTTAAACATAATATTATACATACATAATGTAGAAAGACAGAGAGATAGAATAGGTAATATGTTAAGTGAAGATAAATTCTTTAAATAACAAACAAATGAACTTTAAACTTTAAAGCTTAATCATAACATAGCGTATTTTTTTTAATTTCTTTAGTCACTCTATTAGGATGAGAAGCCAAATCTATTACACTAATTCTTGAGGAAAGAGCGTTATAGCAAACACAGAGTCTATAAATTGGATTATTCTCAGCGTGACGCGTGATTGGTACTTTAGGGTAGAAAGGCTGGTTGTGTCTAAGTACATATGTGGGATTATTTAAAGTAAAAAGAGAATTTAGTTCTGGACAATGGATTCTGTTTGATATAATTTTGTAAGTTAATACATTGTCAGAAGCAACCATGGAAGATAGAATTGTTGGTAGACTAAAGGTTTCACTAATTGCTGTATAATCGTGGTCGAATCTAGACATAGGGTTGCCAGATAGATACGCAAGATGTCTCAACGCCTTATGCTGAACTCTCTCAAGCCTTGCTATATTCATTTTCAAATTAGGTCTCCAAATGGTTGATCCATACATCAATACAGATTTAACCAAGCTTATGTACAAGTGTTTGATACTAGTCGTGTTTGTGAAGAATTTAGTGTTGCGAATGATGAATCCCCAGATTCGGTTTGCCTTACTAACCACTTTGGTTATATGTTCATTGAACGTTAGTTTAGTGTCAAATGTGACCCCGAGGTCTTTGATGGAAGTGACTCGGATACAGGATGAATTGCTATTTAGCTGGTATTCAAAAGAAATAAAATCGTCTTTTCTGGAAAATGTAATCGAGAAACATTTATCAAAATTGAGAAAGAATAAGTTTTCCTTGCACCAGTCAATTAGTTTATTCAAATCATTTTGTACTTTTGTGCAATCTTGAACATCACTGATTTCAAAGAACAATTTAATATCATCAGCAAATAAAAGCATATTGCTATAAAGATTTACAAGGGCCAAGTCATTAATAAATAAGAGAAATAGTAAAGGGCCGAGATGACTACCCTGAGGGACCCCAGAAGGTGCTAGGTATTCTCGGGATTCAACACCATTAATCCGAACACAGGAAAATCTGTTAGAGAGATAATTTTCAATCCAGAGAATAATATTAATAGGCAAATTATAATGTTTTAGCTTTAATAACAAAATTTTATGGTTGATGAGGTCAAAGGCCTTTTTAAAATCTAGGTAAATAGCATCAAGCTGCTTGTTTTTACTGAAGCTGGAAAAGATTTTGTTTATAAACAGAGTAAGATTTGTAACAGTTGAACGAGAAGGCACAAATCCGTGCTGTTTACTTGAGATAGCTTCTGAGCAAAGTAGAAGAATCTTATTGTACATAATCCTATCCAAGAGTTTCGGAATAGCGCTTATAATAGCTATTGGTCTGTAATTTCGTATATTGTTACGAGAGCCGTTCTTATAAATTGGAGTGATGGAAGTCTTTTTCCATAATTCTGGGAGAGAACTTTCTAAAAGTGAAAGGTTGAATAAAATATGCAGAGGCTCAATAAGTGAGGAAGAGCAGCGCTTGACCAGGAAGGCTGGGACCCCATCCGCTCCTATAGAGAGAGATGGTTTCAAGTCCCTAATCACGGAGATGATTTCCTCCTCAGAAATTGAAATATTCCTATTTTGGGCGCCGATGTCGAGAACATTAGCGCAGTTTTTAGTAATAGTATCAGGATTAAACACTGTATTTGCTGTGGCCAAGCCGTAGACTTCTTTAAAGAATTCAGCAAAAAGGTTGGACATTTGTACATTATCATAGCCGTTAATATCATCTAAAAACATATTAGATGGATAGCCATTAGTATTTCGCTTATTATTTATAAAATCCCAGAAAACTTTTATATTGCTAGATAAGTTAGATTCAATATTTGAAATGTATCTTGAATAACATGTTGACGCTTCGGTTTTACACGAAGATCTCAAATTTTTAAATTTATCGTAACTTGATTCACTTTGATTGTTTTTATAATATTTATGAGCTAACTTTTTGCTAATTAAGAGTGAGATAAGTTTTTTAGAAAACCATAACGGATAACCTGTGCTATTACAATGTTTTTTAGGTACAGTATCCTCTATGATTGCGTTAATAATATTATAAAATTTCTCTACCGCGGAAAATAAACTTAAATTACACAGGATATCTTGCCAGTTAATTTCATTTAGTCGTTGATTGAACATTTCGAGGTTGCATTTTTTAAAATTGTATCTATCCCACTCAGATTTTAGAGGTCTAAGTATTGGAGATTCGCGGCCAGTATTGTCAGTGAATGGAACAGATATATTCAAGACGGGATGAAACTCGTCCATTTTGGACAATATGTCATTACTGAGGCTGACTGCAGCTTTAGTGTTAGAGAAGCATAAATCAAGGGTGTTACCCTTGCTATTTGTGAACAAATTGAACTGATGGAGATCCAAGGAGCTAAAACTGTCTATTAAAGTAGCTGCGCAAGATTGTAGAGAAGAGGTTGAATTTTCACTAAAACGATGAGATGCACCAGGAGAGGAATAATTCCAGATGATTTCGGGCAAGTTGTAGTCTCCCACCAGGATCAGATGGTGATCTAGGTCATGTATTTTGGATATCTTCAACGTGCATGATGTGCTCTTGAAATAATGAGATGTTAGAGACTGGGGGTAGATAAATAGATCCGATAATAATTTTTAGGTCTGGAGAATTATAAAGTTGCAAAAAATATTTAATTATTAAATCGAAAAATCACAATAATGAAAATAAACCATTGGCTATTTTGATAGAAAACGCAATTTCCACTCAAAATAGCAGCTAGTTTGCAAACTAACCAAGATTCTTGGCTAATTTACTTGAAATTATTGAGAAAACTAAAATAGCGGGTTAGTTTTTAATTAAACTATCCAATGCAGCCTGGTTAATATGAAAACCATAATTTCTAGCAACACAAAAATAGCCAAACCTTTGGCTGGTTTATAAACTAACTAGGCTTGTTTGTTATATTATTATAATTTTACATTCACAAGCTCTACTATAATTTACGCTCATTCTCTTCTTGCCTTTCCTGACAATCAATTTTTCTAAGCTGTTCTTCCGTAATTTCATAGGTTCTTCCCAATTCCAGATCTTTATCCAATGTCAACATTGGCTCTTGTAAAAATCGCCTCCTCAGTCTAGTATCCTTTACTCCCAACACTAAACGATCTCTAACTACCTCTTCACTTAGGGCCAGTTGCATGTCTGTTGGTAAACTCTTTTTAAACCTTGACAAAGGGTAAAACCTTAAAATTCACCTTGTGCTTGACGGGATAGAAAGTGCCTGTCATCTGATTGGCCATCCCGTAGGCACAAGGTGAATTTTAAGATTTTACCCTTTGTCAAGGTTTAAAAAGAGTTTACCAACCGACATACAACTGGCCCTAAGTGAGTCATATTTACAAGATGTGACTTGTTGTTTTTTTAATCTACTAACATAATTAACAAAATGTTCACCTTCTCCTTGATGCTAATCCAAACACATACCTTTCATAAATTACATTTTTCACAATTTGAAAATGCTTGGACATGAAATCTGCAGTGCAAGGAAGATTGCCTCTTATTCAGGTCCAAGATTTTGATAGAAAACGCAATTTCCACTCAAAATAGCAGCTAGTTTGCAAACTAACCAAGATTCTTGGCTAATTTACTTGAAATTATTGTGAAAACTAAAATAGCGGGTTAGTTTTTAATTAAACTATCCAATGCAGCCTGGTTAATATGAAAACCATAATTTCTAGCACACAAAAATAGCCAAACCTTTGGCTGGTTTATAAACTAACTAGACTTGTTTGTTATATTATTATAATTTTACATTCACAAGCTCTGCTATAATTTACGCTCATTCTCTTCTTGCCTTTCCTGACAATCAATTTTTCTAAGCTGTCTCTTCCGTAATTTCATAGGTACTTCCCTAATTCCAGATCTTTATCCAATGTCAACATTGGTTCTTGTAAAAATCGCCTCCTCAGTCTAGTATCCTTTACTCCCAACACTAAACGATCTCTAACTACCTCTTCACTTAGGGCCAGTTGTATGTCTGTTGGTAAACTCTTTTTAAACCTTGACAAAGGGTAAAACCTTAAAATTCACCTTGTGCTTGACGGGATAGAAAGTGCCTGTCATCTGATTGGCCATCCCGTAGGCACAAGGTGAATTTTAAGATTTTACCCTTTGTCAAGGTTTAAAAAGAGTTTACCAACCGACATACAACTGGCTCCAAGTGAGTCATATTTACAAGATGTGACTTGTTTTTTTTTAATCTACTAACATAATTAACAAAATGTTCACCTTCTCCTTGATGTGCTAATCCAAACACATACCTTTCATAAATTACATTTTTCACAATTTGAAAATGCTTGGACATAATAATAATATAATATATATAATAACATATATTACTTTACCATACAGGGTATGGTCAAGTATTGTAATTGTGCATGAAAAAAGTGTTTTTTTTTCCTTCTTTTTTTCGAAATATCTCAAAAACGGCTCAAACTATTTTGATTAAAAAAATTGAGCCAAACCATGGCATTTCGGTCTACAAAAAGCCCTAATAAGTGAACATCGAAAAAATTATATTTAATAATTATTGTTTTGTCAAAATGTCTATTAGTCTGGTTGTTAGTCTGTGCGTTACCAAATTTTTGTGGACGAGCTAGCTCAAAAACTAATAATATCAAAACCAAATTTCACACATAGTTTTGGTTCATTGAGATATAAGAGCTGATTAGATTTTGGTGCATATCGACCCAAAATTAAAGGGGCGGAGGGGGTTAAAAACTAAAAATCTATGCCATTTGAGCAACCTCAACCAAATTTTGTATACATAATCCGTAGGGCCCCAGAAGACTAAAATTGGGAAAACTAACCACCCAAGATGGGGGAGGCGGTTGTAGGGCCAAAAAATGAAAATATATGTCTATAAACCAAATTCAACCAAATTTTGTATACATAATCAGTGGGCCCCCAGAAGTATGGTAAAGTCATGTGGATGGCCACATCAGCAACGTGTCAGCTTATTTTTTATAGTAAACAAGTATCTTCAAACGCTTATCAGAATACCAGACGTTTCAGGGGAATTTCTCTCCTTATCAATGAAAATTTTAAGAAATATATATACATATATTGAATATATACCAGGTAAGTTTTTTTTATCTTGAAACAGTCTTATAATTCAAAAACAGTGCATTATATAAAAAAATTTATTTGTATCGAGGGGGAAACGAGACTACACTCATTGTCTTGTCTATCTAGAACAAGCTTTCAAGGGCTTTAAAGTCAAGTTCTGTTTTTTTAAATAGAAACCCGTTCTCATTTTTCTTTCCATTTAAAATTTAGGAGTATCAAATAATAATGACCAAATATTTAATTATTAAATAAATAATATAATAATTTTCCGACAATGTTCTGTGACATTCCAGAGTGTATCGCAAGTCTTCTTGATGTGAAACATCTTTCTTCAACAAAAGATGCTCCACTCTTTATTTATGGTAATACAATATAACTATCTACTGAATTGACACGACACGAGAAATAAACTTTTTTAAACTCAAGAATTTTAAATATATTCTATTAAGTAGAAAATAATCTCTTAAATCTGAGTATAATGAAGTTTTAAGATCATTATAAACACTTATTTTCATTGTTGTGACTTTTCGATTTAATAATTATTTATTTAATAATTAATTATTTAATCATTATTACTTGATAATTAAGTTAAATAATTGTTAAAAGTAATTATCAAGATTTTATTTGAGATCTTAATACTTGATTTAATATTCTGTTTATTTCTATGTCGAATAAAATATAGTTCTTATGAAAGTTACTCAGTTTTTTTGTAGATTCAGAATATGTAAACAAATATATAGGTTTCTATTTAAAAAACAGAACTTGACCTTAAAATATCCTTGAAAGTTTGTTCTAGATAGACAAACAATAGTGTAGTTTAGTTTCCCCGATATAAATAAACATTGATTTGAAACTTTTGTTCATATAATGCACTGTTTTTGAGTTATAAGACTGTCTCAAGATAAAAAACTCATCCGGTATATATACAGGGTGCATAGGAAAGTCCCTTTAACCTGAAAATACTTGCGAACGGAGAGTGCTACAGCCACGCAAGTGAGGTAACGGTATAGTAAAGCGACTATGCCCGACCTAATGCAAACGACACCAGCGCCCTTAGTGGCGAAATGTGGAAGTTAGCCATTGCAGATCGAAAACGAAAAGAGATAGAGCAAAATTTCCAATTAGAAAGCTTTAGAGCATCAATTAATTAGTACGAAACGATATTTGGTTTACACATTATTGTCTGCCATCAATAATTTTATGCTATGAGATTACGTTGTTTGTATTTTGCGAGCGCCAACACCTTTTAAACTAAAATTTTAAATGCATTGGAAATTAAAGTTTTCAGACATTACAGTACAGTACAAAGTCACAAACTGCATTTGCACACTGCCACATTTCCGAAATGTAAATATGAGAGTAGAACAGTCGCGTATAGAATACGGACATTTTTGATACAGGCAGTAATTTATCCTTTCCTTGTAAACCAAATATCGTTTCGTACTAATTAATTGATGCTCTAAAACTCTCTAATTGGAAATTTTGCCTTATCTCTTTTCCTTTTCGATTTGCAATGGCTAACTTCCACATTTCGCGACTAGGGGCGCTGGTGTCATTTGTCGTTGCATTAGGTCGGGCATAGTCGCTTTACTATACCGTTACCTCACTTGCGTGGCTGTAGCACTCTCCGTTCCCAAGTATTTTCAGGTTAAAGGGACTTTCCTATGCACCCTGTATATATAGTGCTGGCGCTCTAGGCTAGTTTTTATTTCTGCGCCCCTAAATTTGTAATTTAAGGTAGTTGTTTCGTGACAATACTAGCAAAAAAGTTAATGCTAGAGTATATAGAACAGACAATATATGATTCATAAGCCCAAAACTTTTTGCTGTTTATGTACGACTACTAGCCAATCCCGTGCTCGTTTGACAAGTCTGGCAACATTGTCCAAGCTTGTATATATTTTATCATAGAAATGTCAGATAAAGTACATTATAAAGGAAGATTTATAAAACAAAAGTTCTTAATAAGCTGTTGCGACAATGGCTGAAGCGAAAAAAAAAAGTACTAAAGTTAACCCACTTTTTAGGTTAAATAAATGCGTTGTTGCCAGCTTGTTTTTAATGTAAATTTTTCATTATTATTCTCAGAAACTGTGTTAAAACTATGAATTAAAATTTTCTTAAAAATGTATTAGTTATTGTTTAATATTGAGAAGAGTTTCTTAATAATAATTAAAGTACTTGGAACACCGAGCGATGCTCGGTAATTTTTTGATTCATTTAAAAGCGATAAATTAATATTATTTTTAATTTTAAATTCAGATAAAATGGTCGATTTTTAATCGCAGCCAAAATAAAATAATTGAAATAACACCTAATTTATATTTTTACCAACGTTTTGACCCGCTATAGCCATCATCAAGACGTATCATTAGCCACAAAGTTTTGATTGTAATCGCAATTAAAAGTAATATTAATACACTCTTTTTAAATCCTGAAGAAGGAGGCACGATCCTTCGAATTGTTGGATTTTTTAAGAGAATGAAATCATATAAGTATTCTAATAAATTATTTTATAGAAAAATACCTTTAATTAATTTAATTGGCAAATTGTAATATATATTCACATTTATAATGATCTTTTTGTGGAATTTAAAATTGAAAATCCAATTAATTATTAAAAAGACATTGAATAAAATTGTAATTATACATTATTATTCAAACAACCACCTGTGAATAATTATTTCAATTAACAAAAAACCCATCAAAAACATCTTAGCCGAGGATGAGACCGTGACAGATCGAATTGTCAACACAAAAACCTCCCAACCCGTGAATTTCATCCAAATCGTTAGAGCCGTTTTCGAGAAACCTATTATATACAGTGCCTGCCTGAGGCAAGTTTTAGGATGGAGCGAGACCCAATTATGGCGCCCTCTTACTTTGCCCCCTAATATATAAAACATTTCTTTCTTTACCACTGAATCGCCCCCTGTGACTTGGTCCCTGGAGCGGCAGCTCCTGTTCGCCCTATGGTAGGCCCGGCCCTATATATGTTTATAAAATGTATTTATTAGAGACCATAGTTTCGAATGTTTGACCTTCATCATCAGTCTTTTTAATTAGAAGTATTCTATCTGTTTAATCTTCTCATGGGATCAAATACCAGGATTGATTAAGGGAAATTTCGTTTTTGTTATAATAGTAATCTGGTCACTCAACAAAAACTCTCGTTGAACTAAATGTTTTTTAGAAATTTTTATTTTGTTTTTAGTTTAATTTTTTTTCTTTTTTTCAGATTGATGTCTCATCGATTAAAACCTTCAAAGATCTTCCCCTATCAGAGAGGACTCTCCGAGGACTCGAGGAGAATAATTATTTGAATCCAACTGATATCCAAAAAGAATCTTTGGCATTAAGCCTCCAAGGAATGGATATTCTGGGAGCTGCTAAAACAGGAAGTGGCAAAACGCTGGCCTTTTTAATTACAGTGAGTTTATTTTGTCTTTTATTTAGGATAATAATAAAAGCGGGGAATCTTCCAGGGCGACTCATTTAAGCCCCCTTATTTTTTGTTTGGCGTTGAATCCTCTGTCTCTTATGTTAAACAATGGAGGGTATGGATTTGAAATCGAAATCGGAGAAATTGTTGAGAAAGTAACAAACTTGCTGTATATTGATGATTTGAAACTATATGCAGCTAAGGAGGCTGAACTTCGATCTCTTTTAAGACTGGTGGAGGTGTTTTCTGGGGATATCTGCATCTCTTTTGGGCTGAATAAATGTAGAACTATAAGTGTCAGAAGAGGATTACAGCAGTCTGTTGGATTCGCTCTTGAAGATGGACAAACAGTTGATCCGCCGAATGAGGAAGAAACGTACAAGTACTTGGGACTGCAGCAAGCTCTCAGCATAGAACACAAGACCATGAAGCAACTCACCACCAAGAAATTTATAGATAGGGTCAAAACTTTGCTGAAAACTAAACTATCGGGCAATAGGTTATGCAAAGCAATCAATTCATGGGCAGTTCCAACACTCATGTACACGTTCGGGATAATTCGCTGGACAAAAACAGATTTAGATTTTCTTGAGATAAAAATAAGAGTAAACTTCACTAATGCGAGAACCAATCACCCTAAATCTGCAATTGAACGATTTGCCCTTGATAGAGAGTATGGGGGCAGAGGAATTATTGACCTGCGACAGCTGCACAGGAATCAGATTATAAATCTTCGAAAATATTTTTTGAAAAAACAAAAAACATCGCGTCTTCACGCAGCAATAGTCCGGGCTGATGTTAATCTTACTCCGGTGAATCTCGGGGGGGATATTAGTGGGGTTCAGCAGCTCGGCACGCAGGAGGATCTTAAAAACAACTGGAAACGGAAGGTGTTGCATGGGAGGCATCCTCATGACTTGGGCTAGGACCATGTTGACGGAAAAGCGTCAAACTATTGGCTGACTCATGGAGATCTGTTCCCGGAGACTGAGGGCTTCGTAATTGCAATCCAAGACCAGGTCATAGCCACAAAAAATTATCTTAAATACATAATCAAGGATCCTAATGTGACCGATGACAGATGCAGAATGTGTGGTGGTATGTCCGAAACTATTCAACATGTCATTTCGGCCTGCCGAGTCCTCGCCAGTACGGATTATACTCATAGACATAATCAGATGGCAAAAGTCATCCATCAAGAACTTGCTCTTCACTATGAACTAATAAACACCAGAGTTCCCTACTATGAGTATACTCCGGAAAGTGTACTTGAAAGTAGTTGTTGTAAACTATATTAAGACTGGTCTGTGCTGACAGACAGATACTTGCGAATAGACCTGATATAATACTCACCATAAAGAATAGCAAAATGACATACCTTATTGACATCACCATACCAAATACACATAATCTCCAACAAGCCTATGGCGAAAAATTAAATAAATATCTTGAGCTCGCAGAAGAAATTAGGAAAATGTGGAGACAGGATAGAGTGCTAATGGTGCCCCTTGTCATGTCTGCGACTGGTGTTGTCCCGAAGACGCTCCCTAAGAACTTAAAGGAGCTGGGCATTTTTGGAGGGGGTGTTATCACGACGGCGACGGTGCAGAAGGCTGTACTGCTGGGTACGTGCACGACAGTCCCCCGGTTCCTGAACCTTCCTTCAACAATATAATAACAAAATAGAAGCTATCATCTCTGCTGTTTACAGCCGATGTATAGTAAACAAACCTCATTCAATAGGAGAGAAAAGAATGATAATAATAATAATAATAATAAAAGTGATTCAGTGAGAGCCATTGCTGGCTTGCTGACACAAGTGGCAGCTGCATTCTATTCTGGCTACCTCAACTCCCTCAGGAGACCCTCTAAATGTGGCCTTCATATTGTAATGATATTAAGGTAATTCTTTCACAAATGCAAAAATTCAAGAAGTCTTCGAAACTTGAAATATAAGTCATTAAAAGCATAATACACACACACTGTTAAAATTTGAAGACGATTTACCACACCAAACATGAAATAATTGTAATTGAAAATGAAATTTTTTTACATATGATAGATTGGGAAAGGGTGGGAAAATGATCATTATTTTATTTTTTTCATTGAAGGACTTTCACCATCTTGATGAAAAAACTAAAATTTGTTAGAATAATATATTCGGAGTAACTTAAAAAAAAATGAAATTATTTACCACGTAGTTTTGATAAAAAATAAAAAAAAACATATTTGGGCGATTATTTTTAGTGGAGGGATATAAGCATCAATGGCTTGGAAACGATCCATTCATAAATAGAAAGTAGTAGCGTAAAATGTACAGTCACATTAAAAAAACATAACCTAAAATTTTAACATCCATCCATATTTATAGAGTGGTTACGAGGCTAAAACTTTTGTGTGGATTGATCGAAAGAACCTCCTTAATACAATAAGAAATTGTACCAAACCTCTGTAGTCCGGGTGAAAAGAAAGATACATTTCATGGATTGTGTCGGAGTTGAAGGTATCTATGATGTGTCTTGAAAGAATGAAGGTTCTATGTTATGTAGCCGTCGAAACGGGACGGGGAAGCTAACCCTAGTTTCTAGAAGTTAGAGATGAACTAATTAGCCAATTAGTGTTTTTCATTTAATATTTATTATTATTATTATTTATTCCATTTATACAAAAGTACATACCCATTTTGGGCTTTGGTACAAATATACATTCAGTTTTATTAACACAATCTAATTCCTCTTTTCTCTTGCGACCTCTATCGAATATTTCATTTCTTCGTGCTTCAGGAAATCCATGTATTTCTCTCCCCATCGTCCCCTTCCGCAAAATGCTTCACCAGATTCTTAAAGAACGAATGTTAGCCTTAACAGGGCTATTGATAAAAATGCTTTCTAAAAATAATAAAACAGCTCTTAAGAAGAACTAATTGGTTCAATGCTTTTTCAAAATAAGAATGATGTTTCAATCTGTATGTATTCACCCTTATGCTAAAATCTAATGAAGGATAGATTAATGAAAATCCACTTACCTTTAGAAATTGAAATGAAAATAGACTCAATGAACCAGCCTCGGGGTGGTTGCAAGCCCCAAAGGCCTAAGGTCGGTGGAGCGGCGGGTCGCTGAGCAAAATAGCTAGAGTGGCTCCCAGAGGGCGAGGTTGAAACAAGACTGGCGTCGAGAGCCAGGTGCATGAATACTTACAGAGAAAAGGCAGTCACATTGAGCCCTGGGCTCACCTGTTCGCCAATGGGAGCCCGTCTGGTGCTCGCTTTACGTAGATATAAAGAATTAAGATGACAACGAGAGATGTTAGTTCTAAGTTGATGTTTTAAGATCACATGGTTGTCGATTTGAGTAAACCATTACGACGTATTAATTAACGATGTTTTAAGATGATTTACCCCTAGACAAAATCTGTAAACCCCCTTTTTGTAAATATATACTTTTACTTATAACTACGTGTGTTATTTGAAACCTACGAGCCAATTAAAGTGAAACCCTCCCACACTCATAATGATGTTTCTTCATTATCTTTTTGTAGATATTAGAAAAATTATATTGTTTAAAATGGTCTCGATGTGATGGCCTGGCAGCGATAATCATCACCCCGACCAGAGAACTTGCACATCAAATCTTTGAGAACTTTAGAAAAGTTGGGCGCTACCACGATTTTTCAGCAGGTTTGATCATTGGTATGTAGTACATAATATTATTAAATCTTTATTTTTATATATATTTTATTGAACTTAAAATGATAAATATTTTATTTTTTTATTTTTCTAAGGTGGTAAAGATCTCGAATTTGAAAGAACCCGTATGGATCAATGTAATATTATTATTTGCACTCCGGGTCGGCTTCTGCAACATATGGATGAAAGTTATCTCCTTGATTGCAATTCTATGAAGGTACTTTCTCTTTTTTTGCTAACTTACTTAGGTCACAAAAAAAATATTTACAGTATTAAAAACCGCAATTGGCTTTTTTTCTGACCTTATATTTTAAACTATCTCTTAATAATGTCTATTTTCTTTCAGATTTTAGTTTTGGATGAAGCAGATTGCTGCTTAAGTTTAGGTTTTGAACAAACAATGAATAATATAATCGAACATTTGCCGCCTGAAAGACAAACCCTATTGTTTTCTGCAACACAAACAAGGTATGTATAATGGCTAAAAATAAAAGGGAAAAATTACAACTCTGTGATGTAATTTATTACAAAGTTCGTCCCTGGGAGTCAAGGTTCGCATGCCTGTCAAATTCATGCAAAAATTGCTTTATGGTTAAAAATGTCTGAAACCTATAGAAAAATCATTTTCAACCCTACTTTGTTTTTTGTATGTCTGTGTGTTTTGATTACGATACTCATTATAACTAGACAGACCGGATTCCTATGCAATTGCATATTTTGTTTGCCGACACATACGACCCAGGAGATATTCAAATCATGCATCTAGGATACTGTGGGTCAAATTGTATACTGCATATTTTAGCATATTTGAGTAATCTATATAAATAAAAATGTACTGTTACGCTTAAGTGATACATTGAAGGATTTCCGAAAGTTCTTCACCGATTTCTTTGAATTTTTCACACAACATTCCATTCAAATACACGAGTCTTTTTATATATAGTGTTTTTATAGATACATACCACACCAGTGGCATGTAAAAAAATATTTTTTTTTCGAGGAAACAACGCCAGCGCCTCTCTGGGGGTAAAGGTAAACAAACAAGATGACCGATAATAGCTTTTTGGAAATCTTTCAACTGTCAATATTATTTTTGGTTAAGGGAACAATTTTGACAAGTAAATTATCTGTTTGCATATTTCAACGTATTCTGCATATTACTTGCATATTTCAGCAAATCCGGTCTCTAATTATAACTTAAGAAGGGGAACTCGTAGAAAGTTTTTTTTTTAATAAAATTAATTTAATATAAAAAATGAAATACTAAAAATTGCTTTTATACTAAAATTTTTGTATTTTCAATGTGAAGAACTGATTAGATTAGATATTGGGTTCTGCAACTTTAGCTTTAATATAGTCTTTGAAAAGTTTTCCCCTTTTCCTTCATTTAATGTTGTTTTTTTTCCTTCTTTTTTTTTTTTCAAGGTCTGTTAAAGATCTAGCTAGACTTAGTCTAAAAGATCCTCGTTATATATCTGTCCATGCTGATGATCTGCATGCAACTCCTGAGGGGCTCGAGCAAAGTTATATTGTCTGCGAGTTGCACGACAAAATGGCAATGCTCTGGTCATTTATAAAAAATCATGTTCGACAAAAAGTGCTGGTGTTTATGTCAAGCTGTAAATTGGTAGTAGTAGAAGAATGCATTTTCTGTTTTATTACTAGATGATAAGAACGCTTTCAGATTGGAAAAGAGATTTTTTTATATCTCAGAAAAATCAGGAAAAACTGGAATAAAGAATTTTGAACTGTTCTAGCTAATGAGCTAGATCGGGTCCACAGGCGACGGTAAAAAGCACAGTGTCAAAGAAAAAATCTAATTCATTTCTTAGCCTCTAGGCGGCAGCACCGTTTTGAAATTTTTTTGATCACTGGTTTAAAAGATATCGAATTTCGGTTTTTCGCTCATAACTTCTTCAAAAATAGACCAAATTCAAATATTAAAAAATTATTTAAGGTGTTTTTATATGCGATTTTTGAGTTTGAAAATTTTAATCTTGTTTTTGAAACTGTACTTTTCGATTTTTTTGATAATTTTTTATTTAGAATTTCTATTCATTCTACAAATTTGAAGACTGGATTGATAGTGGTCCTAAAATAATTACTATTTTTTTTTCGATTTTTGAAAATTTCCAAAAAAATTTATTCGCTATTACCTAATCATCATTAAAACTTATGGTATTGAGTTCTCTTTTTTTAGTTATTTTGAATTAATTTTTATCGTTAATAGGTGTTTAAAATAAATAATTAGTATTTTAGTTTGTTGAAAGAAAATTAAAATAAAAAAAAAACATAGTAATTATCATAGGTCCACTATCAATCAACACGCTCTTAAAATATGTAGAATCAATAGAATTTAAAAATTATCAAAAAAATCGAAGAGTACATACAGTTTCAAAAACAATATTAAAATTTTCAAACTCTAAAATTGCATATACATAAAAACGCTTTATATAATTTTTTGAATTTTTTTCTAAAAAAAAAAAAAATTCAATTTGGACCATTTTTGAAGAATTTATGAGCGAAAATGTGTTTAGTATTAAGATTTGTAAATATTGTAATATATATCTATGAAAAATACATTTAAATATAAATTAAAAAAAAAAAAAACTGAAATTCGATAAGACGGTCCTGCCTCCTAGAGGCTAAGAAATGAATTAGATTTGTCTTTGCGTTGTGTTTTTACCGTCGCCTCGGGCCCACTACCATAAAAATGGCAAGTCAGTGGGAAAAGTGGTGGAAAAAGGATCCTGAATGAGACCCTATTAGGTACATTAGATCAAAGAGCAAACAGAAGGCTTAGTGACATGGATTGCCCATCACTCGTAGGGATTACAATCCGGACCACTCTAATCCCGTCGAATCCGGCCGGTTTGGCCACATCAACATATTTATTGCCTTTTTCATTCTGAAATTAGCTATATTAAAGATATTCAATTTAGTGTATACCTGGTGAGTTTTTTTATCTTGAGACAGTCTTACAACTCAAAAACAGTGCATTATATGAAAAAATGTTTCAAATAAAAGTTTATTTACATCGAGGGGGAAACTAAACTACACTATTGTTTGTCTATCTAGAACAAGCTTTATAGGTATTTCGAGATCAAGTTATGTTTTTCAAATGGAAACCTATATATTTCTGTACATATATTCTGAATTCTATAAACAAAACTGAAATCAACTTTCATTAGAACTATTTTTTTATACGATATGAAATAAAAAAAATATTAAATCAATTGGATCTCGAAAAAAATCCAAATAATAATTATTATTAACAATTATTCAACTTAATTATCAAATAATAATGATCATACAATAAATTATCAAATAAATAACCATTAAATTGAAGAGTCACAACAATGAAAATAAGTGTTTATAATGATATTAAAACTGTGGAATTGTCACAGAACATTGTCGGAAATATTATTAAATTATTTATTTAACAATTAAATATTTGGTCATTATTATTTGATAATTAAGTTGAATAATTGTTAAGAATAATTATTTTTTTTGAAATCTAATTGATTTAACATTTTTTTTATTTGATGTCGTATAAAAAATAGTTCTTATGAAAGTTGTTCAGTATTTTTTGTAGATTTAGACTATGAAAAGAAAAATATAGGTTTCCATTTAAAAAACAGAACTTGACCTTGAAATACCCTTGAAAGCCTGTTCTAGGTCGACAAACAATAGCGTAGTTTAGTTTCCCCCTTGATATAAATAAACTTTTATTTGAAACTTTTTTCCATATGCACTTAATGTTTTTGAGTTATAAGACTGTCTCAAGATAACAAACTCACCCGGTATATATTGAGCTGAGTCTGCTTGGAGTTTATTATTAAAATCTTAATACTTACCCAATTATATATTCTAAAATTGGTTTTAAATTATGCCCCTATTGGTAAAGATTAATATCTCTAAAGAATTCTCTTCTTCTTCTAGGTTCGATACTATTATGAAATGTTTTGCACCCTGAGACCTAACACCTGTCTTTTAGCCCTATATGGCACATTGCATCAACTTCGAAGAATGGCAGTTTATGAAGAATTTTGTCGAAAGACGAATGTTGTTCTTTTTGCTACTGATATTGCTGCTAGAGGATTAGGTAAAAATACTTTTTTTTTATTTAATTTACTTGAAATTTTTAACAGAGAATCATTAAAATTTTAAATCTAGGAATTCATTCTTCGATTTTCATTAATCTTTTTTTTTTTTTAAATTTGGCATAAATGAAAACGATTCAAAATTTTGACTAGCGCATCATCGAGTTCTTTGAGAAAATCATTTCTCTTATTCTTATTTATCATATTGGATTTATTATTAAATTTTAGTATCTTATCTTATTATATTAAACGAGCAAATCTTGTAAATACCGGGTGAGTTTTTTACCTTTGAGATAGTCTTATAACTCAAAAACAGTGCATTATTTGAAAAAAAGTTTCAAATAAAAGTTTATTTATATCAAGGGGGAAACTAAACTACGCTATTGTTTGTCGACATAGAACGGGCTTTCGAGGGATATTTCAAGGTCAAGTTCTGTTTTTTTAAATGGAAACCTATGTGTTTCTGTACATATTCTGAATCTACAAAAAAAAACTGAACAACTTTTTATTAAAACTATTTTTTTTATATGACATCAAATAAAAAAATATTAAATCAATTGGATCTCAAAAAAAAATCTTAATAATTATTTTTAACAATAATTCAACTTAATTATCAAATAATAATGATTAAATAATTAATTATTAAATAAATATTTATTAAATTGAAAAGTCACAACAATGAAAATAAGTGTTTATAATGATATCAAAACTTCATTAAACACAGATTTAAGAGATTATTTTCTACTTAATTGATCTATTTAAAATTCTTGAGCTTAAAAAAAGATTATTTCTCGTGTCAATCCATTAGATCAGTGTTTCTCTACCTTTTTTGGTTGACGGCACAACTAAAAATATCAGGAACTATTCGCAGCACACAAACAAATATTGTTTGGTGAATCGTATCCATAATTTAATTAATTTATAAAAATCTTAAGAAATTGGATAAATAAATTTCATTCAGATTTTTATATTAAATAAGACAGACGTTTCGTCACTATATTTGCGACTTCTACAGCGACTTATTCATTAACACAAAAATTGTGCTCTCTGTGGTTCTTTGTTTTAACTTTTGACGAAAAATTAAGCGTGTTTAAGAATAAAATAAATGAAAAAAGATAGAATGTTTTTGTATAATATTATTATAGACAATTGAGTTGAAGAATAAGTCTCTGAAGAAGTCACAGATATAGTGACGAAACGTCCGTCTTTTTCAATATAAAATTTTCCAATTTCCTAACATCTTATAAATTAATTTAAAAATATTTTTTTAGTAACTGTTGAGGTAATTACAAATAAAATACTATTTTAAAGTTACAAAACCCATGCAATTTTAATTATTTGTAAAAAACCCTTGCAGCACATTTGACAATCTCCTGAGGGCACACTTGTGGCCGCGGCACACAGGTTGAGAAACACTGCATTAGATAGTTATATTGTATTACCATAATAAAAATGGAGCATTTTTTTTTGTTGAAGAAACATGTTTCAAATCCAGAAGACTTGCGAGTTTCAAATCCAGAAGACTTGCGAGTTGTTAACCATAAAATAATTTAGTCTTTTTTGAATTTAAGTCGATTCTTCCACGTTTTCAGTAGAGGTTGCCATTAATAGTCAAAACATCAAAAATGGATTGCAATAAGGTTATTCCTCTAGTATTAGATAAGAATCGATCGTTATTTTTGATTTTAAGCCTATTCCCCCATGTCTTCAGCAATGGTTACCAATAATAACCGAAATGTCAAAAACCTAATGTAGAATTGTTGATTCCTCAAGTATTAGATGAGAATCGATGGCTATTTTTGATTTTAAGTCGATTCCTCCATGTCTTCAGCATTGGTTACTAATAATAACCGAAACGTCAAAAATCCAATATAGTAATGGTTATTCCTCGAATCGATCATTATTTTTGAATCAAAGTCAACATGAACTGCAAATTGCAAGTGATATCTGATTAATAATAAAGGAATAAACATATTAATATTTCAAATGAATTTGGATAAAGCTTAGCAACGATCCGTTGTAAAAGAAAATATAGGTTTCCATTTAAAAACAGAGCTTGACTTTGAAATACCCTTTAAAGCTCGTTCTAGGTCGACAAACAATAGTGTAGTTTAGTTTCCCCCTTGATATAAATAAACTTTTTTTCATATAATACAGTGATGCCCCGGACTTCACGCGATAGATGGGACCAAGTAGCGGTAGCAGTGTAGGTCGAATTCGCGTAAGTCGGGGTTCAACTTTGCATATAAATACATATAAAGTTTGTGTAATCGGGACCAGAGTCTAAAGAAAACAATAATTTAGAAGAAACATGTTTAATAAAATTTTAAATAATGAATACAATTTACATTACTATGAATAAAACAACGTAAACCGAAGTTATTTTGATGTCTAGAAGATATGATATATTCTAACAATGTCGCCTCACGAGATAAGTTTTTCTTCTTCTCACGTAAAATTTCCTCGTAGCATGCCAGTAACTTTTTTATTTCCCGTTTTGTAGTAGAAACGCGCTCTTCAGTTGGAATCTATTTTTTCTAGAATTTGTAACCCCTTTTCAATCGTACTGAGGCTCTTCTGTTAAGTTTGAAATCGTCATTTGATTTTCCGTTTCAACTGGGTCTAACACAGGCGCGGATCCAGACCTCTGATTTGGGGGGGGGGGGGGCGGTCGCCGGTATATAAGATCTACTTTTGATCTCGGAAGTGTGTCACGGTCGAATTGTCCAAGCGGGGGGGAATCCAACAATTCTTGGACATCATCATTAAAAATGGTTTGGCTAGAGTAGCCACCATCTTCAATCATTTTCTGGATAAAGAAACGCAGAAGCTGCTTTTGTCAGCACTTGCCGCCTCTCACTTTCTGCGATGCTATGCCAATTACAACGACTTTTAAATCGGCTAAACCAGCCGTTACTAGCTTTAAATTCTTCATTTTTTGGCCGCCTCCCTAGCTTCTTCTTTTAGTCTCTCAAAAATCTGTTTAGCTTGAAAGCACGGTACCGCGACATTTCAGCCCCCGACAAAATATCCCCGACATAATATCTTCTGACAAAATATAATACCCCAGTATAAGGGAGAATACAAAAGAGATTAAGTGAGAAGCTTATAATCATAGTTTTGAATAATATAAACAGACTTTCATATTTTGGCGGCTAATTAGCCGTTTGAAAGTGCTGCTGTCTGTCGTTAGATTTTCTAGCTAACAATTTATTATTTTTACTATCTATAATATAGTATTTATCATCTATATTTACTTATTTATCGTCTATGTTTACATTACACAATTATTGATTGTTTGTTAAAAGTGTTATTAATCATTATCGTTATCAATTATTATTATATTATTGGGCGAAAATATAGCGCCCCAAACACACACCACCCGACAATTGTCTGGTTCGGTTGTCAATGTGTGTTTGATTAGAAAAACAAATGGGAGAGCGAAACACACTCTTTCGGAGGTTCGGTTAATATATATTAATTTCGGCTCAGTTGGGTTCGTATAGCTCCTTTTCGGACTGGTTTTTAGACGGTTCGGTTGGCGTCAGCGTCTAAAAACCAGCCCGAAAAGGAGCTATACGAACCCAACCGAGCCGAACTGAATATATATTAAGCGAACCGGAGTCGATTTGCATTACACATAATGTTCACGAGGGGAAGGGTTATTTTGTCCTTGGGATATTTTGTCGGGGGATATTTTGTCGGGGGATATTTTGTCGCGGGCTGAAATGTCGCGGAATCTGAAAGCACACTGTGTTTTGATCAACAGGACAATTTTTAAGTCTTACTTGATTATCACACCATAATTGTAACATTGTTTCCATCTGTTTGTTTCCTTAATTATAATTAAGAAAAGAAGGAAAAAAAAATTTTTTGTCTTTCTATGCCTTTTGTTAAAAATGAAGAAAGTTTTTGAACACTACTGTGGAGAGAAGAAGGAAACATTTTATTTGTTTCATTCATTGACCCTTTGAAACCCTGAAGAAGGAGGGAAAAATCCTCCGAAACGTCGGTTTGAAAGGAAAGGAGGAAGGATTCCAATAAATTACACCTTATTTTATATGTGTTAATTTTTTCTTTCCTCACTACCTCTGGGCTGCCTTCCATTACTTTCAATTAAAATTTCTACCAGTCCGTCTCTCTCCAGAGAAAATTCCGTTGCAAAAAAATAATTGTTTTATTTTAAAGTCTTAAATAGATATAATTTGAGATTCTATTTAACTGTAATATACACTCATAACAAATAAGATGAAACAAATATTTAAAATGTATTAAAAATCTCTATTTATAAAAAATTCTCTTATTCTCAAGCTTGAGTTGTTTATCATAAAAGAATTTAGTCTTATTGATTTTAAGTCGATATATATTTTTTAACCGAATGTTTTCTACATAACATCGGAGAGTTCAAGTTCACTTGGTGATCCGTCCGAATGTCTAGCGGCCTATACGCGAAATGACGTTGGATTGTAGCTAAGTGGATCACATCTTTTTTCTCTCTTGGTCAAGACTTAAGACTCCACAGACTTCAATAGCATAATCCGCAGTAGTCTCGTGATAAAAATATATTTTTCAAATAAGCGCGGTCCAAACAATTCTCATTGATATGTCAATTATTCTTTGTTATATTAGTTAGAAAAATTATAAAAAATTATATATTTTTTTTTCAATTTAGATTTTCCTGCTGTCGATTGGGTGTTACAACTGGATTGCCCGGAAGATGCGACCACCTATATACATAGAGCCGGAAGGACGGCACGGTTTTTTCAAGGAGGCGAATCATTACTCGTACTCTTACCTAACGAGGAACCAGCCATGATTAAACAATTAGAAGACAAAAAAATCCCTATCAACAAAATCGAGTAATTTTATTTATTTATCAATCTTTTTAACATATAGAATGTGGTGTAGTATTGTAATCATGCAGGAAAATGTGTGTGTTTTTTTCTTCCAAATTTTCGAAATATCTTATTAACGGGCAAAACTATTTTGATAAAAAAAAAATAAAAAAATTGTGGGTGGGGGCTGATTGAAATTAAAACACATTATCTGATTTGGACCGACTCTTAAGGACCCTGTGAAACTTTTGGGTAATAATAATAATTTTTATAAAAAAATAAATAAAACCGACTTCAAAAAAACTAAATGCAAAAAATAAAATAATAAGAACTCAAAAATAAAATAAAATGCTCTAAAAGGTATAAAATAATTATATAATTTAGTTACAACTAAACGACGAAATATTAACATGAAATCACTTTTTGAAGTCGGTGACAAACATATACTACATTTTATAAATCGCACTTGACGGATTTTACTTAGTACATTTGGCGGGTACGCTCCGCTTATAGGTATAGTTTGTTTGGCACCGACTTTAAAAAGTAATTTCATGTTAATATTTCGTCGTTTAGTTGTAACTAAATAAGATAATTATTATATACCTTTTAGTGCATTTTATTTTATTTTTGAGGTCTTATTATTTTATTTATTGCATTTAGTTTTTTTGAAGTCAGTTTTATTTATTTTATAAAAATTATTTTTATTTTTCTCTTTTTAGTGATGTTATTAATAGTGACTTAATATAATACCTTGCATGCATCTCGTAGAGAAAGCGTCGAGCGAATGAATCAGAAAATGATCTTCTTCTTCTTCATCTTCCTCATAGGCTTTCGCCTGTTCTTCCAATAAGAAAAAAGAATAAAGTCGTTAGTTTCTTGCTGCGACATCTTTCCACCTTTTTTCGGCCGCCCTCTGCTCCGTGTGCCACGTGGGCGATTTTCTTTCACGATTTTTGCAAGGCGGTCATCCGTCATTCGTTCCACATGTTCCCCCCATCCTCTCTTTCTCACATCGATCCATTGTACTATATCCTGGATTTCGCTTAGTTCTCTTAGATCATTGCTGCGGATTCTATCCCTTAATGTTTTCCCATGTATAGCCCTTATTATTTCCTCATCTCTGTTGTTCGGAGTAGTTGTTGGGTGGTAATTGTTGATGCTCTGGTTTCTGCTGCATATGTTAACACTGGACGTACGCAGGTCTTATAAATTCGTACTTTGCTTTTTGCTGACATATATTTGTTTTTCAGACCAAACCATATAGACATCCAGCTATCCTAGCACCTTTTGTTACTTGGGTTTTAACCTCTTGGCTCAGATCTCTGTGCGCCGAAATCTCAGCTCCCAAATAATTAAATTTTTCAACTTGATCTAATGTTATATTTTTAAGTTTGATTTCAGAAAATGATAATAAAATTAAATTCATAAATATAGAAATTCTCTCGAAACGTTTGCGGGTTTTAAATGAACGTTTTAAGATTGTTTTTTTTTTTTATAAAATATTTATTTTTTTTTTATAAAATATTTATTATAAATATTTAATATTTATTATAATTTTAATTATTTGCTCAAATGAATTAGAGATTTACGTTATTTCATCATTGATCATATCATCAAAACTTGACCAAATTAATATGGAACCACCTCTAAGGCACCGCCTTTGCAATCAAAAAAGAATCATCGAAATCGGTTCACAATTGGCGAAGATATCAGGTAACATAGACAGAATAAAAAAATTCAGTCGAATTGATAACCTCCTCCTTTTTCGAAGTCGGTTAAAAAAACTTCTTTTTTTCTGCACGATTACAATTACAAATAAACTGACGTGTTCTGATGTGGCCATCCACTTGACTTTACCACACAACCTGGCCCCTCTCCTTATATTTAATTTTTAATAAAATTATTTATAATCATGTAGTGGGGGGAGGTTAGTTTTTCCATTTTTAGACTCCAGGGGACCCTCTGATTATGTATACGAAATTTGGTTGAGCTTGGTACAAGGGCCTATATTTTAATTTTTTGACCCTACACCCCCACCCCATTTTGGGCTGTTAGTTTTGGCATTTTTAGACTTCTGGGGTCTCACTGATTATGTATACAAGATTTGGTTGAGTTTGTTCAATTGGCTTAGATTTTTAATTTTTAACCTCCGCCCCCCTTAATTTTGGGTCGATATGCACCAAAATCTAATCAGCTCTTAATCACAATGCACCAAAACTTAGTGTGAAATTTGGTTCGATATTCACACTAGTTTTTGAGCTAGCTCGTCCACAAAAATTTGGTAAACGCACAGACTAACAGACATTTTGACAAAACAATTATTATCTTAAAAAATATAATTTTTTCGATGTTCACTTATTAGGGCTTTTTTGTAGACCGAAATACCATTGTTTTGCTCAATTTTTTTAATCAAAATAGTTTCAGCCGTTTTTGAGATATTTCGAAAAAAAGAAGCAAAAAAAAACTTTTTTCATGCACGATTACAATACTTGACCATACCCTGTATGGTAAAGTAAAACCCATTTGCTGTGCAATACAAATAAAATATACGAGAGAGGAAGGTCAAGTAAATGGTTAAAGTCACCTTCTTATTTTTTAATTAATTTTATTTTTTTATTTTTTAGAATAAACTCCGAGAAATTGATTAATCCAGTAATAAAAGTAGAAGCAGCCCTTGCTAAAAATCCCGAAATGAAAATGATTGCTCAGCGTGCTTTTGTCTCTTATGCCAAATCGGTGTTTCTAATGAAAAATAAATCTGTTTTTGATGTTCATAAATTAGATACAAATGCTTTTGCAAGGTAAACTTATTTATTACAATCATTATTTAATAATTATTTTCTAATTGATTTGTTAAATTCCCTTTCTTCTTTCTTTGCAAGATCCCTGGGATTGTCCGAGGCGCCTAGAATTCGATTTTTACAGCGGCTCAATAAACAGAAATTGGAAAAAGAAAAGGCAGCCCTCAATAAATCAAATGGACTTGTTGAAAATAAAAATGATGCTGAGAAAGATACAACAAATATTAGCAACAATGTTACCAATGATGAAACAAAAAGTTCTTTTATCAGAGCCAAAGATTTACAATTTAATTTAGCAAGTAAGATTCCTCCAAATTTTGTTAATATTACCTTTTTTTTAAGCAATTATTTCCATGTGTCCGACATCCCATGATAAGTCGTTGTTTAATAGAACAGGGTGAGTTTTTTTATCTTGAGACAGTCTTATAGCTCAAAAACAGTGCATTATATGGAAAAAAACTTTCAAATAAAAGTTTATTTATATCAGGAGGGAAACTAAACTACACTATTGTTTGTCGACCTAAAACAAGCTTTCAAGGGTATTTCAAGGTCAAGTTTTGTTTTGTAAATGGAACCCTAAATTTTTCTTTACGTCTACTTAATCTACAACAAAAACTGAACAACTTTTCTCAAAAAAAGTTCTTAATAATTATTTTTAACAATTATTTAACTTAATTATTAAATGCAATTGGATGTTGATAACAGTCCACGGTGGTTGTAAAAATAAGACTATAATGGTTTTATTATTTTACATTTATTTGTTAAACCGACGTTTCGGAGATTTATTCTCTCCTTCTTCAGGGTCTATATAATTGAGGGAAGACGAACATTAATTAGTATTGGGATTTTCACATGTCATTCATAATATAAAACAAAATAAAAATAACAATCATAAATCTACTTACAACAAAATGTTATACATTCATTCATTTATATATATCTCATTAACATATTAATCATCAATTGCTTTTTACTTTATTTCTATTCGAGATGAAAAATGTTATAATGTTTTTTTGGCATTGTCAAAGGAGACAGAAGGTAATTATGTTTTGAACTACTTTCATTGACTTTTTGTTGTAAGTAGATTTATGATTATTATTTTTATTTTGTGTATATTATTTTGTTTTATATTATGAATGACATGTGAAAATCCCAATACTAATTAATGTTCGTCTTCCCCTCAATTATATAGACCCTGAAGAAGGAGAGAATAAATCTCCGAAACGTCGGTTTAACAAATAAATGTAAAATAATAAAACCACTATAGTCTTATTTTTTTACAACCACCGTGGACTGCCTTCATCAACATCCAATTGCATATTTATACCAGCCCGTCTCCTAAAGAAAAACTCTATCAATTAATTATTAAATAAATAATTTAATAATAAGTAATCATTTAATAATTTTTTGACACTGTTCTGAGACATTCCAGGGTCTAATCTCAAGTCTTCTGGATGAATTCCAGTTCCAATTTCGTTATTTTGGCCTTTTAAGTTTCTTCCAAGTCTTTACATTACCTGTTTTGTTTTTTTAAACAGATTTACAACACGATAGCTTGTGAGGGTGTATTCCTATCAGGAAAACGCTCGGTATTCATTTCAATGGTCTCCCCATAACACTTCTTCCACATTCACAATAAATTAAGACCATTTTAATTCTGTCTTCAACAAAAAATGGAGCATTTTTATTGTGGTAATACAATATACCATAACTATCTACTGGATTGACACGAGAAATAAACTTTTTTAAACTCAAGAGTTTTAAATAGATGAATTAAGTAGAAAATTATCTCTTAAATCTGTGTAAGTGTAAGTGTTTAATCACTTATTTTCATTGTTGTGTCGATTTAATAATTAATTATTTAATCATTATTATATGATAATTAATTAAAATAATTGTTAAAAATAATTATTAATATATTTCTAAATTTTTTGAGGATACAAATTCTCTTTTAAATAGGTGTTAGTTTTATTCTTTTTTGACAAAAAACACATTTTTATCTTTTATTTTTCATTATTTTATTGTCAACCAGGAACGTTTCGACATTTACAAATATATCATCACAGCCTCTCAAAATTAATTAAGAAATTAATAATTATTAAAAAAAAATTTTTTTTGAGATCTAATTGATTTATTAAATTTCTTCCAGAACTTAAGTGACTTGATTTAAATTTTTCGTTAAATTGAAGGGTTGGTTTTGTCACAAATATAATAAAACAATAATTTTAATAACTATTTGTATTATTTAATTGATAACTATACAGTTTCAATCACCACTGGTCGACCATCCTCAGTAGTCAAGTGTTTCATTTCAATTCTTAGAACTACTGAGGATGGTCGACCAGTGGTGACCGAAACTGTATAGTTATCAATTAAATAATACAAATAGTTATTAAAATTATTGTTTTATTATATTTGTGACAAAACCAACCCTTCAATTTAACGACTAATTGATTTAATATTTTTTTTATTTGATGTATAAAAAATAGTTCTTATGAAAGTTGTTCAGTTTTTTTCGTAGATTCAGAATATGTACAGAAATATATAGGTTTCTATTTAAAAAACAGAACTTGACCTCGAAATACCCTTGAAAGCTTAATCTAGGTCAACAAACAATAGCGTAGTTTAGTTTCCCCTTGATATTAATAAACTTTAATTTGAAACTTTTTTCCATATAATCCCACTGTTTTTGAGTTATAAGACTGTCTCAAAATAAAAACTCACTCGGTATATAGATTAATTAGTATTATAAATCTATATGTGAGTCCCACTCGTACTTGGCTGCTTTATTTTTTACCTACGTGCTTTTATTATATTTTAGATGATCCTGTCGATAATGAAAGCGATGATGAATTTGTTGAAGCGAAACAAGTTCGCCATGACATTAATGATCAGAAAGATGGCCCCTACAAAATACCACCAAAAGAGAACTCAATACCACTAGGACTGATCGGGATGAAGAAGAGCAAGAAGCCCGTGACCAGGGCGGACATTGCCAAAGCATTAATTAAAAAGAAAATAACCATCAATAAAAAAATCATATTCGGAGAAGATGGAAATGTAAGTTGCATATTCTTCTATTGTGAATTGTTTGAAAAAAAAATTTGTTATCAATATTTCTTAATTAACCCGTGGTTCGATTTTTGGAACAGCACCTACACCCATTTGCAATTTTTTTTTTTTTTTTTTAATGAAACACCCCAGGTCTATTCTCTAGGCGACGGTAAAAAGCACAATGTCAAAAAATCTAATTCATTTCAGCAGCACTCGTCACATAAATTTTTCAAAAATGGTCCAAAATGAATTTTTTTTTTGATATTTTTGTTTTTTTACATACTTTTTAGAAAAAAAAAAAATTATTTAAAGCGTTTTTCTATGCAATATAAGAGTTTGAAAATTTTAATATTGTTTTTGAAACTATATGTACTCTTCGATTTTTTTGATAATTTTTAAATTCTATTGATTCTACATATTTTAAGAGCGTGTTGATTGATAGTGGACTTATGATAATTACTATATTTTTTTTTGATTTTGATTTTCTTTCAACAAACTAAAATACTAATTATGTATTTATTTTAAACACCTATAACGATAAAAATCAATTCAAAATGACTAAAAAAAGAAGTTTTAATGATGATTAGGTAATAGCGAATAAATATTTTGGAAATTTTCGAAATCGAAAAAAAAATAGTAATTACCTTAGGACCACTATCAATCTAGTCTTCAAATTTGTAGAATTAATAGAAATTCAAAAATTATCAAAAAAATCGAAAAGTACAGTTTCAAAAACAAGATTAAAATTTTCAAACTCAAAATCGAATATAAAAACACATTAAATAATTTTTTAGTATTTGAATTTGGTCTATAGTTATGAGCGAAAAACCGAAATTCGATATCTTTTAAAGCAGTGATCAAAAAAATTTCAAAACGGTGTTGCCTCCTAGAGGCTAAGAAATGATACTATCCAAATTATATAATCTCTCCTATAACTCCGGAATATTTCCGGAGGCCTGGAAACTAGCCAGAATCCAACCAATTAAGAAAAAAGGCGATTCTTCCAACATAAAAAACTATCGACCCATAGCAATCACTTCTGTCTTATCCAAAATCATGGAAAAGGCCATCAACGAGCAAGTTCTACGACACTTAGAGTCAAATAAATTTATCCACGATAGGCAATACGGCTTCAGGCAATTCCGGTCGACTGGTGACATCCTAGCATATGTAACTCATATCTGGAACAAAACCCTGGAGGCCGGGAATGAGACCCTCGCGGTAGCTTTAGACATTTCAAAAGCCTTCGATATGGTCTGGCACAAAAATCTTCTTGCCAAATTGACCTCCGTCGGCCTTGCACCGAAACTCTGAAAATTGCTCGAAAGTTTTCTTTCAGACCGTAGTATTAAGGTTGTCATCGATGGAATATCATCTTCCCCTTCCACACCAACGCTGGAGTTCCTCAGGGATCGGTTATCTCCCCTACGCTTTTTCTTATCTATATCAACGACCTTCTAAACTTGCCCTCCAATCCGGTACATTGTTACGCAGATGACAGCACCCTACATAACGCCCCTGCATCACATAAAAACCGTGCAGACATTGCCTCTTCAATTAATTTAGACTTATGCAAACTTAAAAACTGGGGATCCCAAAACTTAGTTAACTTCAATGCAGGGAAAACTCAGTGTTGCCTTATTTCTAGGCACGTTGACAGAAACCTCCCAAACATATCATTCGACTCAAACTCTCTATAATTCAGGGATAAAATTTCAATGCTAGGCGTAACTCTAGGGTCTGACCTTTCAAGGAATGACCATTTCCCAACCACTGCTAAAGCTGCAGCGCGCAAGCTTGGTCTCCTATTTAGGTCTAGACGCTGTTATACTTCCAGTCAACTTCTTATACTGTATAAGGCTCAAATTCGTCCCTGTCTCGAATTTGGCTCTCATCTGTGGAGGGGTGCCTCCAAGCATTCTCTTGCTACACTGGATGCAATTCAGAAGCGAGCAATTAAACTAATAGGAGACCCGGCTCTAACCAACTCACTCGACTCCTTGGCTCACCGAAGAACCGTTTCTGTCCTTTGCCTGTACTACAGATACTATCACGGTGTCTGTTCAGTCGAGCTGAAATCAATTATCCCCTCTAATGCCCTCTTTACGAGAAACACGCGGTTTTCTAACGCTCAGCACCCCTTCGCTGTCAAATTGGATAAAAGTCGAACAAGCGCTTTCGCCAACTCTTTTATCCCTATGATCTCCAGAGACTGGAACTCGCTCCCTGCCACCATCTTTCCCGCGACTTATAACCTTCAGCTATTTAAGACCCGTATCCACAGATACCTTCGACCCCCGCCCAACCCATAAAACTCTTTCTTCTTCTTTTCACGATGGATGGGGCAACCCAGGCCTTTAGGGGTTGCACCTTTTTGGCGTACACTCCTTCTCTCATCATTATCATTAAAAAAACAAATTAGATTTTTCTTTGACATTGTGCTTTTTACCGTCGCCTCTATTCTCTATGCAAAAACGTTAACTTTAACATCCGAATTCAGCGTTAATTCATTTTAACACCTCCTTGCCTAAAATTGCTATTCTGTAAGCAAAAACTCTATCTCCAAAGCGTTAATATTTAGCCAAAAGTGTTAAAAATTAAAGCCATGTCAGAGGGTGCATTTAAAATTTTAACGCATATTTAATGAACAAACATGGCGTCTTTGACCAAAAAGGCAAAAAGTAGGACTATGATTTTGACAACTTTGAGTTAAAAGCAAAACATTTCAGATCCATTTGAACTGTGACAGAAACATTAATATCACAATGATAAATAAACTTTTATTATATATATATATATATTATTTTTATTTAATTTATTTATGGTTTATAAAATATATTTGTTTGGATAAAATATATACATATATAAAAGTTTTTTATTATACAAAATATATTTAAATATTTAAAAATGATAGATAGAAAAAACAGAATTATCATTAGATGCGGCCGATGGCTATGTGGGTATTTTTCGTGATTTTTCTTTTTTTAGCTGTTCTTTTTTTGTTTAAAAATATCTGAGATTCTAGCTATCTAGATTGAGAATAACAAATCAAACTATCGAGCGCTATCGAGGAGTGAAAAAACGTGCTGTAAAAACTGGAACAAGCTGAAAACGTAGCTATCTTCATATGAATCGTTAACACCTGGAGTTAAAAAGTAAAATGTTAACGTTCCTGTTAAAACTTGATTTAGAGAATAGCATTTTTTAACGCTGGTGTTATTACTTTACTTTTTAACACTCAATTTAAGATGTTAAATTTTAACGTCTGTTTTTAGAGAATAGACCTGCTGGGGTGTTTCATTAAAAAAAAAAAATGCTTTTATTATGAAATTAAGTAGTTTTTTTTAGACAATTTATTTAAGTTACCTGAGTATATATTAATTGTTAATAATTGTGTTCGTAGGCTGTTGTGGATGGGGTGAAAAAACCAGTTTCCCAACTTGCTAAAGAATATGAAGAAGAAGAAGATGAAGAACTAGACATCGAACTAGCCAAACAAGCTCTGAAAAAGGAAGATGAATTCGACAAACAACGTTTTAGAGAGAAAGTCAAGGCGAAACATCGGTAAGTCAATATTATAGGAATTGCAGGCAGGCAACTTTCAAAAAGATGGCCCCACTGCAGCAACTGTTTCTGTTCTCGCCCTGTTACAAATACAATATTTATTGATTAATATTCAATTTTGAGTATTTTATCTAATATCTCATTTTATTATAAGCTTGCCTGAATTTTAAAGTTTAGTAATAAAGAAAACTCAATGAAGTTGTTCTTTGCTTGATGCAAATAAACATATAAACCAGGGTTTGTTTTTTATCTTAAGACAGTCTTATAACTCAAAACCAGTGCATTATATGGAAAAAAGTTTGTTTATATCAAGGGGAAACTAAACTACACTATTGTATAAGTTCTGTTTTTTAAATGGAAACCTATATGTTTCTTTTCATAGCATAAATCTACAAAAAAAAACTGAACAACTTTTATAAGAACTATTTTTTTATACTACATCAAATAAACAAAATATTAAATCAATTAGAATTTCAAAGAAAATCCAAATATAAATTATTTATTAACAATTATTCAACTTAATTATCAAATAATAATGATCAAATATTTAATTATTAAATAAATTATTTAATAATGATTAATAATTTAATAATTTTCCGACTATGTTCTGTGACATTCCAGAGTGTATCGCAAGTCTTCTGGATGAATTCCAGTTCCAATTTCCTTATTTTTTTTAAACAGATTTACAACACGATAAAATGAAGCTTGTGAGGGTGTATTCCTATCAGGAAAACGCTCGGCATCCATTTCAATGGCAGCCCCATAACACTTCTTTCACATTCACCGCATAAATTAAGACCATTTCAATTCAGTCTTCAACATAAAATCATCCTACAAACATTATTATTGTAAAATAATATACCATAACTATCTACTGGATTGACACGAGAAATAAACTTTTTTAAACTCTAGAATTTTAAATAGATGAATTAAGTAGAAAATAATCTCTTCAATCTGTGTATAATGAAAGTTTTAATATTATTATAAACCCCTATTTTCATTATTGTGATTTTCCCATTTAATAATTATTTATCTAATAATTAATTATTTAATCATAATTATTTGATAATTAAGTTAAATAATTGTTAAAAATAATTATTAAGAATTTTTTTTTGAGATCTAATTGATTCATGTATTTTGTTTATTTGATGTCGTATAAAAAAATAGTTCTTATGAAAGTTGTTCAGTTTTTTATGTAGATTAAGTAGACGTATAGAAAAATATAGGATTAAAAAACAGAACTTGACATTGAAATACCCCTGAAAGCTTGTTCTGAGTCTCTATGCTATGCCCTCTGGTCCCCGAACCCGCCACTCCACCAACCCTGTACCACCCTGGTGTAGTGGTCAGCATGTCTGGCTGGCAACCCGGACGTCTCGGGTTCGATCCCGGCTATATCCAGACATTTTTTCTGTAAGTATAGGGACTGGAAAAAAATTAAGTGGGAGATAAATTTAACCTAATTTATCGCACGGAGAATTTACCACTGCTCGAAGCCCTTAAAAAACTTAGTAAATTGGATTCTATCTAACTTTCTGAGATTTGGCTCGTGATCCCGGCTTCTTTCCTTCTACTCTGTTCTTTTCACGATGGAGGGGCCTTTAGGGGGATGCATCTTCTGGTGTATCTCCTTCTCACATCAATATCATTAAATAAAATGCCCACCCCCACCCCCAGTTTTTACATTTCAAATTTTCTAGTGGTCTACAGATTATGTATATATAGGTATATAAATAAATTCCCAATAATTTTTTTTAATTAAATAATAATTTATCGAGTTTTATAATAATCAATTAAATTGGCAAATTTTAATATATAATCATATTTGTTATTAACTCTTTGTGGAATTTAATACTCGAATTTATAATCAATTAAATTGTTTAATTTTAATATATATATTAATATTTGCTATAACCTATTAGTGGGTTTTAAAATTAATAAACCAATTAATAAATAAAAGATAATTGAAAAAAATATAAACAAAATTTTTATTGAGAGATTTATCTATAAATAATTACTTTAATTAAGAAAAGATCAATTAAGATGAAATTTGTCGAGGTCCAGACCTAGTCAGATCGTTTTCAAAACTTGTTAATAGAGTTGGTTTCATCAAAATCGGTAGAGCCGTTTTCAAAATAGAACTAAGATACAAACAAATAATTTTTGCTCGTTTAATAAGAGTAGATATTTATAATATTATTTAAATTCTAAAATTAAATTATATTTATTTTATTTTATTTTTCAGGAAAAAAAAGTGAAAGCTAAACAAAAAGTTAAGAAAATTGATGAAGAGGAAGAAGAAGAAGAAGAAGATGAAGAAGAAATAGAATGTAAACTTGGAAACAATGATGAAGAATCTTGGGATGATGAGGGAGATGACGATGACGATGACGATGGCCCTGACCTGTCCTGGCTCCCGGATCCCGACAAAGTATACAACGCAGACACACAAGGGCGGGAAATGGACGACGAGGAGGCAGAGGATTCGGAATCAATTGAACAGAAACTCAGGTATATATGGGAGTTCATTTTCATCTCGCGATCTGACCATGGATTCTTATAGTACTCACCAAAATAAGACGAAAATGAAGAATACCGTTTTTCGAGATTTCGCTTAGTTTTCGAGATATCCAGTTTAAAAAAATACAGTTTTTTATTTTTCAATTGTTTTTTTATAGAAACCACGGAAACCCTAGTATCACGGGGGTTCCCTGTGGCGCCACTATCTGATGACGGATAATAATCATGAACAGGCATTTATTTATTTATTTGTTTTTTTTCTAGTACATCAAAACGAAAATTAAATCAGAAGAAAGAGAAAGCGAGGAAGAGGCCGAAATTGGATCAATCCGATGAGGAGGAGGAGGAGGGGGAGATGAATACTGGACTCTCGTTAATGGAGGACGAAGAATTGGCCCTGCAACTGTTGCGAGGAATAAAATAAATTTGAAAAAAATGTCTATATATATATATTTATATTTTTTGTTGTATAAATTATAAAAAAAATAAATTTTCATTTTAAATATTCATGTTATATACTATATAGTATGTACATACATATTTTGTTATATTGAAAAAATTGTTATTATTTATTTTAGTACCTGACCACCGAGCGATGCTCCTGATACCCCCACCCCCGAACCCCCCTCTCCCACCCCCCAGTATCCCTCCACCTCTGAACCCCCCACCCTCGCCCCCGCCACCTCACCCAATTTTTGCATTTCAAGCCTTTTAGTGGCCCATAGATTATGTCTATATAGTATATATATATATATATGTATATACAGGGTGCATAGGAAAGTCCCTTTAACCTGAAAATACTTGCGAACAGAGAGTGCTACAGCCACACAAGTGAGGTAACGGTATAGTAAAGCGACTATGCCCGACCTAATGCAAACGACACCAGCGCCCCTAGTGGCGAAATGTGGAAGTTAGCCATTGCAAATCGAAAACCAAAAGAGATAGAGCAAAATTTCCAATTAGAAAGTTTTAGAGCATCAATTAATTAGTACGAAACGATATTTGGTTTACAAGGAAAGGATAAATTACTGCCTGTATCCAAAAATGTCCGTAGTCTATGCGCGACTGTTCTACTCTACATATTTACATTTCGGAAATGTAGCAGTGTGCAAATGCAGTTTGTGACTTTGTACTGTACTGTAATGTCTGAAAACTTTAATTTCCAATGCATTTAAAATTTTAGTTTAAAAGGTGTTGGCGCTCGCTTGATACAAACAACATAATCATATAGCATAAAATTATTGATGGCAGACGATAATTTGATTCCTAATGTGCGAGCGTGTAAACCAAATATCGTTTCGTATTAATTGATTGATGCTCTAAAACTTTCTAATTGGAAATTTTGCTCTATCTCTTTTCGTTTTCGATTTGCAATGGTTAACTTCCACATTTCGCCACTAAGGGCGCTGGTGTCGTTTGCATTAGGTCGGGCATAGTCGCTTTACTATACCGTTACCTCACTTGCGTGGCTGTAGCACTCTCCGTTCGCAAGTATTTTCGGGTTAAAGGGACTTTCTTATGCACCCTGTATATACATATATGTAAAAAAGTGATAAGGGTCCCTCCTTATCATCAGATTTCCAATATTTAGAGAAAATAAATATTTGAATTTCGAGAGGATTATACTTAATTCTAGTAGAGTGTATTTTATATAGCAGTGATTCTCAACCTTTTTTTGTCAGGGCACACTTTTAATAATTTAAAAATTATACGGCACACTATCAATAAAAGAATAGAATTTTATTTGGTTTATTGATTGATGCACCTAAAAAATTATCATAGGACATTCTGCATCCTGTAAAATATTATTACCTCTTCAGTTTAAATGATCAAAAAATATTTGGATTAAATCTAATGTCAATTGATAAAGAAATATAAAAAAATGATTAATTTTTTATTCGGGATAGACCACTGCCTAACAGTGGCGGCACACTTCAAGAATCTCGCGGCACACTAAAGTTCCTCGTCACAGTGTTTGAGAATCACTGGATTAGACGGAATCAAATTATATTTTAAAATCCCCGTGTAAATATTCATGTAGTGTTGCGCCCTGGGAGCGCTCAAATAACTAAAATAGGGTAGGAAGAAGTGGGCAGAGTGAGGGAACCCTTTTGACAACGAAATTGGCCCTTAAAAAAGGGGACTCACAAGTTATCTTTTTCCTTATCTTTAAAAATACCAAAGCTTGCTGTACTCCTTCTAGCCTATACCGAGCTTACGTTTCGAATTTCGTAGCTCTGAGACTTATTGTTGCGAAACGCAAGGGGGTACATACATACGTACATACGCAGTGACCAATGAATTTTGGACCCCTTTTTGGCCTCTGGGGACCACAATTTCCGGTTTTATCTCCTAAATCTTAATAATATTCTGAATTTATCAATAAAAAACTGAACAACTTATTATTAGAACTATTTTTTATACGACATCAAATAAAAAAATATTAAATCAATTAGATCTCAAAAAAAATCTTAATAATTATTTTTAACAATCATTCAACTTAATTATCAAATAATAATGATCAAATAATTAATTATTAAATAAATATTTATTAAATCGAAAAGTCACAACAATGAAAATAAGTGTTTATAATGATATTAAAACTTCATTATACACAGAAGATTAAAAGATTATTTTCTACTTAATAGATCTATTTAGAAGTCTTGAGTTTAAAAAAGTTTATTTCTCGTATTAATCCAATAGATAGTATAAAATGTAGTATTTTTTTTGAAGACAGAATTGAAATGGTCTTAATTTATGCGGTGAATGTGGAAGAACTGTTATGGGGTTGCCATTGAAATGGATGGCGAGCGTTTTCCTGATAGGAATATACCCTCACAAGCTTCATTTTATCGTGTTGTAAATTTGTTACAAAAACAAGAAATGTAAAGGCTATGAAGAAAGTTAAAAAGGCCAAAATAACGAAATTGGAACTGGAATTCATCCAGAAGACTTGCGATAGACTTTGAATGTCTCAGAATAGTGTCGAAAAATTATTAAATTATTAATTATTTATTTAATAGTTAAATATTTGATGATTATTATTTGATAATTAAGTTGAATAATTGTTAAAAATAATTATTAGAATTTTTTTTGAGATCTAATTGATTTAATATTTTTTTATTTGATGTCATAAAAAAATAGTTTTAATAAAAGTTGTTCAGTTTTTTTTGTAGATTCATAATATGTACAGAAATATATAGGTTTCCATTTAAAAAACACAAGTTGACCTCGAAATACCCATGAAAGCTTGTTCTAGGTCGGCAAACAATATCGTAGTTTAGTTTCCCCCAGATATAAATGAACTTTCTATTTGAAACTTTTTTCCATATAATGCCCTGTTTTTGAGTTATAAGACAGTCTCAAGATAAAAAACTCACCCGGTATAGTGGGGTCCAGGGGTGAGGGTTGGAATCCAGCGGTAAGAGAGGGGATCCAGGGGATGGTGGGTCCATGGGTGGGGAGTCCAGGGGGTAGGTTTACTGGGTTGAAGCGTGATCAGAGGCGGGGGAGAAGTTCCAGGGTCGGTTGGATGGAGAGTGGTTGGAGAGGGAGTGTTCAAGAGACGGGGGTCCAGGGGCGAAGTCTCCTTGGCTAGCACAAGGTCCACCGAAGGCGGGCCTTGCAGCTAGTAATATATTAAAACAAAATATAAATCTACAAGTATTTATGTGTGTATTTTTATATGCATCAAGCAGAGGACACTCTCTTTGATTGATGCTTATAAAATCTTGAACTCTGCTATCCCATAATTTATAATTATTATACATTTTCCTTTATTTAGAAAAGTTGCCTGGGCGTTTTTCCCCAAAAAATTTAACTTGTACAAAAAGCGGAAACAATCTACATAGTTGGGTAGTGTTAAAAATAAACGTTTTCAAGATTGATTTAAAAAAGATTTGTATTTTTTAAAAACAATCTATAAAATTTTTCTTTTCTATGTATGAAATATAAATACAAATACATAAAAAATTAGTTTTTACAATATTTGCAAACCAAATACATTGAGTTGAGTTGTTTTGAATTATCAAAGACAAAATTATATATAACATATAAAATGTGTACATCGGTCTTGGTATGCTCATTCCTTAATATGGCCAAGTCTCAAAAGCGAATAATAATTTTTACTTTACCATACAGGCTATGGTCAAGTATTGTAATCGTACATGAAAAAAGTGGGTTTTTTCTCTTTCTTTTCGGAAATATCTCAAAAACGGCTGAAACTATTTTGATTAAAAAAATTGAGCGAAACCATGGCATTAGGCTCTACAAAAAAAATCGGCTGTCTCATAAAGCCGGTTTACTGACGATATTGAAAGTGACAACGTCATAAGAAAATACTGATGGAATTGTATTTTCTTATGACGTTGTCACGTTCAACTATCGTCAGTAAACCGACTTTACAGACAACCGATTGTTTTCATAAAATTCTTCGTTCAGAAAATCATTTTAAATTTACAAAATACTTGAATAAAATTTATTGTTTAAATTTCTACGACTGTTAAAATTTAGTCATTGATTTTATTATTTTATAATAATACATTTTGTATTGACATTATTTCTTTCAGCAAGTAAACTGAATAAAAGTTGTTGTTCAATTAGTTACTTAATTATTTTTGCAAATTTAATTATAATTTGTTGTAAAAAAGTAATAATTTTGAATAATTTATTATAAGAATAAACTGTGATTAAATTGTTGTTCATAAATCTTAAATTTAAAATTTAAAATTTGGAAACATCATTAAAATTTTTGTAACTGTAACTTTTAAAAAGCCCGCCTCAATCTTTGTCGCTCGTTCCGCGTCTCGCTTGCACTTCAAGCCTTAAATGGAACGCCTCAGAGCGAGGTAACGCCGCATGAGTCATGTTTTTTCGTGCGTGCAGCCGGCTCCAATCGAATTATAAGACGTTGTCACGTCAAAAAGCTCTTATAAATGAACATCGAAAAAATTATATTTTTCGAGATAATAATTGTTTTGTCAAAATGTCTCCGCTTAGTCTGTGCGTCACCAAATTTTTGTGGACTCAGCTAGCTCAAAACTCGAGGGAATATCGAAACCAAATTTCACACGTAGTTTTGGTCCATTAAGATTATATAGCTACAGTAGATTTTGGTGCATATTTACCCAAAATTAAGGGGTTGGAGGGGAGTTAAAAATTAAAAATCTAGGCCATTTGAAGGCAAACTCAACCAAATTTTGTATACTAGTACGTTAATCAGTGAGACCCCAGAAGTCTAAATATGCAAAAACTATACCCCCCTACCTTACATGATTATAAATAATTTTTACTGATAAGATGTGGTACTATAATGTTTTAAAAATATAGAATTGTGGTGTTTTTTGAGGCTCTTGAAAACCTTGAAAACAGATGTAATGTCTTCGTTAGGAAAAAGGAAATAAAATTTCTTTATATTCTAACAAATTTATTTTCATGAAAAACTTATGAGACGTTTCGGCGGATATTCTCACACCATCATCAGTCTACAAGGGAAAACATAATCTTAATTACAGTAAATTACTAATTACATGTCATTCTCAAGATAAAAGAAGAAATGAACTCACCCAAGCTTTTCATAATATAGTACATATGTCTCATAAGTTTTTCATGAAAATAAATTTGTTAGAATATAAAGAAATTTTATTTCATTTTTCCTAACGTAAGACATTACATCTGTTTTCAAGGTTTTCAAGAGCCTCAAAAACACCACAATTTATAATAAATAATTTTATTAAATATTAAATATAAGTGAGAGGCCAGGTTGTATGGTAAAGTCAAGTAGGTGGCCATATCAGAACACGTCAGCTTATTAACAAATATAATGGCAGACTAACGATCTATTTAAGATCGATGACCCCTATGTAATTGACCTGACACAAAATATTTTTAAATTTAACATATTTCTCTAATAATATAATTATCATTATAAGAATTTGCTGGCTTAGTGTGTACTGGATATATTAATTTTTTATTGTTTAGGATAAATAAATTGAATTTGCTTCTTTCCAGTAATTTATTGTGTTATTCAAATGGTTAATCCAAAAATTTCGAGAGCGTTCTCAGCATCTCTTCCTCAGTGGAAACTGTGGGACCACACAATAGGCAAGTCAGTGAGTTATTATAATTACAGATGTCAAAAAGTACTCACCCACTCCCCCACCAATGTGCCGACCCCATCAGTTTATACAGAACAATTGATAAAAGCTCGATCACACAACACACACATACATATATATACAAATTCAAAATGAGATAACATTCGAATATATACAATTATTTACATCTCTTTATAATGAAGTCCAATGAAATTTAAAAAATCAAAAAATAATCAGTACCCGAGCTGGTTTAAATTTAACATGAACTAATTAATGTTAATGACCAGTCAAGGGAAGGTCAACTACCACAAAATTGACTACGTTTTTTGGCACGCGCAATTAATTAATAAAAAAGCATAAATGTTTATTTATTTGTCATTTCTATTAAAATTTTGTATTCCCTCATTAAAAAACCCGTGTCTACCTTGTAATTTACCGTGTTTTTCAGGCTTTGTTGGATGAAACACGATTGCGTGAAAAAACCTTTTGTTTTATTTTTTTCATAGTCAATTATACTTAAAGTCAACATGAACTGCAAATTGCAAGTGATATCTGATAAATAATAAATTTTTTATTTATTACAGTTTAAAAGGGCGCCTCGACTGCGTGGTCATTTGCGCCACAGATATTAAATGCGTTATATTTTCAATTTTTAAATTTCTTTTACATGTTTGGTTTTATAGTTAAATATAAAAGTGAGAACTCAGATATTATCATAAATGTTAATGACTCTCAAAAACTCGAACAAATTATCATATCCTTCCTCATTTTCGAGTATTTGTTTTAAGTCTTTGTTCCCCATTGAATGACATTTTCTTTCCCTTGCGTAAATTGGGCATTCCACTAATACATGATTTACATTTATCCTAACTTTGCAAGCTGGACATATCGGTGGGTCATCCTTGTTCATTAGATGGCCGTGGGTGAATAAGCAATGACCCAATCTTAGGCGGGTCAATTTAACTTGCTCTTTTCTACTTAGATCTGAAGCTGATATGGAACCAATGATGGGTTTTATCATCTTTAAATAGTTATTAGTAACTTTTTCCCATTCTAGCTTCCAGTTACTTATAGTTTTGGTTTTAACAAAATTTTTAATGTCTTCAGGCAGATTTTCTTGTGAAGTCATAATTTTGTTTATTGGCTCCCCTTCGCCTGTTTGTCAACAAGCTCATTACCTGGGATGCCTTTATGGCTGGGAACCCACATAAAGTGGATTATTTTCCCTCTTAGAATAAAATTATGAAAGGATAAATGTATTTTCTGTATGAGTGGATGCTGAGTGTTATAATTTTGGATTGCAGAAAGAGCACTAAGCGAATCGGAGATTATAAGAAATTTATTGTTTGGGTGATGACTGAGGGTTGACATTACTAGTTCAATAGCTTTGATTTCAGCATTGTATATGTTTGTTACAGGAGATAATTTGAAATTCTCTCTGATTCTTCAATTTTAAAAGCACATCCTACCTTATTTTCAAGTTTGGACCCGTCTGTAAATATTAGAGAATAATTTTCGAATTTAGAAATTATATTAATAATAAAGGAATAAACATATTAATATTTCAAATGAATTTGGATAACCCGTTGCAGTTTATTTATTATTTATTCCTTATTATCTCAGAAACTGTGTAACTGTAACTATGAATTAAAATTGTCTTAAAATATGTATTAGTTATTGTTTAATGTTGGTTTAGTTTTTTATAAAAATGGTAAGAAGGGTTTCTGAATTATAATTAAATATGTATGTTAACTTTCCGATATCCCATATGTAGTGCAATGTACTATAAGAGCCTGAAAAACTCGATTTTTTAAATTAAATATCTCCGGAACTGTATTGTTCATAAATTTCGTTTTGTCACCAATCGATGCACAAGTATTTAAATAATAATCTGTCTAAATTTCAAAAATCCTATGAAAACGCATTTGACGGAACAACTACCTTAATTGCAATTGGCTTAGTTGATGTTTCGAGCAAAGTTTGTTCCCCCGCTTTCCCTCCCTCCCGGGCAATTTCCCCTCCGACCCTGCTTTTTTGTTCTCCCGGTTGCCTATATGGTCAGGCGACTCTATTGGAACTCGTAGGATTAGGGTTCCGTATTATATGAATCTATTTGCTATTATTTTTATTTTTACAAGCAATTTATTTATTTTTTTAATAAAAGCAAACCCAGGATATGAATTAATTAATTAATTAATCGCTTAGTGAGTATTTAAGCAAAGTTTCGAGATTTAATTTTACGCCTTTCTCATCCTTGACAATTCCATTTGGTCATTAAAGCAATACACCCATTAGATCTCCTGGCTAGCTTTGGGTGGGGGGGGGGGATATTTCTTAATATATTAATGAGCTCTGCTATGCGTGGGTGTGTCTGCCTGAAGAAGGCCAACAAAGACAAGCGTTTCATTAGAGGGTCATTTTTCACACTAATTCACTCAGGTCGAGAAAACTTAACAATTTTCTTCTTTTCTTTTTCTATATTCATTTAATTTTAAGATACGATGAAATGGATGACGAGGGGTAAGTGAAAGTCATGTGGACAGCCTCTTTCAATTTATTTTTCACGTTCATTCAATTTCCTCTTTTTCCATTTACCATTTTCAATTATATATAAGAGAATTAAATCTTATAAAATAATATATATATATATATATACCTATATGTATGTATGTATGTATATATATGTTCATTGAGGTTTCTGCGGATGGCTTTGAACACGTAGACCACCCACTCCCTCTCTTGAAAATGGCTCCAAAAGGAGAGCCGAAACGTCGAGAAAAACTCTCAAACCCACGCGGAGAAACCCGAAAAATCTCTAATGATATATATCTATAAAGAGAGAGAAGTATTGCCCATTTAATAATGTAAGATTATTATTAAATAGATAAATAGATAGATAGATAAATAAATAAATAGATATGTGTACCGAGAGATTAAATTAAAAATTTTTTACAGACATTGAAAAAAATTTGACGATTTCAAAGAGGAGATTGAAAGTCTGAAAAGACAAAATGTAGACGTAAGTACTAGGATATTTATTTATTTATTTGTAAATAAGTTATTATATATTTAAAAATTAATTTATTTATCTGTTCAGGTCAATGAAGAAAAAAATAGAATTTTAAATTTTTCGTGAAAATCTGAAATTTCACAAGTCTTGCCATTTTTTCGTTTTTCGACAAATATTTTTTCTCTAATCCGATAATTTTAGCTAATGTTCTTCCTGGAAAATCATTAGCAGCTAATGAGGTGACGTCATACTCTATTTACTAATCCCCAACAATTAATTATAATTGATGGGATTATTATTTATAATTAATTGGTAATATTAGTGGATAGCGTATGCAGTGGCGTAGCGAGCTTAACTCGCGCCCGGGGCACAATACCTTTTTAGCGCCCCCCCCCCATTCGAAAACCATATAAAATTATATGTAAAAAATACTCGCAAATTAATAAATAAATAAAGTCATAGGCTCAATCTAGGCTTTAATTTTGAGACAAAAATGTAGTTGAGAAAACAAGACTAGATTTTGAAATGTATATGAACATCTAGAATTACTTCAAAAGATACCTATTATTTATTTTACATATTTATAAAGAAATATTTTAAAAACACGCAGTTTTAAAACAATAAAAACGTACATATTTATTATCTCTAAGGAGATACATATATTTAATAATAATATGATTATCTTCTTCTTCTTCTTCTTCTTATTGTTAGGCTAAAAGCCTGTTTAATCCAGAGCGTCTTTCCATCGTTTTCTTGGACGGCCCCGTCTTCTTTTCCCGGTATAATACATTAATAAAACTAATTACTATGTATAAATTTTAGACTATTAGTGTTCATTTTTTTCCCTTTTACGAATTAAAATTTATTATATTAAACTGGCACTAAATTTAAAATATATTTTCCAGAAATCAATTATAATATAAAATAAAAATTATCCAGCAATTTTTTGTTTTGCGGACCATTTTTTTTTTTTTTTTTTTTTAATGCAATCGAATGCAAGAAGGGGTGCACCAGTAAAGATGCAGCCCCTATGGATCTCGAAAGACCCTTGCATTACCGAAGAGAAGAGAAAGTTGATTAAGTGAGAGGGTGTAGACGTAGGTGTCTATGCACTCCGGTTTTGAAGGTTTGAAGATTATAGGTGCTGGGAAAGATAGAGGCTGGAAGAGAGTTCCAGTTCCTTGAAGTCATGGGGATATATGTATTGGCGAATGAAGTGGTCCGGCACTTTTCTAATTTAACCGCGAAAGAGTGTTGGGAGTCGGCAAAACGCGTGCTACGTGCAAAGCATGCTTTGGGGGGAATTATTGATTTTATCTCATCAGAGCACCTGCCGTGATAGTATCTATAGAAAAGGGAAAGGGCAGAGACATCTCTTCGATGAGCCAGCGAGTCGAGGAGTCGGTGAGGGTAGAATCGTCAATTAGCCTGGCGGCTCGTTTCTGAATTGCATCAAGGGTAGCAAGAGAATATTTTGAGGCTCCTCTCCATAGATGAGAGCCGTATTCGAGACAGGGGCGGATTTGGGCCTTGTAGATGGTGAGAAGTTGTGGGGGTTTGTAAAATCGCTTGGACCTGAATAAGAAGCCAATCTTCCTTGATGCAGATTTCTCCACAGAGGAGATGTGTTCATTCCAAGACAGGTCAGATGCGACAGAGACGCCCAGCATGGATAGGCTGTCACACATTTTTAGGGTATTCGAATCGAAGAGAATATCAGGGAAATTTGGCGCCCCTTTGTGAGTAGCGCCCGGGGCATGATGCCCCCCCCCCCCCGAAGCGTATGACGTTACTTCATTAGCTGCTAATGATTTTCCATGAAGAACATTAGCGGATTATCGGATTAGAGGTGTATATTACAAGTGGGAGAGCAGATTTTTTTTCTAGCGACTTCTACTGTAGTATTTCGAGCTTAATCAGGAGAATAGACAATGCGCGGTTCCCGACCTCTGGCCAGTTGAATCGCAGTGGCCGGGTTAACCTCCCTATTCTGGCCTCCAAGACGCTAGATTACAGGGACTCGCCAGTGTCCCCGGCACAGAGAGAGCCAGAGGTCAGAATTTGACAAGCAGTGGCTGAGGAAACATCTCTCAGGGATACCATTAGAAGTGGAATTGACTCTCCACCATGCACGGATCCAAAGGGGGGACGATGGGGTCGCCCACACCCAAAGCATTGGAGAACTAAATTTTGTATATGTTTATTTTAAACTATTGAGCTGATTATTTGGAGCGGGGGAAGCTGGAAACTACTGAAATAAAAATGCAAAATGAATAAAAAAAAAAAAAAAATAGAGTAGTTTTTTCTTAAATTACATTAATTAAAACATCTGGTAAAACTTTGTCGCTGCCCCCCCCACACACACACAAACCAGAGGTCTGTATCCTCGCATTTAGCCACCCAGGAAGGGTCTTCACCACCCCTCCTTTTCCCACTTATATACATCATCCCCTGTCTAACCAACCCTTCTTTTTCACCCCTTATATTAAATATTTCAATAGAATTACAGCAACCATTAAATGAAATGTTGTATTGTTTGACATCCCTAATCTGTTTAATTATATTTTAGTAATTTAATTAACGCCCCTGAATTATTAAAAGTATTTTGTTGTCTACCTATTCAATACATTTTCGAGAGCCCCAGGCTCGAATCGCATTCAAGATTTCGAATTCAAATTCACAAGTTCTGTGACTATTTTGATAAAATGTGTTCCTATTAGTGAAACAATGTGTTTGTTTTCTTTGTACAAACGTCTGTTCAGTGATCTGTTTGCTATTTCAACAAAATGCATTTTTCTATATCGATTCTCGTGTTTGATCCAATGAGAAATAACAGATGAATTATTTCTAATTAAAAAGACTGACGAAGAAGGTCAAAACTACGAAACTATAGTCTTAAACAAATAAATTTTATATATTATTTCAATCAAACAGAGGACAGCCTCATTGATTTCCTTTTATGAATTAACAATTCTGCTACTCTCGGCATTTTTTTAATTAATTGTGAAATTTTGTTTGTTTGAGAATTGTAGCCCATAAACTAAATAATGTAAAAACTTGAAATTATATATCAATCCACTTTAGTGTAAATCAAAAATTTTAATACACGCTTTTAATAGAGTGATTATTTCGAAAAGGGTAAAATGTTCTATGGGGGTCAAAAAAATCAAAAAATATTTTTTTATCCATTATAGAGTAAAATACCCCTGTAAATATAAATCTCATTAGGTAGAATTGTTTTTGATTTACGTCTTTAGTTTATTTCGATTTCAAATGCCGGAGTGAACGAAGCCCAAAGGGGCCACCCTTCACATTTATGAGGTGATTTTTGGACCAAATCAATTTCATTCAAGAATTATTTTTTAATGTTTATTTCTTAAATAAAAAGTTGATACAAAAGATTGTGGTTTTATTAAAATTACTGATTGGATTGAATAAAAATGTTTATAATTTTGTTGTTAGTGGTGATATTTGAAGTCGAATGGTATGTGATAAACACGGTTAAATATTTATTTGTAATACCAGAAAGTCATATGGTGTTTTCTAAAGATAGGTTAAATAAATAATTAGTACTAATAATAGTGAAAATAATAATATGCTTTTTAAAACATTAAATAAAAATTAGAACGGTCAACATAATAAACATATAATCAGAGTGAAAAATAAAGTATTCGTGGAAGTAATTTAGTCAAACAATAATACACTCGTCGTTAAATTAAATGAAAAATTTTCAAGCATTTATAAAATGAAAAATATTTAAATGCCTTGTGAGAGCAGATTTTTCTGAGAATCGTCATTCAGACTGATCACAGGTAAAGGGCCTCTCCCCTGTATGTGTCCTTAAATGTTTTGTACGATGAGATTTTTGTGAGAATCATTGTTCACACTGATCACAGGGAAAGGGCTCCCCCTGTATGTGTCCTTAAATGCATTGTGAGAGTAGATTTGCGTGAGAATCGTCGTTGACACTGATCACAGGTAAAGGGTCTCACCCCTGTATGTGTCCCTAAATGCCTTGTGAGATTAGATTTATTTGAGAAGCGTTGTGCACACTGATCACAGGTAAAGGGCTTGTCACCAGTATGTGCCCTTAAATGACTTGTGAGATCAGATTTTTGTAAGAATCGTGTTTCACGCTGATCACAGTTGAAGGGTTTCTCACCGGAATGTATCATCGAAAGTAGAGTGAGATTTGTTTTGAATGTGAATTTCATTTTATACTGAGTACAATCGAAGAAATTCTGACCTGAATGTTATACAGAATGTTAAAGTATTTTTTATAATGATTTCATTGGATTTTAAGGATGAAATTTACCTTATCTGATAAATTAATATTCAAATTATTTTTCTGTAGAAAGGGATATTTTCATATTTATGGATTACTTTTGATGTTTTTCTAAGAATTCTTTGCTAATAAATATCATATTGCAATAGCAGCTCAGATGCAGGGGCCCTGAAATAAAACATAAATCAATTAAAATTATTCACCAACAAAGAATACACTCGTCGGAAAATTAAATTGAGATAATTAGAAATCTCAAAGATAATCACAAGAGGTTGTAATCTACTGAATCCGAGATGGAATGGATTATTTATTTATAAATATAAGTCAGAAGGGTTATTATCACACCCTCGGGAATCGAACCCGAGTGCCAAAATGACCAATCGGCTACTCTGTGAGGTAAACCAATCAGACAAATGTATAGCGCTAAATATTTACCAAATCTTTATTTGTACTCTTATATTCTAATGGAAAAGATTTAGATTGCCTAGAATAACAGAGTTGATGATTTCTAAATAGAAATCATTGAAGGTGTCATCTACATGAAGCAAATTAAATATAGACTGGTATATCGAATACTAATATCTATTGTTTATTTATGAGAGTATAGTTTCGATGGTTTGAACTTCATCATCAGTGTTTTTAATTAGAAATATTTCAATTATATTTATGAATATGTGCACCAAGCAGTAGACAACCTCAATGAGTTCCTTTTGTTAATATTTTTTTGGGTATCCCTCCTACAGAGATAATTAGATTATAATATTCATTAATACCTATTAATAGAAAAAATACTGATTTTCTCTGGAAGACATATTTTAGATTATTAATTAATTTAACCAATGTAAGACTAACCTGTATAAATTCAATAATGATTGGGATTGATATCAATATTCTGAGAGGAATCGATTATTCTTATATATTTTAAATATATTAAAATTATCTTGTTTAAATTATAGAAAGAAAGAAATTATTATCACTTTATCAGAAAAGTAAAAATCTAAGATGGAGTCTTGATAGAAGAGATGAGTTTCCAATTCTAATCGAGAGATGGCAGTAGGGTAGGGATTTGTGGAAAAGTCAAATTAAAAATTAAATTAAAAATTAAAAAATAAATACTTTTAAAGTTATTAAAAAAATTCACATATTCTCATAACTGAAAATAAATGTTTAGCTGAATTCAATTTTAAATAGCTCATAGCTACTGAATTTTCATAATTATTTTAGAATTTACTCGTTTGTTTTGAGAACTGAAAAAAGAGTCAAGAGCGAACAGTATTACTAATATTTTTCCTTTTCATTGACCCTTTGAACCCTGATGAAAGAAGGGAGATCTTCCGAAACATTGGTTGAAAAGCAGTTAAAAAGTAAACGTTCCAATAAATAGGCTTTGATTGGAAAACTGATCTTTTTATTTCTTCTTGGAGTGCCTTCCATTAAATCCTCAACTCTAAATCTACCAGTCCGTTTTCAAAGAAGACCCTCGAATATAAATTAATTTCTACCTTTCAATTGTTTTATGTTTTTTTAATGTTTCTTCAAGGATATTTCTTAGATAATCAATGGAAAATTGATAGGCAAAATGAAAATTAAATCCGAATAAAAATTAATTATTTATTTAAACGTTATTTTTAAACGACATTTCGGAATATCTTCTCTCCTTCCTCAGTGCTAAAAGGGCTCAACGAAAGAACCATCTATATCTTTTGCCTCCTTTAACAGCCCTTGTGCTCATCTGTTGAGGCCAGAGGCAAATTCCGCATCTATTCAGCTACTACGCATCTATATAATAATTCAAATTTTGATTTAGCAATAATTATTTTTTATTTTTAATTTATTTAATATTTTCAGCCTAAGCTATTGGACAAATGATTCACAAAGCGTCTGTCCAATGATCTGTTTTCTACTTTAACAAAATGCATTTTTCTTTGTCCAATCTCGTATTTGATCGAATGAAAAATAACAAATCAATTATTTTTAATTAAAAAGACTGATGAAGAAGGTGAAAACTTCGAAACTATAATCTCAAACAAATCAATTACATATACCGGGTGAGTTTTCTTATCTTTAGACAGTCTTATAACTCAAAAACAGTGCATTATATTAAAAAAAGTTTCAAATAAAAGTTTATTTATATCAAAGGTGGAAACTAAACTACACTATTCTTTTCAATGGTATTTCAAAGCCAACTTTTGTTTTTTAAATAAAACCTGTATGTTTCTGTTTATATTTTTTTGAATCTACAAAAAAATTGAACAACTTTTATAAAGTATTTTTTTATACGACATCAAGTAAAAAAATATTAAATCAATTAGATTTCAAAAAAATCTTACTAATTATTTTTAACAATTATTCAACTTAATTATCAAATAATTAATTATTAAATCGAAAAGTCACAACAATGAAAATAAGTGTTTATGATCTTAAACCTTCATTATACGTAGGCACACAGATTTAAGTGATTATTTTCCATAATATAACTATTTAAAATTCATGAGTTTAAAGTTTATTTCTCGTGTCCAATCCAGTAGTTAGTAATGGTATATTGTATTACCATAATAAAAATGTAGGATGATTTTATGTTGAAGACTGAATTGAAATGGCCTTAATTTATTATGAACATTGAAGAAGTGTTATGGGGCTGCCAGTGAAATGAATGCCGAAACTTTTTCTAATAAGAATACACCCTCACAAGCTTCATTTTATAAATATTGTAAAATCTGTTAAAAAAGCAAGAAATGTAAAGAGCACGAAAACTGAAAGAGTTCAAAATAACGAAGTTGAAACTGGAATTCATCCAGAAGACTTGCGATACATTCATACACTCTGGAATGTCTCAGAACAGTGTAATGAAAAATTATTAAATAATTAATTAGGTATTATTAAATTATTTAATAATTAAATATTTGATCATTATTATTTGATAATTAAGTTGAATAATTATTAAAAATAAATATTATAATTTTTTGAGATCTAATTGATTTAATATTTTTTTTTATTTGATGTCGTATAAAAATACTTCTAATAAAAGTTATTCAGTTTTTTTTATAGATTCAGAATATATATAGAAACAAATATGTTTCCATTTAAAAAAACAAAACTTAACCTCGAAATACCCTTGAAAGCTTGTTCTAGGTCGACAAACGATTGCGTAGTTTAGTTTCCCCCCTGATATAAATAAACTTTAATTTAAAACTTTTTCCATATAATGCCCTGTTTTGAGTTATAAGACTGTCTCAAGATAATAAACTCACCCTGTATATATATATATATATATATATATATATATACTAGTATACCTTCATATTGCTTTAGTATAATATATTCATTTCCATCAGCCAGAGGACAACCTCATTGATTTCCTTTAATGAATTAACAACTCGGCTTCTCTCGACAAAGTAACAAAATCTTTTCAACGAAAGGTTATTCTTACTATACGCCTCTATATGCACAGAGGGTTCTTATCGGATGCATATTCTAGAAAACGCAGCCGCCGACGAAGAAAGAAGGGGTGTGGTGTAGCGGCCCGCTGTCGCTATGGCGACGAGCCTTGAGACACGGCCGCTAGATGACTCAGTCGGATCGTTGCAACGCTTCTGCATGACTGAAATGTTTTCGGCCATGCTATAATTGAAGCGACTCGTTCGACTGGGCAAGCGAAACGGATTCGAACATTCGGATCTGGGGCCACCGCCAACCAGCAGTCCTCCTGCACACACCGCTGACGGCACGCAACTAACAACCTTCCTGCACAAGATTGTTAGGACCCCATCGACTTGGTGGGGGGCGCGGCACAAAGCGCCACACAGCACTCAGCACACGAGCGCCCTAATAAACTTACCCTCAGCTGATGTATTTCCTCGCAATGGAAATTTCATTTTTGAAATTAAATGTAATTTCCTATGTATGCATTTCTTTTGATGTTTGTTCAAGAAATCTTCACTAATGAATAGTGTATTGCAATCAGAGCAGACGAAATGTGGCCCTGAAAAAGATAATATTTCAATTAGCTATATTTAAATCAGGGTGGGCGCTCAAAAACGATTTTCTAATTCCTATTCAAAAAACTCGATTTTCTCGGTTGGAGGTAGCCAGTGGGGGGGGGGGGTCACCAGAATAATTTCTATACTTTCGATGTATTAATGCTAAGGGGCCATGAAAGATCCGATAAAATGAAAATTAATAATTAAATACAAAGATAAGCAACTAAATAACCATTTTTTGAATTGAAATTAATTATTTTGTTTAATTTTCGAAGTACGGTTTATGACTAGACGGGGGGGTTTTCTAATAGGCCCCTTCTCTGTCTCTATTAGCTATTAATTTTCAAGATATTTTTATCGATTCTAATACAAAAAAAGTTAGAGACCAGCCTTATTTGATTTGATATAAAGCGAAAAATAATAACTTTGACACCCCAAAGAAAGAGAGAGAAAAAGAAAGAAAATCTGAAAGCAAGATATCTGAGCAGATAAAGTTATCGATTGTTCAAAACGACATCATTACGGGTTCCAGCCCAGCTGAGGCAAACATATGAAATTAATATTTGAAAAAGAATAACGGCTTTCTGTCAAGAACAAACAATCCTTGGTTCTAAAGAAACCCGACTCCTTCGTCCACGGGAGCTAGTTCAATAACCAGGCAGGCAATCGCGTAACCTGATACAGGAGCAAGTCAATGAAAATTCAGATTCAATGACCTTCTCAACTGTCCAAGAACCCATTATCATGGACACATCTGCAATCTTAAGGAAATACAAAAAACATCTGGAGAAGAGATGGTATCATTGCCGAGTTAAGAAAAAATCTTAGTTTTGAGGGGCGATCTTGCGTGATCCTGAGCCATCCAATACATAAATAATAATAATATATATAATTATTAATGAAATTGTATCTTGTAAGTTTCATTATAATTAAACCAATTTATTATTTTATTTAAAGCAAAAATAATTATTAAAAATAACACAACATAATTATAAAATATATAAAAATAAATTTATTAAATATACGTAAATAGAAACAGTATCTTTTTGGAGCATTTTTTGAAAAAGATGAAATTATTTAATCAACTAGTATATAATATTAAATGAATTTAACTTTAAAGGACATCATAGATATTAGTTGAAATATTTTTACATTGCATATGAGAGAGGTTCGTCCCCTTAGGAATCGAACCCAAGCGCTAACTAAGCTTGCCGGGCCAGTAGCCAAACCCTTAAGACAAATCTCTCTCTGACATGCAACATATATAAGTATTATAGCTAGATTTTTCACTCCCTTCAACTCAAAGGGAATAGTGAAAATTCCTGCTAAACTGAAAAAAAGTTTTCAGTGACGGACCCATGGATTTTACAGTGAAAGCAAAGATTTAAGTATCTTTGTGGGTGTCTTTTTGAAAAAAGATGAAATTATTTCAAAAATCAAACTTGACAGGAATTTTCACTATTCCCTTTGTATAAATTAGAATTGATAGATTGACTAGTGATGCCCTCTGAGGTTGTTTGGTGGACTGGCCGGGAGCTCTGCTCGCGAGCCAGCTGACCAGCCAGTCAGTCTTAGTTGATTCAATGATGATTGATGTTGAAAGGAGCTGTTGAGTTAGGTTGAAGTTAGTTTGGATGGGTGACTGCGTTGGAATTGAATTGAGTTGAGATTCTCGCTTCTGGTCTCTTAGATGAAAGTTGAATGTTTTTATAACTGCATCAGCAGATTTTTTGATTATATTTGAATTGAGTTTTAGAAGGAGAATCGTAAATTGAATATTGAATTGAAGTTTGTATTTGAAAGTGGAGAAATTTGAAATAGTGAATTGATTAAGGATCACCCTTAACATTTAAATTGAACTTGGAGAAATAACCAAGCTTGAATCATCCCATATCTCATCGTCGGATAAAAAACCAAAGTGAATCGAATTGCCACAAGAAGTCTGCAATTCGCCACGCCAACGCCATTGTATTATATTTCATTCGTATGTACAAAAAACCATTATTTTTATCATTAAAACCATTGTTAATATCATATCAAAAAATCTTTGCTTTTTATTTATTGAAGAAGGAGAAAAATACACCTTCCTTTATCTTAATTAAAGAAATACAGTCCACCATTATCTAAGTTCATTATCATATATATACATGGAAAAATATACATGGTCCATCGTCGCAGGATTATACATTAATCCTTCATAGCCAAAGGTAGAATTTTCTCAAAAGAAATTCTCCACTCTTAAAGTTTAAGAGCATAAAAGAACCAGGAATTCCTTCAAGAAAAGGTTGGTGTAAAAAATTAAGTAATGCTGCAAGATATTGCAGAGAAAAATATTACCAAATAATTAAATTGCAATTTTTTTTGTATTGAAAAAGCAAAGCAAAGATTGGTTTTAAGCTGATTTGGCAACACAGCATTTGAAATTTGAACTGCAATTGGAAATTTTATCTATTATAGTCCTTTCTATTAAATTAAAAATGGCTTCAGGAAAGTTAGATTATTTAGATGGAATACGGAACGCCTGCAAAATTCCGTAATTAAGGCCACGAAAAGAAGAAACCTGGAAAGTTTGAATTTATTAAAAACATTAAAAAAGAGATTTGAACAGATTACTCGAAGAAAGGGCGGATATTGAAAATGCCGTATATGACGCGTTTATGAAAATTTACAAGCTGAAGAACAGCCACTAAATTATGATGAATTTGATTTGGTAAAAATAACAAATTCAAGTTTGGATATTATAAGGGATATTGAATGGATTTTGGAAGAAAAAGAAGAAAAATTGACCAATGCTAGAATATCTCAAATTGATGTTAAAATGACAAGTCCAAGAGGGAATCAAATGCAAGTGTTCCTGTTATTAAATTGCCCATATTTGAAGATGGTTTTGTGGAATGGGTAGAATTTTTTGATTTATTCAAAGCCAAAAATTGATTCAAGAAAAAATTTGTCGAAGACAGAAAAATTAATGCATTTGAAGAATTCGTTAAAGGGAGCCGCTTTAAATAAAATTAAAGGCTTGAGTATTATCGAGAGCAATTATGAAATTGCTTTAAAAGTTTTAAAAGATTATTATGAGTCGGAAAGACAAATAATATTTCAAACTATTGACAAGTTATTGGAGTTCCCGAAAATTAAAATATTAACTAGGGAAAAATTAAATTATATATATGATCATTTCCGAAATGCCTATTCTGTGTTGCAGAATTTTAAAGGTCACACCAGGAATGATGATTTTTATAAGGATATTAATTAGGTGTATACCGCAAGATTTTATACATCTATTTTATAGAACATTAAATTCAGAAACTGTACCTACAGTTTCCAATTTTAATTTTTAGATAAGGAAATTAGATCATTGAACGCAATGGAAACAAGTAAATTACCGAGAAGCCTCGACCAGCAAGTTTCAGTCGACTTCTCCGAAAATGAAAAATAAATATTTAAAAACTTTATCGACAGTGGTAACAAATAAAATTAATAAATGTTTCTTTTGTAACCAGGAAAATCACAAATGAATAATTGTTTTAAGTTTAAAAGATTAAGTTTTAGTGAAAAATGAACTTTATTTTAAAAATGAAAATATGCAAATTGTGTTTTAAAGCAAATCATGATTTTTCATTGTGCAAATCTATTCAATGTCATTGTGGGAATTATCATAATCCCATATTACATGCATCTAAAATAAATTAGACAATTATTTTAAAATGTTAAAAATAAAAATTTTAAATCAATTGAAAATGTAAACAATTCCAATGTTCAAAAATATTAATGAAGTTGTAAATGTTTCAGAGACTCCAAAAAAGACTTGTTGTACAAATTTACCTCAAATACAACAAAATATTTTACGTGGGCACGCTTGATGGTCAGACTGCAGACTTCCGAAGGCAAGTTCACAGCGCGATGTTTAGTTGACACGGCGAGTCAAAGTAACTTTATTACTAATGAGTTGGCTTCTAAATTGAAAGTAAAGGTAACAAAGAAAATAATACTCCGATTTATGGATTGGGTTCAAGATTGGTTTCATATTATTTACGGGTTCTGTGAATGTAAAAATTTCACCTATTTATAATAACTTTTTAGCAATAGATTGTCCCTCTTTCACTGTTGAGAAGATTTGTGACAATTTAGGCTTCAATTCAATATAAACGAATTTTCTCATCTAAAAAATTTGCAGTTAGCCGACCCTGAATTTCACTGTGGGAGTCCGGTAGATGCTATTGGGCTCAAAAAACTGTAGCTCAAATATTAAGGAGAGTGTTAAGAGAGGGAGTGAAGATGCACCCGTTGCAATTGAAAGTGTATTAGGATGGATTTTGTTGGGAAATTGTCCTTCAGAGTTGAAAGAGCAGGCTACCGGTCAGGTAAAATCCTATCTTACGTTGGAGTATTTATCAAAAAAATTGTGGAGTTTAGATAACCCCACTGAGATTGATCCAGTTAAGTTTGATCAATGTGAGAAACATTTTTTTTGGAAAATTATTTTCGATTGCCTTCTGGAAAGTTTTCTGTAGCCCTACCATTTAAAAATCCTCATTTAAATTTGGAGAATCTAAACAAGGTGCTTTAAAACGTTTTTTCTCTCTTGAGAAAAAAATTTGAAACTAAGTTGGAATTTAAAATTCAATATTCTAATTGTATTAGTGATCTTTTTAAATTAGATTTTGCAGAAATAGTGTCTAATCCCTCTATTAATGATAAATGTTTTTATTTACCTCATCATGCGGTTATTCGTGAACAAAGCTTATCCACAAAAATGCGGATAGTTTTTGACGGTTCAGCAAAAACAGAGAATAGTATTAGCCTTAATCAAATTTTAATGACAGGGCGACCGTTGCAAAGCGATAATGAGTCCATATTAACCAAGTTTTCGACATGGATCGATAGGTTTCACCTTTGATATACAGAAAAATGTATAATATGATCTTGATTAATGAACAGGATAGAATTTTTTAAGATTTCTATGGAGGTCTGAACCATCAGAGCCGGTGCAGACTTTCCGTTTAAAAACTTTGCCATTCGGCTTGAAATCCTCACCTTTCTTGGCGTTACGAGTTTTAATAGAACTCGCTAATCTAGAAGGATATAAATTTCCAAAGGCCAAGGCGGTCTTGGATAATTGTTTTTACATGGACGACGGCTTTGTATCAGTTGATTCTAAAGAAGAGGCTGAAGCTATTATTTTTGAAGTTAAGTCATTATTGAGAGAAGGAGGTTTTTTTACTGACAAATGGGCGTCAAATAATTCATATATCACCCAGTTGGTCAGAGAGGAGAGAAATTATTCGAAAATTATTGCTGAAAACCCGGTCACAAATACATTAAGGTTTAATTTGGAATACGCGCCCAATGATTATTTAATCTTGTAATATTATATATTATTTATTCAAGGAAATAAATTCCATATTCCAAATCAAAAGATCCTTTGACCTTTCTGATGCTAAACAATATTATATTAAAATAATAAATCGCCACTATAATTATTTATTTTTTGTTTGCCTTAAATCCCTTTTAATATTTTCTAAGATTTCATTAAAGGAAGTTGTAAAAGATAAAAAAAAAAAAACTCCTCTATAAGAAAAAAATATTTTCGTTAAGCCATTAAATAAAAACAGCTGAAATTATTTCGCTTTTCTAAAAGTAAACAACGATTCCTAAATCAATTAAATACTAAGTATATTTATTTTTAGCTTACAAAAAATTTGCTTTGTACAAAGGTTTCATTTTTAGGATATTATTATATTCGAAACTTTGTCTAGGTGATAATATTAAATCAATGGTTTTAGAATTTTGTATCATATTGATGAAATACCTAAGTTGTTTGAGCAAAAAGTTGCAACACCTATAAGTCAAGACCTATTCTAAATAACACACCAAAATTCATCAAAATATCATTTCATAATAAATTGATCCACAGGGACTGAAATTAATAAGCAGTTAGATATTGTTTCTATTATTCAATTGTTTCAGTGTCTTTTTTCCCATCATCATTTGGAGAAATTAATGCTTTTCTGGGCTTTTTATAATCCAGGGAACATATTTTTCATAGATTATAATAGTATAAAATTTTATAAATTAATTTTTCAGCTTGTATTAAATAAATTATATCAAAAAATATTTATTTATCTATTTATGAATCAATTTTTCCAACCTGACGATGATAGGACTAAGCCTCCGAAACAGTTAAATAGATACATATTGGTTGTTTTTTGAATTATTTCCCCATTAAAATCACATCCAGAGTTTATAACCTTTTCTATTTCCTCTGGTTATACAGCTAAACCACTAAAGAAAAACATTTTAGAATTTGTTTATTGAGCTGCAAGTTTATTTCGGGTTGGACGACCCATGGTGCAATTTGCAAATTGGTAGCAATTTTCTAAATTATCCTCAACGTTTGACTTCTAATTCATCAGATAATAAAATGAAATGTCTAAAAAACGTTGTGCATAAACTAGAAAACATGAATACATTTCTATTGGTTTACCGTTTTAAAATAATCTTTCATTCTACTTTTCTTCGCTCCACTGAGAAATTATTCAATTATTATATAAATTCAAAATTCTTCTGCTTCTTTTTCAACAGCTGCTCATCATTTTGACAATTATACTAAATAATTTATATCTCTGGCTTGATCAATTGAGCTGAAAATTTTTTACAGAACTCTCGAATATAACTAAGATCTGACAAAATATAAATTTATTCAATTATTCGTTTAAAAATGCCAGTTGTTTAAACTTTTTATCCTAAAAATACCTCAAAAACGATAAAATTTTAAATAGCAGGCATTTTAAAACAATAATTGGATCAAATTGATATTTTCTCAAACCAAGTCTTTATATTCATGAAAACTTAAAAGATTTCAACTCAATCGTTTAAGCTGTTCCAGAGATATACATTATTTATTAAAAAAATTAAATTAATAATCAAAATCAATAATGAATGATCTGATTCTATTTATAGGCATATGTATTCAATGATGCCGTGTTTTAAAACAAGTTATTCGCTGAACAGATTTTTTAATTAAAAATATATAGGTATATGGTCAAGCTTCAGTGAATTCAGTTTGAGCTTTTTTATTATATTATTTTATTTTTAATTTTTTTAACTCTTTGAATATTTCAAGAAATAACGATTTTATAAAAGCAATCATTTATTAAATAATAAGTTTATATTTACTTCATTAACTGAAAATAATTCATTTTAAAGAGTATATTTTCTTTAAATTGGATATTTTTTATACATAGGTTTAAAAGTTGAATAATAAAAACATCGCTTTTATTACCAAATCGCTTCAAATATTCGAATTTATAAACGACTTTGTTTATTTTAATAAAGAAAAAATATATCTTATTTCGCTTCAAGGTCAAAATATATGTCGTCAGTTGCTTCACTCACACAAGCCAGTAAACCTCTCACAGACTTGAACAGAAAGATTAATTCTTATTGGTTGAAAGATTAACACTCAACCAATCACAGTTGAGATAACATAACTCGCTTTCCCATTCCTTTTTCTAACCACTAACCCTCTCGTTAGAGAACCAGGGCAGTCTTGTTCATATCACCGAACTGGTCGGTTGATTTTATGGGAGCAAGCCCTTTTTTCGAGGGCAGTCTCTCTTGAAGCCTTTTTACTTGTTCCAAGTTTTATTTTATATGTTTTTAAAGGCCATTTGTATTGGTTCTTTTTATATTTAATTGTGGATTTCCGTAAAATAGCCATTGACCTTTTTAAAAGTCGGCTGTAGATCTCTACGAAGTTGGAAATACCCTGATATACTTTTGTTAGCCCTGGAAATAATTTTATTCCTTGAGCTTTGAACTGGAACAGGCTTCATTCGACTAAATAGTCACATTTTATAAGAAATTTCATTCCAAACTTGGAAACTCTGAAATTCTTGTATATTTTCTTTGTTTAATAAGAAAAATAATTGACTTCATTTCTACTGACGCCATCTTGATCTGTGACGTAGTCTCAAGGACAAGGGAAGCCAGGGGAATTTCTTACCCCTCTCCGGCCATACCTCTCTTCACAACATCTCAGCTGTGAATATACCTTAAACCACCTGTTTCTGTCGAGATCATCGAGATATTGGCTTTTTGTGATGAAGAAGCTTCTATATTGAATTGATATCTGTTTTCCAATTTACCTCAATAATTGACAGAGGAAATTTATTCATCTTATTTTTAAGATAAGTACTTATTATAATTTATGTATTAAAACAAATACTATTTAATTCAAATTGCACTCTTTGTTATAAAGAATTTATAATACTTTACTCATTATTGTTTAAATAATAAATACTCTTTGTTAATTAAATATAATTTCATTATTTTAATTAAAAACTTATTAATCATTATTTTCTGAATTTAACTTTCCACAAAATATTCCTTACATTTATTTTTTAATAATAATCTATGAAAGTTTTTTGCTAATTTATCTTTTAACTATTTGAATCTGCAATCAAGTACTTTTTAGTACCGGACAGGGTTATAAAAACACGTCTATGGTAACGAATCCCTCAATCTTGGATATTCGTGTTTTCCCAAGGTAGACCGATAATTAAGGAATACGCGTTCGCATTTATTTTATACCGCTTATGTAGGGATTAGCCGTTCGTCCGTGAATCCGTATAGACTTAGTCATCAATTGAGGTCTCCCTAACAGGTAGTATAGATGATCATTTAATTAACCCAGTTGGTAATTAAACAGAAGAACATAACAGGCGTATGACGTCACCTCTAATGATTTTCCAGGAAGAATATTAGCTAAGAATAGATCGGATTATCGGATTAGAGGGTATTGTATAAGTGGCGGAGAAGACATCTCCCAGGGATACCATTCCAACTGAATTGACCCCCTCCCCCTCAGGCCACACAAGCGGCTTCATCACCCCCACCTTCC
>JALMQS010000099.1:45404653-45434285 GCA_024734495.1 Forficula auricularia
TTGTTATATTCGATAATTCAAGTTTGTGCGCCAAATTGTAATGAAGCTAACATCACATACATTCTATACACCTGATGTTGGTCACAATATCAGGGCAAGCTGAAGCGTGCGCCATCTGGAAAACGGAGAGTGACCTTGCCATGCGAACCGTCTGATCTACACATTATGATTATTATTATTTATATTTATTTGTCTTTTACTTTGTATATATATATTACCTTTCAATAAATAACTCTACTCTGTAATCTTGAAGTTCTTATTTACACAAATACACAACAACTGGCGACGAGGATAACGGATAGAACACGACACAAGAAAGAACAGTCAAAAGTAACCTCAAGATTCAATATATGTAAAATAACAAAACAAAAAGAAAATTGTTTTTTTCAAGTAAGACCCACTTCTTCATAAATATATACAATCAATACAATGGCAAATTTAAATCAAGTGTTTACGATTGAAAATTTCGATCCGGAAGCAACAACATGGTCAAGATGGGTAAAAAGGCTTGAAATAAGTTTCAAGCTATCTAGCACAAAGGATGATATGAAATCAAGTTTCATATTACACTACATGGGGCCAAAAACCTACGACATCCTTTGTGATAAACTTGCACCGACGGATCCGGAGGATAAAAGCTATGAAGAAATAGTGGGAACTCTGGAAGAATTTTATTCCCCAAAGCCGTTGGAAATAGCCGAAATATTTCGTTTTCAATCAAGAAAACAAGAAGAAAATGAACATGTTCAAAAATATGTCCAAAATTTGCAAAAACTCAGCATAAATTGCAATTTTGGGGCATATTTGAACAATGCCATTAGAAACCAATTGGTTTTTGGCTTACGCTCAAGACGCATACAGGCTAGGCTTTTGGAAACAAAAAGTCTAACCTTGAAGGACGCGACGGACATAGCTACCAGCATGGAACTCTCCGAAAGGGACGTAGAACAGCTGAGTGGCCAACGAGAGGTTTCAGTTCAAGCCGTGCAGCGAAGAGAGAAGAAGGAAGAGCCCGAAGCGGAGAAAAGCGTTTTTCCAAAAAAGTCTTTTTCTTCACACAATGTTTTTAAGTGTTTCAGGTGCGGGGGCGGAAATCATTTAGCCTCCAAATGCGGCCTGGATTTAAATACAATCTGCAGAGGGTGCGGCGTTGCTGGACATTTGCAGAGGGTTTGCAGGAAATCCAAAGGAAATGATTTACATCAGGTTGCGGAAATATTTAGGATCAAAGAAGAAGACACAAAATTTAGAGAAAAATACTCCATGAAGCTCAAAGTGGAAGGTAAGGATATTATTTTCGAAATCGATAGTGGCGCAGTCGTCACGTTGATGGGTAAAAATCTGTTTGATAGGCTTTTTCCCTCCCTTGCCATCTATAATACAAATATAAAATTGGTATCATACTGTGAAACCAGTTTGGATACGGTGGGGTACACGTCAGTTAAAGTAAATTACAGTAACATGGATTACCATTTAAATATTTACATTACAAAATTAAATAGGCCACCATTAATGGGAAGGGAATGGATTCGACAATTAAAATTAATCAATTTCAACATACCTTTACAAATAAATAGCATTGAAGACAAATTAGGGAAATTATTAAAGGATTATAACGAAATTTTCAATGGGGAAATTACAAAAATAAAAGGTTTACAAGCCAAACTTAAATTGAAGGAAAATGCAGACCCGGTATTTATAAAAGCACGACGAGTTCCGTTCAAGTTATTACTGGTCAAACTTCAGTGAATTTGAAGTTTGAGCTTTTTTATTATATTATTTTATTTTTAATTTTTTTATCTCTTTGAATATTTCAAGGAATAACTATTTTATAAAAGCAATCATTTATTAAATAATAAGTTTATATTTACTTCATTAACTGAAAATAATTCATTTTAAAGAGTATATTTACTTTAAATTTGATATTTTTTATACATAGGTTTAAAAGTTCAATAATAAAAGCATCGCTTTTATTACCAAATCGCTTTAAAATATTTGAATTTATAAACGACTTTGTTTATTTTAATAAAGAAAAAATATATCTTATTTCGCTTCAAGGTCAAAATATATGTCGACAGTTGCTTACACTCACACAAGCCAGTAACCCTATCACCGACTTGAACAGAAAGATTGATTCTTATTGGTTGAAAGATTAACCCTCTACCAATCACAGTTGAGATAACATAACTCGCTTTCCCATTCCTTTTTCTAACCGTTCGGTCTCTCGCTAGAGAGCCTTCTCACTCTTGATCATGTTCTCGAACTAGCTGGTTCGGCATTATAGGAGCAAGCCCTACTTGGGGGTCTGTCTCCTCGCCGAAGCCATTTTCTTGTTCATATCACCGAACTGGTCGGTTGATCTTTTGGGAGCAAGCCCTATTTGGAGGGCAGTCTCTCTAGAAGCCATTTTTTACTTGTTCCAAGTTTTATTTTATATGTGTTTAAAGGCCATTTGTATTGGTTCTTTTTATATTTAATTGTGGATTTCCGTAAAATAGCCATCGGCTTTTAAAAAGTGGGCTGTAAATCTTTACGAAGTTGGAAATACCCTGAATATACTTTTGTTGGCCCTGGAAATAATTTTATTCCCTGAGCTCAACTGGAACAGGCTTCATCAGACTATATTGTCACCTTTCACAAGACGTTTCATTCCAAACTTGGATAAACTGTAATTCTTGTATATTTTTCTTTATTTAACAAGAAAAATAATTAACTTCATTACTACCGACGCCATCTTGATCTGTGACGTATGCTCAAGGACAAGGGAAGCCAGGGGAATTTCTTACCCCTCTCCTGCCATCACTCTCTTCAAAACATCTCTGCTGTGATCATACCTTAAACCACCTGTTCTGTCGAGATCATCTAGATATTGGCTTTTGTGATGAAGAAGCATCTGTATTGAATTGATATCTGTTTACCAATTTACCTCAATAATTGACAGAGGAAATTTATTCATCTTATTTTTAAGATAAGTACTGATTATAATATATGTATTAAAACAATTATTATTTAATTCAAATTGCACTCTTTGTTATAAAGAATTTATAATACTTTACTCATTATTGTTTAAATAATAAATACTCTTTGTTAATTAAAATATAATTTCATTATTTTAATTAAAAAATTATTAATCATTATTTTCTGAATTTAACTTTCCACAAAATATTCCTTACATTTATTTTTTAATAATAATCTATGAAAGTTTTTTGCTAATCTATCTTTTAACTATTCGAATCTGCAATCAAGTACCTTTTTAGTACCGGACAGGGTTATAAAAACACGTCTATGGTAACGAATCCCTCAATCTTGGATATTCGTGTTTTCCCAAGGTAGACCGATAATTAAGGAATACGCGTTCGCATTTATTTTATACCGCTTATGTAGGGATTAGCCGTTCGTCCGTGAATCCGTATAGACTTAGTCATCAATTGAGGTCTCCCTAACATACTGGCAACACGTGACAGGACAAAACATACTGTCGATCGTTTTGACAAGACAAACTTTTGTTTAACAAAAAGCTTTCATTATTTAGCAAATTTTTATATTTTGCAAACGTTTTATTTAATAAAACAAATTTTAAGTTGAACATTTTCACTGTTGTTAGTAAACAAACATTGACAGCTGCCAAAGTGTCATTTTATATTTTGACAGCTGGAATGTAAACAAACATTAAATTTGAATCATTCTTTAAATGTAAAGAGTTTTTATCAAACGCAATATTTATATTTATTTATTTTGTGGAACGTTCATTCAGTGGCGACCATTTGTGACTCGATACGATAATTAATTCAATAATTAATCAAATTTTTTATATAAACATTTAGTTAAGTTATATAACAATTTTATATAAACAAATCAGATTAATCAATTTAGTATTAATCAACCAAAATATTTATTATTTTGACAAATATTAAACTTGTTTATTATAATTTATATTAAAATAAATAAATTTTAATAATTTAATTATATAAAAATGACTCAAAAGCAAGTCAAATACATTACTGGCATTTGGGCCTCAGCCAAAGAAGAAAGCAGGGATTACCTGACTCTCATAAATGATATAGAATCTATTTCTGCAACTTCAGGCAACAGATGCCTAGAAGATTTAAAATCTATTATTGAGGAAGTTAAGAACTGTAGGCATTACATTTTCCAACATGACTTACAGAATGTACAGCCGGTTGATCTCATGTTGCCGGAAATATCCTCAACATTTAGTCAGCTTAAAACGCTAGAACTCAATGTTATGAATGCTTTAGACAAGCTGCAGACTGTTAGTAAGTCAACTGACTCACAAAGCAGTTCTGAAAATTCTAATACAAACAGCTTACAAATAAACCTACCAAAAATTAATTTGGAAAAGTTTAATGGTTTATATACTAGATACCCAGCTTTTTTGCATCAGTTTAATGCCTCCATAGGTGAAAATGCACAGCTTTCTCCCTGTCAAAAATTAATTTACTTAAAAAGTTTCTTAGGTGATGATCCTTTAAATCACATTCGACATTTAGAAGTTACTAATGACAATTATCAAATTGCACTCGATTTGATTCATAGCAAGTACTACAAGTACCGAAAAATTGTTTTCGACTTGTTAGACGAACTATTCGATTTGAAAGTGATTACTTCACCAAATGCTAAGATGTATCACAATTTAACCACAACTGTCAAGCAAATTGGTTTGCAATTAAATAATTTAAAAATAGAGACAGATCAGTGGAACATTATTTTAGTCAAGTTAGTGTCTTCCAAATTGGACCCTAAGGCACAACAGGATTGGTATTTAACTTTAGATAATGATCAAATACCAATTTTAGACTCTTTATTAGAATTTATTGAAAAGCGTGCAGATTCTTATCTGGAATCACACGCACAAACCGTTAATAAAAATAAAACTTTTACCAAAAATAACTTTAATGCCAAGACTTTAAATTTACAAGCTAAAGAACCTGATAGCAGCTGCATAGCTTGTAAAGCCCAACATTGGGTGGGTAGATGTCCCAAATTTATCGCATTAAAGCCATATGAAAGGTTTATTTTAATAAGAAACAACAAATTATGTTTAAAATGCTTTTCTTCACAACATTCCGTTTCGGTTTGTGGACGAAGCAACTGCAACCAATGCTCACGTACTCATTCCGCCCTTTTGCATTTTTCTAGTACCAAAACGGATGGCTCACACAAGGACTCGGAGAGTGAATCAGTCAAACAGAAACAAAAGTCGGAGGTCAAGAATGCTACTAATTCGGACACTTCTACTGAAAAGAAAGGACAAGTCTCACATGTTCGGGTCTGTGGTTCTACAACCTTATTAAGCAGAGCCCAAATCAAAGCCTTTGATTACCAAGGTCAACAGGTATGCGTCAATGCCTTTATTGACGCCGGTAGTGAAATTTCTCTTATTTCCGAAACCGCAGTTAAACGATTGGGTTTGAAAAGCTCACCCACACAGCTTTCAGTCAGGGGTTTGAACGACCAGCATCTTGCCACAGCTAATCAATTTGTTAATTTAACTTTTAATTCTGTAGTTGACAACTCTTTAGAATTTAATGCCGATTTTTACGTTGTTAAAGATTTGAATCTGACCATCCCCTCTGTACCTTTGAAAAGGAGTCAATTCACCTTCTTGCAGGGCCTCCCTCTGGCAGACAAATTGTTTGGTACACCAGGAAGAGTAGAAATTTTAATTGGTGCAGACATATTTTCTAAATTAGTCCTCGGTGACATTTTGAAAAATGACAGCCAAAATTTAGTGGCACAAAACACCTCGTTGGGTTGGGTGGTATTTGGCAAAGCTGACCCCCTCCATAAGGTAGCTTACCCTAAAAAGGTAAAAAATTGTCACCTAAAAGGCTCTTTAGCCGAATTAAATTCAAGCTTATTAAAATTAGTTGAGCTGGACTCAGTCCCAGATCATAAAATAGTGAATAATTCAAATGCTGAAATGCAATTCTTATCTAGCATAAAGCAAATAGATAACAATCAACTTCAGGTTGCATTACCTTTTAAATTAAACCCTCCTCCACTTGGAGATTCTTTCCACAAGGCACTTGTAATGCTTAAAAAACAAAATGAAAAATTTAACAAAGATAGTAATTTAAAAGAAAAATATACTGAATACTTTCAAATGTTAAAAGATTCTAAATTCATAGAATATGTAGGACCACATTTCTTACATGATAGGGTTAAAAACCCTAATCAATTTTATCTCCCGCACTTTGCTGTTTTTAAAGGGGATAAATCACCTATTCGAATAGTGTTGAATGGCTCAGCAAAGTCCTCAACCAAATTTTCACTTAACGATTGTCTCGAAGTAGGTGACATTTTACAAAATGATATAAGACTGGTTCTAACTAGGTTTAGATTATTTAAGTTTGTAATTACAACAGACATAATTAAAATGTACCTCCAAATCTCCATAACCCCAGAACACAGGGATTATTTGAGAATATTATGGAAAGATGGAAATGAATTGAACATTTATAGATTTACTTCGTTACCTTTTGGTCTTTCACCTGCTGCTTATTTAGCAATTAGATCATTGTTTTGGTTAGCCGATAAAAATGCAGCTACACATCCAGTGGTGCATTCTATAATACATCAAAACACATATTTGGATGACTTCCTCATTGGAAGTGACACTCCAGAAAATTTACTAAAGTTAGTAGAAGAGTTAAATTGGGTTTTAAGTCAGGGACATTTCCACTTGGACAAGTGGGCCTCTAACTCCCCTAAAGTCTTAAGCTTATTAGAAAGCAAAAATATTTTAACATTAGATTCTAAATTTGTACCCTTTGGTGACCCCTCCACTGTTTTGGGAATAGTTTGGGAATCCAACACAGACACTTTTTCATTTAAATTCTCTTCTTTCAACAATGAAACTCTAACGAAGAGGAACATATTGTCTGACTTGGCGAAAATCTACGATCCATTAGGATGGATTTCACCATGTGTAATCACATTCAAGATTATTTTTCAAAACTTATGGAAACAAGGTTTGGGTTGGGACGATCCTGTTCCGGAGGAGTACCAGACCCTTTGGTCAAATTTCAGGAAAGAAATGTCTGACATTTCTAGTTTTAAAATCGACAGATATTTATTTAAACAAAAATCAGCTGTCTATAAAATTTTTGGTTATGCAGATGCAAGCAAATCAGCTTACGGATCTGTCATTTATTTAGTTGAATATGACAAAAAGCATAGTTATATAGACTCCAATTTAATTTATGCCAAATTTAGGGTAACCCCACTAAAAGCCATCACTATTCCTAGGCTTGAATTAGTTGCTGCCCTAGCCTTGGTAAACAATTTAAAATTTATTTTATCTTCCTTAAATGTTCACGTTGAAATGGTGCATTTATTCTCCGACTCGACAATTGTTTTGAATTGGATTAACAGTTCACACTTTAAATTTAAAACCTTTGTGTCTAATCGAATTGGTGAGATTCAAAGCTTGGAATTCCCCAACACCTGGTCTCACATTCCCACTGATGAGAACCCAGCTGACGTTGGTACAAGGGGAATCCCCGTTGAAAACTTTCTCCAATTAGAGTTTTGGAAAAAAGGATACATTCATCATTTTTCAACACCCCCCACCCCTTACAAATTCTCTCCTGAGGTAAATACACCTGCAGAGGAAAATCGTAAGGAGCCAACCGTTCTAGTAAATTTGGTTACTAAAAAATCCAATGTAGTAGAAAAATTTATTACATCTTATTCTTCATTGCCAAGATTAATAAATCACTTAGCGATATTAAGAAAATTTGCAATTTTTTTAAAATTAAAGCGTTTATATCCCAATCATTACAAAGAGAAGTTTTCTTCTGTCAAACGCATAAACGCTTATGACAGAGAAAATTCTCTATTAAATTTAGTTAAATTCACACAAAAGAGTTTCTCTCCTGAAATTCAAGATTTAACTAAAGATTTGCCTTTGAATAAAAAGTCACCGCTACTAAGCCTAAATCCTTTTCTGGATAAATTCCAATTACTTAGAGTTGGGGGCAGGTTAAATAATGCAAATATCCCATATAATCAAAAGCATCCCCTGATTTTAAATAAAGATTCTCATTTAACCACCTTATTGGTTAGGGATTATCACATTAAACATTTGCACGCTGGACCCTCAGTTGTGTCAGGCCTAATACGATTAAAATTTTGGATCATTCAAGGCCGAAAAATAATTAGAAGGATATGCCGTGAGTGCATCATTTGTTTTAAACAAAGGCCATCTCTCATTACTCCACTGTTGGGGAATTTACCTCAAGAAAGGGTCAACCCTTCTCGTGCTTTTGAGAACACTGGGGTAGATTTCTTCGGACCTTTTATGGCACATTTTAGTTTGCGAAGAGGTTCTAGGCCTCAAAAAGTTTATGTGGCTACTTTTGTTTGCTTTTCTACAAAAGCATGTCACTTTGAAATCTGCACCGATTTAACCACTGAGTGTTTTTTAAACACCTTTAAGAGATTTATTGCTCGAAGGGGAATCCCCAAGAAGGTTTATTCGGACAATGGGACAACTTTCGTTGCATCTTCCAAGGTGGTCAGATCCGATTTGAATCAGCTTATTAATCGGGTTAAAAGTGAACATGTAATTAAATTTTTAACGGAAAATTCTATAATATGGTCTTTCATACCCCCCTATAGCCCTCAATTCGGAGGAATATGGGAATCATCCGTTAAATCGGCAAAATACCACATTAAAAGAATTATGGGCAACAGCTTCTTAACGTTGATGGAGCTGCAGACTCTTCTATGTCAGGTTGAATCTGTCCTGAATTCTCGACCTTTGACTCCACTCTCTGAGGAGACAGACAGTTTAGATTATTTGTCTCCTGGTCATTTCTTGGTGGGTCAACCGTTAGTACAGTTACCTGTCTTAGAACATGTCAATGAGAGAAATTATAAACTCTCACAAAGATTTAAACATTTAGAAAATTTAAAGACCAGCTTCTGGAAAAGATGGTCAAGCTCATATCTAAATATCTTACAACAAAGATATAAAAATAAACAAAAAGATGTAAATCTACTTGTAAATCAGTTGGTTCTGGTACAAGATCCTAATACCATGACCAACAACTGGTTACTTGGTAGGATTGTAGAAGTCTTTCCTGGTGAAGACGGAATAGTCAGAGTCGCAAAGCTTAAAACCAAAATGGGTTTGGTTACCAGACCGGTTAATAGGCTTGCACCTCTACCAATTGATGCTTAATCAGCTAATTGAAAGTTTAGCTTTAAACATATTTAATTTTGTAATAACTTTTAAGTATAATTTTAAGATTATTAGTTTCTAAGGCACTATCATTGTTGAGTGCAATCAGTGTTTTTCTTTTTTTTTATGTTAAAGTGAAAGTGAATTTGAGTGCTTACTATTAAGTAAACAAATCCATATTAGCCACGAAGATAGAAACTTTATTAACCCAATGAATTATTGTTACGAAAAGGAACTTTTCGAAGGTGGCCAGTATGGTCAAACTTCAGTGAATTCGAAGTTTGAGCTTTTTTATTATATTATTTTATTTTTAATTTTTTTTTAACTCTTTGAATATTTCAAGAAATAACGATTTTATAAAAGCAATCATTTATTAAATAATAAGTTTATATTTACTTCATTAACTGAAAATAATTCATTTTAAAGAGTATATTTTCTTTAAATTGGATATTTTTTATACATAGGTTTAAAAGTTGAATAATAAAAGCATCACTTTTATTACCAAATAATTGAAATATTTGAATTTATCAACGACATTGTCTAAATATATTGAAAAGATAGCTCTAATTTCAATTCAAGGTCAAAATAAACTTGTAAACAGATGAACACACTCACACAAGCCAGTAACCCTCTCACCGACTGGAACAGAAAGATTAATTCTTATTGGTTGAAAGATTAACCCTCAACCAATCACAGTTGAGATAACAAAACTAGCTTTCCCATTCCTTTTTCTAAGCACTCAGTCTCTCGCTAGAGAGCCTCTTCACTCTTGATCATGTTCTCAAACTAGCTGGTTCGGTTTTATAGGAGCAAGCCCTACTTTGGGGAACTGCCTCCTCGCCGCAACCATTTACTTGTTCCCAGTTTTATTTTATATGTGTTTAAAGGCCATTTGTATTGGTTCTTTTTATATTTAATTGTGGAATTCCGTAAAACGGCCATTGACTTTTTTTATAAGTCGGCTGTAGATCTTTACGAAGTTGGAAATGCCCAAATATATTTTTTGTTAGCCAGGGAGATAATTTTATTCCCTGAGCTTCAACTGGAACAAGCTTCAACTGATCATATAGTCACATTTATACAAGAAATTTCATTCTAAATTTAGAAATTCTGAAATTCTTGCATATTTTCTTGTTTGGAAAGAAAATAAATTAACTTCATTTCTACTGACGCCATCTTGATCTGTGACGTAGTCTCAAGGACAAGGGAAGCCAGGGGAATTTCTTACCCCTCTCCTGCCACCCCACTCTTCACAACATCTCAGCTGTGAATATACCTTAAACCACCTGTTTCTGTCGAGATCATCGAGATATTGGCTTTTTGTGATGAAGAAGCTTCTATATTGAATTGATACCTGTTTTCCAATTTACCTCAATAATTGACAGAGGAAATTTATTCATCTTATTTTTAAGATAAGTACTTATTATAATTTATGTATTAAAACAAATACTATTTAATTCAAATTGCACTCTTTGTTATAAAGAATTTATAATACTTTACTCATTATTGTTTAAATAATAAATACTCTTTGTTAATTAAATATAATTTCATTATTTTAATTAAAAACTTATTAATCATTATTTTCTGAATTTAACTTTCCACAAAATATTCCTTACATTTATTTTTTAATAATAATCTATGAAAGTTTTTTGCTAATATATCTTTTAACTATTCGAATCTGCAATCAAGTACTTTTTTTGTACCGGACAGGGTTATAAAAACACGTCTATGGTAACGAATCCCTCAATCTTGGATATTCGTGTTTTCCCAAGGTAGACCGATAATTAAGGAATACGCGTTCGCATTTATTTTATACCGCTTATGTAGGGATTAGCCGTTTGTCCGTGAATCCGTATAGACTTAGTCATCAATTGAGGTCTCCCTAACAATACATGTGAAATCTATAATATAAAGGGACATGTAAAATAAAAAACATGCGATGTAATTCCAGTTACTATAGTCCGAGGCCATTTACTAAATTGGTGATGTTGAACTTGGCGGCACATTAAATCTCATTAATTTTTTTTCCATTACGTTTACTAAATTTTTTCTTTCATTTGTAACCATATATAGTACGAAAGATATTAATTTGCCGATGGTAATAGATTCAAATTTACTAGAAAATCATAGATCAAAGATGGTGTCATCTATTAAATCCGATGGAGTGGAATATTTTTAATTATATGTCAGAGGGGTTGTTTTTCACCCCCATCGGATTTAATAGATGACACCATCTTTGATCTATGATTTTCTACCATATATAGTACAATAACTTTTAAGCAGTTAGGTGTTGGTTCTAGGTGAAACATTTTAATATAATAATAAAACCTGAGCAAGATGCGAGGCAGGTTTCACAAAAAAAGAAATTAAACAAAATTGAGTTTTGAATTCAAAACTCAAAATTCAAAACTCAATTTTATTTTATTTTGTTTTGTGAAACCTACCTCGCATCTTGCTCAAGTTTTATTATTATATATATATATAATGAAATTGAATACAAAACAGAAGTTTAAAATTTCAAAGGATAAAAGTATTTTTAGGAATAAATTCGTTAGAAATGATATTAAAATAATTTATAACTAGAATAAGTCATTTATTCAAACAATTTTCGGATAATATAAATGTTACAAATTTATCATATTTTCTTCTAGGGTGAAGTCCCAATATTTAATGACCATCTCCAACAGGTGCTATAATTAATTCACTAACCTAAAATGAACAAAATAACAATATTAATAATTAGAATAATAGGTAACACAAAATAATTTTATTTCTTTTATATTAAATATTTTGAGGTTCATAAAATTGTTGTTTGAGTTTTTTTACACCCTCACAACTTCTAATACTTTCACCCCAGTCTCGAATATAGCTCAGTGGAGAGGAGCCACCAATCAAAGTATTTTTCTCTAATAAAATATAAAATAGAAACTTTTTAGAAAGTAAATATAAACTTGAAAATAGAACTCAAGTACAAATATTAACTAGATATAAATTTAAGCAATTTTGTGAAAATTGAAATTCAATGGCAATAAATAATTTTTATTGAAGTTATACTTCTTTTGGCGCGTTTGGATGAGAGTGAATTTGTGACCTGCGCGCGCAGATGTCCCAAAAATTAACATGATGAAGTTGGCTACAGAATAGAATAAATAATATATTCCTTTAAACTTAAAAAACTGCAAGGAATCTAACAAAACGTGTTGTTATTTTCAAATTCAATAAGCCAGTTGATGTGGATGTGAAATATATTAATTATATTAATAATCAATTCTTAATAATTATTTATTTATATAATTATATATTATATTTTTAAATAATATATATAGTTATTACATAAATTTGTCAGTTACAAAAACTGTGTAAAAACTTTGAGTGTTTTCAAATATTAGAGGTTAATTCTGTAAGTATTATATCTAGAATTATTACTGGAGAGTTAATTATTACCAGAAGAACCTATGGATATAGCTTAGAATATTTTAAATATTTAAAAAATATATTTGACTCGTTCACATGATAATTAATGATTGTTTATTTTGACTGTATAGCTATTTTTACTGAAATAAAACCTTTTTGATTAATTTTAATATTTTTCTTCGATCTTTACTGCAGTTTTGTTTTTTTTGAAATTTTTTTTCAGACGCCAAAGAAGTATAACTTCTAACGCGTGTACATAAGTACACATACACTTTTTTTATAATTATTTTTACACCCTCAAAATAGAATAGATTAAAAAATAATAATTTTAGTAAAAAAAAATATATATTCTATAATAAATATTTACATTGACAATGGGTGGAGCCGATAACACGTAAAGTACCGCTGCAGTGATGTGTTTAGGATCCAAAGCTGGTGCATTTTTTAAAAATTCTTCAATTTCTTTATTTATTCCCATGCCTTGCAAAATTTCAGTGCGGACTAACCCGGGGCTGATACTCTGAAAAAGTATTTTAGTTCAATAAGCGAGTTGATATATTATTTAATGAGGAGGAAAATAAGGATACATTAATATTTAAGAATTTAATAAATAATTTTAAAAAAATTACATTGATTTAGTTATTAACATCTGTCTGCGAAATTTAACATGTGAACTGATGTTCGTGTTAATGTGAAAGATTCTTATTCCTACCCCTAAATCCAGTAAATATCGGTATCTAAAAGAACTTGGTGTGTGCATTAAACGAGTTTTATATACTTAGTGCAACCTAGGCATCTATGAAGTCATCCTATCATTTAATCCCCTCACAGTGATTTAACCGAGATAAAAATATACACCATTCAGAACTATGTGATACTTGTTGATCACAGTTTATTTTCAAAAAGTCTATTAAAAGCTATATCCAAACGCCTCCCACCCGATCGCGAACCCAAAGGTAGAAGATAATTTTCTTCTTCGCTCCAGGGCGCAACCACAATGAGGCCGCGTCGAAAGACAATTTTTAAATTAAATTAGGGAACGAAGAAAAGATTTTTATATTATAGCCAAAAAGGATCAGCCGGGATTCGAACCCGGGATCTTCGCATGTGCGCTGCGATGCTTTTATGACCTTTGGGCTCGCGATCGGGTGGGAGGCGTTTGAAAATAGTATAATTGTCAAGCCGACTACAAATGCTGCGAAAAATGAACGAGGAAGAGATTAAAAGATTAAATAAAAATGAAATTCCATAATTCATATAGACATTGAGTATCAGCTTGGGTTCAGGGATCGGTGGCTAAGAGGGTAAGAGCTAAACCTCTTATAAAAGCATAGCAGCGCACATGCGAAGATCCCGGAATCGAATCCGGACTGATCCTTTTTGTCTATGATATAAAAATCTTTTCTTAGTTCCCTAATCTATTAAAAGCGTTTATGGGGAAAAAGTTAAAAACCAAACCAACCTCCAAATGCTGAAATTAGAACCACATAACCAATTATGCAAAAAATTAATATCAGATAATAATTGTTAAGCAAAGTGATTTTTAAAAAAAATGTGTAGGAATCATTTAAAAGAGAAAAAAAAATCACCACCACACCAAGTAAACAGGTACCTACAAGGTTTATTGGATTTAATTACACTAGTACTATATGCTGGTCACTTCAAAAACGAATGCCAAAACAAGAGCTCACTTACCTTTTATATAATTAGTACCTAGAGTATAAACAAACAATTGGGAATGGAGGAAGATGGAGTTTCCATTTTTGGTTTTTCGGTAAGTAATTTAAATTTTGAAACAATTTTTAACCAAGTACTATGTGACAATTCATTTTGCAATGATTCGGGCAATGATGTGGAATTTTATTAAACGATTTTAAGATTCTAATTACTAATCTCTAACAAATATATATAAAAATTAATTAATGTTTATTTGGATCAAGCAGAGGACAACCTCATTTTTTTCTCGTTATAAATCAAATTCAAAATGTTGTATAAAATGAGTTTCATTCCGATTTCATAGATTTCTAACATGAACAAGCAAATAAGTGAAAAATTACACAATTTTGGGTTAATTTCCTAGCCCAGGGAGGTGTCTCAAACATTAACATTCATTTAAAAGAGATACAAAATTATATAAAGCATATTCTACCTGAATAGTTAAATTTGTTAAATTAAAAATGGTAGAGTTTCAAATTAAAAAAGAAAAATATGTCAACACTTACGGCAACACGTATTTTAGTTTTTAATTGAACAACCTCCTTGCGAAGTCCTTCGGTAAGAAGTAGAACAGCATGTTTACTTGCATGGTACATTGCAATTGAAGGGATCATAACGCCGCTATGTCCTGCAACACTAATAAAAATATTATTAATAAATGCAAGTTATCATATAATCTTAAAATATTATTATTATTAATCAGAATACTCAGTAAGCAGGCAATGTCCGGATGAGCTTAAGTGTATGATTTTTTTCTATCTACCTCCGCATCTGGATTCTGATATCCCAGCCAGCACTGACCTGTTTATATTGATGAATTGTCCATAGTTAATGTTGTGTTTTCTCATCGAGATTAGAGCTAATCTTGAGCAAAAACTTAGGCCTAAAACGTTCGTATCCAGAATCTCTTTCCATCCATCGACATCTCCTTGAGAACCTTTTGCATTAAAATTCGAAATATATCATTAATAGAAGTTTCAATTTATTTTTTATTTATATATTTCTTACCATCAAAAGTAACATTTCGAGCAAGTCCTGCGTTGTTAACCAAAACAGAGACCCCTCCAAGAAGTTTTTCCACCCATGCGAACGCCTCCTTCGCTTCTTTCTCATCACTAATGTTGCATTTATATCCGTAAAGTTTCCCTTTACAGTTTTTAGGCAATTCTTTGGCTAGTTGATCAATTCGCTCTTTCCTCCTGGCCAATCCAACCACTTGAAGACCTTCGATTGCCAATTGTTTAGCGATATCGGCTCCAATTCCAGCCGAAGCGCCTGTTACAATTGCCACACGTCCTTCCCAACGATTCATCTTGAAAACTGAACTAGAGCAATGACTAAATGTGATCTACAATCTGATACTTACTATATATAGATAACATGTGTTATCAAATTTAATATGATAATGATAATCAATTTTTTAAAGTATATATACTAGAAGAGATTATAAATAAAAAAATGTTTCCATAATATATAGCTATTTTATTAAGGCATTATGATATAACCAGATTTTTGCTTGCTTCTTGTCAATCTCTGTAACTCACATCTGGTCCTCCCCCCAACAAAAAAAAAAAAAACAAACAAAAAAACTCAACTTCTTGTTTATAAATTCTTCTCACATCTTTAGCTAATAAATCTATCTATTGATGATCAAATGGATGGATAAAATTACAAATGAAGAAGTTCTTGGAAGAATCGGAGAAAGAAGAACCTTGTGGAAGAGTCTGAAGAAGAGAAGAGGTCAGATGATGGGGCACACACTGAGACATGGGGGACTGCTTAGGGATATCTTGGAGGGGGAGGTGGGAAAGAAAAGGGGAAGGGGAAGACCCAGATTAGAATATTTCAACCAAATAATTGGGGATATGGGATGCCAGACATTTAGAGTGGTCAAACAGCTGGCGGGGGACAGAGTCGAGTGGAGACGGATTGTTGCATCAAACCAGTCTTAGGACTGTATACTCAATGATGATCATCATCATTGATGATGAATTTACTATATTATATATATAAATTGAAAAATCAAAAGCCATAATAAAAAAATAATTAACATAAAATTCAAATAAACCTGAAAAGCGCCAATTAGAGAATTTTATTGGAAAAAATAAAGTGTGACTTAAACACACTACGGGACTTTATCATATGAATAATTGTATATATTTATATTATTTTATTAATATTATTACACAACAGATAGATAAATGTATTAATCTAAATATTGTACAATTATTCCTTGATGTTGAGATTTTGAAAGACAAGGAATTTATTCAATAGGAATATTTATTTATTTTTGAATAGACTGACAATACAAATACAGTATACAAAAAGTTTTTTTAGAATTACAAGATTGTGATTCTCATGCATTAGAAGTACAACAAAGATCAAAGATCAAAAGCACACAAATATACAAATATATCTACTACTATGCTCCTCCTCAACCAGCTTAGAAAACAGGAAGTTGCTATTTTTTTTTTTTTTTTTTTTTAATGATATTGATGAGAGAAGGAGATACACCAGAAGGTGGATCCCCTAAAGGCCTGTATGGGCTGGCCCCTCAATCGTGAAAAGAACAGAGTAGAAGGAAAAGAAGCCGGGATCACGAGCCAATCTCAGAAACTTAGATACAATTCAATATCCAATTTACCAAGGTTTTAGGGGCTTCGAGCAGCGATAAATTCGGTTAAATTTATCTCCCACTTAATTTTTATTACCAGACCCTATACTTACAGAAAAAATGTCTGGGTATAGCCGGGAATCGAACCCGAGACCTCCGGGTTGCCAGTCAGTTGTTCTGACCATTACACCACGGGGGCGGACATATTGAAGACATATGTATGGAGCATATGTATGGAGCATAGCCATGTATGAGTGTGAAACCTGGACAATTAGAGAAGCGGAGAGAAAGAGATTAGAGGCTTTCGAAATGTGGTGCTACAGAAGAATGATGAATATCAAATGGATGGATAAAATTACAAATGAAGAAGTTCTTGGAAGAATCGGAGAAAGAAGAACCTTGTGGAAGAGTCTGAAGAAGAGAAGAGGTCAGATGATGGGGCACACACTGAGACATGGGGGACTGCTTAGGGATATCTTGGAGAGGGAGGTGGGAAAGAAAAGGGGAAGGGGAAGACCTAGATTAGAATATTTCAACCAAATAATTGGGGATATGGGATGAGAGACATTTAGAGAGGTCAAACAGCTGGCGGGGGACAGAGTCGAGTGGAGACGGGTGGTTGCGTCAAACCAGTCTTAGGACTGTATACTCACTGATGATGATTGATGCTTTTGTTCAACATTAGTGTATAATTTTTTTGCGTAAAACGTAAAACCCAAGTTTCAGGAAAATAATTTTAACTTAAAATGTGAAATCTATAATATAGATGGACATGTAAAATTAAAAACATGCTATTTAATTCCATTACTATATTCTCCAATCATTTAATAAGTTAGTGATGTTCATCTTGGCGGCATATTAAATCTCATTACTTTTTTTTTGGCAAACGGTTTTTATTACTTTTATAAAAAAATTTCTTTCGTTTTTAATCATAAAAGTAGTTTGAAATTGAATAGAATATTAAAGTTTAAAATTTCAGAGGATAAAGGTATTTTTAAGTATAAAATCATTAGAAATGATATTAAAACTAGAATAAATCATTTATTCACGCAATTTTTACATAATATAAATGTTAATAATATATGATAGATAAAGTAAACTCTCGTTTATTTTCGGGCGGTTTATAACTTTTCGGCTAATCCGTGGTCTTTCAGAAATGCTTAAGTCATTCATTCTCTGTGACAAAATGGTGTTCAAAAAAACTTCAATCTCAAGTGAAAAAGAGGTGTTTTATCTCGAAACAACAAAAACTGCTGACTGATTATTTTGTGCAAAAGTAAACTTTAAAAACTATGTAACTACGTGCAAACATACATATATGTATTTTTAAACTTGCTTCTACTGTGAATAAACATTTTTCAAAAACATTCTTGTGTTGATTGGTGTCCTGTTTTTACTATTTTGCGGGTTATCCGCGGAATTGCCTTATCCTCAGTTGCCGCGCCACCCAATTCCTCGAGAGTTTACTGTATTTTCTTCTTGGGTGAAGTCCCATATTTAATAGTTCGCTCCAACAGGTCGTATCATTAATTCAGTAACCTAAAATCAACAAAATAATAATAATAATAATAATAATAATCAGGGGTGCCCACACGGCGGGGTTAAGACGCAGAGAGCGTCTTTGAAATTTCTGGGGGAAGGGGCTGAAAATTGTAGCAAAATTAGTATTATATGCTAAAAATAAAAAGTGCAAGCTTATAACTTCAACCAAAGATAATAAAAACATGTTCTAATTCTTTAGAAGTGAATAAAAGATAATGTACAAGGGGAGGGGGGTTACTTTTCATAAAAATGGGGGTGAGTCATGAAGTTACCATTGTAATAATCTATATATATATATATATAATTAAGGTTTTGGCTGTACATTGCTCCAAATCACGCCAAATTTTGGTTGCACACGTTTCAAGCAAAGTTATGAACGAAAACACCCTCAACAAAATTCCTGTCGGTCTGTCTGACTGTATGTCTGTTTCAGTGGTTTCCGAAAAGTTGCTCACGATTAAAAACGGCTGAAGGGATTATTATGAAATTTCATATTTACATCAGATATCTTCTAACTTACGTTTTTAGCTATATAACGTTTTGATATTTTGACCCCAGAAGGGGGTTGGGGGGGGGACGCACGAATGAAAATTATCAAATAACTCCTAAACTATTAACCCTACGGCAAATTTTATAATAAACAAAGTTGTAGTGGATGTGATTTCTGACAACTTTTGTTTAAAAAATTTCCCCAAAAATCACCCAAAAAGGGTGGGAGGGTGAAAAAAATGTAAATTCTTGCCCTTGGGGCAAACTCAACCAAATTTTGTATATATAATCTCTGGGCCTCTAGAGAGCTAGAAATGCAATAACTAACCACCCAAAATGGAGGGAAGGATCAAAAAATGAAAATTCTTTCTCTTGGGCCAAACTCAACCAAATTTTGTATGCATAATCTGTGGGTCACTAGAAGGCTAGAAATGCAAAAACTGCGCGGAGGGTGGGTGCGGGGGTGGAATGGGGGTGGGGTAAGGTGTGATGCGGATTAGGGTGGGGGTGCAGGGGGTGGTACGGGGTAAAGTCCAGGGGGCATAGCGGGGGTGGGGTCCGGGGTCCGAGGTCGATGGGGTGCGGCTGGTGGTGTGGGGGCGGGGGTTGGGAACGGGTGCATGGTGCGGGGGTGAGGGGGGTTAGTGGGTTAGGGTGCAGAATGGGGTGGTGGGGTGGGTGTGGGGGTGCTGGATGGGTTTCGGGGGGAGTGGGTGGTTAGGGTGGGGTTCGAGGGCTGGGGACCCAGGGGTTGTGCTCCCTGGCTAGCAAGAGGGCCGCCGAAGGCGGGCCTTGCAACTAGTAATAATAATAAAAGAATCTATTTAAACAGAAAATAATTTTTTGAATAAAATTGTATTTCTTTTATAAAATTAAATATTTTGATGTTGGTAAAATTGTTGTTTCACTTTTTTAAACCCTCATAACTTCTAATACTGTATAAGGTCCAATTTCACCCCGGTCTTGAATAAGGCAACTATTTTTTCAAAATTTCCATTGGCAAAATGAGAATTCCTCTTGAAATCTCTGAATTTTTAATAAACGTTTCTAGATTGTTTTACTACAGATTTGTATTTGTATAAAATGAATATGGTAATTCTCCCAAGACTTGCTTTGCCTGCAGTGTAGGATTTACGTATAATTTACACAAGGTTTAGCTTAGGGGCCCCACTTTCTTGGAGGCCCCAAAAAAAGTTGTCCGAGTGATCAATTTATAACAAAATTTGACCCTTTTCTAGTAAGCCTATATAAAAGAATTTTGGAATAAAGGATCCGGTGTCACATCTTATCTTTCTAAAACAATATGTGATGAATTTATCCAAATTATGGCACATAAAGTTAGAGACTCAATCTTGAATGATTTAACAACTGCAAGGTACTTAAGTTTAAATAAGTTAAAGATTTATTATTTCACTATCTGATAAGTCAAAAATTACTTACACTTTTCGTTCTATAACTTTATTAAATTAAGATAAGTGTACAACAGATACATTATTTTTCGATATAGTCTCCACCTTAGCACTGCACTTGGTCCAGCGAGCCACAAGCCTCCGGATCCCTTCCTGGTAGAAGGTTTTCGGTGGGTCATGAAGCCACTTTTGCACCGCATCCCGAACGTCCATGCCTGAGGCAAATTGACGACCTCTCAAAGCTTCCTTGAGCCGTCCAAAGAGATGAAAGTCTGAGGGAGCGAGATCTGGGCTGTAGGGAGGGTGTGTCAGGGTCTCAAAGCGTCTCAAAGTTGACGGTCACCCAGCGCCCTCTTTTTGTGTTACGCTCGTTCGGCAACTTTTAAACATTTCGATCCATAAAAAAACGCGTTTACGAGATAAAGCACTTTCCTCGTATTCTGACAAATGTCTCCGGTGAATTTCAGCACCTTTCACACCCTCTGAACACTCCTCGTTGTTCCACTTTGGTGCAATCTGATACCGGAGCTGACATGCTTATGATGTATTAGCTAGACGACAACTGACGCGATTGTGATTAAATTCCGAACACGTGACCACAGACGCGCCAACTCAACTAGTTTTATTATTATTAACTTAGTTTTATAAGGTTGTAGAACGAAAAGGGTAGGTAATTTTTGACTTAACCTGGTATATACTTCTTAATTGTATTTCAGTTTAAACCTCTAGGTATCTGAAAATCACATTTGGCACTGACATATAATATCTGGACTCATAAAGGGCCCCATATTTCAAATAGCTTAGGGCCTTATCAAGTCTAAATCCGCCCCTGTTTGCCTGTAGCTCAATGCTAACAGGTTTTCTTGGTGAATTTAGAAATCTGCCGAGCCAGTTCATTCGCAAAACGATTATATTTTTCTCTAATAAAATATAAAATAGAAGCTCTTTTAGAAAATAAATATATAAACTTGAAAATAAAAGTGAAGTACAAATATTAACTATATATTATACAATTAAGCAACTTTGTGAAAATTGAAATTCTATAGCAATAAATAATTTTATTTTTTGAGGTTTCAGTTTTTTTACACCCTCACAATAGAATAGATTAAATTTTTTTATAATATTAGTAAAATAAAATAAAAAAATAAAATTTTCTATAATAAATATTTACATTGACAATGGGTGGAGCGGATAACACGTAAAGAACCCCTGCAGTGATGTGTTCAGGTTCCAAAGCTGGTGCCAATTTCAAACGTGCTTCAGTTTCTTTACTCAAGTTTAGACCTTCTATAATTTCAGTGTGCACGAACCCGGGGCTGATACTCTGAAAAAGCATTTTAATTCAATTAGCGAGTTAATAGATAACTTTTCGAATAATGTAAAAAAAAAAAAATTATCACATCACTATTTTTTGGCAACTTTTTTAATTTGTTTTCACTCAACCCTCTCCCTTCTGTCTTAATCTTAAGATTTTAGTATTTTTTTTTTGTTCTTTAACGTACCGAAAAGTAAATAATTTTAAAAATATTTTAAATAGAAATACATAGAAATATTTTGTTAACCCTGGATCTCTACCCGGGGTACATCTGTACCCCAGCCTTGCTCGAAACTTCTCTTCTTATTTTTCGACAAATGACAGTATACACTTGTGGTGCCTGTTAATCTCTTATATACACATGTCAGTTGATTTGCTACAGTCGTTGCAGTGACACGTGTTTTTGTTTCTCTGATACCAAAGTTTGCCCTGTGTGATCAAAGTGACTCAAAATTGGTAGTATTCATTTACTTAGAACTTTGTCACGAGATATGTTTTTAGTATATAATAAAAGTTAAATGTTTATTTTCTATGACTTTTTTATTGGGGAACACCTGTACTCTAGGTTAGTAAAACAGATTTTTTTTTGATGGGTAGTGTTTAAGGGTTAGATAAAAGGCAAAGGAACTGGCTGTATATAGATTTATAATTTTCTCATTAATATATCAAAGAATAATTAACATATTAACGAGAATTGTTTTGATCAAGCTTTTTTGAAAAATATATATATATCGCGAGACTACGGCGGTCGAAGCTATTGGAGTCTGCTGAGTCTTAAGTCTGGACAAAGAGAGAAAACGATATGATCCATTTAATTACAATCCAACGTCATTTTGCGTATAGGATCACCGGCTGTATAATTATAGTATTATTTGAATTTTGATTAAAGGCATCCAAAAGCTCAAGGTTGAGTTACCATAAAAGAATGTAGTTTTTTTGATTTTAAGTCGATTCTTCCACGTTATCAGTAGAGGTTGCCATTAATAGTCAAAATATAAAAAATGGAATCCAATAAGGTTATTCCTCTAGTATTAGATAAAAATCGATTCTTATTTTTGATTTTAAGTCGATTCCTCCATGTCTTCAGCAATGGTTAACAATAATAATCGAAACGTCAAAAATCCAATGTAGAATTGTTTTTCCTCAAGTATTAGTTGAGAATCGATGGCTATTTTTGAATTTAAGTCAATGTGGACTGCAAATAGCCAGTGATATCGGATTTATAAAAAAAGAATAAACTTATTAATATTTCAAATGACTTTGGATAAAGTTAAGCAACGATCCGTTGCAGTTTATTTTTCCATTGTAAACATTTTTACCAGGTGTGTCGGTTTATAATTCTTAATTGTTTTAAGAGATGATGGTGGAAGCAAGGGAAGCTTCACAGTCTAAACGATTATATCATTTTTTGGCTCAACATTTTACAAAACCCCATGAATGTTTAAACGATTTCGAGTTATCTTTATATTTTCTTCGTGTTGTAAACATATGTAGTTTGGAACAAAATTTATGGTATTTACTGCGTTTCTTGTTCAATCAAAAGAAAAACGCGAGGAAAAGCTGCCGTTTTGTGGAAATTTAGAATGAAGACTCAAAACTCTCAAAATCATAGGTTGGCCCAGAACAACCATCAAAATCGACAACAAAACCGAATCGCTTCGGAAAGAAGACAATTCGGTTGTTAAATGAAAAATGGTAGAGTTTAAAATTAAAAAATATGTCAACACTTACTGCCACACGTATTTGAGTTTTTAATTGAACAACCTCCTTGCGAAGTCCTTCGGTTAGAAGTCGTACAGCATGTTTACTTGCGGAATACATTGCAATGGAAGGCCACATAGCGCAGAGATGTCCTGCAACACTAATATAAAATATAATTAATAAATGCAATTTATCATTTAAACTTAAAATATTATTATTCGGTATACTCGGTAAGCAGGCAAAGTCCGGATGGACTTAAGTATACAATTTTATTTATTTATTTATTTTTTTATGTTGTTTGTTTTAAAAACGTCCTTAACGTATGAAAAGTAATTTTCAAACATGATTTTTTCTAGCTATCTCTGTGTCTGGCTTCTAATATCAGAGGTAGCACTTACCTGCTTATATTGATGAATTGTCCATCGTCAATTTCATGTTTTCTCATCGAGATTAGAGCTAATCTTGAGCAAATGCTTAGGCCTAAAACGTTCGTATCCAGAATCTCTTTCCATCCATTGACATCCCCTTGAGAACCTTTTGCATTAAAAAATATCCCATTAATAGAAGTTTCAATATATTTTTATCAATATATTTCTTACCATCAAAAGTAACATTTCGAGAAAGTCCTGCGTTGTTAACCATAACAGAGATCCCTCCAAGAAGATTTTCCACCCATATGAACGCTTCATTCACTTGTTTCTCGTCGGTAATGCTACATTTATATCCGTAAAGTTTCCCCTTACAGTCCTTAGGCAATTCTTTGGCTAGCTGATCAATTCGCTCTTTCCTCCTGGCCAATCCAACCACTTGAAGTCCTTCGATTGCCAATTGTTTGGCGATATCGGCCCCAATTCCAGACGAAGCACCTGTCACGATGGCCACACGTCCTTCCCAACGATTCATCTTGAAAACTGAACCAGAGCAACAACTGTACAATTACATATTGATACCCACTTATATACCGGGTGAGTTTTTTATCTTGAAACAGTCTTATAATTCAAAAACAGTGCATTATATGGTAAAAATTTTCAAATAAAAGTTTGTCGAGGGGGAAACTAAACTACGCTATTGTTTGTCGACCTAGAACAAGGTTTCAAGAGTATTTCAATGTCAAGTTCTGTTTTATAAATGGAACCCTATATTTTTCTATACGTCTACTTAATCTACAAAAAAAAAACTGAATAACTTTCATAATAACTATTTTTTTATACGACATCAAATAAACAAAATACATGTATCGATTAGATCTCAAAAAAAATTCTTAATAATCATTTTTAACAATTATTAAACATAATTATCAAATAATAATGATTAAATAATTAATTATTGAATAAATAATTTAATAATAATTAATAATTTAATAATTTTTCGACACTGTTCTGAGACATTCCAGAATGTATTGCAAGTCTTCTGGATAAATTCCAGTTCCAATTTCCTTATTTTGGCCTGTTCCAATTTCTTCGTAGCCTTTACATTTCCAGTTTTTTTAAGCAGATTTTACAACAAAATAAAATGAAGCTTGTGAGGGATTATTCCTATTAGGAAACCGCTCGGCATTCATTTCAATGGGAGCCCTTAACACTTCATCCACACTCACCGCATAAATTGAGACCATTTCAATTCTGTTTTCAACAAAAAATGCTCCATTTTTATTATGGTAATACAATATAACTATCTACTGGATTGACACGAGAAATAAACTGTTTTAAACTCAAGAATTTCAACTAGATCTATTAAGTAGAAATTAATCTCTTAAATCTGTGTATAATGAAATTTTAATATCATTATAAACACTTATTTTCATTGTTGTGACTTTTAGATTTAATGATTATTTATTTAATAATTAATTATTTAATCATTATTATTTGATAATTAAGTAAAATAATTGTTAAAAATGATTATTAAGAATTTTTTTGAGATCTAATCGATTCATGTATTTTGTTTATTTGATATCGTATAAAAAAATAGTTCTTATAAAAGTTGTTCAGTTTTTTTTTGTAGATTAAGTAGTTTGTAGAAAAATATAGGTTTCCATTTAAAAAACAGAACTTGACATTGAAATACCCTTGAAACCTTGTTCTAGGTCGACAAACAATAGCGTAGTTTAGTTTCCCCCTCCATATAAACAAACTTTTATTTGAAACTTTTTTCCATTTAATGCACTGTTTTTGAGTTATAAGACGGTCTCAAGATAAAAAAAAACTCACCCGGTATATATAACATTGGTTATCAAATTTTATAAAGTCATGACAAATCGCTTTTTTTTGGAAAGAAAATGTATAAGACACAGGTAACAGACAAATAACAGGTTTTCAAACTACGGCCAACGGGCCAAATCCAGCCCTTGAAACTTTTCCATCCGGTCCGCAGCAACTATAGAATTAATTCACAAATATTCGTTATATTAAGGACGTTCCCTAATATAGTTCAGATGCAGTTCGCTCTTTCCCCTACTCTCACATGCGCAGAAAGGCAAAAATATTTTCAATGCGTCGTTTCTCGGATCTGGCAATATTGAATTCTTACGTACGCTAAAAGACAAAGAATAAAAAAAAACACTTCATGAAACAGCTCAATGCGAAATTCCAGATGAGAACAGTATAGTTAGGTGGAGAGAATTAGCTAAAAATCTCAAATGCACCAGCTGCAGAAGTTTTTTAGATATTTAAAAATTGAGTGATTTTAGTGCGCGCCAAGTCGCCATCTCTCACTTGCCATGCCATGAGATAAAATATAAAAACCATCAAAAGTACTTAACTTTTAACATTTTTCATACAAAACGAATACCACTTGATACAATTATTTTAAAAGAAAAATATTTGTTATATCTTCAGTTAATGATTCTGAGTTTTTCAAAATAATTTTAAGAAAATTACGATTTTTATTTAATGAAACAGTTATCGCTTTAACATCAATCGGTATAGGGTTCGCGTGTTAAATATGCAATTTCACTTGTCAATATTTATAAATTTAGTCCCGCAAGGACTATTGAAAAAAATTTCTACGTATAAAGGACACTTATAAATATGTGTATTAAAAGTTTTAAAAGGATTTCAAAAAAATCGATTCATTAGGGATCGTCCTTAAATTGGTTTTGTTATCGTCCATGATGACAATTTTTCTTTGAGGCTGGTTATTGGCTACTTGGATTTGAAATAAAATTAGAAGTTAAATTTTCAAAATGTTGCTACGTTTCGAAATATATTTTTCTGCTTTCTCAGGCAATATTTGAACTTAACCTCCTCATAATAAGAAATAAATAGTTCATTACACCATATGTCGATCACAATTAAAGCAATTCACTCAGCAAAACAATGAAATGCTTTCTTTTTTTACTCTTTTTTTAAAAAACACAATCGTATTACAAGGCCTAACTGATTCAGATAAAAATATTAATAAACTTATTACAAGGAGGTTACCCATGTGGCAAGTCTGAGACTAAACCGACATGAGCGTATCGATCTGACATCCGACTGTTACCATTTATGAGACACATGGGTTTTACGATCAGACGGAGATTGGCATTAATATCAGGTTGGTGTCAGAATGGTTAACTAGCCGAGTCTCGGTATTTCGACCGACATTCGATCGAGCGGAGATATGTCTTAATATCAGATTGGTGTCGGGATGGTCTACGAGCCGAGTCTCGGGATTTCGACGGACATTCCCTCTAGCGGAGACTTATAAGTTCAAATATTGCCTAAGGAAGCAGAAAAATATACTACGAAACGTAGAAACATTTTGAAAATTTAACTTCTAATTTTATTTTAAGTCCAAGTACCCAATAATCAGCCACAAAGAATTATCTTAAATATTAACTTTTGCAATCACTAGGTCCGGGACAGCTGCCCCTTTTGTCCTCTTCTCCTGGTTGTGAGTATATGTCTTTGAGTGTGTGTTTCTGAATATTTGCAGGCTAGAGTGGACTACTAATATTGTGAGGTCTGAGGTGTTAACAATAACTTTTAAACAAGACGTAACCAAGTGTACTAAAGAGTAGGTACTTGTTTGTAATAAAGCCTGGTCTGCAATTCTTAAAAAGAAAGATCATGAAAGCTGGAAAAATGAGCCATGAATGTCTCTTTCTTGTGAGTAAAATGTACAAAAGATAAAACTTCTTAATAATGAATAATAATAATAAAAGGTTGTTTAGTGGTCCTTAGAATGATAATAAAGTAGAATTTCTGACGAATAAACCACCAACCACCGACAAGTAGATTTCCTTTATTATACAGCATAAAATATAAAATTATGATAAGGTCACTTAAAGGCGCGTACTGTTTGTTGATCATGAGAAGAGGAAAAATCAAGAAATATCAATGAGGTTGTCCTCTGCTTGATGCAAACAAACATATGAGGCGCTCAGAGCTAAAGTGGATCAAGTCAATAAATGATAGTTTCGAGATAATCAAGTTTGAAGTTTATTAACTCTATTCTAGATGAATATAGAGCATAATTTTTTTTATTATTGCAGTATAAAAACTAACTTAAATATGAATTATGATTTGAAAATTCAAAAACAATAATTAAGATGGCAATTTAATTTTAATTCATAATTTACTGGACTTGATCCACTTTGTCCCTTAAATTTTTATTACATAATTTTGATCAAATGAATAGATACGATACAGCGAAAAAAAATGGATACATTTTGTATTTTTTAAACACCTGTATCAGAAGATAATTTTAAAAGTAATATTTAAATCAGGGTGAAGAAAACTATTTCCTTTCCGGATTTTATTCTTCTAGTGTAGTGGTCCAGATAAGGTAAAAAAGATTTGATATGTGCTAATAAATCGAGATTTTGGACTTGCTCCAGTTTAGTGCGGAAATTTTATGAGAGTTTTTCAGATCGAAAAATTTTAAAAATAGCAATAAGAGGGACTTAGTTCACTTAAATATACTATACACCCTTAACAAGTATAAACCCGTAACAAACAAAATTTTTACAATTTTGGGCTTGATCCACTTTAGCTCTGAGACCCTCATATAAAGTGTGCGGCAACTTATATGTAGTTCCTTTTAAAAATGTAATAAATATTTTCAAATGATTTGTTGTATTTTTATTTAATATGCATTTGTATAACGAACTAAAAGTTCCTCACCCTAAACATATAGGACCCTCCTACATCCAATATTAACATGTCTATTAAAATCTTTGATTTGACCTAAATTAATTTTCATTAATAATAATAATCATTGCAACTAGAGAAATTGATTTAAAAATGGGCGAAATCAAATGCAAAAATCACACTGGAAGAAAATCCATTGTTATTTTTTTTAAATAAGTCTCGAAAGATTGTTCGGTGTATGTGACTTGACTAATAATGTTGATAGTTAAAACTATTTACCTTATGAAAATGACTAGCTATGTGAAAGTGATAGGGGAGGAATATTAGAAAGATAAAGCCTCGCCTGTGTGTTCTAGGTTATGCATTCATATCGAACGCTTTGAATTGCGGGTTGCATCATTAGGCGTTAAATATTAAAACCTTATGTTTTTGAATATATCTAAAAGAAAAAGAAAATTATAAAAAAATCTATTCATTTCTTTCTACTTTTTCCTTACAATTTTTTTTTTAATCACTTCAACACTACTAGATGAAGAAATATGAAAATAGCGACTTCAATTAAAGCCAAGACAAAAATAGTAATTTTGTTAAGGGAGAATGGTGTAGATTCTTGGAGAAACATTATAAAAAATTTCCTTATCATAAATTTATGTGAAACCTACCTAGTATTTTAAATTTTAAAAAGTTTCTAAAAAAAATTTCAAAAATTTTCTTTACTTTACAAAAATAGTACACAAATTACAGTAAAGCAACCAACATACTGGCCCTCTGATCCTAATAGACTACCTGATTTATTAATTTTTTTTATATTAAACTAGCTGCAAGGCCCGCCTTCGGCGGCCCTCTTGCTAGCCAGGTGAACGCCCCCTGCACCCCCAACCCACGAACCCCACCCTCACACTCCACTCCAACCCACGACACCCCCCGAAACCCATCCAGCACCCCCTACCCCACGCACCATGCACCCGTGCCCAACTCCCGTCCCCACACCACCACTCCAACACTCCATCCCGCACCACCCCACCTCGGACCCCCAACCCACCAACCCCAACCTCACATACCATTCACACCCACCACCCACCCAGCTCCGCCACCCCCGCACCAGGGGGCCGGGGGGGGGGGGGGGGGGGGGGGGGGGGGGGGGGGGGG
>JALMQS010000099.1:45434385-45582911 GCA_024734495.1 Forficula auricularia
ACCCCCCCCCCCCCCCCCGCCCCCCCACCCCCCCACCATTTTCCCTTGCCCCCCCCCCCCCCCCCCCCGTGGTCTTCCACATTCTTCATTTATCACATCAAAATCATTATCTCTGAACCGTTGAAACCATCTTTTGCGTGTTGCTTCTAATAGAGCATGATCACCATATGCCTCGACAAGCATTCGATGCGACTCTGCAGCATTTTTTCTCAAAAAATTAATGCTTTCCGCAAATCATCACTTTGTGGTACAAAATTTGACATTTTTAACACGATGAAAAAATATAATGTTGTTTGTTTAATGACTTGATGTATATTAAATATGTTTAACAGATGTCATACCAACCAAACAAAACAAAAATTAAGGCTCGTTCATATTAAATGTTCCCTATCGACACATTTGTATCTTAACGCTCACTTCATACTGGTATACCTGGTATATACAGATATATAATTTCGATATTTATGTGTGTATGTTTATTTGCATCAAGCAGAGGGCAACCTCTTTGTTTCTCTTTGTGAGTCAACAACTCTGCTACTCTCGGCACAAACAAAAACTTTTCAATTAAAAATGATAGACTTCAAGACTATCTATCTGACAAATTTATGGATATAGATAGCAATAACTTCGCAAATTTTGCATAAAATTACATGCGCTTAGGCAGAGACGTCCGATAAATCATAAATCGTATACAGAATAAAATAGACCAATATATAAAAGGCTTGCTTAAAGATTTTTAATAAGTGAATAGTGCAAATTGTATTTTGATTTCGCTGCATATCTAGGGTGTCCATATCTCCCGGTTTTCCCGGTTTTAACTTTCTGATCCCGGTGTCCCGACAAATTCTTTCAGGACAGTTAAGTGTCCCGGTTTAAATTTAACTGAAAGAAAATATTGACTTTTCCAGATAGATTGTACTATTGATCCAATTTTGGTTTCTGCAATGGATGTTGTTAGAAGAAGTGCCGGAATGGGATGAGTGTAATTTCTATCACTAAAGATGTATTCTACAATCAATTCTGCTATATTAAAGATAACATAAAGAGTGAAAATGCTGTTAACAAAGATACAAGGAAATCTCAGAGCTGCGTAGAAAAATGGATGGGTATATTTGAAAAAATTAAATTTTTGGAGCAAAAAACAATGTTATTCGCTTGTGCAGTTAAGGTATTTTCTATTCCTAGTCACTATGCTTGTATGTGCGTTTTTACTGATAAATAGTCAATGGTCATATCAGAGAAATAGATTAGATATTAGCACAGTAAATGCTATAATAAATTTTATTTTTTTTACATTTTAGACATCTACTTAATAATTTTCTTTACCATTATTCATAAATTATAAAAAATAAATATATTTTTGTTGTTTTTTACTTTTTCCAATGTAAAGCATGGGTAAAGTATTGTCATCGATCTCGGAGCAAAGGCAAACAAAGGGTTCTCGGGTAAAGACTACGCAACCCATGGTCTCAATTAAAGTCACAAATTGTAGTATTCATTTAGGTTGACGGTTTTGCCAAAAATTACATGGGGTCTTGACCAGAGGCCAAAAAGTGCGATTTCGAAAAAATAGAGCAAAAAAAAAAGTTTTTTCATGTACAATTATAATACTTGACCGTACCCTGTATTGCAGCGCGCAAGTTTGGTCTCCTATTTAGGTCTAGACGCTATTATACTCCCAATCAGCTTCTTTCACTGTATAAGGCTCAAATTCGTCCCTGTCTCGAATATGGCTCACATCTGTGGAGATGGGCCTCCAAGTATTCTCTTGCCACACTGGATGCAATTCAGAAACGAGCAATTAAACTAATAGAAGACCCGGCTCTAACAAACCCACTCGACTCCCCGGCTTACCGAAGAAACGTTTCTTCCCTTTCCCTATACTACAGATACTAGCATGGTGTCTGTTCAGTCGAGCTGAAATCAATTATCCCACCTAAAGCCCACTTTACGAGAAACACGCGGTTTTCGGACGCTCAGCACCCCTTCGCTGTCAAATTGGATAAAAGCCGAACCAACGCTTTCGCCAACTCTTTTATCCCTATAACCTCCAGAGACTGGAACTCACTTCCAGCCACCGTCTTCCCCGCGACTTATAACCTTCAGCTGTTTAAGACCCGCATCCACAGATACCTTCAACTCCAACCCACCCCATAAAATCCCCTCTTCTTCTTCTTTTCACGATGGAGGGGTCTTCCCAGGCCTTTAGGGATGTACCTTTTTGGTGTATCTCCTTCTTATATCAATATCATTAAAAAAAAATACATTTATTAAATCCTTTGAGAATAAATTATGATCCAATTGTAATTTGTTTACAAAAGGAAACCGCCAATAAATGGAATTTAGAAGTATTCAAGTGTAAAACTAGTGGTGAGTGGATACTTACCAAAATGCAGAGCAAGCAACTCGAGGTAAACTGAAAGCGAGCCAGTTATTCCACTTGCCAAGGTGGATATTTAATAAATAATATTTATAATACCTAATCGTAAAAAAACACTGATAATATAATCAACTATTTTTTTTTATTTTTTTATTTTAAATCAATAGACGGACAAAAGTGTCCTTATACACAATAATACAATTGAAAATTTTTTACAAAAGTCACAAAAATAAATAAAAGTGAAGTGATACAAATCAATAATATACAAAAACTTTAAAATAACCAAAAAAGATAATACAAACATACATAAGATCAAACAATACATACAAATCAATAAAATACAAAAACTTAAGAAATAATCACAAAAAGATAATACAAATATACATAAGATCCAAAGAAAGAAAAACACAGAAAAACAAAAAAAAACAATCACAATAACAAAAACAGAAACAAAACAAAATACAAATTAAGATTAGAATGTCACGGGGATATAACACTGGTGCTCTAAAAATAGAAGATAATAACAAATAGATAAACCACGAAATAAGCAAAATAACTATAGAAAATGTTTTTATAAATGAAGGAAAAAGGTAAACAAAGAGAAACAAACAGGTTGTCAATCGTGTCAATCGTGTACGAGACTGAACCCAATGCAAAAAAAACCATCCAAATCGGTCCACATGGTAAAGAGAAATAAATTAACAAACAAAAAAACCGACATTCCGTTGAATTGATAACCTCCTACTTTTTCTCAAAGTCGGTTAAAAAGTATTCTTAAGCAAATACTATACTAATATTAGGATAGAATTAACAATAATCCCATTGAATCATTCCTTCTAAAAGTTGGAGATACTAATTTTTGCTACTCTCCGCGAAAATTCAAGAGAGTGCGCTTTCTACTAGCTTCTACTATTTCTACAAGAAAGAGGCAAAGTAGTTTTATGCAAAATTTTGAGATCATGAAGAATTACTATGTCTTTTTACAATGGCGTTTTTATCGAAGATTTCGTTTCATCATGGATTTATCATTCTCATAATTTTATTTTTGATTCGCCTATGTATATTTTGTTCCAATCCATTCAATCAATCCTATATTAAATTGAAAGTTTCTTTTTGTCGATAGTTACATAATTTTTATAAATTAAAGGAGACAATAAAAGAGTGTCTTCTGCTGGAAAAAATAAATTGTAACGGCAAGTTCCTTTATATTTTATAAATTTGTAATTAGATTAACAGATTTTTTAGGAACCGAAAATGGAAAATAATATTCAAAACACTATCTATGTAGTATTATAATGTGTTTATTAAATCATGAAAAGACAGACAGTCCATGGTTCTGTTTCGATTTAAAAAAGCATCCTCAGTGCCCTTCTGAGAACAAAAAAGACATATTAACAGACAATATTTATAAATAATAATTTAGATCAATAATTATTTTCCTTTTTTAAAAAGACTCATCGATTACAATTAGTAAATATTCAATCTGTGTGAGACATATTATAAGGTGGAAACCGAGGGGCGATTGGAAGTAGGTGTACACCTCTTTGGAAGTATTTTGAAATACTTGGAAATATTTGGAAGTACTTAGAAATATTTGGAAGTATTTAGAAATATTTGGAAGTGCTTGGAAATATTTGGAAGTACTTGGAAATATTTGGAAGTACTTGGAAATATTTGGAATTACTTGGAAATATTTGGAATTATTTGGAATTACTTGGAAATATTTGGAAGTACTTGGAAATATTTGGAAGTACAATTGGAAGTAGGTGTACAGCATATTAGGTCGCGGTTCACCCCTCGGTGGAAACTATAGGTGTAATTAGTATGTTTTATTTTAATTTATTACATACCTAGTTCAAGATCAAAACATACGAACCAATGAAATCAGTTCGGACATATTTTAAATTAATAGATGTAATATGTGTCATTCAAATTTCACCCAAAAAGATATTTCACACATCACAATTTTTCGTTACAGAAAAAGTAAAAGTATCCTCTTTAAAATTAATTCACGTGGACAACCAGCACAAACACTCATCAATCTCGATCTCTTCAACATTAAGAAAAATATCTGTTAATCTAATTACAAATATATATTTTTAATTTATTTATAACGAGACTATAGTTTCGAGAGCTTTGCCCTCGTCATCAATCTATTACAATTGATTCACAGAAATTGATGTGTGAAAGTGGGTTTTACTCAAAGCAAACTATAGTCTCGTTATAAATAAATTTAAAAAAAATACAGACAGTCATGGGACTGTCGGTAGAAGCTTTCCTTCTTCGTCGTTAATATGCATTGTCCATTGATTACAAATAATAAAATAATAAAAATAAAAAATATTGAATAAAAAAAAAAATCAATTATAATAATGAAATAGGAAGATGTCGGAAACAGGATTTTTTGCAAATAATAAATTTATAAATAAATTATCAAAAATTTACAGAATGTGTATTGAAAAATTTGTAAACAATTGAGATCTTTTGTGTTTGTATCATAGAAATTATAGGTTTGTGATAACTGAAATAAAACACGTAAATTTGTGATTCAATATTTTGTGAATATTTTGAAAAAATTGCATCAATGGTGGTTCCATATTTAGTTGTAGATGCTGCTGGGTCATTTTAATTTTAAATCAAATTTATTCAATAGAAATAATTTTAAGCGATCTGATTTTGGATCTGCAAAGTTGACATTGAAATTGCCATCCAAAATTAGTGGAAGCTGATGGAAATGTTTACCAAGTAAAAGAGAACCCTCTTTAGAATATTCTAGAAGTGTACGATGAATGAAAAATTCTATGTCTTCCAATTTAGAATTCGGTGAAATATAAATGACTACCATGACTATTTCAACGTTATTGTCCATTTTGCACATACATGCACAGATATCTCCAATAATTGTTCTAACGTTTATATCATTAGTATTCGACATGGTTGTTTCAATATTCGGAGTAATATTTGTTTTATCATTTCAATTTTTGTAAATTGCTACTCCACTTGCTCGAACATCACTTAGTTTGTATTGAACAATGCAGTCGATATTAGGTACACCATAATGTTCATCATTACCCATCCACGTCTCAGTTAATAGTAGTAGTACATTAATATTTCTAATAACTGTATCTGTGAAATCATTTTTGTGACATTTAATACTCTGGCAGTTGAAAGCCCTTTGCATTTGTGCTCACTCTCGCTTCACCCGCCCTCTCTCACTTCCCCTACCAGCAGCCCAGAATCATGTGCAGTGAGAATGTTACGGGGTCGCTTTTTTCCAATTTAAGCCTTGCCCAGCGGCCTTTAAGAAGCAAAACTTCAAAAATTTATTTTTCTAGCAGAAGACACACTCTTTTATTGTCTCATTTAATCAATCCTATATTCTTACTATGATTAAAAAATTGGCTTAAAGATAGAACTTTCAAAATTAAAATAGAAAATACAATATCTTCTTCAAATACAATACAATCCAACCTTCCACAAGGCTCCCTTCTATCTCCTGTTTTATACAATATATTAGTACTACAGATCTCCCACAAAATGAACATGTTTTTAAAGCCACATATGCTGACGATATATTATGATATTATATTCTCGATTTTATGAAAATTTAAGATTGTAAGATTCAGATAGATAGTAACAGCACTCCATTGTTACGAGGCATCAGTTATGTATTTCTCATTAAATTATTTCATTAAAATTACTATTGCAAAATCGTGAAGAATTAAACTGATAGATGGTTCAACACCTAATTCTGTTCTTGATTATTTAGCAAAACTTTAAATATCAGAAAACTAAAAATATTATGACTTAAGGTAGTTGTTTCACCAAATGGGTTTTCTTGGGATTTTTTTGAAATTTAGATAGATTATTATTTAAATACTTCTGCATCGATTGGTGGCTAAACGAAATTTAGAACAATATAGTTCCGGAGATATTAAATTCCAAAGATAGTTTTTCAGACTCTTATACATTGCTCTTTACGGGATATCGGAAAGTTTACATACATATTTAATTATAATTAAGAAATTCTTCTTACGATTGTTATAAAAAACTAAACCAACATTAAACAATAACTAATACATTTCTTAACAAAATTTTAATTCATAGTTACAACACAGTTTCTGAGATAATAGTGGATAAATAATCAAAAATGTATTATGAAAAAGCTACACTAAAAACAAGCTGGCAACAACGCATATATTTAACCTAAAAAGTGGATTAACTTTAGTACTTTTTTGACGTTTTTTCGCTTCAGCCATTTTCGCAACAGCTTTTAATCGATTATTAAGAACTTTTTGTTTAATAAATCGACCTTTATAATGTATTTTATCTGTCATTTCCATGATAAAAATATTCAACCTCAGACAATGTTGCCAGATTTGTCAAATGAGCACGGGATTGGCTAGTAGTGGTACATAAACAGCAAAAAGTTTGGAGCTTATGAAATATGAATCCTTATTGTCTGTTCTATATACTCTAGCATTAACTTTTTGCTAGTATTGTCGCGAAACTACTACCTCAATTACCTATTACCACTTTCAGTTAAACTTAAAGAAAACAGATTCCTTCTTCCTACTCTAATCTCATAGATTGATTAAGGCCATAGCATTCCATATACATACTATTTATTAGTCTATTAGGTTTTGGTATGTTATAGAGATAAAGAAAAATACATTTATTTTTTAAAGATTTTATTTGGTGAAAATAGCAGAGTTGATCATTTGCTCTTGTATATTATAAGATTATTTTTTTTAATGAAATAACAAATTTAAATATTATAAGTAGGTATTCATAATTATTGTTCTTCTCCGATAGGTTTAATTATCATCTCGTAAACCTAGAAAAAAAGTTCAATTAGTATTTCAAATTTAAATAAATAATTATAAAAATTAAGCTAGGTCTTTTTCTTATAGGAATATATTCATATATAGGGTGGGACGTTAGGAAGACAATTTGATCAAGATCAGTTTTTAAAAATTTTTAAATTTTCTCCAATAAATTATTCTTTTTAGTATAAAAGGTTTTATTCTTTGCTTTAGTTTTCCTCAGAAGCAATACTTTTTAAATCTTCTTAATATGTTTTATTATGAGATTGGAATTTAAAAAACAAATTTTTAATGACTTTTGTTTATCAATTTGTTCACAGTGACTTCGCGTCGGTTATGTTGTAATTATATATTCAAATATAATTAATCAAAATAAGAAAGAGAAATATTTGAGAGAAGATAATGAAATATTCGGTGTTCCAAGAATATTTTAGATTGATTCATTCAGAGTCTTATTTTATTTTGCCTTTAATTGAAGGAGACAACAAGAAGACAGCTCAACAATATAAATATCTACTCAGTCAGCCCCTGAGAAGAAGCTTATAATAAATTTGAAGATTGGAGTCGTTTCTAAGAAAAAGTACCTTGGGAGTTTACGACGAATATATTTTTTCATTACTATTTAATAATTTGAATAAAATTATAATATTTGATAAAAATGGCCTAAAACGATCTATATTTGGTATTTTGCAATTTTACCCACATGAACAGCGTTTTCAATTTATAAATAATATATTAAAGATTGTGTCTTTTTCCTAATACAGGTATTTTTATTTATGTGTCTATAGTTTTCTTCAGTTTAATTTCACGAGTACTACCCTGATCAAAAAGTTTCAGGAATTTATTCATAAAATTAAAAATACAAACTTATTCATCAAATTCGATATTGTCCCTTCAAAGTACTCCCCACCGACTGCAACGCACTTATGCCAGCACTTAATCCAATCCTCGAAACATTTTTTATATTCGATTTTCGGTATGGCCTTCAGAGGTGTCTGCAATTTTTCTATTATCTCCACTTGGCTGCTAAAACGCGTTTTTTGAGTCGACTGCATAGGAAGAAGTCGCAGGGAGCTAAATCAGGTGAATTCGGTGGCTTTTGGATGGTATTCGTTCCGTTTTTGGTCAAAAAGTTGCGGATAACGATGGCATTGTTCGACCGGGTGTTTCGTGATTCTCACAAATCCGGTCTTTTTTGGCTTCTCAAAGCCAAATCATTAAACAAAATGGCTTGAACGGATTCATAAGCGATGTTCAAGTTAGCCGCAATCTCTGCAATGGTCAATTTACAGTTTTCGCCCATCATTTCTTTGATTTTATCGACGTTTTTGTCGGTTTTTGATGTCCACTGACTTCGTATATCTATAAAATTCTTTGCCCGATACACTCACTCACTCACTCACTCATCATCAAAACAGCCAGAACCACTGGAGATAGAAACATGAAATTTGGAGTGGATATTACATCTATGACATAAGGGCTCATTAAGAAAGGATTGTTCGAAATTCGATCCCTAAGGGGGTCAAAGGGGGCAAAGTGTGTTTTCACTGATTATGCGATATCTCTTAAGGTTGATAAAATATCTACTTGCTTTTTACTTATAAAAATACTAAATTAAAATATCTAAAAACAAATTTCAGGATTTTTTGAAATTCGGGTTAAAAGGGGCAAAATATCTTTGCAATGTGTTTACACTAATTATGCATTTTCATTTAAGAACGATAAGATATCTACTTGATTTTTATTTAATAAAATTCTAAATACAAATATCTAAAAAGTAATTTCAGGATTTTTTGAAATTCGACTCCAAACTATCCAAAATGTGAGTGGGGCAAAAAATTAATACTCTCTCCGATATAGATCAAATTTTGTAATGTTAGTTTTTAAGACTATATAAAATGTATGCTGTAAAAATCAATAGCCAAAATGATTGCGTGGGGGCGAAAGAGGGGGCAAAATATTACAATTCTAAACACTGTTCGATCTGGAACAAATTTACTACAGTTATTGTTTTAAAAACTGTGAGTAAACTTTTGTATCATTTTTATTCAAATTACATAAATTTATTTGAAATTATATATTTTAAAGAAAAAATAATTTCCTTATCTATCTATATATATATAAAATTCTTTGCCCGATACACTGACTCACTCACTCACTCAAAATCAAAACAGCCAGAACCACTGGACATAGAAAACATACTTTTGGGGATGGAGCTTTTTTTTTAAATTAGCTGTAGAGGGCGTGCCGAAGGCATGCCTGGAGCAGCTCGTATATATATATAATGAGTTTGACATTCATGGATCGACCTTAAATGTTTTCAAATGAGGCATACATAATTATTGGATTTCCAGTAAATAAAACAACACATTAATCGCTTTCGATTGTTAATTTGATCATCTTCCGTGCAGTATTATTCGCGAAAATAGATACTCATAACTTAAAGATGTAGTATCTGACCACCGAGCGATGCTCGGTAACTTTTTGCTTCAGTTAAAAGCTATATATTAATCACCGAACCCCTCCTCGCCCCCACCCCGAACCCCACCCTCGTCCAAGGACCCCACCACTTCACCCCACCTAGTGTACCCCCCCCCACCCCACATAGAGCTCCACCCACCCCACCCTAATTCCGCCCCCAAACTACCTCCCCGCACCCCTCTGTTACTGCACCACCGCACCCCCCCCCCAATCTCCCCCACCGTCACCTCCACCCTCGACCCCGCCCCCTCACCCAGTTTTTGTATTTCGTCTTGTAGTGGCCCACAGATTATGTGTATATATGTATACATGTATTGGTATATAAATAAATACCGTATAATAATTTTTTTTTAATTAACACATTACAAGCGGGTGCGGGTATTAGTACCCGTTTCACGGACTGCTCTCTATCAGCGGGGCGGGTACTAGTACCCGTCGAAAGACGACTTACGTTAAATGCGGGATAAGGTACTAATACCTGTTACTTAATGAATTTAAACATATTGAAAATGAAATGAATAAAAAGCAATTATTTGGTATAAAAGATAATCATTAATAATCATTAAACTTTTGATATAATAATATGAATAAGTATAGTTGGAAGTAATCTATATATATAAAATTAAGGTTTTGTCTGTACATTGCTCCACATCACGCCAAATTTTGGTTGCACGCGTTTCAAGCAAAGTTATGAACGAAAACACCCTCAACAAAATTCCTGTCTGTCTGTCTGTATGTCTGTTTCCGTCGTTTCCGAAAAGTCGGGCCTTGCAGCTAGTAAAATATAAAATTTTAAATAAATCGAGCCATTAGTTTTGTTTTTGTGAGGGTGGGGTTCGAGGGTTGGGGGTCCAGGGGGCGTGCTCCCTGGTTAGCAAGAGAGCGGCCGAAGGCAGGCCTTGCAGCTAGTAAAATATAAAGTTTTAAATAAGTCGAACCATTAGTTTTGTTTTTATTGCTTTAATTTCAAATGCTCAAAATTTGGGTATATTGCAAAATTTGCCCGCTACACATCCTAGTCACGGCTGTTAGGCAACCCGCTCAAAATGTGTTAAATAACAATTTTTGATTTCATCAATTAAATTGCCAAATTCTAATACAGAAAAATACGCTTGTGGGATTTAAAATTCGATTTTTAATCAATTAAATTTTTTTTTTTTTATAAATTTTATTAAACCATTTATTTTACATGAATTTATGCATACATTGTTTTTGTGCTTCGACTCCGGAGATTACTTCTCCACCATCGAATGTCCTTGATCATCTTTTAGTCCTTGTTTTTAATAAGAGGAAAAAACTAATTAAATAAAAAAAACTCTTTTTCGATAATTATTTCAATTCCATTATTCCTATTCCTCGTCCCCCAATCAATTAAATTTTCTAACTTTTAATATATATAATAATATTTGTAATGATCTATTAGTGGAATTTAAAATTAAAAGAAAACAATTAAAAATTAAAATGAAATTGAATTAAAATGTAATTATACATTTTTATCGAGAGAACCACCTGTGAATAATTATTTCAATAAACAAAAACCCACCAAAAACAACTTAGCCGAAGATGAGACCGCGACAGATCGAATGTCCAACACAAAATCCTCCTAATCCGTGAATTTCATCCAAATCGTTAGAGCCGTTTTTGAGAACCCAATTGGACATATTATATACAAGATTTGCTCGTTTAATATAATAAGATAAGATTGATAGGTCATTTCGGGTAAAAAATGTCACAACAGCAAATCCTGAGAATCCTGAGAAATTCTTCGGCTTTTGTTTTTAAAACAAAACTTTTCCAGTTTCTTGAAATTAATTTATTTTCGAGTTATGTTTTTTTCTAATTTATATGTATTGATTTGTATTTCATTGGCCTATTTAACTTAAACGACTTTAATCTTTTTGTTTAAATCTCCCTTAATTCTTATTTTGTGAATTCCTTCTAATTTTCTTTTTCCTTTCTATTTAATTTGTTTAGACCTTAATTGAAATGTTAATTTTTTTTACCCAAGATCTTCGTGTCGCCAACCTTTTAATTATATCACGAAAACTTAAAAAATTACTTTGTTAGTTATGGGACAATACACTAACGAGATACAGAGAAAAGTATTATTTTTTTTATCCTAATCGAAGTGGAATTAAAAAGTGACCCTAACTCTTGAAGGCGGACTGGTAGATATTATTGGAATTTATAAATTAGGAAAGAGAGGAATTCAGCCAGTAAAAGGAGCCTCCAATTGTAGAAAACAGTTTCGGCTTTAATTAGATAATGCCATCTTCAGTTCTAATGAGAATATTTGCAAACTCAATACAATGAGTTGTTATGTATTATTAAACATAAAATGAATGCATCGTTCTTGGTATGCTCATTACTTATATGGCACAATCTCAAACGTCTTATGTATATATTAATGAGAAAATTATAAATTTATTTGACTTCATTATTTCAAGTTAGAAATATATAAGTTCAGATATTATTTTCACTTAATATTTGATAAAAATCACTTGCATTCGATTCGCGATTGAATCAAATGTAGGAAACATACGATCAAACGTCTTCCTTTACTGGCTGAATTCCTCACTTTCCTAATTTATAAATTTTTGGACAACCATCTTTCCTTCATCAACGATTATTGGAATTTGATGGGGCAGAATGTCAGGCTAATGAAAAGAACCAACTTCCAATTAAAATAATTTATTCGATTGTCAGTTTCGACATTTTAAAAACGTAGTTTTCCGAGGAACTTGCAGACTTCATCAGAGTTTAAAAGGGTCATTGAAGGAAACAAATAACCCCCATCTTCTTTTGGCGCCTCAATCAGTGTTTTGCTTTCTATTCTATTATTTTATATCTTGCCATTACATCAATAGAAAAAATTATATGCGAATTCTAAGTGCAAAACGAACAACGTTAGATGAGGAAGAAGATGATGGTTAGTTACATGCTTCTTTCATCGACCTTTGTAAGTTCTAAAGAAATGGTAAATATTCACCGAAACATCACTTTTTAAAAGGTTGAAAATAATATTCCAATAAATTATTTTATTTATAAATTTAAGGTGACCAACTTTTTTACAGGCCCCACAAATTCACGGTCCGCCCCTGAATAATACCTACACTATAATATGATAAATGCATAGTAAAAACATTTGTAGCATTTTATATTGTAATTATGTTGACCTTCTTATTAAAGTGACCCAAAAGTGGACATACCCATTAAAACGGGCACCTTAAAAAAGTTGTGTTTAAAATAAGGGCAAATAAGCCTCAAATTATTTATGTTATGTTGGCCACTCTTTGCAATACTGTTCAGAAGCCGATGGAATTGCAACAGACAGAATTTGGGACCTATTTGCCCTTATTTAAAGACAAATTTTTTAAGGTGTCCGCTTTAAGGGATATGTCCACTTTTGGGTAACTTACTTTAATTTTTATTTAAATGAGTACTTTTCTTACTTATTGTTAGTTAATCTATCATCTCTTAACATTGTAAATATATATTGGAAATATCTGAACAATGAATGTCTTCATATTAAATTTATCTATAATATCTAGGTATATAATCTCGATCGAATTCGAAGATTTACAGATTAGTCTTAAAACTAGCTGCAAGGCCCGCCTTCGGCGGCCCTCTTGCTAGGCAGGGGGCTCGCCCCCTGGACCCTCACCCCAAAGCCCGCTCCCCCCCCAGAAATCCACCCAGCACCCCCATCCCAATGTACAGACAAAACCTTAATTTTTTATATATAGATAATTTCTTTTAAATTGATAACCATTACGACTGTTTTTATTGGGGGGCGGACATACATACATACATACAGAGGCAGGCACAAATGCGTTTTAGTAGTATAGGATATCGAAAAGGAGGACACTTTTCGGGGGAGGACAGAGCTTACAATAGGACTGTCCTAGCTAAAGTAGGACGATTGGTCACCTTAATAAATTGTTTCTTTTTATTATCTTGAAGTAACATTTCAACTAACCCCGGAGTCCCTAAATAGTTTACCTCACAATAGGTAAAGTCTTATTTATGTAGGTCTTTAATAAAATGTACATCTGAACTTTGGTAGAAAAGATCAAATATAAAAAGGCATTGAAATAAATGACTTCTCATTACATTTGATCTTCAGAACTTTCAAATAAAAAAGGACAAAACCATGAGACAGTAATTTAAAAATTCGATTTTTTTTTTGGAGTTACTTTCAGAAATAAGACGAAGCAATAGAAGAGTCATACATTCACATGCGGTGGAGCTGCGATTGCATAGATCACTGCATCACTTATATCTTCCGTTTTCAATGCTGGGATAAATGGAAAGTGTTCTTCTTTAATTATATCTGTTTGTTTGAAAATATCCGTATGTACAAATCCAGGAGATATACTCTAAAACAAATAAAACATTTATTAACATCAATTTATTTTAATATTTTTAATCTATTAATAGAAAAATCATAAACTTGAGCATTCTTTTTAGAATATCTTAGTAGCTGCATTGACCCCTCAACGATGTTCCAGACGACGGCGTTTTCTAGGCCAGTGATCTCCAAACTTTTTTGACCGCGTACTTACCCTTATGACTAAAATAATCATAAATTGTACCCCCCCCCCCCCCTGTGTGTGTGTGTCTAGCTAGCGAAGCGAGAGCCGCTAGAGAACGAGCTAAAGGCAACGAAGCTTCTCTCTGCACTAGGCCGCTTCTGGGAGTAACACCACCTCCACGTGGTCTAGCTGGATATCCGCACCTTTCGGAGAACTAAGAGTGTTACCCTTGGCGAAGAACGCAGTTGCCATTCGGCATATATAGAAATATTTCTATGTCCTTAGTACATCTGGAAAATGCACTGGATATGCTATATTATGTCATTAGACATATATAGTCCCATGGATGATCCTCCATTATGGGCTATCTTTGTAGTATATCTGGTGGGCCAAGAGGTGCTATGTTATGCCTGGCAACAGGATGCAGCAGCTGCTGCATCAAAACTAACTATGGTGAACAAATCTCTTGAATTTATCTGATAAATTCTAAAAGAGATAAAATGCTATGATATTACATTAGAAATATCATAAACACGATTGTTTCTACAAATCCTACTACATCGACTCTGTCGATTAATGAACATACAAATTTATGAATATATCACTATCAAAATGATGATGATATCATATTGTGTAAGCAATTATGCAAGAATGCATGTATTGGAATGGTGACTTACACATCTCGACATATATAGAATTTCTTCTATCTTTTTAGTATATTTCGGTTGATCCTGCCAGATATGCTATTTTATGTCTATGACATATATAGTAAGAGATACTCTATCCTTTTAGTATATTCAGATGCGCTGCTCTGGATATGCTTCATTATGCGAGATGTTGGTGGCTTGAACCAAATACGCCGGCACTGCGGGCTTTGGCCTGGTTGAGTGGTGCGTGCGGCCGAGCTGATCAATGGCACAGCAGTAAGCCAAAATACCGAACGGTATTAAATACTTATCTTAAGTACATAATTCACGGCGCATGGTTTGATGGTGGCCATGCAGATTGATAAGCATAAATAAGCTGTCATTCTTTGATGATAATTATAACTATTTCATAAGACAGTAAACAGTACTATAGGGAATAACCCTGATGATGGATGAAGATGAGTTTTTGACTCGAAAGGCTTGATGAAAAGATATCGGAGGAGCGCCGGTGTCGTTGATTTTCTTCAGAGGTGAAAACCTCTATTGGTGGCGTAAAGCCGTGAAATTTGCTTTCCCAAAATAAGAATTGGCCCGAAGGCTTGTGAAAAATGCTTTTTTAAAATAAATGATTGCCCTGAGGCGGTGAAAAATGCTTTCAACAAAAATAAATGGCACAAGGCCCGAAATTTATTACTTCTTCGTGGTTACAAGATTTCGTATAGCGTTGTTCCTTTAATCGTTCCAAAGTCGACAGGCGAACTCTTGGAGAGCGTAAAACAGCTCTTCACACAGCAAGAGCTGAATTGCAACTGATTCGCTAATTACGGCTTCGCCTCTTTTATAGCCGTCGATTTAATTGGTAATTAAGGTGATTGGCTGATAATTTTCCTAGATCGCGCTCGATTAATTATAAAAGGGCGTGGTCTCCTTCTTCGATAATTAGTCTTTCATGAGCCACGAATCGATTAACATCGAAAATTAAATTACATTTCTAATTGAATAAAAAAGCAGAAAATTGATTCCTACAGTACTAACTGTAACCAGCAGTTGAGGGCGCTGCTGGAAATTTGCTTATCAATATGAATAATTTATAACTGCCGATGAGAATCACCAGTATATGGTGATGGCTACAAAAGCTGGCCATGATTGATCCCGTGTCTAGCTCATCGGCTTCCACGCTCGGAGCACCGCGGTGTCCACGTATTCAGGAAGTGACAAACCTGCAAGCCGAAATTGGTGTTGCTCTGGCATTAGGCTTGCTAATCAGTGCGAGCGGGGGACGTACGTGTATTGTACCCGCTCGCATGCCATGGCCGTAGTCATGACAAGGGAGATGACTAGCCCTCTGATTTAAAATGGTCCAGCGGCACATCTGACGGTGGTGCAGATTGGGGCGGGCGATCCCACGCTGAGTGTAAGCCAATCAGTGCGAGAGGGGGACGTACGTGTATTGTACCCGCTCGCATGCCATGGCCGTAGTCATGACAAGGGAGATGACTAGCCCTCTGATTTAAAATGGTCCAGCGGCACATCTGACGGTGGTTCAGATTGGGTTTGGCGAGCCCACGCTGAGTGTATGCCAAAACGGTAAACACACCTAAAGTGGTCTGCGGCTGCCATTCAATTGGTGTCTTACGGTCCCCTTTAGAATGAAGGTCTGGCGCCCTTTACCGTAGTGAATGCCAATCTGTGCCACTTGACTGTGGTGTGCATGGTTGATATCATGTAGTCCGAATAACTGCATGGTTATATATCATGTAGAAGAAGTTGTCGACTTCCAGATTTAACAGACAAACCTGGGTTGGCACAAAAGGTGACGAACCGTTGGCCAAGCGGACAACCGGCTCACGAACTTAGGCTGGAGATTTTGAATCTTACATCCTAAAAGCTGTAACACAGTGGGTTTGCTTTGTACACATAACTAATAGAGGTATAGGCAGAAAGCCGCCTGGAATGGAGGGTGGCGAGTCGTTTGCCAAACGACAACCGGTCGCGGACCTGGGCTGAAGATTTTGAATCTTCAAATCCTACTGGTTGATTTTACAGCGGGCGTGAACCGCATTGGACACTTTGTAAGCGCTTGACTACCATCGTTTCGGAGCTTGCTTGGCGAAGAATGCTTCTGATTATGTAAAAACGAAGCATTCGTCTACTTGGCTGTTTGCAGCAGGTGTGAGCCGGCTTGGACGATTTGCAAGCGGTTTGTCAGGTGTATGTGATGTTGCAATCACATCAGGTTAACCAACCGCACATGCAGTCGATCACGTACTGGGACTGTGGGAAGAGAGTCCGAATCTGAAGAGGTGGAGCATGGAAAGTCATGTGCAAGAGAAACCTCGAGCAACCATACCAAAGGTTGTTGAAATCTAATGGTGCCATGGGGAATGGAGAAAGCCCTAGGGACGAAAGTTCCTAGCTCCATTCGACTGAGGTTGGTCTCGTGGTGGCACAAGGTTTTGTCTAGATAGCTGTTGTTAACTCGCCAGCAGTTGATAGCTTCAACACTAGCGAGGGTGGAATATACGCCCGCTATATTTCACGTGTACCTCTGCGTACACACCTATACCCTGATTGATGCCATTCGTGGTGCTAATTCGATCTTTCGGGGTACACATACGATACGAGAGTATGTATGCGCTGGTTGCGAGTGCGTGTGAAGGCTCGCTTGGCTATAGACACTACTTTAAACAATTCAGTGCGTCATTGCGTTGTCGAATCTACTGTGTGTGTGTGTCTGTGTCAAAAAGACCCCATTTGTGTGTGTGTCTGTCAAAATGATTTTTTTTTAGGAAATGAACGGAAAAAATGCAGAAAATAAAGTTTTTTTTTATTTATTTATTTTAAATGATCTCATGGGGGACTGCTTAGGGATATCTTGGAGGGGGAGGTGGGAAAGAAAAGGTGAAGGGGGAGGCCCAGAAGGGTCAGAATATTTCAACCGAAAATTGGGGATATGGGATGCGAGACATTAAGGGCCGGTTGTATGTCGCAAAGTAAATGCTTTTTGCCACTAACCCAGGGTAGATGGTAAATGGAGGGACTGGGATGGCCAATCAGATGCCAGGCACTGTCAAAATAGTCCGTGTTAGTGGTAAAAAGCATTAACTTTGCGACATACAACCGGCCCTTAGAGAGGTCAAACAGGGGGACAGAGCCGAGTGGAGACGGGTGGTTGCGTCAGACCAGTCTTAGGACTGTATACTCAATGATGATGATTTTAAATGCAATAATATATATATATATATTATATATATATATACATGCAATTGATAAATTACAAGAGGACATGAAGTATTTTTAAGAGAAATGTGGCCTACCACCTAGAAATTTCTGCGTACCACGGGATTCGGGGTGGGTCGGAGTGGGGGTGGCGGTGGGTTGCAGGGGTGGGGGCGAGGTGGGTGGTCTCGCGGCTGGGGGGGGCGTGTATTATATACTATATTTGTATTTTTTTTTAATTTGGTTACCGTGCATCGCTCGGTGGCTCCAGGTACTTATTAATAATATTGTGAATTTTACCACCAGTTTTGGTTTTCGCTTTTTAGAGCTAAAATAACATAGTTGTATTTGTATAATTAGTGATAAAGTCTAGCATCTACTATTGCCACATTATTTTTATTTAGTTAGTTTAATATAGCGCATAAACTATTTAATGGAAGATTTAATTTTATTTGAAGCAGCCAAAACACATGTCGCTTTTAAACAAATGGATAATGAAAAGACAGGCTGTCTTATTGTAAGTGAGACAAAGCAAAGTTAGTTCCGCCAGCGAAGGATTCTAGATGACGCTTTAAGTAAGGAGCACTAATGGCTTTGTAATTAGTTTTAGAATAATTAAAATTAGGAAAAATTTACTTTTTTAAATTTTCAGATTTTCCCCTTTACTTTGATATTAAACTGATTGCAAAATTTCAAGTCCTTGTCCAGTAAGGAATCTTTTCCGGAAACTTAAATTTCTCTTTTATATTTTAGATTGGAAGAAAAGGAAAATCTGTTCGGAGAAATTGTAGATCAAAGTAAAAAAAACTCTTATCATTGAAAAGGACTCAATTTTATAAAATCTTTCTAAGTACATAGATAAAATCGGAACATACAAGCAAAATCTTACCTTAATTTATAAATAATTATCAAAGGAAAAGAAAAATACTTCTTGCTGCAAGATTTGCAAAACACTCCCGTAGATATTACATCTTTCATTAATTTGGTGTAATTTAAAGAGGTTCTTTCGGGACAACCCATACAAAAAGTTTTAGCCTCGTAACCACACTATAAATATAAACGGAACTAAAATTTTAGGTTATGTTTTTTTAACGTGACTGTCCACTCACACTACGAAATCTCTATATGGATACACACGTACTTGTCGGATCGTTTCCAAGCCATTGTGCTTATATCCCCTCCACTAAAAATAATCGCCCAAATATGTTGTTTTTTTTTGTTTTTTATCAAAACTACGTGGTAAATAATTTCATTTTTTTTTTTAAGTTACTCCGAATATATTATTCTAACAAATATTAGTTTTTCATCAAGATGGTGAAAGTTCTTCAATGAAAAAAAAATAAAATAATGATCATATCCCCACCCTTTCCCTATCTACCATATGTTAAAATGTCATTTTTAATTGCAATTATTTCATGTTTGGTGTGGTAAATCGTCTTAAAATTTTAACAGTATGTGTATTATGGTTTTAATGACTTATATTCCAAGTTTCAAAGACTTCTTGAATTTTTGCATTTGTGAAAGAACTACCTTAATAGGGAAAGACACAATGTTGTCTATATCTAGGGTGCGTCGATAAGAAACTTACTGATATTTCTTTTGATTCAAATTCAACAAATTAGAATTTTTTGTCAAAATATTAATATTGTCAATTTGTGTCCCAGATGTTTCTAGGAATGACCACAAGACTTTTGTGGCAAAAGCTGCTGCATGTAAGCTGGTTTTCTATTCCAGATCAGGCGCTTTTTCAAGTCCAGTCAACTTTTTAACGTATACAAGCTTCATCTATGGATTGGGTCCTCCAATCATTCTCTTGCAATCATGGCCGATTTTTATTTATTCATTGTTAATTTTAAATATGATAAGATTGAAGAGATAAAATAAGAAACATTTCAGAGAAGTTAATTACCATGGAAGTGACGAACAATATAGAAAACTACTCATCATAAAAGGACGATTATATAGAGAATTTCTCCTACTTCTTTGAAAAATTATCAAATTATAATTAGGGCACAATTTTAATAGGACTAGAGTAAAATTGAATACAAACTATTATAAAACTATTTTTCTTGTAGTCAATTAAATGATATATAATCTAGTTTCTTTTTGCCGTGAGTAGCAGAATTTTTATAAATTAAAGAAGACAATAAAAGAGTGTGTCTTCTGCGGGAATAATAATTTTTTTTAATTTATTTATAACGAGACTATAGTTTCGAGGGCTTTCACACATCAATTCGTGTGAATCAATTTTAATAGACTGATGAAGAGGTCAAAGCCCTCGAAACTATAGACTTGTTATAAATACATTAAAAAATGTATTAATCCAGTAGAAGACACACTCTTTTATTATCTCCTTCAATTTATAAAAATTCTGCTACTCACGGCAAAAAGAAACTTTCAATAATAGATTATATATCATTTAAATGACTACAAGAAAAATTGTTTTATAATAGTTTGTATTCACTTTTACGATAGTCTTATTAAAATTGTGCCCTAATTATAATTTGATAATTTTTCAAAGAGATAAGAGAAATTCCCTATATTTATAATCGATCTTTTACGATGAATAGTTTTCTAATAGGTGGGCTGAAAAGTTCGTAGGCTAGCATTGAAAAAAAAAATTTGCATAGAATTTGATTTTATTATTCAATATAGTTTCCTTCGCGGGCGATACAACGATTATAGCGGTCATACAATTTTTCGATACCATTTTTATAATACCATTTGTCTTTAGCCTCAAAATAGGCTTCAGTTTCTTCGATTACCTCTTCATCGCCGCAAAATTTCTTTCCAGCGAGCATCCTCTTGAGGTCTGAGAACAGGAAAAAGTCACTCGGGGCCAGATCTGGAGAATACGGTGGATGCGGAAGCAATTCGAATCCCAATTCTTGCAATTTTGCCATCGATTTCATTGACTTGTGACACGGTGCATTGTCTTGATGAAACAGCACTTTCTTTTTCTTCAAATGAGGCCGCTTTTCCGCGATTTCGTCTTTTAAACGCTCCAATAACGCTACGTATTAGTCGCTGTTTATGGTTTTTCCCTTTTTAAGATAGTCAATGAATATTATACCATGAGTATCCCAGAATACTGATGCCATAACCTTGCCAGCCGACTTTTGCGTCTTTCCACGCTTTGGAGTCGGTTCATCGCGTGCAGTCCACTCGGCTGACTGTCGATTGGACTCCGGTGTGAAATGATAGAGCCATGTTTCATCCATCGTTACATATCGACGCAAAAATTCGGATTTATTACGATTGAACAGCTCCAAACACTGCTTCGAATCATCGATTCGTTGTTGTTTTTGGTCGGTTGTGAGCTCGCGCGGCACCCACTTTGAACAGAGCTTTCTCATATCCAAATATTCATCCACGATATGACCAACACGTTACTTTGATATCTTTAGGGTCTCAGCTATCTCAATCAACTTCACTTTACGGTTATCAAAAATTTGTGGACTTTTTTGATGTTTTCGTCGGTAACTGCCTCCTTGGGGCGTCCACTGCGTGCATCGTCCTCGGTGATCATTTCGCCTCGTTTAAATTTAGCAAACCACTTTTCTACGGTTGATTTTGCTGGTGCAAAGTCCGAATAATGTTTATTAAGCCAAACCTTGGTTTCAACAGTATTTTTTTTCGCCAAAAAGCAATGCTTTATTAACACACGAAATTTCTTTTTATCCATTTTTTCAAAGTACTAAAAGTTCTTTCACTAAAAATGCTATAACTCAGATACTAATAGTGCAACAGCTGTCAAATTTATACACGCGTCTTTTGAAGGTTGGTAATTAACTATCATATGGATTTGATACTAGTGGCGACATTTATGTGTCAGCCTACAAACTTTTCAGCCCGCCGAGTATATTGTTCGTCACTTCCATGGTAATTAACTTCTCCGAAATTTTTCTTATTTTATCTCTTCCATCTAAATAAAAATCGGCCAGGATGGGAAGAGAATGTTTGGAGGCCCCAATCCATAGATTTAATCGAGGCAGGGGCGAATTTGAAGCTTGTATACCTTAAAAAGTTGACTGGACTTTAAAAAGCGCCTGATCTGGAATAGAAAACCAGCTTGCATGCAGCAGATTTTGCTACAGAAGTCTTGTGGTCATTCCTAGAAACATTTGGGACCCATATTGACAATAGGTATTAATATTTTGACACAAAATTCTAATTTGTTGAGTTTGAATCAAATGAAATATCAGTAAGTTTCCTATCGACGCACCCTAGATATAGACAACATTGTGTCTTTCCGTATTAAAGTACACCAAATTAATGGAAGAGGTAATATCTACGAGAGTGTTTTGAAAGTCGTGCAACAAGGAGTATTTTTCTTTTCATTTGATAATTATTCATAGCTATAGACTGATGAAGAGGGCAAAGCCCTCGAAACTATAGTCTTGTTATAAATAAATTAAAAAATTTATTAATCCAGCAGAAGACACACTTTTATTGTCTCCTTTAAGATATACCATATAATCTGACGATTTTATTAGATGAAATATTCAAAGATAATATACCCCTGCTAAAAAGAGTCCATAAATAGTTAACATTTTTGATTGTATGTGGTCAGGCATGGCGGAACGATCTTAGCCCAGGGGGGGGGGTCAAAACTTGGAAGTGATGTAGGCCTACCGGGGTGCTCTGGGGGATATGGAATACGTAGACAAATTCCCAGAGGGGTCAGCTGACCCCCCTGACCCCACGGTTCCCCCGTTCTTGTATGTGGTTATTTTTTATAAAAAATAATGTGAAATCCATGTACTATTGATGAATTTTTATGTTTTACAGGGACTTTTTGATATAGAAGGCGTCGATCCGAGTAGACTTTTCCTTTTCTTTTAAGAATAAACTAATTATATTTTTTTTAAGAAAAATATTATAAATTACCGTGATGCGAATTTTTGATTTGAGAATCTGTAGCTCTTTGCGTAGCCCTTCAGTAAGTACACTAACAGCGTGTTTACTTGCATAATACATTGCGAATTCTGGTATTTGTGGCATTGTGTGCCCAGCAGCGCTGAAATATATGAATTTTTTAAGTTATAATCAAGTTGAATGTGAAAGTTATTTATATCGTTTTCTGGTGGATTTCAGTGCATCCTGAAAGGAGGTTTGTTTAGTATAGAAGAAGTATCTTTGACTTCCAATCAAAGGGGCCCGGCCGGGGACAATCAATTTTTTTAGAATTATGGTTAGGGAGAGGATTACTGGGATTGGCCACTGTGATAATGGGGTTGACCATGGGGTTAGGGAGAAAGCCCCCTGGAGACAGTAAAAAAAACTCACCTATTTTCCCCTAAGTGAATTGTTGTGGAGGGGGGGGGGGGGTTAATTGAGGGGGGGGATTCTTCTTGGTAATTTTTATGATTATAATAACCCTGATAACTTTGTACTATTACTTTCGAGTGGTATTCGTAATTCTTATGCACATGATTGAGACCCCCAAGGTGGAGAAGATTTTGCCCGTCATCATTATAATATCTTTAGCATTAAATTTATTTTGCTTTCCAAGGCAACTACATATTTCAAATTTTTAGGAAAGAATGCACTGATCGCGCAACGGAAAAGGATATTCGATGCAGTCAGGTGGATGAATTGAGAAAAGATTGAAAGAAAAAAGTTTTGAAATTATATGCTGCTCATATAAGCAGAAAAATAAATATTTTAGTATTTTAATCAAAAGCGTGCGAGTGTAAGTAAATAGCAGGTGATTCGGGTGACCGGATTATAAAATTCACCCAAAAATTCCCAATTCTTTTGTTTGTTCTTGTTTAGAAATATCTGAAGTCAAGAGAAACATTTTCAAACAAAATTTGTTTTTCTCTGTCTGTCAAGATTCTGATTGATATTCACAAGAACCAAAGAACAGAGCTAAAGTATGTTCTAGGATTAAAATGTTTTTTTATTTCAATTACAAAGAACTATTAGATTTCGGACTTTATAGCTTCAAAACTTACCGATGAAAAAATTTAATCTTTATATGAATTTTATTATTGATACGTCGTAGCTAATGTTTAAATTCAGCAACCAAGTTTGTATTAATAAGCTACATCTTTTTTCCAAATTTCATCACACTAGCTTAAAGCTTTGGTAGACAAAAATTTGTAAAGAACGAACCATTTTTCTCTTCATTTATAAATTATTAAATTTACCTCAATACAGAGTGCTAAAAAAACATACGCTGGTTGTAAAAAATATCTCATATAAGGGAGCTGAAGACCCCCCTCCCCCAGGAGAAATGACTGAGCCCTGAGGGACTCCAGCATTAGTATTGAAGGACGATATCCTTTACTCTTATTTCCTTTTTGTCTTTTAATTTTTCTCTACTATTTTCGACTTTTAATTTTATAAACTCTTTTGCCAATTTTGTCAAGTTTTTCAACTTATAGTAACTTGAGTGATGTATAGTGTATAGTACAACACTAGTTGGGACCCAAGGTCCTAAGTTTGTATTCATTGTAAATAAATAAATATAAATACATAATAATACTATATATATATGTGTGTATGTTTATTTGCATCAAGCAGAAGACAATCTCTTTGTTTCTCTTTATGATTCAACAACTCTGCTACTCTCGACAAAACAAAATCAAATTGAAAGTTTTTGCCGAGAGTAGCAGAATTTTTATATATTGAAGGAGACAATAAAAGAATGTGTCTTCTGCTGGAATTATAAATTTTATTTATTTATAACGAGACTATAGTTTCGAGGGCTTTGCCCTCTTCATCAGTCTATTACAATGTATTCACATAATTAATTCATAAATTAATTCATAAATTAATTCCTGTGAATACATTGTAATAGACTGATGAAGAGGGCAAAGCCCTCGAAACTATAGTCTCGTTATAAATAAATATAATTTATAATTCCAGCAGAAGACACACTCTTTTATTGTCTCCTTCAAAACAAAATCATTTCAATTATATCAAATAATAATGTTTCTTTAATTTAAATCATCAGGATAAATTCTGGCCAAACGTTTTTAAAACAATAGTAAGCTCGCATTATGAAGATCATTTACCTATTAATGTTAATAAAGTGACCGTCGTCAATGTTGTGCTTGCGCATCATTTGAAGGGCATTTCGTGTGCATACACTCAAGCCAAGGACGTTCGTTTCAAGCATTTCTCGCCAGCCATCGGTACTATTCTTTCCTGGAAATATACACAAAAATTTAACTTAAAAGTCAATATATAAAATAAAGACATGCAACGATTAGAGTAAATAATGAAAAGATCGTAAAATTTGAATTTTGATTAATTAATTTATACTTTCACTATGTCAATTCAATAAGCCTATGAAAAAATCTAAATAATTATTTGTAAAGATAAAGTTTTCTGGCCCCGCTGCACACGAGGCTTTTACCGATACCTGTTTTTGGGATGGGAGCATTCTGTGTGCAATTTGGAGGCCTGTCGGGATCGAAATGACGTCACTGTTGGCGGTCTTTCTGGCTAGCTTGCTTGATTTAAAAGATAGGACATGTTCTATTTTCCGGCTTGGTTCTGGGAAGCCATCTGCTAGCAGACAAAAAATTATTAAAACAAGCCTCGTGTTCAGCGGCCTTGTTAAAATTAAGAAAAAAGGTTTACTTGAGCGAGCAGGAAAACAAAGCCCATGATACAAGAACGGATGGTCGTAGAAAGCTGATTCTATTGGCAAAATGTTGGTATTCCCTAAACAAAGAACTGATTACATTTTCGTCTTTTTAAGTTTAGACCATCGAGTTGAAAAATGGATAAAATATTCGTTGGTGCATAATTGTTGCGGTTTTTTCGCAACTTTTTTTTTCTTTAAAAATTGGCGTTTTGTTTAATTTTTAGTTAATGAAAATGCGTATCGAAAATCATATCCATATTCACCATATTATGCTCTACCACTTCGAGAAAGGTTGGAATGCAGCACAGTCATTTCGTGAATTCAACGAACTCTTTGGCGAAGGAACAATCAGCAAAAGCCAAATTGAAAGATGGCACACGCCACATTGCCTTCTTACAGTGGACGCCTTTGGGTGAAACACCTGGCGAAACGCAAAATTTCTTCCTTATAACGTTTTTGAAGAGAAACCACGATTTATCTGCAGTGACGAGATTCTTCAGGAACGGAGTTTGATCGTTTCTCTGCATCAAATCGGTGAACATCCAGACACGTTCGGTTTTGTTGTAGTCGGAGAGTTTGTGGGGGACCCATCGAGCCAATTACCATATTTTTCCAAGCTTTTTGAGAGGACGATCGATGGTCGAAAGGTCCACATTGAAGTCTTCGGCCATTATTCGGATTTTTTTTTATGAAAATGATGAGAGAAGGAGTTACACCAAAAAGGTGCAACCCCTAAAGGCTTGGGTTGGCCCCTCCATCGTGAAAAGAAGAAGAATTTTATGGGCTGGGCGGGGGTCGAAGGTATCTGTGGATACGGGTCTTAAATAGCTGAAGGTTATAAGTCGCGGGAAAGATGGTGGCAGGGATCCAGTTCCAGTCTCTGGAGGTCATAGGGATAAAAGAGTTGGCGAAAGCGCTTGTTCGACTTTTATCCAATTTGACAAGCTTTCGTCCTCTTGCCAAAAGTGCCTGGTCGTTGAAATTTGATATTCTTCTTTCTTCATCTGCTAGGTTTGTATCGCCCGATTTGAACTTCTTGAACCATCTTTCAACTTGGCTTTTGCTGATTGTTCCTTCTCCAAAAAGTTCGTTGAGATCGCGAAATACCTGTGCTGCATTCCAACCTTTCTCGAAGTTGTGGAGCATAATATGGATATGATTTTCGTTTTGCATTTTCATTAACTGAAAAGAGAAGATTATTTTAATGAAAAAAATTAAACAAAATGCCAATTTTTAAAGAAAAATAAAAGTTGCGAAAAAAAGCCGCAATAATAATCCACCAACCCAAAATATATCATGAATAAATTACTATAGTTTTCTAATTTCATTAATGGTAGTCAAATCAAAAATCTTTCCTATCATCAACCTGACCATCAAGTAATAAAATATTTCAATGGATTAATAATAATAAAATAGCTATAAAAAATAATGATTAAAATATTATTTGATTGAAGTAAGGTTCTTTGTTTGATCATAAGCCTAATTTTTAAAATAAAAACCGGTAAGTAATGAGCAGAGATCAGCCCATATTATTATTTAAAATGTCTTTTCTTCTGGACATACTTCCGGTTTTCAGGTAATTATAAGAAAATGTCATCAAAAGATAGGTAAAATCGAGGGGTGAAACGGGAATTAGGTGTACACGTCTTTGAAATTATGTGGAATTATTTTGGAATTCATTAGATAATGTCCCTTCATCTATTGTCTTCTACTTGTAAATGAAAGTGGAAGTGGAAGTAGGTGTACACGATATTAGGTCGCGGTTCACCTCTCTTGGGCTTCAAATACCTCATTTTGGAAATTTATATAATTTTTTATATTTTATGAAATTCATTTAAAGTAGTTCTTTCGCGACAATTCACACAAAAAGTTTTAGCCTCGTAACCACTCCATACATATAAACGGTGCTAAAATTTTAGGTTATGTTTTTTTAACGTGACTGTACTTTACTCTTTATGAATGGATCGTTTCCAAGCCATTGATCTTATATCTCCTCCACTAAAAATAATCGGCCAAATATGTTTTTTTTTTATTTTTTATCAAAATTACGAGGTAAATAAATTCAATTTTTTTTTAACTTACCTACTCCGAATATATTATTCTAACAAATATTAGTTTTTCATCAAGATGATGAAAGTCCTTCAATGAAAAAAAATAAAATAATGATCATTTTCCCATCCTTTCCCAATCTACCATATGTAAAAAATTTCATTTTTAATTGTAATTATTTCATGTTTGGTGTGGTAAATCGTCTTCAAATTTTAACAGTGTGCTTATTATGCTTTCAATGACTTAAATTCCAAGTTTCGAAGACTTCTGGAATTTTCGCATTTGTGAAAGAACTACCTTAATATTATATAACTTAGATATAACAAATAATACAAAGATTTGAAAATAAAATTAAGAAAACAGATTTTTTAAGTTTGAAAAAAAATATTCATAGGTACATTTTTTAACGAAAAATTATTTAAAATTTGAATAATGTTATAGTGAAATAACGTTTAACGAGGTATTACTGTATCGATATAAATTTAAATAACTTAAGACACCCACCTTGGAAATTGGCATCCCGTAAAATCCCCGCATTATTAACCAAAATCGAAACGGGTCCTGCATTTTTCTTGACCCATTCGAATGCATCTTGGATCTCTTTCTCGTCCGTGACAGAACACTGGCAAGCCTTCAATGATCCCTTGATATTAGGTGGCAATTTTTTACTCAATTCCTCGATCTTCTCTTTTCTTCTGGCTAAGCCTACGACATGGAGACCCTTGATGGCTAACTGCCGAGCAATTTCCGCCCCGATTCCAGAAGATGCGCCTGTCACGACAGCTACTCGGCCAATCCACCGCTCCATTTCTTGTTTCTCCCAGGCTAGCTCTGAAACGAATGAAGATTTGACTTTAGTTAAATATTTCAGTCGGAATCGAGATCCATTTGATAGGCTATAATGGGAATAATTTTTTTGTCCCAAAAGACTTGATTTTAAAATTCTACTGGCTCCTTCCAGAATAATTACATACTTTGCTGCTCTTAATGAATAGAAATTAAGCTTAAAGAGATAAGAATAATCTATATCTATTTCGATAATAATTTTTAAATATTAAGCATATTAAAAGAAAAGAAAAACAATATGATTGAAAATATTTATTTTAATTTATTACTTAGTGACATTCCAATGAATTTCTTTTAAAGTAGTTGTTCCGCCAAATGCGTTTTCATAGGATTTTTTTGAGATTATACAGAATATTATTTAAATACTTCTGCATCAATTGGTGGCAAAACGAAATTTATGAACAATACAGTTACGGAGATATTAAATTTCAAATATCGAGTTTTCAGGCTCTTTAACATTGCACGGGATATCGGAAAATTTAGATACATATTTAATTATAATTAACAAACCCTTCTTACCTTTTTATAAAAACTAAACCAACATTAAACAATAACCAATACATATTTTAAGACAATTTTGATTCATAGTTACAACACAGTTTCTGAGATAATAAGGAATAAATAATGAAAAATGTATAAAAAAATTTTACACTAAAAACAATTTGGCAACAGCGCATTTATTTAACAAGCGAAAGATGTGCATAGCGCGCATGGGCTAGATTTTTTCAAAATTATAATTTTCATAAGATATAACGTAGGAGTTGATTACATTTGTTAAAAAATAACAAAATGATTTTTATAGAAATTTTAAATGTATTTTATCTGTCATTTTAATATAAAAATATTCAATCCCTTACAATGGTGCCAAATTTGTCAAACGAGCACGGGATTGGCTAGAATTGGTACATAAACACCAAAAAGTTTTGGGCTTATGAACTATGAATCCTTATTGTCTGTTCTATATACTCTAGCATTAACTTTTTGCTAGTATTGTCGCGAAACAACTACCTTAATCAGAATTTTATTATTCATTATCCTTGGGCTGCCTTCTATCTTCTTTCAATTCTTCATTATTAATTTAAGCTTCGGGTACCATATTCTACCTTCATCGGATTTTTTGATATATTGATATATGTAGTTTATAACAAATAAAAAGAATCTTAAATAAATTAATATTTATATTATTTTTATTTTTTAGGGATCCGTTCAAAAGTAAAAAGGTACTCTATTAGTGTCGCTACAATATCTGTCTGTCCGTTTATCCGAGAATTGTAGCTCGTAAACTAAATTAGAAACAAATTTGAAATTTACACATTAAATGTGATAAGTTTCTCTCCAAGACAAAAACCGTATTCCAATTTTAATCGTAAGATTTTTTGGGGAATGATCGAATTTTTGGTGGGGTCGAATATAAAAAATATTTTTTTTATCATCTAGTGGGGGGTATCACTATTGATTTTCTCAAGGGCCATTAGGCCTTTTGTTTTAATTCGCGCCGCGACACTTCTACTTTACACCCCCTTCCTTTATTTCAACCGGATTAAAAATTTGACACAACTAATAACTCATGACACATACACTATTTTATTTAAAAAAAAGTTAGAGCACAGCCGTTTTTGAGAAAATCAAAAAAAATATTCTTTCATGTAAATGTCCACTTCCGGTCTTCCGATTACAACCAGTGGGAGATAAATTTAACCTAATTTATCGAACGGAGAATTTAACACTGCTCGAAGCCCCTAAAAACTTAGTAAATTGGATATTAGATTGTATCTAACTTTCTGAGACCTTCTGGTGTATCTCCTTCTCAAATCAATATCATTAAAAAAAAAACCAAAAGCTTGATGTACCCCTTCAAGCCTATATCAAGCTTAAGTTTCGAATTTCGTATCCCTAGTAGCACAATGTTACAAACTATATAGTAGCTATATAGCAACTATATAGATTTTCGAAATCTATATAGTCACTATATAGTTTGAAACATTGTGCTACTAGGGATCTCTGAGACTTATGGTTGCGAAACGCAAGGGGGGTAAATTCTTACGTACGTAAACACCAACTTCCGGTTTTTCTATTTTAGCCAAAATCTTGTTATACTTCTTATAGCCTCTAGAGAGTCTAAGTTTCAAATTTCAAGGCTATGCGACTTTCCGAAGAGAGATATGAACGATTAAAATATTTATTTTACGACACTCCTAAATTACAACCTCTTGCTTTAATTCAATGTGTTTCAAAATTTGACACAACTATTAACTCATGAAACTTGATAAATACACTAATTTTTAAAAAAAATTGTTAGAGCCGTTTTTGAGAAAATCAAAAAAAAAAAAACGAAATAAAGGAAGGGCGTAAATTAGTAGTCTCGCGATGACTTCAAATAAATAAAAATATGAAAGTCGTGTGGTGAACACACCAGTTGATTTTCTTTTACCATATAATGTTGTGAACGGCGAATATATTTTTCCTTAAAATAAATATAATTATTCTTAAGTGTAATATTTTGGCAGCCGGCTTCCCTTTTTGATCCTCGAACATGACTATTTGACAATAGGAAAGAGACTTTACAACTTCCTGGACATAAATGTCAAATGGCTCTTAACACATGTCGATTGTAAAAGTCATTGGGGTTTTTCATTTTTGCGTGGGAAATTTTCAGAAGCTAAATTTCTAGAAATGGGAGAGCTCAATAATTTTAAGATACGCCCTGCTAATTACGAATTTGGCCAATGAGAAGTGATTTGAAAATTTTCACCCTTCAGGCAGGCTTGAGTCAGTCAGAGAGTTAGTCAGTCTAAGTTCGAACCCAGTTGGAGTTGTCAGTTGTCAATTGGAGTTGAGAGACGAGTTTTAAGCTCTCCAGCCATCAGCATAGAGAAATGTAAATTTATAAATAATTAATAAAAAAAAAAAAAAAATATTAAATAATACTTTTTTTTTTAAATACATCTCTCCTACTTCAATTACCATCAAATCAGCATCAAGACTGAAACAGGTCGAATCGTTGGGTACGTTACCAAGACCTTTCTGCGGGGAGCTTCTTCGAGATAAATCTACAAATCGTCAACCTTTCTCTGGTAAAGAAGGGTTGCAACCAAAAATCTAGTGTTGTCGTAACAATAACTTGCCTTGAGCGATAATCAACGCTGTATCTTTTTTCTTGTCGCTTGGAGCAAAAAACAGATCTCAAGATAGGCACGCTTAGCACTCTAGATTGTTCATCCAGTATCTTCTTCACCTATCTGACGTATACCTACCTGTTAAAATAAAAAAATAAAAACATTAAAAAAACGACCAAGTCAAATGGGACTCGCATGCCAACCTCTAAATAGATGAAATCGATAAAATAAGATATATTTTTTTCTCATTTATAATTCTTTTGGCCTATTTATATCGAGAAGCTGGGTCGCAAGTCCGCAGGCTCCCCGGCATTAGCGGAGGCATTTGTTATGAATTCAACAATTCCATTCTGCCCTCAGTATTAACATTATAATTTAATATATTTAAATGTACGATACGATTATATAATATAAATAAATAAATAAAATAATTTAATAAAAATGATACATTGGGCTGGCAACCACAAGGCTTCATAGGACAGAGCTCGAAAATTATAATTTTTATTATTTATTAGGACTTTTTTGTAGACCGAAATGTCATGGTTTTGTCCAATGTTTTTAATCAAAATAGTTTCCCCCGTTTTTTAGATATTTTGAAAAAAAGAAGCAAAAAACACTTTTTTAATGCACGATTACATTACTTGACCATATGGGGATGGTAAATAAAAAGGAGGCGACAGTGGGTCAGTGGATAGAGTGTTGGGTCGCTGACTCGGAGATCGCTGGTTCGAGACCGAGTCTCGGCAGATAGATATTTGCAGTCGCATCATCTTGGAAAGTAATGGCAACCTACCAAGAGTATAATTGCCAAGTGATCTCTCCAAATTAGCCGTTCGGAACCGGCGTTAAAAAGTAGGTCCCGTATATCTGTGTAAAACAACCACACACACTCAGCACAGGTATATGTGGAGAGGAGCCGACACCCGTTTCGGGTATGGCACTCGAAGAAGAAAGTAAAAAATGTTTTATAATCTAAAATGTTCCACTAGTCATGTTAGGTTAAAAAAATAAAAGAACTTTATTGCCTAAAAATTAAATATTGTTTGAAAAAACTCCTGAAAACACTTTTGTAGACCCATTTTTATCCCAATTTCCATAATCAAATTATATTCATATCCAAATCATTGCTAAAAATAATTCCTTTATCCAGCAGAGAGTTTCTTCAAAGGGCTCGCTCACGGCAACACGATTGAATTTTCCTTTCTCGGTCTTTTTAATCTGGATAGCCAAGATGTAGCAATATGTAAAGTTAAGTTCTGGCCTCCAAAGCCTCGATAAGAAAATCAACATTAATATATATAATCAAAATGGAATTTATTTTTTATAATTTCTATAAATATTTTTATAGCAATAATCCTAGTTAGTCAATCAAATAATGAATACCAAGTAAATCAGTAAAAATAGAAAATAAAATAATGATACGATTAGTTTTTCCTCATAAATATATTTTAAGCAATTAAATAAATACATTATAAAAAAATACATTAGTATAAATATAAAAAAAAATTCTAATAAAAAATAAATCCCTCGAATAAAATGGTTTTTTGCTAAGTCGGTGTGAATAAAATCAGTTAAGGTAACAAGAATAGATAATTATTTAGAATTTCTTTCTTTAGCTAAGGGAAAGAGGTGACTGTGGGTCAGTGGTTGGAGTGTCGGGTTGCTGACTCGAAGATCGCTGGTTCGAGACCGAGTCTCGGCAGATAGATATTTGCAGTCGCCTCCTCTTAGAAAGTAATGGCAACCTACCAAGAGAATAATTGCCTAGTCAACCTCTCCAAATTAGCCGTTCGGAACCGGCGTTAAAAAGTAGGTCCCGTATATCTGTGTAAAACAACTAAACACACTCAGCACAGGTATATGTGGAGAGGCGCCGACACCCGTTTTGGGTATGCCACTCGAAGAAGAAGCTAAGGGAAGGTGATTTATTTAGAGGAACAGTTAATGGTTTGATCGATTTCTTAATATTAATTCCATTTTTAAAAGAGGGCATTGGTTTAGCATGAAATTGTGCATTTTTCCGAATCCTCTGAATTTCAGCTAGATCAATTTTTTTTCCCCAAGGGGAAACAAAGAGGGTGTCCTCTGCTTGATGCAAATAAACATACACACATATATATCGAGATGATATATCTGTATATATATTATTTATTTGTTTGAGACTATAGTTTCGAAGACTTGGTCTTCATCATCAGTCTTTCTTCAATTATAAATGTTTTTCATGGAGTCAATATCGTATGGATATTGAAAATTTGGTGTTCCTTCTTCACTGGTGGTCAGCTTAGAAACTATAGTCTCAAACAAATAAATAATATATATACAGATATATCATCTCGATATATATGTGTGTATGTTTATTTGCATCAAGCAGAGGACAACCTCTTTGTTTCTCCTTGTGAATCAACAACTCTGCTACTCTCGGCAAAACAAAAACTTTTCAATTCAATTTTTTTTTTCTAATTCTTCCACTTCTTTTTTTGCCTGTTTCAATTGAATTTCTCTTTGGAGTTTGAGCGCTCAAATGGTTCTCTCTCTTCTAATCTTTGATGCGTTGCCAATATTGGAGCTATGGGCAAAGTACATTTGTTGACGTGTACTGGTTTAAAAGGAGTTTGAAGAGATTGAGGAACGTCTCTGGCTTTAAACGGCGAAGTTTTCTTTTCTTTAGACTTTTCTGAACTTTTATATGGTTGAACGTTTACTTGCACCACTTTTTTGATAAACCTCTTAGATTTATAGATATCCAGAATTTTCCGGACAGGAAATGATCCATTTTTTTAAAAATCTCAGTTTTTCCTTCATAAAATGAAAACCACTAATCCTAGAAACTTAATTTCTGTCTCCTTCTCTAGGAGATTTTGTTGACTTGAACGTTTCCTTGGATCAGATTTTTCATAAAACTCTTAGATTTATAGATATCCAGAATTTTCCGGACCTGACCCATTCCGAATCCTCAAAGGGGTCATGCAAAATGCTGGATACTTTTAAATCTAAGAATTTTATCAAAAAAGTAGTCCAAGTAAACGTACAAGTCAATAAAATCACCTAGAGAATGAGACAGAAATCAAGTTTCTAGGATGAGTGGTTTTCATTTTATGAAGGAATAACTGAGATTTTTTGAAAAAATGGATGATTTCCTGTCCGAAAAATTCTGGATATCTATAAATCTAAGATTTTTATCAAAAAAGTGGTGCAAGTAAACGTTCAAGTCAATAGAATTTCCAAGAGAATGAGATAGAAATCAAGTTTGGGATGAGTGCTTTTCATTTTATCAAGGAAAAACTGAGATTTTTTGCAAAAAATTGCAGTTTTTGTAGGTTTAATGGTGAAACGGGCTATTCTTGAGGAATTTCTCAGTGATATATGTGTTCTACATGCCAAAGTAGGAGGGGGGGGGGGGGAGTTTTCTAAGTCATGATGTCTTGTTATTACAGAAATAAATGGAATTTGAAAAAGAAGCATAGAAATCAAAAATATCCCTATATCCCTATTCATTTTTTTCGTACTGTAGGTATATATATTGCAGTAAAAACCCGTTTTTAGGAAGTATGCGTTATTACTAGTTAAAACGCCTTTCACTGAATACCTTTGTGGCAACTAGAATTTACTGATGTTGGTTGAGTTTGATCCAAAGGTCTAGAATCTTCATATTTGACCTCCCGCCTCTTTTTATTTTCAAAAAATTTTAAACGAAAATATCAATTTACAACTTTTCTTCTAATCAAGATGTAATTTTTGACATTTTAGTTTAAAAAATGTTGTAAATAAACATCCTAAATGAGGCAGAAGTTCAAAAATGAGGATTCTAGACTTTTGAACCAAACTCATCAAACAATAATAAGTAAATTCTAGTTGCCACAAAGGTATTCAGTGAAACGCGTTTTAACTAGTAAGAACGGGTTTTACTGCAACATATATAGTAAATAGATAAATAGGTAGATGTTTTATATTATTTCCCTTTTAAAGCAACTATTTTTCCAAATTTCCATTGTAGCTAAAAGAAGAATTTCATCTGAAACGTTTGAATTTTTAATAAACGTTTAGAGATTGTTTTTATAACATAAGTGCATTTATTATATATATATAGTGCCTGGAGAACCAAGCGATGCTCGGTAAATTTTTGCCTCTAAATAGCTTAAGTTTCAAATTTCAAGGCTCTTCGACATTCCGAAGACGAGATATGAACGATTAAAATATTTATTTTGGACATGACTAATTTACACCCCCTTCCTTTATTTCAATAGGATTAAAATTTATACACGACTAATAGCTCATGAGAATTGATAGAATATTTAATTAAGAAGCCGTTGTCCGTTGACCCTGATCTTGTAAACTAATCTAGTGAAGCCTCGAGCCTCGAATCCAACGTTTTTGCTTCGAGATCTGGGAGGTCCTCTCTCCGCTTTGCGACGAAGAAATGCATTATATAGGTAATCTATCTCTATATATAAAATTAAGGTTTTGTCTGTACATTGCTTCAAATCACGCCAAATTTTGGTTGCACACGTTTCAAGCAAAGTTATGAACGAAAACACCCTCAACAAAATTCATGTCTGTCTGTCTGTTTGTTTCAGTGGTTTCCGAAAAGTTGCTCACGATTCACGTAAAAACGGCTGAAGGGATTATTATGAAATTTCATATTTACATCAGATGTCTTCTAACTTACGTTTTTAGCTATATAACGTTTTGATAATCAGTGGGACCCCAGAAGTCTAAAAATGCAAAAACTAACCGCCCAAAATAGAGGGGGGGGGGGGGCAAAAAATAAAAATCTTGGCCATTTACCATACTCAAACAAATTTTGCATACATAATCAATGGGACCCCAGAAGTCTAAAAATGCAAAAACAAACCGCCCAAAATGGGGAGGGGGTAAAAAAAATGAAAATATAGGCCCTTGTATCAAACTCAATCAAATTTTGTATACATAATCAGTGGGATCCCATAAGTCTAAAAATGGAAAAACTAACCTCCCTCCTCTATATGATTATATATAATTTTATTAAATATAAGTGAAGGGCCAGGTTGTATGGTAAAGTCAAGTGGATGGCCACATCAGAACACGTCATCTTATTTTTCAGTCAAGTTCTCCAATACGGTGGTGTATTCTCAGAATTAATTAAGTCAAATGCCATCATTGAGATGCAGTTAATTTATTTAGAATAAAACATAAGTATACCATTGAAAATGTCTCTTCTTCATTTTATTTCATCCTAAACTTGAGCATTTTATAAAAAAAATTTCGTTTCCTTTTATTTTTCGTATTTTAATGTATTCTTGCTTGTGTTATTCGAGATGTTTATGACTAAGCACTAAGGGATAGGAAAGGTATTTAGTTAATAATATAATAATTGAATTTAGGAGATATATATAGGTATATAATATATTATTACCATACTTTTAATGTTTTAGAAAATAAATTTTATGTAAATAGGTATATTCTTCAAATTTTATAAGAGTTGATTAAAAAATTTTTTTTGATACATTTTCAATATTTCTGAATTAATAGAATGAGTATTATATAAATATAGTTTAAGCAACAAAAATATAATAAGGTGAAGTTTTTCCAAAATATTCCATTATGATTTAGCTGGTTTCACCAACTGGTTTGATTGTCAATTCATATACCTAGAAAAAGAAAAATAATATGATTTTAATTTTCTATTAATAAAATAAATACAATAAGTAAAAGATTATAATTAATAAATAATAGAAAAAGGATTACGTCCATATTAAGATAATATAAATTTTCACAGATATGTGGACAAAAATTAAATTATCAAATCAAATGTAGATGGACATTTCGTCAATTTTATTTCGACTGGTCCGGGATTTCCAATCTGAATGTCTAAAGATTATATGAGAAATTTTTTTTGATTGAGATATTATGTTTATTATAGTGAGGGAGATTAATAATTAATGATGAAGTCCATTTAATAGTACCAAATAAAAATTATAAAATTAAAAAATCCAATAAAAGAAATATAAAATAAGTTGATTTGTATTAATTTTCAATCTTTTTGTTTTAATTCATTGTTTTTATAGTTTTCTTTCATACTATTAAGTATATATGATTATTAATTATCATGAAAATCTACTTCACTGTGGTTATAATTAGAGACCGGATTCCTATCCAATTGCATATTTTGTTAGCCGCCACATACGACGCAGGCGATCAATTATCTATCCGATTCATGCATCTAGGATACTGTGGGTTAAATTTTATACTGGATATTTTTGCATATTTGAGTTATATTGCATAAAATTCCATATTTGAAGAATATTGGATAAAATTGCATATTTTAAGGATTTTTTGTCAAATATTGTAAATTTCGAGGAAAATATAGATTTCTTAAAAGTACATTTTCGGAGAAAGAATGAAAAAAATGAAGAAATATACATAAAACAGGGGGACACCAACTTAAATTCGAAGAAAACTGAAATAGGTTTCAACGACAAGAGTGTAGTGTTGGACTACGAAGTGGGAGGTTGGATTACAAAGGATGTGAACGTAGCTAAAAAACAACAACCCACTCATTTTTCTTTTTATTCAGTTATGCTTTGAAAAGTTTCCAATCTTTTCCTTCCAAAGTAAAAGTGGTGGTTTGAAATTCTTTTAAATTTGTCCCCATTATGTCCGTGGATGTGGAGCGCTCCTTTTCATCGTATAAATCAATTTTAAGTGACCGTAGACATAAAGATAATTTAGAAAAATACTTGTTAACATAAATTATTGACAATTACAATCAAATTTTAATTATTTCAAGATCCTTTGATTATTATTTATTTATTTTTATTTTATTTTTTTAACGGCCTTGCCCTTGACTGTTCGTGTGTGTATTTGGAAGTGTGTGTGTAGTGATCAGATTATAGCCGGTCAAATATTTGCATTATTTAATTGGTTGATGACGATGTTCAAGCGGGAGGCCCGGGTCCGAGCCTTGGTAGCATATAAAATTTCGACCGGCTAAAATTCGGCTCCTTCACTAAAACTACAAAAACTTTACCGATGTTCTGTCTAATTGGATAGTGTCCCCGGTGACATTAAATAAATAAATAAAAAAAAAATATAATGAGAATTTTGTGTAATTTTTTACGAACATATTTGACTCTTGGTGTCTATCTATAGCTTACTTTATCAGCTTATTTATTTTATAGCACTCCTTCAAATATATACTCTTTTTGTCTTTAATTTTAATTTTTTAGTGCATAAAAATTTTATTTTGCCATTTTTTTACTGCATATTTGCATATTTCGCCGTATTCTGCATATTGCTGCATATTTCAGCATTTTAATTGCATATTTTATGGCATATTTTGGCAGTTTTTACTGCATAAAAATCCGGTCTCTAGTTATAATAAATGTATCAAAATCATTTTCTTATATAATGTTTAAAAATTCAAATTAGAGTTACTGAAGAAGTGGATGATAAATTGACGATACGTCCAACTAGGTACATTATATTGTCTTATTAAATTTTTGTGCACATCCCTGGGAGAATTTATATTACAATTAATAATTACTTACATTAACATTTGGTGGAGCTGATAAAATGTAAATAATGCCATCTGTAATGTCCTCTGGATTTAAATAAGGAAAAGCTTTATAAACTTGTTCTCCAGTGAAGTTCGGATCTCCCATACAATCAACAATTTCAGTTTTAACCAGACCAGGACTTAAGCTCTGTAAAATTAAAAATATTTATTAATTACAATTCAGTTAATAGTCATTTCAAGGAGAGACATGACAATATATTAAATGATAATCAAAATGATTTAAATATATTATCGACATGATAAAATAAATGGAGTTTAACTAGAAACAAAAACTAAGATATTCCTCCTCAATTACCCGAGAAAATTCTACATAAGACACTTAAGTTTTGGAAAAATCAAAATAGTTGATAAGATATATTAGTATGTCTGCAAACGAAGAGACAAACATACACCATGCAGTAACGAAGCCACACCATAACGCTTTCATTTTTTACCATTATTGCTACTGAATACTAAAAATATATTGGACTCACGACAAAAATCAGAACTTTATGATGAGCTTGTAGTGTGGCTGATATCTTAATGAAGAAATGACCAGCCATTGTGATTATTTATTATTTATTGACTGTTTCATTTGCTTAAGGTAGTTGTTCCGCCAAATGGGTTTTCTTAGGATTTTTTTGAAATTTAGACAGATTATTATTTAAATACTCCTGCATCGATTGGTGGCAAAACGAAATTTATGAACAATATAGTTCCGGAGATATTAAGTTCCAAAGATAAAGTTTTTCAGACTCTTATACATTGCACTATACGGGATATCGGAAAATTTACATACATATTTAATTATAATTAAGAAACCCTTCTTACCATTTTTATAAAAAACTAAACCAACATTAAAATATAACCAATACATATTTTAAGACAATTTTGATATATAGTTACAACACAGTTTCTGAGATAATAATGAATAGATAATGAAAAATGTATAAAAAAAATTTACACTAAAAACAATTTGGCAACAGCGCATTTATTTAACTATCGAAAGATGTATAAAGAGCGCATGCGCAAGATTTTTTCAAAATTATAATTTTCATAAGGTGTAACGTAGGCGTTGATTACATTTGTTAAGAAATAACAAAACGATTTTTATAGAAATTTTTTAACTTTTAAAAAGTATTTTATCTGTCATTTTAATATAAAAATATTCCATTTCTTACAATGGTGCCAGGTTTGTCAAACAAGTACCGGTTTGGCTAGAATCGGTACATAAACAGCAAAAAGTTTTGGGCTTATGAATTATGAAAACTTATTGGCTGTTCTATATACTCTAGCACACTTTTTGCTAGAATTGTCGCGAAACAACTACCTTAATCCAATCATAGGATGAAAAATATGTTGTTATAGCTTCTTTTTGTGATAATTCTCCAAAGATGAAATAAAAATGATCTTTTTATTTTTTTCCAGTTTATATTAGAATCAACAAAAAAGGAAATCTTGATATAAAAATTAAACGATGGTTTTAGAATAGAATATTTAAAATATTCAAGTTTTCTACTTGCAACATGAAACCTATTTGTATCGTATTTAGCATAAAATTGATTAGTGATTTTAATCAGTAATTTCTTTTTACGGACCGCAATTCGAATCTTGCTCTTCAGTCCATTAAGCTCTTGTCGAAGGCCTTCTGTTAAGACAGAAACAGCATGCTTACTGGCATAATACATTGACATAGATGCGCCTGGCGTTGTAGGCAGAGTGTGGCCGCAAATACTAAAACAAAATTAAAATAAATTATAATGTTCAATTTTAAGAATTAAGATATTTTTGAAGGTTTTATTCAGACTTATGGCATGCACAAGACAAAACTGAGTTTGAATTAAAAGTAATCAGGGCTCTGTTGGTAAAATTGCATTTTCTTTAAAAAAGTAAAACGTCCGGAGTATTATAAGTTTTGGTTTTTTCAAAAACCTCTCCTCTGAATATGCTCTTGAAATCAGTGTCTTCATCTAATTACATTACATTTAATAAGTACTAAATCTTTTCTATATCTTAAATATTCAAATGTTTTGATTTGGAATCAGTTAGTTTACCATAATATAAAGAATGTTCCAAAAAATGTTAACACACTGTTTAATAGCTTATAATTCACACAATTTTCTATTTTTTCAGGTTTAACCAATTTGAAATAATTGTTTTTTAGTTTTCCTTAAGTACAACTAGAATTTTGAAGTATGTTGACAGCTTACGAGAGAATTTCAAACACATCACCTACGCCAGTGTTCCGCAAACTTTTTGTGTTTAAGGTACACCTAGCAATTCAAGAAATTTTAGAAGTACACCAGAGAAAAAAAACAATGTTTATTTAATATTTATTTCTTATTAAAATGAATATAATATGAAGATGTTTAATGAGAAACGTGAGCCTGCTTAACTGAGCAAAGGCGATCAAAATTTAGACCAATCGTTGATAAGTTGACATTTTTACGCGGCACACACTTTGCGGAACACTACTTACGCTACTCAACCTTATTTGTATTAGATATTAATTTGAGGGAGAGAAAATGTTCAGTATGTCCAAAAGAAACGTTTTAAAAGGCTACTCAGATCGACGAGCTCCTCAAAACAAGAAAGTTCGATGAAAATGTCTAGACAGAATTCAAAATAAGCTGACGTGTTCTGATGTGGCCATCCACTTGACTTTACCATACAAGCTGGCCCCAAAAATTATTTATAATCATGTAGGGGGGGAGGGGTTAGATTTTGCTTTATACGATATGACCTTCAGGGCGATGAGGGGTTCATTAATGAATTTTTACAGCTTCAACAGGAGAACTTATAGGGAAATCGCCATGCGCTAGAAATTGTAAATAAAAAAGAAAAAAAAGAAAAAAGAAATTTTTTTTTTGTAAATATATTATGTTAATATATTATAATATAATCATGTAAATAATACTGTAATTAAATTCACCCGATAATGTAAATATTTCTTGTTAGTGGAGGCCCCCACCTGCGTGGCCCAATAAACGAAAAATCAATGGACCAAAACTACGTGTGAAATTTGGTTTCGATATTCACACCTGTTTTTGAGCTATCTCTCCACAAAAATTTGGTAACGCACAGACTAACTAATTCTGTCTGTTAACAGACAACCAGACTAACTAACATTTTGACAAAACAATTATTATCTCGAAAAATATAATTTTTTCGATGTTCACTTATTAGAGTTTTTTTGTAGAGCGAAATGCCATGGTTTCGCTCAATTTTTTTAATCAAAATAGTTTCAGCCGTTTTTGAGATATTTCGAAAAAAGGAAGAAAAAAAAACACTTTTTCATGCACGATTACAATACTTGACCATACTATGTATGGTAAAGTAAAAATCTGTAAAGCAAGCGCGTGAATTAGGGAATTTCAAAATCCATAGTATTTTGAAGCTCTCGCATTGGAAGACATTCCAAGAAGAGTCTGTACTCGCAATAAATATGATCTAGAGTAGATAATTCAGTTTTGCAAGTGATAAGAAGATGCAAAGAAATTTTTTTGGAGCAATGAGGCTACACTTAAATTAAATGGCTCATCTTAAGCAGAATCTAAGGAGTTCAGTAGGTGTAAATTTGGCAGATAATTGAGTCATTTGATTTAATTCGAGAGATGTTAAGTTGTATAGATGAATGTTTAAAACTTTGCCTTAATAAAATCACTAGACCTCACAATTGTGCATATTTACATACAAAACAAAATAAACTTTAATGTGGTAATAACCTTTAGGGAATTTTTCAATAAAATAAAATATTAACCCATTGGCTGATGATTGAATATTTTGTTATAAAGATCATAGCAGTCTAAACTCATTATATATATCAATAGATCGCAAAATCGCATCAAAATGTTGAATATTCAATAAATCTCAAGTTCTTTTAGAATGGAATTTATTGAACTACTTGAAACTGTCGACAAATAAATAAAATATATATCTATTAATAAGTTGTTTTAGGGAAATAAGGACAATAGCTTATGCAAGTATTTTTTATTTCATGCCAACGTTTCGTCAACTTTGTTGACTTCCTCAGGGCTCTAAAAAATGAAAGGCCTCAATTAATACATGTTATAACAATTTCAAATCAAATCAACCTCAGTAGCTACATACAAAAACAATTCAACAATTTATCAAAAAATGAAAATCTAGGCTCTTGTAGCAAACTCAACCAAATTTTGTATACATAATCAGTGGGCACCCAGGAGTCTAAAAATGCAAAAACTAACCCCTCTCCCTTACATGATTATAAATAATTTTATTAAATATTAAATATAAGTGAGGGGGCCAGGTTGTATGATAAAGTCAAGTGGATGGCCACATCAGAACACGTCAGCTTATTTACACTTCACAAAGGCGTGGCCTTTAGGTACTGTGTGTGGGTGCCTAGTGTGCATTCAGTTCTTTTAAAGTTCGAAAGGCTTTAGAAGGAGTTAATTCTAAAGCCTGGAAGTCTTGGGATAAAGTTGTGCGAGCTATTCCAAGAAAATTCCATTGGGTTTGTGAATCTATGTAATCTCTCTGCATTTAAGTGAATGATCAATATTTTGAGAAACTGATGTAAATTCGAGCAATTTAATCTACTGGCATTTTTGGATAATAGTATGTTAACAAAAATTACTTGTTTAAGTGACCTTAGGCCTCTGAATTTTGTCGAAATGGACATTCTGAATAAATGATGAATTAGTTTATAAATATATCTTTTTCTGTCATCTCCGTTCAAATTAAAAATTTACTTTTCTTAAAGGATTCGCCACTATTTAGCTCCTCAGAAAATATAAATTTTTACAAGAACACAGTTTTAACAATGAAAGATTATTAAGGGTGTTTTCAAATAGATAGGCAATTTTAAGGATCAACTGATTTAAATATGAATCTTCTAATACGAATGCAAGAGAAAAAAATTTAAGTTTTTTGATGAACCGAAGAATGGCAAAAACTCGTTAATAAACTTAAATTTTGAAAGGGGATTAAAAACAAATTATATTTATAATTAAATTTTCTTTCCAAAAAGTTCATATCATAAATAACTGAGTGGTGAACCGCGACCTAATATCGTGTACACCTACTTGCGCTTCCACTTTAATTTCCAATAAGAAGACAATAGATGAAGGGGCATTATCTAATGAATTCCAAAACAATTCCACATAATTCCAAAGACGTGTACACCTAATTTCAATCGCGGTTCAACCCTAGTAAATAACTTAAGTGAAGTTTTTGCATAATATTCAAGATTTCTTTGATCTAACTTGGTTTGTTAAGTGAATTCATTACCTAGAAAAATAAAAATTAATTAGTTTAATTTTTTATTAAAGGAAGTAGGTAGTGTAGATGTTGTTTCATTTCCCATATTAGATATTATTATATTACTATAAAAGTAGTGAATTCTAGTGTGCAGCCAAGTTAAATTCGCCAAGAATAATTAAGTTGAGAGATCTACTATTTTCTCAACTTAAATATTCTTGGCGAATTTAACTTGGCTGCACACTAGATTTCACTACTTTTTCCAACTTGGCCAGTTTTTTCACAGAATGTTTTGGTTTAGATTTCTCTGCTTTTTGTAAGCTATGAGGAAGCCCGTTGGTCCAAAGGGCTATAATTTTATAATAGCGTACAGCGTGTACGGCCAAGCCAATGCTCAAACTTGGCCTGCGCACGCTGTACTCTTTGATTACAACCTGAATCTAAATCCTTACCTATTTATGTTAATAATTTGTCCATTATCGATTTCATGTTTGAGCATAGAATTGAGTGCATGACGAGTACACAGAGTTAATCCGAGGACATTCGTGTCTAGAACCTCTTTCCATCCTTTAGTTGATTTCGTACCTAAAAAACATATTATAAAACAATGTTATTTAATAAAGAAATAATTAAAAAATATAATGTATACAATTTTTAATTCAATGCTATATAATGTCACATTTTAAAGAGAAACTTAAAAATACGACATTAGATCAAGTTGAAAAATTTAACTATTTGGGAGCCGAGATTTCGGCGCACAGAGATCTCAGCCAAGAGGTTAAAACCCAAGTAACAAAAGGAGCTAGGATAGCTGGATGTCTATATAGTTCGGTCTGGAAAAGCAAATATATGTCAGCAAAAAGCAAAGTAGGAATTTATAAGACTTGCGTACGTACAGTGTTGACATGTGCAGCAGAAACCAGAACATCAACAATTATCATCCAACAACTACTCCGAACAACAGAGATGGGAATAAAAAGGGCTATACACGGGAAAACATTAAGGGATAGAATCCGCAGAAAAGATCTAAGAGAACTAAGCGAAATCCAGGATGTAGTGGAATGGATCGATATGAGAAAGAGAGAATGGGGGGAACATGTGGAACGAATGACGGATGACCGCCTTGCAAAAATCGTGAAGGAAAATCGCCCACGTGGCACACGGAGCAGAGGGCGGCCGAAAAAAAGATGGAAAGATGTCGCAGCAAGAAACTAACATCTTTATTCTTTTTTAATTTTTTCATATTGGAAGAACAGGCGAAAGCCTATAGAGAAGGTGAAGAAGAAGATTTTAAAGAGAAAATAAAATTTCAAAATCAAATATCGTCGCCTTGGACCTGATGACTCTCAACAAGGACATTTTACAGGGGAAAGAATGTACAAATAAAATTAAAAAAAAATATTTTTCACATTTTTTTTCTACAACTTATGATAGTAATTTTAAGTAGCAGTTTTACTTGGACGATGTTGCATCTCTTTTTCTTTCGAACGGTATTAATCTGCCATATATGATAAATAAGCTGACGTGTTCTGATGTGGCCATCCACTTGACTTTACCATACAACCTGGCCCCTTACTTAGGTGTTGTAAAGAAATAAATTGGAAAGCAAAACCCCGTACCTCGCCCCCCCCGGACCCCCGCCTCCTGCACCTCCACCCCCACACCCCGCCCCCAGTTTATTTTCATTTCTAGCCTTGTAGTGGCCCACAGATTATGTGTATATAGGTATATAAATAAATACCGTATAATTATTTTTTTTAATTAAGTAACAATTTTGGAGTTCATCAATTAAATTGCCAAATTCCAATATATAATAATATTTGTGAAATTTAAAACTTGATTTACAATCAATTAAATTACCTAACTTTTAGAGACGTTTTCGAGAAACCGATTCTATATATATACAAGAATTGGTCGTTTAATATAATAAGATAAGATAAGATATTTAGTACCTGGAGGCACCGAGCGATGCTCGGTAACTTCTTCCTTCAGTTAAAAGCTTTATTTTAATATTATTTTTAATTTAAAATTCTGATAAAAAGGTCGGTTTTTATTTGAGAGCCGTTTTCAAATTAAAAAAAATACAAATATATATAATATTCGCCCACTGTACCCCCCCCCCCCCCCCCGCACCCCCCCCCCGAACCCCCGCCCTACCCCCGGATCCCCCACCACTGCACCCCACCTCCTGCACCTGTTTTGATTCAACCACATGATTAATTTTTATCCATCCAATTATTAATAAACATTCGACTAATGTCAATTGTAATAATTTCAAGCCCTTATTTGCAAGCTTGACACTGCATGAACGTGTAGCAGGGTAGCGTTTTTACTGAAATTCACTGCTCTATTACTCTAAATGTAGTTGAATATCATTCATAATTTTTTTGTGAGATATTCCTATTTGTATAAAGAACATTTTGTAAAATTTTTAATTTTTTTCATTCACTCCCTTTTCAGATATTGACCTGTGAAAATTGACATTTAAAGGGTTTTGGTCATTTTTGAAAAGCTCTAGAAAAAAAACGAGTGCATTCCCAGAACTACAACTTATACTGAAGGTAGTTATAGAAGTATACAACACAGAAATAACTTATTATTAGTGAGTCTCTTTTTCTTCATAAAAATTTATGGATTTAAAAAGTAACGATTTATACATTTTTTCCGAGTTTTTTCAGGAATAGTTTGACTGATTCTCTTTCATGATAGAAAAATTAAAATAATGTATACCTGAAGTTCATTTCATGGGGAATACACTGGTTTTTGAATTATTCTGCTATCTTTAAAAATAGCTTGGCAATTAAACTTTCCGCAAACCACGTTTTTCATTAAAATATGCCCAACCACCATTTTAAAATGGCTGCCAAAAAAAAACTATGGCATATAAATTTTTTTCAAGTACGGTTTTGTGACTGTCTACCTATAGGGAACTCATGATAAAAAAATCGAGAAAATATAAAATCATGAGCAACAAATTTTATTTATATTGGGCGATTTGAAATGGATTGACCCTACTTCTTCAAGGCTTTTGAGAACAATGAATTATCAACCCACTGTCTGCCTGGGTACAAAAGAAAAGAGAAACCCTTTTCAAATCCCTAAGATTGTCATTTTTCTACCTGAGAATAATTAATTTGATTACGAAAAAAACCCATCAAAAACAATTTTGTCGAAGATGAGACCGTGACAGATCGAATTGTCACCCCAAAAACCCCCTAACCCGTGAATTTCATCAAAATCAGTAGAGTCGTTTTCAAAATAGAACCAAGATACAAATATATATATATAAATAAATAAATATACAATTTTTGCTCGTTTAATAAGAGTAGATTTGCATAAAGCAGAGGACAACCTTATTGATTTTTCCTTATGAATCAAAATCAAAATGATTTTTAAAGTGAGAGTTTCTTTACTCACTCTTTCAGGCAGTTCTAACATGAACATCATCAACTCTGCAAACTAAATCATTTAAATCAAAAATAATAATTTACTAAAATATTGTATTTATTTCATTTAAGACTAGCAATCCTGGATAGTTTAAGAATATTATATTATAAAGAATAATCTAAATAAGATTGGAGTAATTTTTGGAGAAGGACTGATAAGTGAATTAAGAGGATATCGATGAGGCAGTCCAAAAAAAAGAAGAAGATAATTTACACTAGCTTTTTATTCATAAAACCGACGTTTCGGAGGCTATTCCCTCCTTCTTCAGGGATTTGAAAAGTCAGTGAAGGAAATCCAATGCGGCATTCTTCCTGAAAGAGAAGACAGAGGGGAATGTCGCATTGATTTCCTTCACTGACTTTCAAACCCCTGAAGAAGGAGGAATAGCCTCGAAACGTCAGTTTATGAATAAAAAGCTAGTGTAAATTATCTTCTTTTTTGGACTGCCTCATCGATATCCACTTAATCTAAATAATAAGAAAAGAGTTTTGTAATTATTAAAATAGTTTTCAGAAACGTACCATGAAAAGCGACCGATCGACTGATTCCTGCATTATTAATTAAAATCGAGATTCCTCCAAATGTTGCTTCAATCTTGTCAAAGACATTGGCAACCTGTTGGTCGTCGGTGACGTCACATTCCATAGCATGGATGCTGCCCTTGGCCTCGCCCTTCAGCTTTTTGACAAGCTCTTCAACATTTTCCTTACGTCTGGCTAAACCGACCACTTGAAGGCCCAGGCTTGCTAATCTGCAGACAATATCGGCGCCGATTCCTGCAGAAGCTCCTGTCACAACAGCCACCTTGCCCTGCCAGCGATCCATCGTGTCAATGAACGAACCAAGCAACCGAAGAATAGACACTAGCCAAGTGGGCAAGTGACCAGGGACCAGGCAGAGGAAGATGGCTGGTTGGCCGCTTCTCCAGACACATTCCCCTACAATCCTCTCCCTTCAACTTAAGAAGGTCATGCCCTTCAAGTTCAGACCTTTACTCAGGACAAAAAACGATTAATAGTCGGAGAGGGGGAGGAAATCGAAAATTAAGATTTTCTTTTCCCGAGAGTAGCATGATGATTCATAAAGAGAAACAAAAAATAAACATAGACACTGGTGGATTTACGATTTTGCCGCTGGTAGGCTGAAAATATTTTGCCGCCTATTCTCATGGGGCGGATTTAAACTCTTTTGGGCCCTAGGCGAAATCTTTATTTCGGGCCTACGTAAAAACATAAAATATATTTAATACATGTAGAGGATGCAGGTATATATGTTACGGCTAATAGGCAAATTTGGTTAGTTTATAAACTAACCAATCCATTGGGTATTTTGATATTAAACGCAATTTCCACTAAAATAGCAGCTAGTTTGCAAACTAACCAAGAGTCTTTGGCCAATTTACTTGAGAGAAAAACCAAAATGAGAGGTTGGTTTATAAACTATCCAATGCAGCCTGGCTAATATGAAATCCATAATTTCTAATAACACAAAATAGCCAAACCTTTGGCTTGTTTATAAACTAACCAACCAATTGATTGATGATGTCAAAAGACACAGAAATAAGTATTAGGAGAGTTCTAATTTTTGACATTTTCGTTTAAAAATTTTTGAAAATAAACACTCAAAATGAGGCGGAAGGTCAAAAATGAAGATCTCAACAAAAACACTTGTGTAAAAAAAGGCCAAGTTCGATTAATAAAATCCGTTTGCCAAAAAAAGTAGTGAGATCTAATGTGCTGCCAAGTTCAACATCATCAATTTATTAAATGAGTCGAGAATATATTAGTAACTTCAATTAAAACGCATGTTTTCATTTCACATGTCCCTCTATATTTTTTATTGATTTCACATTTTTAGTTGAAATTATTTTCCTAAAACTTGGCTTTTACGCATTAAATTGTTATTATTATTGTTTGATAGGGCCTCCCACCACTCCCCTCTTATTAAGATCCCATGATATGGTAACTAGTAATTCGTGACATACATAATAATGCGTAAAAGCCATGTTTTATGAAAGTAATTTCAACTAAAAATGTGGAATCAATAAAAATATGGAGGAGACATGAAATGAAAAACATGCGTTTAAATTGAAGTTACTAATATATATCTCGCTCATTTAATAAATTGATGATGTTGAACTTGACTAGCACATTAGTCTCAACTGGCGACCGAACTCGACACTTTTACGCGAGTGTTTTTGTTGAGATTTCACTTCTTTTTGTAAGTTGGATGGGAATTTAGCCTACAAGATTCACGCATTTATTTTAAAGGCTGAATTTTCACTCCTTCATTTTATGTCCCGAAGAAGGGAAAGTTTTGCTTTTTCGATTTTTATCTTTAAATATACCCCAAACTCTATCAGTAGGCCAAATTTCAGCATGTTGTATGTTAATTTATCCTATAAATTCAACCCCTTCATTTTCAGGCCCTGAAGAAGGAAAAGTTTCGATTTTTCAATTTCGTCCTTTATTAATGTGTCAAGCTTTACCAGTATGCCAAATTTCAGCATTCTAGGTTCATTGAATTTTTAGTTTATGTAAATTAAGCCTATAACTTTCACCCCTTCATTTCGGGGCTTGGAGAAGGAAAAGTTTCGATTTTTCAATTTCCTCTTTTATTAATGTGTCAAGATATACCAGTATGCCAAATTTCAGCATTCTAGGTTCATTGAATTTTTAGTATATGTTAATTAAGTCTATAAATTTCACCCCTTCATTTTAGGTCCTGAAGAAGAGAAAGTTTCGATTTTTGGATTTTCCCCATTAATTGTACCCCAACACTCTACCTGGCGTGCCAGTTTCAGCATTCTAGGGTTATCGGAAGTACTCTAGGGTTTTGATGAGTGAGTCGGTGAGTGAGTGACGAAAAAGCCTGTCTTCGGCTTCTTGCAGCTTGGATGGTATAAACGGTAGAAATATGAGAAATTTTGTAGTTTGAGACTAGCTTATGAGCCCGAGTATTCTGGAAAGAATTTCCAGCCATGTGAGGTTTCCATTACGAAGTTACAGAAGCTTTTTTGACAATGGCCTGAGTTGTTTTCCTGTAAAGGAGTCGTCTGGCAGATGCTCTGCATCCCCGCTCGAATCGAACTTGGCTGGGGCACTGATGGGGATCCAAAAAACCCAGGATCACTTTTCAATATCCCTAAAACTCGTACTTTTCTCGATTTTTTCACATTTTGACCATGAAGGAGCACGTTTTCAACAAAGACAACTTTATACATTCTTAAACTAGATTAAATTTGCTACAATTATAACAAAGTTTCATATTAATTGGATAATGGTAACCCGTGCCGCAATGAGGTTGAAATTTTGAAAAAATGCAATTTTTTGCAAAAAATCTCTGTTTTTCCTTCATAAAATGAAAAACACTCATCCTAGAAACTTGATTTCTATCTCATTGTCTAGAAAATTTTGTTGACTTGAACGTTTACTTGGACCACTTTTTTTGTTAAAACTCTTTGATTTATAGATATCCTACATTTTCTGGACAGGATATGATCCGAATCCTAAAAAGCGTCATGGAAAATGCTGGATATCTATAAATCTAAGAGTTTTATCAAAAAAGTAGTCCAAGTAAACGTTCAAGTCAATAAGATTTCCTACAGAATGAGATAGGAATCAAGTTTCTAGGATCAGTAGTTTTCATTTTATGAAGGAAAAACTGCGATTTTTTGCAAAAAAACTTGCAGTTTTGGATGGTTGGGCGAGACAATTTGGGTTGGCGGTCGCCACACCTCGCTCAACCCTGGCACTGCGACTGTCCGCCTAGGAAAATTCTCTAGCTACGGCAACGAGCGCCAATAAACAAATAAGTAATTTTGAATATAGATAATGATACAAATTGTCTTGGTGAAAGAAAGGATTCAAATGATTTAATTATTTTCTGTAATCTTTGTTTGTTTTCAATTAAATAATATCATCCATTTGTTGAAATTATATAGACTTATTATAATTTAAAGTTGTTTCCGAAACAAACGAGAGCCTTTGTTGTCGATATTCGTTCGTTTTTAATGAATAAAAACTAACCTTGGAAATGAATCAGCTGTAAGTATAGTTAAATGTTTTAAATAGTTTCCATTGAGAAGGAAAAGTGGAAGGCAAGCAAATCGGAAATGCGCTACACGAAACGAACTCATTGAACCTAGTCTAAAAATAACTTGCCTTGAAAAGCACAAGTTTATTGACATTAAAACTGCTGTTGGACCAAGTTTAGACCAGAAAAAGATCGCAAATTTTTAATTAGTATATTTATTATTATATATTTTAAGTATTCAATTTCCTAAAATTGTCATTTTCTTATAGAGAAACTAAAAATAGTGAAAAATGCAAAAATCATCACGAGTTCCGGAATGTATTTTTAGGACCATCTTTGTTAATATAAAACATACAATTTTTTAATTATTCTATATGTAAAATTAAAAAATAGATTTTAGATAATTAAATTGGTAGATTATTTAATTTAATTATGCAAATGAAAATATCTAAACGGAACAAACTCATTGAACCTAGTCTAAAAATGACTTGCCTTGAAAAGTCCAAGTTTATCGAAATTAAAACAAATGTTGAACCCGGCAAAGATTTTATTGCTGGAATACCTTTATTAGTACTCCAATATTACTACCCTAAGTTTTCCCCCAAATCTGTGTTGTGGAAATTTTTCTACGCGCCTCAAAAATGAGAAAATTTCGGAGTTTTTTCAGTTTTTTCTTGAATAACTCTAAAACGGCTTATCAAATCAAAAAAATATTTATTAGATAAATTAAAGCTCTTTAAATTACGCGTAAAATGATAACAATTTCATCTATTTAGGTTCAGTAGAACCGGTACTAGCGCCTGTCAAAAAACAGCCCCCGGGATCACTTTTGAATATCCCTAAAACTCGTACTTTTTCGATTTTTCCCCATTTTGACCATGAAGGAGCACGTTTTCGACAAAGACCACTCTATACATTTTTAAACTAGATTAAATTTGCTACAATTTAAACAAAGTTTCATCTTAATTGGATAATGGTAACCTGTGCCGCAATGAGGTTGAAGTTTGCAGTTTTTTGCAAAAAATCGCAGTTTTTCCTTCATAAAATGAAAACCACTCATCCTAGAAACTTGATTCCTATCTCATTGTCTAGAAAATTTTGTTGACTTGAACGTTTACTTGGATCACTTTTTTTGTTAAAATTCTTAGATTTATAGATATCCTACATTTTCCGGACAGGATATGATCCGAATCCTCAAAAGCGTCATGGAAAATGCTGGATATCTATAAATATAAGAGTTTTATGATAAAAGTGGTCCAAGTAAACGTTCAAGTCAACAAAATTTACTAAGTTTTCATTTTATGAAGGAAAAACTGCGATTGTTTACAAAAAACTGCAAACTTCAACCTCATTGCGGGACGGGTTACCATTATCCAATTAAGATTAAACTTTGTTTAAATTGTAGCCAATTTAATCTAGTTTAAAAATGTAAGAAAGTGGTATTTGTCGAAAACGTGCTCCTTCATGGCCAAAATGTGGAAAAATTGAAAAAAGTACGGTTTTAGGGATATTCAAAAGTGATCCAGAGTGTGTTTTTGACACGCGCTAGTACTGGTTCTACTAACCTAAATAGATGAAATTGTTATCATTTTACGTATAATTTAAAGAGCTTTTAATTAATCTAATATAAATCTTTTTGATTTAATAAGCCGTTTTATGGTTATGCAAAAAAAAACTGAAAAAAATCAGAAAATTTTCACAACTCTAAATTTGGTTGGAAACTTGGGGTAGTAATATTGCAGTACCAATTATTTCCTGTTTATGCCATTTTTCATGTAATTTGGCTAGACTAAAATTAAATTGGTAGTTTATTTACTTTCATTATAGACCTGAGCATGGGCGTATTTAGAGGGGACCGCCCCTTCAAAACTCATTGCCCCCCCTTAGAAAAATAGACATTATTAAAGAAATATACTGTTTCACTGTATCACTTGAGTATTATCTTATTAAATTACATATTTCGTACTTCCAAAATTTGTCAATTCTTCTAAAAAAATAGTTGATTTCTAAGTGGATTATCGAAATTGAAACCTTGTGGTGGCTAACCGGCTGGTCGTCTGCCCCACATTGGAAAACTGCCTAACTATGCCAATGGTTATTACTAGAACGGCTCTAGTGTACCGAGTCTTTAAAAAGTTTTCACTTTATCCTTCAATTCAAGAGAAGGGAGGCGGCGACAATGACTTCCACGCCACTGTCTACCTATCTTAGTATTAGATATTGATAATAGTATTAGAAGTATTAAGAACTATCTTATAACAAAAATAAAACTAGTTTAACTGTTTGAATGCTTTAAAATCTTTGGATGGATCGAAAGTTTGAAGATGTTCAATATCTTAAGGAGGTCCTTTCGCCGCCAATGTTAAATAAAAAAATATTAGATGATAACTATAACTTAATATTTTATAATAGTTTAAGTCTCTATCTATGCTTTGGTGAAGTTTAATTCACACATTATAGCGAGCAAATTTTTGAAAATGCTTAAACATTTTCTCAGTCTCATGGAAAATTAAGATCTTGACACTTTCTCTTGAATTATACTACTATTAGTTGAATAGATAAAGTTAAAAAAAAACTAAAAATTAGCTTTTTGAAACATGAAGGTTTCTTTTTTTTGGAATAAAATATATCATTGACCGAGGAATTTACTGAGAAATCTAAACACACGCCAGTGTGTCAGCCAAGTTCGGAAAAACGAGCGACGCATCGGTTATGTGTATATTTACAGGAACCATTCCAAACTACTTTCGACCCCCCCCCCATATACCTCAAAACTATTAGACTTAGACACTTGAAATTTTGTACGCTTAATAAGACCCACTAGAATACCTAGAATCCCAAATTTCATGAATAAATCTAATATATATATTCTTGAGTTATTAAGTTCTGAAAAGTGCAATTTTTAACACTCACTCACTCACTTACTGACTGACTGACATATCAAAAACCTAAAGTACTTCCACTGATCCTAGAATGCTGAAATTTGGCATACTGGTAGAGTTTGGGCTACAATTAAAGGAAAAAATCGAAAAAGCGAAACTTTCCCTTTTTCCGGACCTAAAATGAAGGGGTGAAATTGATTATAGACTTAATTCACATATAATGGAAATACAATCAAGCTAGAATTCTGAAATTTGGCATACTGGTAAAGCTTGGAACATTAATAAAGGAGGAATTTGAAAAACCGAAACTTTCCCTTCGGGGGTGGAATTTATGAAAAACAGACCGGGTTTTTAATAGATATTTTATGAGAAATATTTAATTATTATTAATATAAATATTTAATTGTAATTATTTAGATAAATTAAAGGATAAAACTTTTCAAAAATTATTGATATCTGACCAAAAACATAAATGTGAAAAAGAGGCCAAGTTCGGTACAAACGGCTTCGCCGACAAAAGAGTTGAGATCTAAACGGGTACCAAGTTCCATAGCAGTTGCTTAAATCATAGCTATAGGGATGAACAACGTTCTTCAATTGATTTAAAAGAAAATTTGTTACGTTCTTTGATATTAAATTTATAACTTGGCAAGTTTTATATCCAACTAAATTGTTTGTAGTATAAAATAGAACAACTAGCAAAGCTAAATTTTAAGCTTGTATTAAATATCATCACGTTAAACGTAATTTATTGACTATTATAACTTGCCAAGTTATAAATTTAATATCAAAGAACGTAACAAATTTTCTTTTAAATCAATTGAAGAACGTTGTTCATCCCTATAGCTATGATTTAAGCAACTGCTATGGAACTTGGTACCCGTTTAGATCTCAATTCTTTTGTCGGCGAAGCCGTTTGTACCGAACTTGGCCCCTTTTTCACATTTATGTTTTTGGTCAGATATATATAAATTATTAGATACCAAACCGCCCCTCGATAAGATAGTCTGACTTGCCCAGCTTATTTTATAAGTGAAAATATATAGATTTTCAAATTGTAGATTTTCGACAAAAAATACCCATTATTAGGTCCTGTGAATTTAATATGACAATTTTTCAGTCAATATTAAAATAAATTTATATCTATTGTTTTGTTTTTTTAAGATTATTTATCTATATGTAGGTATATATAAAATTAAGGGTTTGTCTGTACATTGGTCCAAATTACGCCAAATTTTGGTTGAACACGTTTCAAGCAAAGTTATGAACGAAAACACACTCAACGAAATTCCTGTCTGTCTGTATATATGTATGTTTGCGTGATTTCCGCAAAAAGTTGCTCACGATTCACGTAAAAACAGCTTAAGGGATTATTATGAAATTTCATATTTGGATCAGATTTCTTCTAACTTACGTTTATTGCTATATAACGTTTTGATATTTTGACCCCAAAAGAGGGTTTGGGGGACGCACCAATGGAAATTATCAAATAACTCCTAAACTATTAACTCTAATTTTGTTATGAACAAAGTTGTAGGGGATGTGATTTCTGACAACTTTTATTTAAAAAATTCCTCTACAAAAACACCCAAAAAGGAGGGAGGGTAAAAAAATGTAAATTCTTGCCCTTGGAACAAACTCAACCAAATTTTATATACATAATCTGTGGGCCTCTAAAGAGCTATAAATGCTAAAACTAATCACCCAAAATGGGGATGGAGTGTCAAAAAATGCAAATTCTTGCTCTTGGACCAAACTCAACCAACTTTTGTATACATAATATGTGGGCCTCTAGAGAGCTAGAAATGCAAAAACTGGGTGCGGCGGTGGGTGGGGTGCAGTGGTGGGGTCCGGGGTTGGTGGAATAGGGGTTCGGTGGGTGGGGTTCCAGGGGGCATAGTGGGGGTGTGGTGCGCGGTTGTGGTACGGGGGTTGGTGTCCAGGGATTTGTGGCGGGGGTTTGGTGTGCGGGGTGCTGCGTAGCGGGAGGCGGGATGGTGGTGTGGGGCGCGGCTGAATGGTGCGGGGGGGGGGGGTCTGAGTGGGTTTCGGGTGGTTGGGGCCTAGCGGGAGAATGCCCGCTTGTGGTACAGGGATGTGGGTCCAGTGGCGGGGCTGCGGTGTTGGTCACGGCGGCTCACTATATCCAGGGGAAGGCAATGGAAAACCACCCCTGTGAAAGATTTCCCAAGAAATATTACAATGGAGAGAATATTCTCCGTTGTAATCACCAACGCTCGAAATCGACTATGGAGCATGAATGTAAAGATTATCTAATTATTTCATGAGTGCTGGCCTGAGGCAAGTTTTAGGATGGACCGAGACCCAATCCAATTATGTCGCCCCTCTTACTATCAAAATACCGAAAAGCAAAAAAAATTCCTTTATTTTTCTTTACCCTGGGACTTGACGACTGGAGTGGCCGCTTCGTTCGCCCAATGGTAGGGCTGGCCCTGTTTCTCATTTATATAATTAATATTTATTCGCCTTCAAAACTCATGAAATCAAGAAGAATGCAATAAATCCATTGACAGCTTTTTCTGTTTTTATAAATTATTTGAATCTAATTTATTTATGAGATGATATATTACTTAATTCAGATAATACAAGCTTCTGCGTACTACTATCTAGCTAATTTCTTATTTTTGTATTTATTATTTAAATTTAACCCCATTTCATATATCAATTCACCAGATGGCAGCGAAGGCAGGGGAATCCCCTCCGTCTGCATGTACGTCATTTAAATCTTCTGTCATTTTATAAATAATTATATATATTTTATTTACATCAAGCTATATTTGAAGCTACAAGGTATACTTTAATACAAATACACATAAAAATATATTAATTATGTTATGGTTTTTTTTCAGATTGTGAAATGTAGGTATTTACATTTAAAAAACTTCCTCAAAAGGTTATTTTAAAACTTGAATTTCCAAGCATAGATTATTATTTTTTATTAATTTTATTTCCTAGTTATTTCTAAAGTATTCTAAAATTGTAGTTATTTAATTCATCATCATTTTAGAATACAGTTCTAAGACTGGTTTGACGCAACCACCACTAGTCTCCTGAAGACTAATTTATCTACAGACAATTTTACCTGAAGTGACATCATCATCTTTGATATTCTAAGTATTTGTCCTGTGCTGTACTCTAAATGGGATTCAGTATGTTTAGGTATGTCTTTATTTTGGTTAATTATTAATTAATACTTTTTTTGATTATTTATGTCCATCGATTAAATTAATAAGTTGTTGTAGGGAAATAAGGACAATAGCTTATGCAAATATTTTTTATTTCATGCCAACGTTTCGTTAACTTTGTTGACTTCCTCAGGGCTCAAACAAATTAACTTCTTTGCATATTTGTCATTTTATAAATATTCATTCTTAGCAAACACATATAGGAAATATTTTCAATCTGTTCGATGACTGGTCTATATGTGTTTGCTAAGAATGAATATTTATAAAATGACAAATATGCAAAGAAATTAATTTTTTTGAGCTCTGAGAAGTCAACAAAGTTGACGAAACATTGGCATAAAATAAAATATATTTGCATAAGCTATTGTCCTTATTTCCTAAAACAACTTATTAATTAATACTTTTGTAATTTCAAGATTTTATTTAACTTGCAAAGTTCGTATGATGTTTTTCTGGTTCCAAATTTGTTTCCGAATTTTACCAAAGATATCTCATTATCCTGGCATATTGTAACAAACCACCGAATATCATCAGGATCAGAGTGAAAATTTATATTAGGATTAATTCTTAGTTTTTGTTCAGAAAAATTTATTTTTATACTTCCTCTGTCTGAAAATATGGTATACTTACATTTGAAAGAAAATCTTAGATTATCTAGAGCAGTACTTCTTAACCTTTTTAAGCCGCGACCCAAATTTGAGATGTCATTCCGTGCCAAATCAACACACTTTAAATACAGATTTTACCTCACCACTTTAGATTTTCTTGAAATTTGGTACACTGATATATTGTGCTAATATGAATAAAAATACAAAATTTCAAATTTTTATCTTGAATAGTTTATTTTATACGGCCTTGTGAAGTTTTCAAAAAATCGCAAAAAAACCACGAACAAACAATTTTGAAACTGCTCTAAAAGCTGTCTTAATTGAGTTAGAGAGGTGGGACAAGTGTCATTTTGCAGCTTTTTTAATGCTCTTTTCAGAGACATACAACATGACATAGGTTGTAATAATTTTTTTTTATTAAATCAAATTTTTGATTTTGAATTTTTTTAAAAAGTACCACTTTTAAAATTTTCAAAAAAATTCTGTAAATAGATAGTACTTTCATAAACTACTATGCAAAGTATAATGATGGGATGGTAATGGGGTCTATGTTTAAAAAAATTATTACTGACTCTTGTTTTTCATAAATACCCAGTTTTGACCAAATAATAATGATTTTAATGTAGTGAAACGACATTTTATGAAAGGTCACTTTGTGTATATTAAACTATGTTTATGAAATAAACACTCTGTGCTAATTAAATAACTGTTTAATAATAAATTCATGAAACATATATTTCTTAGGCTTTATTTAAATGGCGGGTTCGGGCAAAATTGCTAGGGCTGTATAACAAAATGACATTATAAAAATCTACAATTCAAGTTGAACATATTGTTTTGTTGTTTGGTGAATACATGAATAATTATTTCATTAGGTCAGCTTTACAATAGTTAGCAGATTTTATAACAAGACTATATACTTATTTATGAGTGATATTGAAGGGTGAGATTTATTTTAACTTCATTAAAAATTTACACAGAACTAAAAGTATTAATTGTAAACCAATAAGAAAAACATCAGTACTGACCTAAAAAGTGGCTAAAGATGTATGATAATCATAGATTAAATTAGCTATTAAAACACACAAAAAAACACAGAAGTTTAAAGTATCAATTGTTTTATGTAAGGTATAACAACTATTTTACATTATGGAATTGATAACTTAAGACATTTAAAACACTACTTGTCAGCAAAGACTCTAGTCACTGAATGAATGCTTGTGGAGAGAGTCTGGCTTTTGGCAGACTGGTATTTGTTTTAACTTGCTCACAACCACAGACAGATTCCAACTTGCTAGACCTGCAGAGACTGGATCAAGTGAATGCAAGGGAAATTTCCATTTCAGATAACATGTGCTTATCAAACTATTTAGCCTACAACAATATTTACTGTAAATTAACTAACTTTTCATGACATAGCATAAATTGATTTAATTTTATTTAAAATGTTGGTATTTTATTTGTCTTAGTTTTTACTAATATTTTTATAAGACTAATTTAAAGTACAATGCATTCATATTTTTCTTGAAAGCATTTATAGGACTATTATTAATCTCTACTATTAAACAGTTATTTAATTAGCACAGAGTGTTTATTTCATAAACATTGTTTAATATACACAAGTGATTTTTCATAAAATGTCGTTTCACTACATTAAAATCATTATTATTTGGTCAAAACTGGGTATTTATAACTCAATTAAGACAGCCTTTAGAGCAGTTTCAAAATTGTTTGTTCGTGTTTTTTTTTGCGATTTTTTGAAAACTTCACAAGGCCGTATAAAAAAAACTATTCAAGATAACAATTTGAAATTTTGTAATTTTATTCATATTAGCACAGCATATCAGTGTACCAAATTTCAAGAAAATCTAAAGTGGTGAGGTAAAATGGGTGTGTTGAGTTGACTTGGAATGAATGACCCAGAAATATGTTCATTCCGCCGACCCAAATTTTTTAATTACCATTTTTTAGATTTCTTCAATTTTTACCTGTAATGGAACAAGCCTGGTCCTTGCTTATGCGGACGATATTGATATCAATGGTCAGAACATCTTGAGTATTAAGAGAACCTTTGGAAATCTTGAAAAGAATGCAAATACCTGGGAGTGATATTTGACAAAAAAGGGAGTAGTCAGAAAGAGATTGCGGGAAGTATAATTAAAGGAAGGAAGTTAATATTGATACAATCCGTGAACTCAGTACTATGGGATAAAAAAATGAAAACAACAACAAAAAAACAATAAATAGAAGCATAGTACAGAGTGTACTCATATATGGAGCAGAGGTATGGGATGTGAGTGCAAAAAATAAAAATAAGTTGATTTTGACCGTAATGGTCTATCTTCGTAGAAGTTGCCGATTAAGAAGAGTGGATCGAGTGAGAAACGAGACAATTAGGAATATGATGGGGATGGAAAGAGATATTGTGGACGAGGTGCAAAGGAAACAACTGGTTTGGTATGGGCACACGTGTAGAATGAATGAGGAAAGAATCCCAAATAGGGTTCTACAATGAACACCGCCGGAGAAATGGAGAAGTGGTCACCCCAGACGATGTTGGATGGACGACGTGAACGAGGCTATGCGATCCAGAAACCTAAACGAAGTAGATAGTCAGGATCGAGAAAGATGGAGCCTGGGTGCGGAGAAGCGTCGAGAGACGTAGCGAGTCCTCGATAAGTAAGTAAAATAAGTAAGTAAGTAAGGAAAGGAAGCTCAAAACATGGGACTTTGGATCAGTGAAACAAAAACAAAGTATATGCTCATGTCCCAAAGACCGAGAAGAAATCCACAAAATATTCTAGTAGGATCGTATGAGTTTGAGGAAGTTAGCGAATTTAAGTACCTGGGAGCTTTAGTCTCAGCACAAGGTACTACGTCAGATGATGTTAGGGCCAGAATCAAAAACGCCTGGAAATGTTTTACTCCCTCCGCAATCTTCTCTTTTCAAAAGTGCTAAATCGTCCGTGTAAGATACTCTTATACAAATACATCATCCGCCCCGTTGGCATGTATGGATGCGAGACTTGGCCATTGACAAAGCATGGCGAAGAATTTCTTTTGAGACTTGAAAGAAAAATACTTTCGACATGGCGACGGACACATACAAAAATCGGTCCAATTTGGAGCTCTATGGCTTATACAACCAGCCAGACATTGTCCGGCCCATTAAAGTCAGGCGACTTCAGTGGGCTGGGCATTTGTTGGGATCAGAAGAACATCCCTGTATCGTGCAGCCGAGACCCACCCAGGGTTGTAGAGCTACGGACTAAGTAAGTGGATAATGAAAGATACTTTTCGATACAAGGAAAATTTAATGAAAAAGCAATTGTTTTTAATATTTTTACTTTTAATACATAGTATTGAACAAATTAAAATATTTTTTTTAGTAATAAATATAGTAAAATACTTCTTTAACTACTCTGCGCGACCCCAAAAATATGCTTCGCGACCCATAGGTTAAGAACTACTGATCTAGAGTTTCGAAAGCAACTAGCAATACTCATTATCACATACTACTAAAGGGCATTTGTACGTGCTTCTGTACCTACCTATGTACCTACCTAACCTAACTATGTACGTCCACCCAGAAGGTGGGAGGTGGGGTCCATGGGGAGGTACTAAAGGGCATTTCTTTCTGTGTCTCTACCTACATCCAGGGAGCTACTAAAGGGCATTTGTACCTGTATATATACCTATGTTTGTCCGTCCCTCCAGGGGGGGGGGGTTGGACTCCAGGGGGTTTGAAGGTGGGGTGTCAGGGATGTGTGGGTCCAGGGGTACTAAATGGCATTTCTCTCTGTTTCTGTACCTATATCACATACTACTAAAAGTCATTTGTGCCTGTCTCTGTATATACCTATGTTTCTATGCCCCCCCCCCCAGGGGTTGAGAGGTGCGGGCGTGCGGGGTCCAGGGCTAGGTAGTCCAGGGGGTAGGTTTACTAGGGTGGAGGATGCGAAGATTCCGGGTTCGAATCCCGACTGATCCTTTTGTCTATAATATAAAAAACTTTTCTTCGTTCCCTAATTTAATTTAATTTATAATTGTCTTTCGACGCGGCCTCATTGTGGCTGCGCCCTGGAGTGAAGAAGAAAATTATTTTCGACTTTTGGGTTCGCGATCGAGTGGGAGCCGTTTGGATATACTCTTGATAACGTTTTTATAACATTACAAACGTGTATGGAATCAATTATATTGAAAGAAGGGGAAATTTCTATAAAATTCATCATATAGGTAAATAATAAGTCGATTACCTGAAAAGAATATACATAAATAGTATGTTTAGAAGAAGCGTTCAACAAGACTAAATCTCACTTTATCTAAATTTGAATTCACTAATTTTATTTGTATTTAGTTATAGTGTGATAATAAAATGAATTGAATATTTTTTTATATTTAATTTTAGTTTTATTTGATTTTTTCGCAAATGTATACCATATTTTCGGACAAAGAGAGTATTAAAGATAAGAGTAAATAAATATTATATTTAATATTGATTTACTATGAGTTAAGGATACTAGGTCACTTATTTCACATTAAAATTAAAAAAATTAAAAGAAATAAATTTTTTTTCTTTTTCAATATATATATTTCGGGCTATCAACCCATCTTCAGGAAGTACAGAAAGTAACTAATTCAACTTATTGAATAACAGGTTATATATATGTTTATTGAACAGAGGGAAAGAATATTTGAATATGGGTTGATAGCCCGAAATATATATATTGAAAAAGAAAATTTTTTTATATCTTTTAATTTTTTTAATTTTAATGTGAAATAAGTGACCTTGTATCCTTAACTCATAGTAAATCAATATTAAATATAATATTTATTTACTCTTATCTTTCACCTTGCACTAACACCACAATCTCTACTAATTAGAGAGAGTATTATTTAATAATTCTCAAAATCTTCTACATTTTTTTCTATTTATTCTATAAACATTATTTTCTAAATTTTGTACCCTAAAAATATTATCTTACATCTTTTGCCTATGATTCATAAATATATTTTTAACTTAAACAACCATCATATATTAATTTATTTATATAAAAAATTAATCTCTATTATTTTGCTGTTATTAGACTTAGTTCGAGTTTCGCCTAAATTGGAATGGTCTTGAAGACTTAAATACAATTTTTGGTTGTACTTTTTTCAAGATGCTTTTGGAATTTGTTATGCTTTTCTTCAACATCTCTAAGACCTGTGAAAAGGACCTTACACTAAATCAAATGTTTATCAGTTAGTTACTTGATTTTAAAAGAAAACAAGTTTAGAAGTAAGTATTTGTGTAATATTTTATATTTTATTTATCAATTTATTTCATAGACTTTTACTCAATTCGAGTGTCAAATCTCAAGCAGAAGAGAGCATTATTTAATTAAGTATGATTTGTTAAATGATACTTAAAGAAAGCCTTAGCTCAAAAAATCTACCAAGTCCCTTATTTATGAAGGTTCTCCAGTTGGTTTGATGGTAAGTTCGGTAATCTGTAAATAACAATAGAATAATAATTAATGATTGTTTGGCATCATATTCTTTCATTCAGATCAAAAACATTTCTTTACCACTTGAAAATTAGTTCAAAGTTAGGGGTGAAAACATTGTGCATCCTGGTGAGATTTGCTCATCAGAAATGTCTAAGAGGTAATATTTTCTCATTTGTTTAAATATAATGTGTTGATGCATAAATTCTATGGCGTTTAATTTTGCCATTGCAACATATTTCTTTAGGAGTTTTATCATTTGAGCGAGGAGGTTGTTCTTCAGAATAAACTATATTTTAAAAATATAGGGATATTTTTAAATCGAATAATATGTAGTTCTAAGTGAAAAAAACGAACTTTTCCAAAATATTCTTCCATTTGAATTTGACAGAGAATGTACGAGAAGGAATCACAACAAGAATTAGGATTTCTTGTTTCAAAGAGGATCTTTTTGATTTGAATGATTCTCTCCCCTTTGAGGAAGAGCAATGTATTTTAATGAAACCGTTAAACACTTTAATCCATAATGACCGAAGTCAGTCAACTCGAGAATTTGCATTTACAATTATCATTGTCTCAGTGAAAAAGCTACAAATTTATGCATTAATATGATGAATTTTCCAAAAAAAATTCAATATTTATACCTATCTGATTGGTAATCTGTTAAATTATTCGATTTATCTTCTTCTTAGAGTGCCATGCCCGAAACGGGCGTCGGCGCCTCACCACATATACCTGTGCTGAGTGTGTTTAGTTGTTTTATACAGATATACTAGACCTACTTTTTAACGCCGGTTCCGAACGGCTAGTTTGGAGAGGTTGACTAGACAATTATACTCTTGGTAGGTTGCCATTGCTTTCCAAGAGGAGGCGACTGTAAATATCTGTCGAGACTCAGTCTCGAACCAGCATACTTAAGGTCACCGGCCCGACACTTTTTTTTTATGTTAATGTCTTTTTTATTGAGCAGATTTGATACAATATATATACAGTTTCATCCCAAGACATGTGGGATTTTTATTTACAGAGTGAAATGAAAAAATCGTACATTGCCCTGCAAAGGGCATTCGCCGATATGGCTAATCGAAAATTTATTTATACATTAGGCATTTGTGAAATTTTAGTCTTTTGATTATTAGGTAGGGTATCGGGGGTTTTTGGTTATTTTTATCTTGGAAAATGCTCAGGAACAAACCCAGTTTCGGCCCGACACTCTAACCACTGACCCACAGTCGCCTTCGATTTATAAAGAGAAACAAAGATCCTCTGCTTGATGCAAATAAACATACATATATACATTTATACATATAATATTTTATTTATTTGTTTGAGACTATAGTTTCGAAGACTTGCCCTTTATCCTCAGTCTTTTTGTTAATTACAAATATTATTCTTCATGGGGTCAGTATCGCGTGGATATTTAACATTTTTGTTCTTACTTAGCCGACAAGCCAGCCAAACATTCACAAACACCAAGCAGAGGAAAACCTCTTTGGTTATCTTTATGATAATTCAACATCTCTGCTACTCTCGACAAAATAAAAACTTTTCATTAAATTGAAAGTTTCTTTTTGCCGACTGTAGCAGAATTTTTATGAATTAAAAGAGACAATAAAAGAGTGTGTCTTCTGCTGGAATAATACATTTTTTAATTTATTTATAACTTGACTATAGTTTCAAGGGCTTTGCCCTCTTCATTGAGAATTCGTTGTAATAGACTAATGAAGAGGGCATCAAAGCCCTTGAAACTATAGTCAAGTTATAAATAAATTTTCAAATTTAGTATTCCAGCAGAAGACACACTCTTTTATTGTCTCCTTTAAAAGCTTTTCAATTATTCGATTTATGTTATTATAGTAATTTTTTTCGCTGGCCTATATTCAACTTTTTGAAACTTTGCTAATTAAATTAGAGAATATTTTTTTTATTATTATAGAATATAGTCAAAAAGTATACTGACTTGTTCTTTATTATTTCATTAAACAGATACCATAACTGCCCACATTCATCTGAATTTTCTTTCATTGAAAAATCAGAATCACATTCACTTGGAATGTTTTCAATTAAAATTATTTATCCGCATATATTGTGTGTATAAATTTATTCTATAGTAAAATCCTTAGTACCTACTTAGAGTAAGACCATCTACTACTACTTATGTACATAATATTATCATTTTTTAAAACCCCGTAAACTTTATAGCCATGAACCCATAACAAGGATAATTTGACCCTGATATGAACTTTTATGATCTTTATTATATTTCCATTAAATATCATAATAATAATTATTTAAAAATTTATATACTTACGTTTACAATATGTGGAGCAGACAGAATATAGATAACACCACTTGTAATGTGTTCTGGCAATATAAAAGGTCTTGCAGAATAAATTTCATCGGCTTTAATATTTTTATCCTCAACAGCATCAAAAAATTCAGTTTTAACCAATCCAGGGCTTAAGCTCTAAAAAATATATTATTTATTAATATTTTAATCATTTACGCTATTAAGATAATTTTTTCTTTCTATTATAGGTATTGCGGCTGAATTCAAATAAAATTCTTAAGAATACCCGAACATTGAAGGGGATTTATAATCAGCAAAACTACAACAGCAAATCACATCTTTAGAAAAATCTATCAAATAATTATTACTTCTAAATTCGGCTTGTGAGTCTAGAGAAGATATTGAAAAATTGCATAAAAATTTAAAGACAAAAAGTCAACGTTTTGCAAGAAATAAAAAATAAAAGTGAAAACAAATAATTGATCTAGATAAAGGTATACTTGAGAATGGAGAATTCTTTTCTCTAGGATCAACCATACTTTAATTATGTTATGTAATTTTTAAAAAATTTCTCTTCTATTTAGGAAGTTTTGGTTTCTAATATTAAAACCGTTTCCAAGTAATAATAGATATTAATCTAAATTGAAAGTTTCTTTTTGCCGAGAGTAGCAGAATTTTTATAAATTAAAGAGTTGTCTGAAGACACACTCTTTTATTGTCTCCTTGAATTGATATTTATTTAGCTAATATAGCCACAAAAAATTTGTTAAAATAGATGTTGGTGTGAGCCTTGAGAAATAATACTCTTATCCACATCATTCATTTTAACCGAACTAAATATTGGTGAGTGAGTTGACTCGATTTATATCTACTCTCCCTTTGAAACGGCTTAAAAATTAGAATCCGAAACGTCTGTCATAAACTAAAAAATGTTAACAAAATTTGTATTGTAACCATGGTTGATCCAAATCTTAAATATTATACCGCATGTTCCGTCTAGAGATCGGACATAGGAGTGCAATGCAATACACTACTCTAGCACATCTGCATATACCTTATATATAAGACTTTATAATTATTATTAGAAAAACTACAGTTCTGGACTTGAGGCTTATAGCTGTATTTTTATTTTTCATTTTTTTATTTATAAATTTAAACCGAATTTTAATCCAATCTATACAATCAATATAGAATCGAATAGTAGATAGATAATTATATCAAATATTAACTAACATTATGTAGGGGCGGGTTTCACTAAAGAACTGTTTTATTATTTTTAGAAAGCATTTTTATCAATTTGTTCTTTTAAGAATCTGGCAAAAGCATTTTAATTAACAGCTGTTATCATGGCTACAATTGTCCTTTTCAGGGCTAATCTTTTGTTTCAATATATGTATATGTTTGTCACTCCTTTTAATTTTAATTTCCCACAATTATATCAAAGACAACATTTTTTGGTCTATTCATCGATATCAATCATTCTTACATTCTCAACAAATCTACATTTAATATCGACGACAGGGTATATAGGACCAAATTATACAATGATTATTGTAAATGATCAATCGCAAAATTTTGTTTATTAATTTAAACTGCCTCAGGATTTTTTCAAACAGTTCCTTGACAATAATTGTATTTTTTTTTTTTAAGATTCTTCCAAAACTTAAGTGACTTGTAGAATTTATTTTTATCAATTAAAGGGTTTGTTCAGTCACATAAAATAAATAAATAGAGTAATTTTAGTCAATTAAAATTATTTATTAGATAGATTTACTAAACAGTTTTTCGGTCACCCTATCTATGTTAATGAATTGAGAATGAGTTATATATGCAGACTGACAAATTCCAAATCTTGAACGAAATTTACTACTGAAGATGGCCTACCAGGGGTGAGCGAAACTGTTTAGTAAATCTATCTAATAAATAATGTTAATAGACTAAAATTACTCTATTTATTTTATGTGACTGAACAGACCCTTTAATTTATAAAAATAATTGTATTGCTAACATAACATTTTCTTAATAGAGTCAATTCTTAGTAAACCTAAAATATTAAATTGTATATTAATTATTTTATTTGATTCCAAAGATTGATCTTAACATTTTCGTCTCGAATATCGCCAATGATGTCTTTGGTTTCTGATGCATACGAAAAAACCAGCCTTATGATTATTTTATAGTGATAATTTATTTTTATTTTTACTGAAGATGAATTGTGATAAGGCATCGGGCTGATTTCTTCTCCTAAATTATTAATTGAGTTGATTATGGTGTAAGAAAAGATAAGTGAACTGGACTATTTCGAATTTAGGCCCTTCAATTTCCAAATATTTGTGAACAGCAAATAAGTAATATATTTAATTGAAATATTACTCGAATTGAGAGCAAAAATGTATTTTACAAATTCTTATAAAGCGTTTATTATGGGACGTTTCGATTGAGGCTCCCTCAGAATTCAAGCTAGACGAAAATTTTGTTAAGGGAGAATGGTGTAGGTTCTTAGTGAAACATATTAAATAAAGTAAAGAAAATTTTTAGAAACTTTTTAAAATGTAAAATAATAGATAGGTTTTTTATGTGAAATCTACCTAGTATTTTATATTTTAAATTTTAAAGTTTCTAAAAAATTTTCTTTACTTTAACTAGACGAAAATATTATAGTAAAAGTTATAATATAAGAGTCTTGGGATCATAGGTTGTTATATCAACTTTCATATCATTGTAACATATCAAAAACCGTAGTAGTCCAGTCAAATTGTGTTTTCATCAGGAAAGTTTTGGGATAGTTCTGATTTTTTGCATACATATATGTTTTTTGGGGCGCTGAATCCAAATCTGAGGTCTCCCACGCAACATTGTAGAAAATGCAAAAAAAGGTGAAGATTTCCGTTTTTTTGGCGGTTTTTCGATTATAACTCGAAAACTAATAACCTTCCTATTCAAAATGAAAGGTCATAAAATTTCCTACAAATTGCATTTTTAGGTTTTTTTCTCCGACCAACCGTTCGGACTCAAGCGCAAAATCCAAGTTGTTGACCCCGGATCACCCAAAAACTCGCACTTTTTTCGATATTTTCCCATTTTGACCATGAAGGAGCACGTTTTTCACAAAGACCACTCTATACATTTTTAAACTAGATTACTTTTGCTATAATCCAAACAAAGTTTCATCTTAATTGGATAAATGGTAATCTCTGCCTCAATGAGGTTGAAGTTTTGAAAAACTGGAATTTTTTTGTAAAAAATCGCAGTTTTTTCTTCATAAAATGAAAACCACTGATCCTAGAAATTTGATTTTTAATTCGTTCTCTAGGAAATTTTGTTGATTTGAACGTTTACTTTTAGCACTTTTTTGTTAAAAGTCTTAGATTTATAGATATACAGCATTTTCCATGACACTTCTGAGGATTCGAATCATATCCTGCCATGGAAAATGTTGGATATCTATAAATCTAAGAGTTTTAACAAAAAAGTGGTACAAGTAAACGTTCAAGTCAACAAAATTTCCTAGAGAATGCATTAAGAATCAAATTTCTAGAATCAGTGGTTTTCATTTTATGAAGGTAAAACTGCGATTTTTTGCAAAAAATTGCATTTTCTCAAAACTTCAAACTCATTGCGGCACGGATTACCATTTATCCAATTAAGATGAAACTTTGTTTGAATTCTAGCAAATTTAATCTGGTTTAAAAACGTATAGAGTGGTCTTTGTCTAAAACGTACTCGAACATGGTCAAAATGGGAAAATATCAAAAAAAGTGCGAGTTTTTGGGTGATCCGGGAAATTTTCATGTTTTTTTTTTGCATTTTCTACAATGTTGCTTCACGAAATTTTGGTGGGAGACCTCCGATTTTTATTCAGGGCCCCAAAAGGCATATATTTGCAAAAAAATCAAAACTACCCCAAAACTTTCCCCATAGGGGCCCATTTGAGCACAATTTGACTCGACTATAGATATATATTTATTCCCCCCCTCTTCCCATATGACATTTTTTATCATATCTGATAAAAAATGCCATTTAAAAAAATAAAGAAAAAATAATTATATACTGTTTGTGATATATTATAATGATATGGAAGTTGCTATAACAACCTATAATTCCAAGGTTTTTATTTATAATTTCATTATAATACTTTCGTCTACTTTGAACCCTGAGAAACCAAAGCAACATCACTACGAAATTCGAGAGAAAAGTGGTTAAGTAAATCTTTCGAGGTGTAAAGTAAGCTGTGAAGAAGACAAAGATATTTAAATTATACCAAGAGGCAGTTATAATAAATTATATAAAAGTAAATAAGCTCTAATAGAGAGGCAGACACCTCATAAGAGCAAGCTTGAAATGAAGGGATGATCTGAAAGAACTTCGAGCGAGGAATTATGATTATGTATATTCATAATTCCTTCTACAAAATTTTAGATGAAATCCCCCTCGCCCATTAAAATGAATATGACACACAAGCAATTGATATTTCCATGACAAGATCAAAAACAATCACTCTGAAATTAATGTCAAATTTAGAATAAAGCAACAAGTTTTAAGTCCATAGCAATTGTAGCTTTTCAAATAATTATTAAAAAAGTCATATATCGGGTTAAGGTAGTTGTTTCGCGACAATACTAGCAAAAACTTAATGCTAGAGTATATAGAACAGACAATAAGGATTCATAATTCATAAGGCAAAAACTTTTTGATGTTTATGTACCGATTCTAGCCAATCCCGTGCTAGTTTGACAAATCTGGCACCATTGTAAGGGATTGCATATTTTTATATTAAAATCACACATAAAATACATTTTAAATGTTAACATTTTTTTATAAGAATCGTTTTGTTATTTTTTAACAAATGTAATCAACGCCTACGTTACATCTTATGAAAATTATAATTTTGAAAAAATCTAACGCTTGCGCGCTTTATACATCTGTCACTGGTTAAATAAATGCGCTGTTACCAAATTGTTTTTAGTGTAAATTTTATTTAATACATTTTTCATTATTTATTCATTATTATCTCAGAAACTGTGTTGTAACTATGAATCAAAATTGTCTTAAAATATGTTTTGGTTATTGTTAAATGTTGGTTTAGTTCTTTATAAAAATGGTAAGAAGGGTGTCTTAATTATAATTAAATATGTATGTAAATTTTCCGATATCCCGTATAGTGCAATGTATAAGAGTCTGAAAAACTCTATTTTTTAAAATTTAATATCTCCGGAACTATATTGTTCATAAATTTCGTTTTGCCACCAATCGATGCAGAAGTATTTAACTAATAATCTGTATAAATTTCAAAAAAATCCTAAGAAAACCCATTTGGCGGAACACCTAAGTAGTAATTAATAAAGTAAAGGGTGTGTAGTTTCACAGTGAATAAAATAAAACTCAAAGAGGTTTATACAAACTTATTTCGGATTATTAGTCCATCATCAGGAGTTTACAAGTTAAAACTTTTAACTTGTAAACTCTTATGATGGACTAATAATCGAAGTATATTGAGTTTGTATAAACCTCTTTGGTTTTATTTTGTTCACTGTAGTTTACACCCTTTACTTGATTAATTAATATCATGTTTCACCTAAAACCTACACCACTTTCCCTAAGTAAAATACCTTAGGTAGAATAATATAATGCATTGCACTCTTTTTCTACATCAATTGTATGTGAGAGGTATATCCAGTTTAAATACTAAAAATACAATATTTGTCATCACTAGAAACTTGACTAATCTCTCGGTATTTGAATCCAATAAAGTCCGATGAATTTATCTATAATTATAAATAATATTTACCGTTACACGAATCTTTGATTTAAGACCAACCAGCTCTTTTCTTAAGCCGTCTGTTAAAACCGTAACTGCATGTTTACTAGCCATATACATTGTCCCCTGGACTCTTTCCGATTGAAGGCAGATTATGTCCAGCAATACTGAAAACAAAATAAATAATTATAGATTAAGACAAATTGGTTTTTAAACTGAAAGTTTCAATTATTTTGTTAAGCAATTTGAACCGCGAAAGTTAAATAATATGATAAATATATATGCATCCTATATATTTATACTATATATAAACAATTTCCTATGTTAATTCTACATTAAGAAAATTATTCTATTATTTTTGAAAAGGAAAAATAAATAGAGCATCCGACGGGTTTCGAACCCGTGTCTCTCTCCTTTACGCGAAGAGCGGCTTAACCAAATCAAATTGCTTAACAAAATAATTGAAACTTTCAGTTTAAAAAATCAATTTGTCTAAAAATTAAGTAACTATACTATAAATAGAAAAAACCGCGAAAAGGAAAAATGACATTCCAACTTAAGAGCTTATTCGGCGAGAGAATCTGTGGGCTAGTTGGTTAAGCCGCTCTTCGCGTAAAGGAGAGAGACACGGGTTCGAAACCCGTCGGATGCTCTATTTATTTTTCCTTTTCAAAAATAATAAAATAATTTTCTTAATGTAGAATTAACATAGGAAATTGTTTATAGATAGTATAAATATATAGGATGCATATGTATTTATCATATTATTTAACTTTCGCGGTTCAAATTGCTTAAATTATAGATTAAGTTGATAAACATTTCTTGGAGTTGGGTTGGTAAAAATATAAAATGGAATTTAATGGAATGGTAGCAGAAAATTGTTACTTTTTAAACGTATAGCAGAGAATATCTCCTAATACAAGAAGGTGGCTGTGTATACATAGTTCTTGACCCTTAGAAACTCCGAATAAGGAGGCAAGTGACCTCTGAAAAGTTGGTGTTTAAAAAGGTCTAAACAACATTCTAAATAGTTTTTTATTTTGAAATACGTGTTTCATTATCCTATCACTCCATCAAATTGCATTTATATAGAAAATTTTTTGGTGAAGCTCCCTGACTAAGCAAAAGGATCCCATCTAATCTATATATATAAATGTAATTTTTGTTTTTCAGAGGATGAGGAACAAAATAAGTGTTTATTTAAAACTTATCAATTGCAACGTTTCGCTACTTCATTGGAACCTCTTCACTACATAGAGCAATTAGATTTTGAATTGAATGAATGAGAAATGTTTTTGAGTGCGTTTTTTGATATATGTATTTGCTCCTTTGTAGAGCCTGAAGAGGCTGCAATGAAGTAGCGAAACGTTGCAATTGATAGGTCGTAGATAAACACTTATTTTGTTCCTCATCCTCTGAAGGACAAAAATTACATTAATAAGTTATGGAACTGAATCCCAATGATGATATATTATATATATATAAAATTAAGGTTTTGTCTGTACATTGCTCCAAATCACGCCAAATTTTGGTTGCACACGTTTCAAGAAAAGTTATGAACGAAAACACCCTCAACAAAATTCATGTCTGTCCGTATGTATGTCTGTCTGTTTCAGTGGTTTCCGCGAAAAGTTGCTCACGATTCACGTAAAAACGGCTTAAGGGATTATTATGAAATTTCATATTTACATCAGATGTCTTCTAACTTACGTTTTTAGCTATATAACGTTTTGATATTTTGACCCCAGAAGGGGGTTTGTGGGGGCGCACGAATGAAAATTATCAAATAACTCCTAAACTATTAACCCTACGGCAAATTTTATAATAAACACAGTTGTAGGGGATGTGATTTCTGACAACTTTTGTTTAAAAAATTCCTCAAAAAAAAAAAAAAAAAAAAACTCAAAAAGGGGGAGGGTGAAAAAAATGTAAATTCTTGCCCTTGGAACAAACTCAACCAAATTTTATATACATAATCTGTGAGCCTCAAAGAGCTAGAAATGCAAAAACTAACCACCCAAAATAGGGGTGGAGGATCAAAAAATGTAAATTCTTCCTCTTGGACCAAACTCAACTAACTTTTATATACATAATCTGTGGGTCTTTAGAGAGCTAGAAATGCAAAAACTGGGTGCGGGGGTGGGTGGAGTGCAGTGGTGGGCTGTGGGGTTGGCCGAATAGGGGTTCGGAGGGTGGAGGTCCAGAGGGCATAGTGGGGGATGTAGTGGGTGGGAGTTGGGGTGAGGGTGGAGTCCGTGGGCTGGGGGTCCAGGGGCGTGCCCCTGGCTAGCAAGAGGCCTGCCGAAGGCGGGCCTTGTAGCTAGTATACTATAAGAAGCCTGGGGGTTATAAGGACAAACTAAAAGTAAATAAATGTACTATATTTAATCTCTTATTAAATAAATATTTAATTTAATATTAAAAAAATAAATGATTAGAATTTAAAAGTTATTATTAGAATTTTTCTAGTTGTATTATATTCATTTGTAAGTTAGGAGATAATCTATTACCTGTTAATATTGATAATATGACCATCATCAATTTTATGTTTAAGCATATTCTTAAGTCCATGCCGGATAGAAAGGCTCATTCCATAAACATTGGTGTCCAACATTTCTTTCCATCCCACAGGATCAGCATCTCCTATTAACAAGAAAATACAAAATTGTAAAAATAAATGAACAATTAATTCCTTATTCTCTAGCAATTATAAAATATGATTTTTTCATCTTAAAATAAAATTTTATTCAGAAAGAATTTTTTTCTTCTATAACTAACAATATGCTTAGTAAACAATTTAATGTTAGTTTCGACTATTCACTATATATAATAAATAATCAAGCATCAAATCTGTAATTATAAATATACATACCTAACTCAAGAGTTTTCAATATAGAAATTCAAGCTAAAAAAAATTGAAAATTAGCAGCTTATTAATACTTCTATTTGGGATAAATTAATATCAACTCATGAAACTATTCGTGAAACTATTCAAGTTCGATTTTTTTTTTAATTTTCTGGATTTTCATCCACAAATTTAAACTGTTTTTCGTATTGAAATTACAAATATTTTGCCACCACAACGAACTTTCTATCACCTTCTAGAATAATCTGGTTATCAGAATCAAGATACACACACACACACACACAGAGAAGGAAATATCATACTTTCAAATGTTTCTTCTTCAAGTTCATATATTTTAAACAAAAAAAATAAGATCTGTGCCTATTTTAGAAATATTACACGATATAGAAGTGAAACTTCGAAAGTTCATTTAGTTGAGTTAATATTTTTACAACATAATTGTTGATATTCATATTATAATCTGTTTATATTCTAATTGAAAAACAAAACACTTCAAAGGTTCGCTAAAATAATTTTATTTTTCAAGTCGAATCATATGCGTCACGTTAGAGGTCTGCTCGGATTCTTTCCCCATTTGAAATTTTCTGATGAATTATTACAAGAACACAGAAAAAAATGTTTAAAATGGTGCTTGGATTTCCAACGAGAGAATATACTAAGAACCTCTTTAGACTTTACAACTCTTTCTATCTCTTTCTCTTTAAAATTTTTGCTATATTTCGGACTACTATCACGCCATAAGAAGTTACAAAATTAAAATGAAGTGAATTTGAGAGATTTTAAAATCGGCTGCTTAGCAAATTTTGCTTGTTATCGTATTGGGTTTTATGTTACTAATTATTTTTTAAAGTTTCCATAAAGTTACACCGACTTGGAAAAATACAATATAAATATGAGATATGAGTTCTACCTGCAAATGTGACCGTGCGCAACATCCCTGCATTATTAATCAAAACGGAGATAGCGCCAAGATTCTTGTCGATCCACTCAAAAGCGTCAGCCACTTCTTTTTCATCAGTAACACTGCATTTAACAGCATGAATTTTGCCCTTGTTGCCTACTTCCTTGGCGAGTTTTTCCACTTGCTCTTTTCTTCTAGCAAGGCCGACGACGATGACCCCCTGGATGGCAAGTTGTTTCACTATATCAGCCCCAATTCCTGCTGAGGCTCCTGTAACTACGGCCACTCGTCCTTTTAACCTATCCATGCTGTCTCTTGCTTTAAATGTATTATTTACTTATAATAAATCAGACCTCACGCTATTTATAACTGCGCTTTTCAAGGTTTTCCATTCCCCTCAATCATTGTTTTCTCCAAACTTTATCTCATGCAATGTGACCTAGACAGTGAAGTACAATTTCTATAATCATTGATTATATCATCTTGTATGATAGTAATTTAATATTTAAATAGATCTAATCGTCATAATTCAAACCATTTGTTTGAATTCAGTGATTCGTCTGGCAGAGATTGCGAATTATATCAGGAGATAAAAGACCCTTTAAATTTTTTTTCTTTTGATTAAAATTCCATTACAATCAGGCTTCGCAATCACACTATGATAAAAATTATTTATTTTATTTTCTATCCCTAAAAATTCGACCCTAACCGAAATAATCATTTAATTAAAATTTGAATACAATCTAGATTTCACGAATAATAAATACTACAATATAACATCGAGGTTTCAAGTTTATTTTTCTTATTTACATAGCTACAATATTTGGACTAACAGGCATTGCAATTAAATTAATAGTCTCATTTTACTTTTGTACGGAACCCTAAATATGCTTTCTATTGTGTAGAGCAGTGATTTTCAATGTGTGGGTAGCCAGCCACTCCCTGGAGGGTCGCGAAGCCTCAGTAAAAAAGAAAAAAAGTTTAAAAATATATTTTTATTAAGAAAATGTCGAGGGGTGAACCGCGACCTAAAATCGTGTACCCCTACTTCCACTTCCACTTTCATTTCCAAGTAGAAGACAATAGATGACAATAGATTATCTAATTAATTCCAAAATAATTCCAAAGACTGTCTTCACCTAATTCCAATCGCTTCTCACCCCTCGGAAAATGTTAATTAAAGGACATTTGTAGATTACACAATTTAACAAAATAAATATGAGTCACATTAATGTGATGGTTTCGCCTGTTTTTCTCCCATCATGGATCCGTTTTTGCTACACATAGTATTAAATCGTTTTCTAAATTTAGATAATTTCTGTGTTTACTTTTTATTTGGGCCATTGACGAAAACGTCAACTCACACAAGTAAGAAGTGGCAAATGGAATTAAACACTTCAAAGTTTCTGTGGTTAATTCTGGGAATTCTGATTTTCTTTTTAACCAAAAGTTATCCAGTTTGACAGATTTGAATTCTAAGTGCAACATTCCATCGGCAGAAAATTCCAGCAGATTTTCTTTTAAGTTGGTTCCCAAACTTGCCTCATCCATAGCTGCATTTAAAAACGGATTTATGATCCACCTTTGCCCAGTGTTCTCTGATAGTTCTTGCACCGAGAAATAATGACACAATTCTTCTTTCAAATTCTGCAAAACAATTTCCATACCAGGTATATATACTTTGATGTTTATCTTAGACCCCACTTCTCCAATAAAAGACTTGAGTCGACGAAAACGAATCGAAGAAAAATATGTCTTTATAGGTATTTAGCCGATAGCTAATTATAAAAATTGATAAAAATGTTGTACGGATTTGATATTTGTAACATAATAAAATAGAGGCTACAAACAGCGGGGGTGTAGGGGGTCGCGAATTTTTTTCATACTAAGGGGGTCGGGACATTAAAAAGGTTGAAAAACACGGGTGAAGAGTAATGGAATCTTGTTTTCGAAGAAATATTTGAATGCTAGATTTTTAAGTAGGGTCGCAGCTAATAATATATATAAAGAGTGCCAAAAGAAATTATTCCTTTCAAGCAATGTATCTATAAGCACCTGTTGCACATTTCACAAGGGGCTGATACACATTGAGATGAACTATGAAATTTAATGGTTATTATAGAAGTAAAAGGAAAGTAACTCATTTAAAATAATCTTAAATCCAAAGTGTTTATAAAGAATCTATTCTCCAATAAAAAATATAAACTGTATTTGACTAAAATTTTCAAGAAACTAGGTAAAAGTTGTAGGTAAATCATTTTTACAAATTTTATTAATAAACTATATCCAAACGCCTCCCACTCGATCGCGAACCCAAAGGTCGAAAATAATTTTCTTCTTCACTTCAGGGCGCAACCACCATGAGGCCGCGTCGAAGGACAATTATAAATCAAATTAAATTAGGGAACGAAGAAAAGATTTTTATATTATAGACAAAAGGATCAGCCGGGATTCGAACCCGGGATCTTCGCATGTGCGCTGCGATGCCTTTATGAGAGCCTTAGCTCTTATCCTCTCGGCCACCGATCCCTGAACCCAAGCTGATACTTAATGTCTATATGAATTTAGAATTTCATTTTTATTTAATCTTTTAATCTTTTCCTCGTTCATTTTTCGCAGCTCTGTAATTGGCTTGACTAATTAAACTATATCCAAATGGCGATCGAGTGGGAGGCGTTTGGATATAGTTTAATTAGTCAAGCCAATACAGAGCTGCGAAAAATGAACGAGGAAGAGATTAAAAGATTAAATAAAAATTAAATTCCAAATTCATATAGACATTAAGTATCAGCTTGGGTTCAGGGATCGGTGGCCGAGAGGATAAGAGCTAAGGCTCTTATAAAGGCATCGCAGCGCACATGCGAAGATCCCGGGTTCGAATCCCGGCTCATCCTTTTGTCTATAATATAAAAATCTTTTCTTTGTTCCCTAATTTAATTTATTAATAAATTTTCTAAAGTAATGATTTTTAAACTATGCAAATTTAATGAGAATGAACTGAAAAAATTAAATTCTGACTAAAATTCAGTATTCACTATCTACTTGGAATAAATAAAACATATATTTTGAAATAATTTATTGTTTGTTTTTTATTGTATTTAATAAATTCAGATCTTTTATCAAACCATCACCAAACGTTTGTTTATTAAATATCCAAACGTTTTGAGATTTTTTTGATAAAAGAACTAAATTTTTTCACATTAAGTAGAAGATCCATTCTTTATTTTCTTTTTATAGTTAAGTCTAATTCATAATCTCTGAATTAAATAATAATACAATTTTAATTTTTCTAGGGGCAATGTAAAGAAGTTTTTCATCCGTGGATTTTTATAAACCTCTTCATGCTGGAAGATTTTCTTTGGATTTAACTATCAATTTGTCAACTAATCTACAATTACAATGACATTCATAAGCAGTTGAAATTGGTTTCATAATTGAACTAAGGGTAATCATTTTGTCTTAAATAAAAATTTATTTTCATTCATGATAAAGAGTTAGTATTAAACCAGTACATTATACATCCTGTATACTCAGATAAATTACCACAACTAATTAGGCAAATAATCTTCTTTCCTTTTACTTTATCCAATGCGAACCCTTTGGTGGGATTATCGATTTTATTTCGTCAGAACAAAAGCCATGGTAATATCTATAAAAAAGGGAAAGGGCGGAGACAGATCTACGATGGGCTAGGAGTCGAGAGTGTCAGTTAATGTAGGATCGCCTATCAGTCTGATAGCTCGCCTCTGAATTGCATCTAAGGTATTAAGAGAATACTTGGATATGATATCATTAAGAATATATTATTAAAAAAAATTATTTTTTTCAAATCGGCAATTTGCATTCATTTCATCCAATTCTATTTTTGAAAATTTTCATAAATCGAAACCCTCAAAATTATTATAATTAAATTATATAAAATATATATCGCCTTTTAACTTAATAATTTGATCGAGTCAGTCAAAAAACTGAGGTGTTGTTGAGAAGTCGATATATTCACGGATAAGTGCTAATTTCAACACGATCTTAATTTCATATTTTTACGTTACCATACAGGGTATGGTCAAGTATTGTAATCGTGCATGGAAAAAAGCGGGTTTTTTCCTTCTTTTTTTAGGAATATCTCAAAAATGACTGAAACTATTTTGATTAAAAAAAATTGAGCGAAACCATGGCATTTCTCTCTACAAAAAGCTCTAATGAGTAAACATCGAAAAAATTATATTTTTTGAGAAAATAATTGTTTTGTCAAAATGTCTGTTAGTCTGTGCGTTACCAAATTTTTGTGGACGAGCTAGCTCAAAAACTACTGTGAATATCAAAACCAAATTTCACTCGTAGTTTTGGTCCATTGAGATTAAGAGCTGATTAGATTTTGGTGCATATCGACTCAAAATTAAGAGGGGTGGGGAGGTTAAAAATTAGAAATCTAGGCCATTTGAGCAAATTCAACCAAATTTTGTATACATAATCACTGGGACCCCAGAAGTCTAAAAATGCAAAAACTAGCCCCCTAAAATGGGGGGGGGGTTGTAGGGTCAAAAAATGAAAATCTTAGCCATTTACCAAACTCAACCAAACTTTGTATACATAATCAGTGGGACCCCAGAAGTCTAAAAATGCAAAAACTAACCGCCCAAAATGGGGGGGGGGTGTAGGGTCAAAAAATAAAATATAGGCTCTTGTACTAAACTGAACCAAATTATGTATACATAATCAGTGGGCCCAGAGTAATCTAAAAATGCAAAAACTAACCCCCCTCCCCTACATGATTATAAATAATTTTATTAAATATTAAATATAAGTGAGGGGCCAGGTTGTATGGTAAAGACAAGTGGATGGCCACATCAGAACACGTCAGCTTATTTATTCCAGGACTTTACCTACAAAATATCACAGATAAACAAGTCCATCAGAATAAGAAAGTCTTTGTTGAATAGAACATTTTTTAAACCAATCTTGATTTTTAGCCGCTCTATGAAATAGCGATGACTTTTGCGGAAAATGAAATCTTTGTTTGCCTAAGGATTCATTGTTTTAAAAACTAGTTCCTGAGACCTGGTGACATTTACTTTGATGGCAAATTACCTGTAGAGACTTCATGAAGTCATTTACATTTTTAACTAAAAATCCTCTAATGAATATTCGAGGGAATTATTTACAGTTGACTGAAGTCAGAGCCTTTGAAACTTTGTTTCAAGTAAATAAAATATTTACATACCATATAATTAAATCTAGGCATACTGATTAGGTTTTTACGTCAAGTAAAAGACCCACATTTAAACGATAATGATATTTTGAATGTAACTATTTTCTTATAGATTCACAGCACGACAAAAAGACAGACATTTTCTAAAGACAACTTATAATTTCTTATTGCTGATTTTCATGGTATTATTCACGTTCTTACAATACTATAGAGTTTTGCGATCACAGCTCAAATAAGCTGATGTGGCCACCCACTTGACTTTACCATACAACCTGGCCCCTCACATATATTTAATATTTAATAAAATTATTTATAATTTAGATTACTGTGGGCCCACTGTTTATGTATACAAAATTTGGTTAAGTTTGATAAATGCCCAAGATTTTCATTTTTTGACCATACACCCCCCAATTTTGGGCGGTTAGTTTTTGCATTTTTAGACTTCTGGGGTCCCACTGATTATGTACACAAAATTTGGTTGAGTTTGCTCAAATGGCCTAGATTTTTCATTTTTAACCTCCCACAATCCCCCTTAATTTTGGGTCGATATGCACCAAAATCTAATCAGCTCATAATCTCAATGGACCAAAACTACCTGTGAAATTTGGTTTCGATATTCACACTAGTTTTTGAGCTAGCTCGTCCACAAAAATTTGGTCATTCACAGAGAAACAGGCAGACTAACAAACATTTTGACAAAACAATTATTATCTCGAAAAATATAATTTTTTCGATGTTATTAGGGCTTTTTTGTAGAAGAGCGAAATACCATGGTTTCGCCCAATTTTTTTAATCAAAAATGAAATTTTCAGTTAGTCGCACCACGAGAGTGAGCGCAATAGGTATATTTCTTCGAAATCTACCTAAAAACTGCATTTTTTAAATTATTTATTATCATTCAAACAATATGGTTTTTGTAAATAATTCTAGTTCTAATTGAGCTTAAATACAAACAGCAAATTTGAAATGATAGGAACGGAGGAAAGAAAGAAAGGCATGAAAATCCAATAAATACACCTTATTTTTTTTTTTAATGATATTGATGTGAGAAGGAGATACACCAGAAGGTGCATCCCCTAAAGGCCTGGTATGGGATGGCCCTTCCATCGTGAAAAGAACAGAGTAGAAGGAAAGCAGCCGGGATCACGAGCCAAATCTCAGAAAGTTAGATACAATCCAATTTACTAAGTTTTTTTAAGGGCTTCGAGCAGTGGTAAATTCTCCGCGCGATAAATTAGGTTAAATTTATCTCCCACTTAATTTTTATTACCAGACCCTATACTTACAGAAAAAATGTCTGGGTATAGTGGGGAATCGAACCCGAGACCTCCAGGTTGACAGCCAGACATTCTGACCATTACACCAGGGAGGCGGTCAATTATTATTTGGAAATGAGATAATTTTTTCTTTCTTCACTACCCCCGGGCTGCCTTCTATTACTTTCAGCTCATAGATGAAGTTTTTTCTGTTAATAAAATAAAATAATTTGAATTCTAATATGGTGTTTTATATACATGTATCTATCGTGCCTCAAAAATGAACCTTTTTCGAAGCTTATACCAAAAATATCTCATTATTCTGACATTATAAGCAACCACCGAACGTCATAAGAATCAGATTAAAAATCTTTCAGGATCAATTCTTAGTTTTTATTCAGAAAATATCTGTTAGCCTCTTTAAATATTATTATTATATTTGAAAGTAATGGAAGGCAGTCCAGGGTCAGTGAGGAAAGAAAAAATTATCACAAATCCAAATAAGGTGTAATTTATTGGAATCATTCCTCCTTTCCTTTCAAACCGACGTTTCGGAGGATTCTTCCCTCCTTCTTCAGGGTTTCAAGGGGTCAATGAAGGAAACAAATAAAATGCTTCCTCCCTCTCTCTACAGCAGTGTTTAAAACTTTTTTCTTCCTTAGCAGATGCATAGAAAAACAATTTTTTTTCTTCCTTTTCTTAATTCAACTGAAGAAGGAGGGAAGAATCCTCCGAAACGTCGGTTTGAAAGGAAAGGAGGTAGGATTCCAATAAATTACACCTTACTTGATATGTGTTATTTTTTTCTTTCCTCACTACCCCTGGGCTGCCTTCCATTACATTCAATTAAAATCTCTACCAGTCCGCCTCTCTCCAGAGAAAATTAGGTTGCAAATAAATTATTATTATATTCTATACTAATTCTCAAAATATTCTACACTTCTTCCTTTCTTTCTATTTATTTTATAAAGATTTTCTTCTAAATTGATGAAGGAGGAGGTATCAGCCAAGGATGGAATCACTGGGTAAAATAAACACCTTTAATAAAACGTTTCGGCATGAATTTTATTTGGCCATCTTCAGTTAATTAGGAGTTATACACAAAATGCGGTACCCATATGTGATCGAACCAAGCCTTGTCAAAAATAAAAAATTTAATTCTGAAACTTTTGGGTCCAGGCACGTTATAAATTTACATGAAGCTAAATTTTTTTTTTTTTTGACGAGGCTTGGTTCGATCACATATGTGTACCGCATTTTGTGTATAACTCCTAATTAACTGAAGATGGCCAAATAAAATTCAGGCCGAAACGTTTTATTAAGGGTGTTTTATTGAACCCAGTGATTCCATCTTTGGCTGATACCTCCTCCTTCATCTAGTACACTAACATCTCTTGTCTAAGATTCTTAAATATATTTTTAAGTTAACCAAATACTTTATTTATATCTATATAAGAAATTAATTTCTATTATTTTTTGTTCTTAGACCTATACCTCCGAGTTTCGCCTAAATTGGAATAGCCATATAGTCTTGATGAACTTAAAGAAGATTTTTGGTCAACTACTCCAAGACCTGTGAAAAAGACCTTACATTATATCAAATGTTATCAGTTACTTAACGGATTTTAAAAGAAAACAAGTTTTGAAGTATGTATTTGTGTAATATTTTATTTTTTATTTAATAGACTTTTACTCAATGCGGGTGTCAAGTCTTATAGAGCAAAAACATAATCACACTACATATTTATAAATATAAAGAAATACTCCTTGCTAAAACGCAGAAGAGTGAATTATTAAATTAAGTATTTTCAAATAATGTTTAGAGAATGCCATAGCTCGAAAAATATACCAAGCCCATTATTTATACGGGCTCTCCAGTTGGTTTGATGGTAAGTTCGCTAATCTGTAAATAAAAATAAAATAATAATTAGTGATTTTAGTCCGAATTGTTGATGGATGGCTGTGCATCATCAGATCAAAAACACTTCTTTTGCACTTGAAAATTAGTCAAAAGTTAGGGGTGAAAACATTGTGCATTCTAGTGAGATTTGCTATGTCTAACTGGTAATCTTCATTTGTTTGAAAATATTCCGTTGATGCATAAATTCATAGTGTCGGGACTCTTATTTTGAATCTTATGTGGTTTATATTCATATATTTAATATTTTCAATAAATATCATAATAATAATTATTTAAATTTTTTATACTTACGTTTACAATATGTGGAGCAGACAGAATATAGATAACACCACTTGTAATGTGTTCTGGCAATATAAAAGGTCTTGCAGAATAAATTTCATCGGCTTTATAATTTTTATCCTCAACAGCATCAAAAATTCAGTTTTAACCAATCCAGGGCTTAAGCTCTAAAAATATATTATTTATTAATATTTTAATCATTTACGCTATTAAGATAATTTTTTTTTCTATTATAGGTATTGCGGCTGAATTCAAATAAAATTCTTAAGAATACCCGAACATTGAAAGGGATTTATAATCAGCAAAACTACAACAGCAAATCACATCTTTAGAAAAATCTATCAAATAATTATTACTTCTAAATTCGGCTTGTGAGTCTAGAGAAGATATTGATCTAGATAAAGGTATACTTGAGAATGGAGATTTCTTTTCTCTAGGATCAACCATATTTTAATTATGTTATGTAATTTTTAAAAATTTTCTCTTCTATTTAGGAAGTTTTGGTTTCTAATATTAAAACCGTTTCCAAGTAATAATAGATATTAATCTAAATTGAAAGTTTCTTTTTGCCGAGAGTAGCAGAATTTTTATAAATTAAAGAGTTGTATTCTACTGGAAAAATAGATACTAAAGTCTCTTTATAAATAAATAAAAATTTATTTTTCCAGCAGAAGACACACTCTTTTATTGTCTCCTTGAATTGATATTTATTTAGCTAATATAGCCACAAAAAATTTGTTAAAATAGATGTTGGTGTGACCCTTGAGAAATAATACTCTTATCCACATCATTCATTTTAACCGAACTAAATATTGGTGAGTGAGTTGACTCAATTTATATCTATTCTCCCTTTGAAACGGCTTAAAAATTAGAATCCGAAACGTCTGTCATAAAGTAAAAAATTTTAACAAAATTTGTTTTATAACCATGGTTCCAAATCTTAAATATTATACCGCATGTTCCGTCTAGAGATCGGACATCGGAGTGCAATGCAATACACTACTCTAGCACATCTGCATATTCCTTATATATAAGACTTTATAATTATTATTAGAAAAACTACAGTTCTGGACTTGAGGCTTATAGCTGTATTTTTATTTTTCATTTTTTTATTTATAAATTTAAACCTTTTTAATTTTAATCCAATCTACAATCAATATAGAATCGAATAGTAGATAGATAATTATATCAAATATTAACTAACATTATGTAGGGGAGGGTTTCACTAAAGAGCTGTTTTATTATTTTTAGAAAGCATTTTTATCAATTTGTTCTAACAGCTGTTATCATGGCTACAATTGTCCTTTTCAGGGCTAATCTTTTGTTTCAATATATGTATATGTTTGTCACTCCTTTTAATTTTAATTTCCCACAATTATATCAAAGACAACATTTTTTGGTCTATTCATCGATATCAATCATTCTTACATTCTCAACAAATCTACATTTAATATCGACGACAGGGTATATAGGACCAAATTATACAATGATTATTGTAAATGATCAATCGCAAAATTTTGTTTATTAATTTAAACTGCCTCAGGATTTTTTCAAACAGTTCCTTGACAATATTGTATTTTTTTTAAGATTCTTCCAAAACTTAATTGACTTGTAGAATTTATTTTTATCAATTAAAGGGTTTGTTCAGTTACATAAAATAAATAAATAGAGTAATTTTAGTCAATTAACATTATTTATTAGATAGATTTACTAAACAGTTTTTCGGTCACCCTATCTATGTTAATGAATTGAGAATGAGTTAAATATGCAGAGTGACAAATTCCAAATCTTGAACGAAATTTACTACTGAAGATGGTCTACTAGGGGTGAGCGAAACTGTTTAGTAAATCTATCTAATAAATAATGTTAATAATCTAAAATTACTCTATTTATTTTATGTGACTGAACAAACCCTTTAATTTTTAAAATAATTGTATTGCTAACATAATATTTTCTTAATAGAGTCAAATCTTAGTAAACCTAAAATATTAAATTGTATATTAATTATTTGATTTGATTCCAAAGATTGATCTTAACATTTTCGTCTCGAATATCGCCAATGATGTCTTTGGTTTCTGATGCATACGAAAAAACCAGCCTTATGATTATTTTATAGTATATATAATTTATTTTTATTTTTACTGAAGATGAATTGTGATAAGGCATCGGGCTGATTTCTTCTCCTAAATTATTAATTGAGTTGATTATGGTGTAAGAAAAAATAAGTGAACTGGACTATTTCGAATTTAGGCCCTTCAATTTCCAAATATTTGTGAACAGCAAATAAGTAATATATTTAATTGAAATATTACTCGAATTAAGAACAAAAATGTATTTTACAAATTCTTATAAAGCGTTTATTATGGGACGTTTCGATTGAGGCTCCCTCAGAATTCAAGCTAGACGAAAATTTTGTTAAGGGAGAATGGTGTAGGTTCTTAGTGAAACATATTAAATAAAGTAAAGAAAATTTTTTAGAAACTTTTTAAAATGTAAAATACTAGATAGGTTTTTTATGTGAAATCTACCTAGTATTTTATATTTTAAATTTTAAAGTTTCTAAAAAATTTTTCTTTACTTTAACTAGACGAAAATATCATAGTAAAATTATAATATAAAAGTCTTGGGATCATAGGTTGTTATATCAACTTTCAAATCATTATAACATATCAAAAACCGTAGTAGTCCAGTCAAATTGTGTTTTCATCAGGAAAGTTTTGGGATAGTTCTGATTTTTTGCATACCTATATGTTTTTTGGGGCGCTGAATCCAAATCTAGGGTCTCCCACGCAACATTGTAGAAAATGCAAAAAAAGGTGAAGATTTCCGTTTTTTTGGCGGTTTTTCGCTTATAACTCGAAAACTAATAACCTTCCTATTCAAAATGAAAGGTCATAAAATTTCTTACAAATTGCATTTTTAGATTTTTTTTCTCCGACCAACCGTTCGGACTCAAGCGCAAAATCCAAGTTGTTGACCCCGGATCACCCAAAAACTCGCACTTTTTTCGATATTTTCCCATTTTGACCATGAAGGAGCACTTTTTTCACAAAGACCACTCTATACATTTTTAAACTAGATTAATTTTGCTATAATTCAAACAAAGTTTCATCTTAATTGGATAAATGGTAATCCCTGCCTCAATGAGGTTGAAGTTTTGAAAAACTGGAATTTTTTTGTAAAAAATCGCAGTTTTTTCTTCATAAAATGAAAACCACTGATCCTAGAAATTTGATTTTTAATTCGTTCATTAGTAAATTTTGTTGATTTGAACGTTTACTTTTAGTACTTTTTTGTTAAAAGTTTTAGATTTTGTTAAGTTAGTTTAGTTAGTTTAGTTAGTTAAGTTTAGATTTAGTTAAGTTTTAGTTTTAGTTTTAGATATACAGCATTTTCCATGACAGAAAATGATCTATTTTTTAAAAAAATCGCAGTTTTTCCTTAATAAAATTAAAACCACTCATCCTAGAAACTTGATTCATGTCTCATTCTCTAGGAAATTTTTATTTACTTAAACGTTTACTTGGACTACTTTTTTTATAAAATTCTTAGATTTATAGATATCTAGCATTTTCCATGACACTTCTGAGGATTCGAATCATATCCTGCCATGGAAAATGTTGGATATCTATAAATCTAAGAGTTTTAACAAAAAAGTGGTACAAGTGAACGTTCAAGTCAACAAAATTTCCTAGAGAATGCATTAAGAATCAAATTTCTAGAATCAGTGGTTTTCATTTTATGAAGGTAAAACTACGATTTTTTGCAAAAAATTGCAGTTTTTCAAAACTTCAAACTCATTGCGGCACGGATTACCATTTATCCAATTAAGATGAAACTTTGTTTGAATTCTAGCAAATTTAATCTAGTTTAAAAATGTATAGACTGGCCTTTGTCTAAAACGTACTCGTACATTGTCAAAATGGGAAAGTATAAAAAAAGTGCGAGTTTTTGGGTGATCCGGGGGGGGGGGGCTGGCGGGGTCGAAAACTTGGATTTTGCACTTGAGCTCGAACGGTTGGCCGGAGAAAAAAAAACCTAAAAATAAAATTGGTAGGAAATTTTATGACCTTTCATTTTAAATAGAAAGAATATTTAGGGCAGCTAGGGACGTTCTGGTGGGTGGGTTACAGAATATTTACTGCCTTGAGGACCAATCGGCTATAAATGGTTCGACTTATGCACCCTTATGCGTCTGGACCCTAATAATAATTTTCTCCTCAACACGCGTTTGCCCATCTCCAAAACGCGACTTATCCACCAACTAAGAACCACAAATGCTCGAGTTCTACATTTTTATGTCAACTCCAACAGTTATAAATTGGACCCAAATGTGAACTGCACACTATGTAATATGCAGCCAAAGGAAGATTAAAACATATTCTGGTAGATTGTCCGATATTTACTGGTTCGCGCAGTCACTATTTGCATAAATATTTTCTTGCCTCTGAGGTGGTAGATGAAGATAACTTCGTGGAAATTATAATGAACATTTGTAATGAGGAGCACTTGTTTCACTTTGTGGTTGAGGCTCTCCGCATCCGGGCATTCATAGTTAAAATTCATAGATAAAATAAAAAATTTCAAATAAGATTTTTTATTTAAAAAAAAAAATTTTTTTTTTGTTTTTCGGTTTGTTTACTTTATTTTTGTTTTTTTGTTTTTGTTTTTTTATTTTTTATAATGTTTTATTGTTATATTTTTGTTTTTTGTTCTATTTTTTCAAAATTGTATTAGCCAAACTGGCTTTAAACAATAAATAATTATCTATCTATCTTATCTAGAAAGAATATTTACGAAAAGTTGATAGTTTTCGAGTTATAAGCAAAAATCCGCCAAAAAATGGAAATTTTCATGTTTTTTTGCATTTCCTACAATGTTGCGTCACGAAATTTTGGTGGGAGACCTCCGATTTTGATTCAGGGCCCCAAAAAACATATATATGCAAAAAATCAAAACTACCCCAAAACTTTCCCCATAGGGGCCCATTTGAGCACAATTTGACTCGACTATAGATATATATTTATTCCCCCCTCTTCCCATATGACATTTTTTTATCATATCTGATAAAAAATGCCATTTAAAAAAATAAAGAAAAATAATTATATACTGTTTGTGATATATTATAATGATATGGAAGTTGCTATAACAACCTATAATTCCAAGGTTTTTATTTATAATTTTACTATAATACTTTCGTCTACTTTGAACCCTGAGAAACCAAAGCAACATCACTACGAAATTCGAGAGAAAAGTGGTTAAGTAAATCTTTCGAGGTGTAAAGTAAGCTGTGAAGAAGAGAAAGATATTTAAATTATACCAAGAGGCAGTTATAATAAATTATATAAAAGTAAATAAGCTCTAATGGAGAGGCAGACACCTCATAAGAGCAAGCTTGAAATGAAGGGATGATCTGAAAGAACTTCGAGCGAGGGATTATGATTATGTATATTCATAATTCCTTCTACAAAATTTTAGATGAAATCCCCTCGCCCATTAAAATGAATATGACACACAAGCAATTGATATTTCCATGACAAGATCAAAAACAATCACTCTGAAATTAATGTCAAATTTAGAATAAAGCAACAAGTTTTAAGTCCATAGCAATTGTAGCTTTTCAAATAATTATTAAAAAAGTCATATATCGGGTTAAGGTAGTTTTTTCGCGACAATACTAGAAAAAAGTTAATGCTAGAGTATATAGAACAGACAATAAGGATTCATAATTCATAAGGCAAAAACTTTTTGCTGTTTATGTACCGATTCTAGCCAATCCCGTGCTCGTTTGACAAATCTGGCACCATTGTAAGGGATTGGATATTTTAAATTAAAATGACAGATAAAAATACATTTTAAATGTTAAAAAATTTCTATAAGAATCGTTTTGTTATTTTTTAACAAATGTAATCAACATCTTATGAAAATTATAATTTTGAAAAAATCTAACGCTTGCGCGCTTTATACATCTGTCACTGGTTAAATAAATGCACTGTTACCAAATTGTTTGTAGTGTAAATTTTATTTAATACATTTTTAATTATTTATTCATTATTATCTCAGAAACTGTGTTGTAACTATGAATCAAAATTGTCTTAAAATATGTAGTGGTTATTGTTAAATGTTGGTTTAGTTCTTTATAAAAATGGTAAGAAGGGTTTCTTAATTATAATTAAATATGTATGTAAATTTTCCGATATCCCGTATAGTGCAATGTATAAGAGTCTGAAAAACTGTATTTTTAAAATTTAATATCTCCGGAACTATATTGTTCATAAATTTCGTTTTGCCACCAATCGATGCAGAAGTATTTAACTAATAATCTGTATACATTTCAAAAAATCCTAAGAAAACCCATTTGGCGGAACCTTAAGTAGTAATTAATAAAGTAAAGGGTGTGTAGTTTCACAGTGAATGAAATAAAACTCAAAGAGGTTTTAATAGGTTTAGTAATGTATTAGCCTATTTTTGTAAGTAATACTTACTCTATTTGACTCTTTTCTAATAAATGGATCTGCTTCGCTTGGTGGGTGCAACTCAGGGTGTTTCTCTTTGTCTTCAATTGGTTCCTATGACTTTACTGATTTTAATTGAAAGTTATGGAGATTATAAAAAAATAAAAAAAATAAGAAAAATAAAAAGGATGATTGAAATACTAGAGGGGTTGAAGTGAGTTTGGGAAGGGTAGGTACGGTGATTTAACGACTGATGGAGGGGAATTAAAATTTTCTTTAAGGTGGACTCGAAAGAATGATAAAAAACAGAGATTAATATATATGACAATTTATTTATAGCAGCAGTTGGAAAATTAATTTATATAAAAAAACAAAACAAAATGAAATGTGTAATTTTAGAATGGATTCATAATTATCGGACTTGCGCTGATGTGCAGATGGTGAGCAGGTATTATCGCAATGGGTGCGAATACAATCAGCTGTAGAACGGATGTATGGCTCGTCTTTCGGTATGGTGACCAAGCAGGAGGTGTTCACGTAGACGTCCGGCTATTCCTTCAATATTCCGTCAAAACGAAGACGCCAGGCCAAGATGAATGATAGAATGGCTCGTATGCAGAATGAACGAGTGCGATGGAGCGTGTTGTGTTATATATATATATATAATGTTGATGTATATTATATATGATATGGCTGCCTATATGATAATCGAAGCAATCATATGGTAATGGATGCTTATATTATAAAAAGGCTATCTAGTAATGCCTATATGCTAACAGAAGCAGCAGTAGTCATCATCTGATAGTGGTATGGGCTCGCTCTCTGGTCACGAGATTTCTCCCTCCTTCATCGCTTTTTTGTCCGCCTTTGTCCGATATCTTTTTCCATTATCGTTTCTCGAAATATATTCCAAAAATACACACCTCATTAAGGATTTAAAAATAGCAAAATTAAATGTTAATATTAATATATTTTCTCTGCCTTGAATTCTCATTGATCAATTTATATTATTTCTTTCCCAAATTTATACTCCAAAAACAACTCCCTTGATGAACTGTGTTTATCCTTTCTAAATCTATTTCACCCACAATGTAGGATACATTGTACGCTCTTCCTTCCGGAGAAAAAAAAATATATTTTGAACATAATATATTTTTTTTTGTTCAAATGCCGTTATTATACCTTATACTTGGGGAGTGATCACCGATTTCCCGGTATCACCCTATCGCGTTCTTCATTTATCGCTTCACAAAGACACAGAATTGCCTGTTCAGGTATTCATGACCCCAAAACGTGATTTTCCCCGTATTTGTAAGGCTCGGTGCTCGGGCATGCCATCATTATCCTCTGTGGGTTGGGCTATGAACGAGATTTTGTTTAAGCCTCTTACAAATATTTTAGGAAACAATGCGTTAAAAAAATCATTTTATTTAATTAGGCAGCTATGCATACTCACTCAGCAACATCATTTAGTGGCGCAATAGACTGATTTGTGATTTTAGTAATCACTATTCAAGGGTAAGGGTCAAAGGGCATTTTATTAAATTTGGAGGAAAATAAGTTTAAATTTAAATAGGGGTGAAATACAATTAAAGGACTTAAATTTGTGAAATTATTTATTTGGGAGGGTTGTAAAATTAAATTAAATTATAGGGGTGATTTTACGTTACGTTAATTGAAGCAAGATTATAAAGATAAAATTAAAAAATGGGTATGGGATTAAATTTACTGTTATTTGATATGCAAATCCACACAGATGACTTCAAGGAAATGATAATAGGAATTTCTATAATTATCATAGAAAAATCGATAAGAACCATATGATTACTAAGATTTAACTTTGAACCTGATTTGATTTGAAAAAATATAAATTATTAATTTTTAAAGAGATGGACAGAAATAGATAAAATCTTGTTTAATTGATATCCATAGTATGAAGAAAATCAATGTCAATTGATCAGAGAAAATTAATTACAAAATGATGTTCAAATGAAATAATTTTCGAGACTTAATTTTATTAAATTAAAGAAGACAGAGAAATGCGATAATTTTTATGATTTAAACTAGATTGTTGCCATATGGGCTTAAATTGAAATTAAATTTGAAATTTTGAATTTACTTTAATATGGGGGGAATGATTTGAATTTTATTTAACTATGTCGGGGACTGATAAATTCTAACGACGGCCTAAATGGGTTTTACAATTAATAATATTGATATATTGATTTTTAATATATAGAGAATAAATAAATTGTATATATATATGTATATGATAAAATTTAACTGTAATTATATAAAAATAAAATGAAGAAATTAGATATTAACTATATATTCAGACTGGGTTTGATTTATTTAATAAATTGAAATATGAATTATGATAAAAGATGTGAATTAAAATTTTTAAATGAGGCCTATATAAAATTATGCTGGTATTATATAAATAATTATTTATCAAATATTTATTTATTTTAAAACTGAACGAAAGAAATAATAATATGGTGATCAATGATTACGAGAATTTGAATTATATAATTATTAAAATTTATTTAAATATGGATTTTAAAATGATATTAAATATACTATTTTTAGCAGATTATTTCTTGAATTTTGCAACAACAGATGATAAAAGAAAAATATGAATTGACTAGATTATATGGGAATTTAATTAAAATAAAAAATGGTTTGCATCTAAACATTTCGTTTTTCAAAGAATATCCATAGATAGGCAATTTTTAAGGTTTCAAATGGATCGATAAAAATGATTTTCTCATCATTTATCTATTGGTCTCCCGCGAGGCGTAGAAAATTCGTTCCAACGCTCGCTGGCAATGATGTAATTGGTCCTGGATTACGTCAATGATATGCCTTACAATGAGATTTAATTTTGGTAATTTGAAAACCGAAAATGCTGTAGAATATTTTTTATATTTTTTATGCAAACCAAGTGAAATTTGAATTGAAGATATGATTATATTTGGGGGATTAATATCATTTTTTACTAAGGGGATTGAGGGCGGACTTTTAATTGTTTGTTTGTAAATTAGGGGTGTGTGAGTTTCTATTATTGGCTGTGGGAGAATTACTGATTCTAGATTTATTATTGGTTCAATAATGGGATTGATCTTAATTTTATTGCAAGGGGCTAAAGCAAATTCTGGGGCAATTTCTAAAGGTGGGGACTCAAAAATGGTTTCTATTGTTGCAAATTCAATTTTTAGGGGTGGGAGTGTTTGATTGTCTGTTTCTATTTTATTTATATTTGACTGGGACCGCTTTGATATTAAATCGTTCAAATTGTCATTCACTTCATTACAACTTTCGTCCGTTTCACTATTACTATTTTGGTTTACTCCATCAAAACTTTCGTTTATTCTATTCATGGTTTCATTCATCCTACTATCCATCCTTGCTTCCATCGATATAATACTTTTGTTTATATCGCTCAATTTATCATTACTCTCTCTATTCTGTTCCATTATTTTATCATTATTCTCTTTATTCTGTTCCATCATTTTAATATTATCCTCTCTCAATGCCTGCAATAGGATCTGCATATCAAATGGGGTTGGTTGGGTGGGCTGTATTGGAGGTAGTGTATTACTTACATCTATTGCTTCCCTAAATTGTTGCGTCGTGAGAAGGCCAGTAATTACAGCATCTGCCTCGACTTCGGTTGGTTGTGTTGGGGTGCTGGACGCTGTGTTTCCCGAGGGTGTCAACATCATACCCGAATCGTTTTCTCCCTCAGACAACTCCATTGTCGAAGCTTGTGTCGCGATAAAGGAAGAACGTTTTTCTGCGGCCGTTGGTTGTCCATCCGCCATTTTGCAAAATTTTAAATAGAACAAAGAAAAACACAATCCAATCAATATTGAGAATCTAAAGGAGTACAAATTGTAAAAAGTTACTAACCAATTGAAAGAATTGTTCTATCGTTCTTTCGAGTGGGGGATGGGAATGAAGGGATAAATGAAAATACTTTTTTTGAATTTACCAATTCAAGACAAAGAGATTGAGTATCTTTTCCAAGCTTGCCTTTCAAATCCCAGGCACCTTCACCATTTAATAGGTTTTGGTAATGTATTAGCCTATTTTTGAAAATACTACTTACTTTATTTGACTCTTTCTAATAAATGGATCTGCTTCGCTTGGTGGGTGCAACTCAGGGTGTTTCTCTTTGTCTTCAATTGGTTCCTATGACTTTACTGATTTTAATTGAAAGTATGGAGATTATAAAAAAAAATAAAAAAAATAAGAAAAATAAAAGGATGATTGAAATAATAGAGGGGTTGAAGTGAGTTTGGGAAGGGTAGGTACGGTGATTTAACGACTGATGGAGGGGAATCAAAATTTTCTTTAAGGTGGACTCGAAAGAATGATAAAAAACAGAGATTAATATATATGACAATTTATTTATAGCAGCAGTTGGAAAATTAATTTATATAAAAAAACAAAACAAAATGAAATGTGTAATTTTAGAATGGATTCATAATTATCGGACTTGCGCTGATGTGCAGATGGTGAGCAGGTATTATCGCAATGGGTGCGAATACAATCAGCTGTAGAACGGATGTATGGCTCGTCTTTCGGTATGGTGACCAAGCGGGAGGTGTTCACGTAGACGTCCGGCTATTCCTTCAATATTCCGTCAAAACGAAGACGCCAGGCCAAGATGAATGATAGAATGGCTCGTATGCAGAATGAACGAGTGCGATGGAGCGTGTTGTGTTATATATATATATATAATGGTGATGTATATTATATATGATATGGCTGCCTATATGATAATCGAAGCAATCATATGGTAATGGATGCTTATATTATAAAAAGGCTATCTAGTAATGCCTATATGCTAACAGAAGCAGCAGTAGTCATCATCTGATTGTGGTATGGGCTCGCTCTCTGGTCACGAGATTTCTCCCTCCTTCATCGCTTTTTTGTCCGCCTTTGTCCGATATCTTTTTACATTATCGTTTCTCGAAATATGTTTCAAAAATACACACCTCATTAAGGATTTAAAAATAGCAAAATTAAATGTTAATATTAATATATTTTCTCTGCCTTGAATTCTCATTGATCAATTTATATTATTTCTTTCCCAAATTTATACTCCAAAAACAACTCCCTTGATGAACTGTGTTTATCCTTTCTAAATCTATTTCACCCACAATGTAGGATACATTGTAAGGTTTATACAAACTTATTTCGGACTAATAATCCGATAGTTATATTCTAATCTCCCAAGAAGAAACATGAAGAAAAAAAAACATTATATATTTTTCAAAATTTTCTATGTATAAATCTTAATTTGTAACTAATTTGAAATATTTGTGATAGACTGATGATGAAGGCAATGCCTTCGAAACTATAGTCTCTAGAAATAATTAAAAATTATTTTATTTAAAAAACAGAAGACTCTCTCATTTTATTTTATTTTTAACCTAAAATTATAAATAATATTTACCGTTACACGAATCTTTGATTTAAGACCAACCAGCTCTTTTCTTAAGCCGTCTGTTAAAACCGTAACTGCATGTTTACTAGCCATATACATTGTCGCCTGGACTCTTTCGATTGAAGGCAGATTATGTCCAGCAATACTGAAAACAAAATAAATAATTATAGATTAAGTTGATAAACACATTCTTGGAGTTGGGTTGGTAAAAATATAAATGGAATTTAATGGAATGGTAGAAGAAAATTGTTACTTTTTAAACGTATAGCAGAGAATATCTCCTAATACAAGAAGGTGGCTGTGTATACATAGTTCTTGACCCTTAGAAACTCCGAATATGGAGGCAAGTGACCTCTGAAAAGTTGGTGTTTAAAAAGGTCTAAACAACATTCTAAATAGTTTTTTATTTTGAAATACGTGTTTCATTATCCTATCACTCCATCAAATTGCATTTATATAGAAAATTTTTTGGTGAAGCTCCCTGGCTAGCAAAAGGACCCCATCTAATCTATATATATAAATGTAATTTTTGTTTTTCAGAGGATGAGGAACAAAATAAGTGTTTATTTAAGACTTATCAATTGCAACGTTTCGCTACTTCATTGGAGCCTCTTCACTACATAGCGCAATTAGATTTTGAATTGAATGAATGAGAAATGTTTTTGAGTGTGTTTTTTGATATATGTATTTGCTCCTTTGTAGAGCCTGAAGAGGCTACAATGAAGTAGCGAAACGTTGCAATTGATAAGTCGTAAATAAACACTTATTTTGTTCCTCATCCTCTGAAAAACAAAAATTACATTAATAAGTTATGGAACTGAATCCCAATGATGATATATATATATATATATATAAAATTAAGGTTTTGTCTGTACATTGCTCCAAATCACGCCAAATTTTGGTTACACACGTTTCAAGAAAAGTTATGAACGAAAACACCCTCAACAAAATTCCTGTCTGTATGTCTGTTTGTATGTCTGTCTGTTTCAGTGGTTTCCGCGAAAAGTTGCTCACGATTCACGTAAAAACGGCTGAAGGGATTATTATGAAATTTCATATTTACATCAGATGTCTTCTAACTTACGTTTTTAGCTATATAACGTTTTGATATTTTGACCCCAGAAGGGGGTTTGGGGAGCGCACGAATGAAAATTATCAAATAACTCCTAAACTATTAACCCTACGGCAAATTTTATAATAAACACAGTTGTAGGGGATGTGATTTCTGACAACTTTTGTTTAAAAAAATTCCTCAAAAAACAAAACAAAAAAAAACACCCAAAAAGGGGGGAGGGTGAAAAAAATGTAAATTCTTGCCCTTGGAACAAACTCAACCAAATTTTATATACATAATCTGTGGGCCTCAAAGAGCTAGAAATGCAAAAACTAACCACCCAAAATAGGGGTGGAGGATCAAAAAATGTAAATTCTTCCTCTTGGACCAAACTCAACTAACTTTTGTATACATAATCTGTGGGTCTTTAGAGAGCTAGAAATGTAAAAACTGGGTGCGGGGGTGGGTGGAGTGCAGTGGTGGGCTGTGGGGTTGGCCGAATAGGGGTTCGGAGGGTGGAGGTCCAGAGGGCATAGTGGGGGATGTAGTGGGTGGGAGATGGGGTGAGGGTGGAGTCCGTGGGCTGGGGGTCCAGGGGCGTCCCCCTGGCCAGCAAGAGGCCCGCCGAAGGCGGGCCTTGTAGCTAGTATACTATAAGAAGGCTGGGGGTTATAAGGACAAACTAAAAGTAAACAAGACTATATTTAATCTCTTATTAAATAAATATTTAATTTAATATTAAAAAAATAAATTATTAGAATTTAAAAGTTATTATTAGAATTTTTCTACTTGTATTATATTCATTTGTAAGTTAGGAGATATCTATTACCTGTTAATATTGATAATATGACCATCATCAATTTTATGTTTAAGCATATTCTTAAGTCCATGCCGGATAGAAAGGCTCATTCCATAAACATTGGTGTCCAACATTTCTTTCCATCCCACAGGATCAGCATCTCCTATTAACAAGAAAATACAAAATTGTAAAAATAAATCAACTAATAATTGGTTATTCTCTAAAAATTATAAAATATGATTTTTTCATCTTAGAATAAAATTTAAAAAATAATAAATAAATTTTTATTCCTCGACCTGCTTAGAAACATACAAAAAAATAGAAATGTATGCTCATTAACAAATAACATGACCATAGATTTTCATCAAGAGACAAAAAGTAATTTAAAAATTCCGCGCAAAAAACCGATACAAGGAGCAAGCGGCGCATTAGCCATCACGGCATTTGCCATAAGTTATTAAGGAAACCTGGTCAAAACCTTAACAAGGATGGTATAACCTCTCTCTACCTGAGCTGCTTTTGAGAACTAAATAAAATTTTGTACAACTCTAGAACTTTAGGACTTGACAAAAGTTATAATTGACAAAGAGAAACAAAGAGGTTGTCCTCTGCTTGATGCAAATAAACATACACACATATATATATCGAGATGATATATCTGTATATATATATATTATTTATTTGTTTGAGACTATAGTTTCGAAGACTTGATCTTCATCATCAGTCTTTCTTCAATTATCACACATCTTTGTGAATCAACAGCTCTGCTACTCTCGGCAAAACAAAAACTTTTCAATTAAGTTATAATTGATTTAAACATAGGAGTCAGATGACTATATTCGTATAATCCAAAGTAGTAATAAATAGACTGTTCCACATATTTATTTTCTTCACAAAAGTATATTTTTCTTTTATAACTAACACTAACACTAACACACAATGCTTAGTGAACAATTTAATGTTAGTTTCGACTATTCACTATATATAATAAATAATCAAGATTCAAATCTGTAATTATAAATATACATACCTACTCAAGAGCTTTCCATATAGAAATTCAAGCTAAAAAATTGAAAATTGGCACCTTATTACTTAATACTTCTATTTGGGACAAATTAATATCAACTCATTAGGTGAAACTATTCAAATTCGATTATTACATTAGTAAATTTCGTTTGTCAAGCGTACCGGGTTATATGCCCATATCTATCAGAAAAGTATTAATGAGTCAGCCTTATCTGTGGAGTGAGGCTGAGATGTTATATAAGGGGGGCATAAAGATCTATCACATTTTGAAGAGGTATAAAAAAATGAAAAAAATAAATTATAAATTTTGTCACGTCCTAAAGTCATAGAGTTGTACAAAATTTTATTTAGTTCTCTCAAACAGAGATTAGCTGAGGTAGAGAGGGGTCATATCATCCTTGTTAAGGTTTTGATCAGATTTCTTTAACAACTTATGGCAAATGCCGGGATGGCTAATACGTCGCTTGCTCCTGGTATCGGGTTTTTGCGCGGAATTTTTAAATTACTTTTTGTCTTTTGATGGAAATCTATGGTCATGTTATTTGTAATGAGCATACATTTCTATTTTTTTCTTTTTCTTTATTTTTTTTTACTTGTTTAATATTTGTTAAATTGTTGTTAATTTGTAATGATGTTTGTTAATGTATTGTAGCTAGATTGTATTGATGTTTGAAGGATTGGAAGACCTAGCCACCGAGAACTTGTGTCTCTAAGCAGGTCGAGAAATAAATATTTATTTATTTAAACTAGAAAAAAACTGAATATATTTTTGAAAAGAACATAAAATATTTTTTTTTAAATGTGTTTTAAACATTATATCAGACGGAAAAAAAGGGGGGGGGGGGTAGAGGGGCCCTACTGATACAATGTTTTCAATAAATAAATGAAACACATGTTCTAACATTTAATTCTACAAATAGTTGCAATAATAATATTTAAAAAATAAAATTTTCTATAGAAAAAATAAGAAAATAGATAAATAATATATAAAATTATCAACATATTACATATTAAAAATTTAAAGAAAAAAGTATTATTAGATATGTAATACTTTTTTCCTAGATTTTGCTTTAGCAAAATCTTGTATTAAATTGATGCAATCCAATTTTTCAAATGCTTCATTTTCTATATAAAGTAATAGATAACCCATCTAGCCTTTCTGGTCCCATACTTGATCTTAAATAATTTTTTATTCTCTTTATAGTACAGAGAAAGATCTCTCTCCAGAACCGTTTGATACTGAAATTGTCATATATATTTTTTTTCTTTACTCATATTTTTTTATCTCCGGCTGGCCGGGCACCGGTCGAGCACTCGCTGCACCCGTACTATAATCCGGCACTGGGATGAAAAATGAAAATTCTAGCCTTTTCGACCATACTCTAGGCTAGAAATGCAAAAACTAACCATCCAAAATGGAGGAGGGTCATAAATAAAAATTCTAGCCCTTTCGGCCAAACTATGTATACAAAATTTGGTTAGTTTTTGCATTTCTAGCCTTCTGAGGGTCCACAGAATATGTATACAAAATTTGGTTGAGTTTGGTCAAAAGGGCTAGAATTTTCATTCTTGACGGTCCCCCCCTCCCCATTTTGTGGGTAGTTAGTTTTTGGATTTCTAGCCTTTTTGAGGCCCACATAATATATATATATACAAAATTTGGTTGAGTTCGCTCCAAGGGCAAGAATTTTCATTTTTGACCCCTCCCCCACACACTTTTTTGTCCGATAATGTTTAAAACAGATTAAAAAAAAATTATGTTAAATTAGCGAACGAAGGAAAGATTTTTATATTATAGACAAAAGGGTCAGCCGGGATTCGAACCCGGGAACTTCGCATGTGCGCTGCGACGCCTTATAAGGATCCTTTTGTCTATAATATAAAAATCTTTTCTTCGTTCCCTAATTTAATTTAATTTATAATTGTCTTTCGACGTGGCCTCATTGGGGTCCTGAAGGGAAGAAGAAAATTATTTTCGACCTTTGCGTTCGCGATCGAGTGGGAGGCGTTTGGATATAATTTATTATTTTATGTTCTTTTCAAAAATATATTCCGTTTTTTTCTAGTTAAATTTTTTAATTTTTTATATCTCTTCAAAATATGGTAGAGCTTTATGCCCCACCCTGTATTTCAAATTATTGATCATTTTGTGTTAAATTTATTTTCTTGTAAATTGATTTTTAATGATTATAAATTTTAATAATTTTTCTTTTTTAATATTAAATGTTAATATTTTCTATACTCTCTTAGTTGTATTTTGAAAGCAGATATTGAATGTAATCTAATTTGTATCTTTTATGTCCCAGGAGAATATTCTCAGAGCAATATTAAAATCTAATCTAATTTAATATGCTAGTAAGTCGCCATATGATTATACCAATTTGGAATAATATAATATAAATATGAGATATCGTCGCCTTAGAGTGTAAACCTGCTAACTCACAACAAGGAAATTTTACAGGGCAGAGAAAAAACAAACAAAATTTAATATTGTTCTTATGGAAAAAAATATTTTTCACATTTTTTTCTACAACTTACGATTGTAATTTTAAGTAGCAGTTTTACTTGGACGATGCAGCATCTCTTTTTCTTTCGAAAGGTATTAATATCTCATATTTGATAAAAAATGGAGTTAGCAGCTTTACACTCTAAGCCGACGATATGATTTTTACCTGAAAATGTCACCGGACGCAACATCCCTGCATTATTAATCAAAACGGAGATAGCGCCAAGATTCTTGTCGATCCACTCAAAAGCGTCAGCCACTTCTTTTTCATCAGTAACACTGCATTTAACAGCATGAATTTTGCCCTTGTTGCCTACTTCCTTGGCGAGTTTTTCCACTTGCTCTTTTCTTCTAGCAAGGCCGACGACGATGACTCCCTGGATGGCAAGTTGTTTCACTATATCAGCCCCAATTCCTGCTGAGGCTCCTGTAACTACGGCCACTCGTCCTTTTAACCTATCCATGCTGTCTCTTGCTTGAATGTATTATTTACTTATTGCAAGAAATAAAACAGACTTCACAGTATTTATACCTGGGCTTTTCAAGGTTTTCCATTCCCCTCAATTAATATTTTCTCCGAACTTTATCTATAAATGGAATGTGACCTAGGCAGTTAATTACAATTAAATAAATTTATATTTACATTTCTATAATCATTAATTATATTATCTTGTGTGATACTAATTCAATATTTAAATAGATCTAATCTTCATAAATCAAACTATTTATTTGAATTCAATGATTGATGTGGCAGAGATTGCGAATTATCACGAGATAAACGACCTTTTATTTTTTTAATTCAATATATTTTTATTAAAATTACATTTCAATCATGCTTCGCAATCACGGCACGATAAAAAATATTTTTTTATTTTCGATCCCACCAAAATCTGAAATAATCATTTGATTAAAATTTGAATACGATCAAGATTTCTCTAAAAATAAATAGTACAATATAACTAGGGCTCGGATTTCGCTCTATTTGCCTTTTTTTATTTATTGCTTAAAATTTAGGCCAATATGATATCTATGTGTTTCATTAAATTCTAAATAAAATAAGTCATTTGTTAGTGCCTGTAATGCCTATTTTGCCCTATTCTGGGTGTCATTTCCTATTTTATCTATTAAATGCCTTTTTTAGTGCCTATTTTAACTAAATTTGATCATTTCCATTTTTTACAATACATTTTCTAAATTTATAATAAAAGTATTTTTGAATTATTAAGAAAATATTCCGAAAAAATTATTAAGGTTGGATCCAAGCCGCAATATATTATGCTTGGATGAAATTCAAAAGGTACATTTGAAATTTATTTTTTTAAATATTCTGTAATTCTATTTATTTATTAATTTAGTCCATTGAAACAACCAATGTAGCTGTGAAGCTTTATCTATAAGGGAGGCTAAGAATGCTTTATCTTATATTACTCTTGAGGTTGATTTAGCATATAATAAGTGTAATTTTAACAATCTACCTGTAACCATTACAGCATTAGAAGCAAGGAATCTCTCTTTTGATAGAGTCCATTAAAATATTCCAGAGATTTCAAGAAAATATCAAAAAAACACCTGGTCCTAATGCCTTCAACTCAATCAAAAAATGGACAAAATACTGAATCGGGATCCTGGTTGGACAAAAATGGAAATAATAGCCAGGAATTTAGGAGGGTATAGTAGTGCAAAATAGAAAAATGGTTTATTTGAAATTAAGTGTATATTTTTACTTAAAATGCCTTTTTAAGTGCCTATTTTAGTTATTTTTAGTGGTTAGTTGCCTGCCTATTTTAAAGATTTTTAGTGCCTATATATCCGAGCCCTAAATATAACATGGAAATTTCAAGTTTATATCTTATTTACTTAATTAGTAGAGATTGTGGTGTTCTTCCAAGGTGAAACATCTTTAATAAAGATAAAAGTAAATAAATATTATATGCAATATTCATTTACTATAAAGATGTTTCACCTTGCTTTTTGTGAAACCTACCTCGCATCTTGCTCAAGTTTTATTATTATATTAAAATGTTTCACCTAGAACCAACACCTAACTCGTTAAAAGTTATCTTCTAAGATGGGCCAAGAAAGCGAGGGATGATTTGTCCATTTTTCAAAAATTAAAAAACTTTTTTTGAAATCTTGTTACAGATTCCTATTGAACTTTTGAAGACAAGTAATTTTGGTATTTATTATTTTTGTATAAAATTATTGGTTTTAAATTATCTTGGTTCAGGTCCATGAATAAAATCAATATAAGAATCAGGGGATAAAGGACCAAACAATCATTAATTTATAAATAAAAGAAAAAGATTCTAATTTTATATTTATAAAAGAATCAATGAACCCTGAGGAAGTCCGATTAAAAAGACGAAACGTTGTGATTGGAGGTTAAAATCATAAAATTGTTTGGTCCTTTATCCCCTGATTTTCATATTGATTTTTGCTAAATAGTCAACAAACTGTCATATGGCTTGATATTTCCATGGTTAGTTAAAATTAAATTCATTAAAAAGTAATTTTCACGAAAAAGCGGCCTTATTAAGAAAACTTGATGTTTTAGGTATAGGGACATGATATATCTATCGTCTTAAAGCATTTTTCTTCGTCTTTCAATTTATTGAATAATATACAGGGGGTCTCATTTGAAAAAACGAACTTTTGACCCCTTTTATGAATACCGGAAATAATAGTAATCTTAGCACGCCCTGTATAATATGGAGTCGATTTCTTGGCGTAAATTAAATACTTCGGGTTTGTCTAAACTACCACCAAAATATCAACTTTTCATGAATTGAGAGCACTAATTTATTTGAGTTTAATTAGGGCCATATTTAATACAAATTATTTTTTATCTCGAAAACCGATAGATAGGTATAGGACAATATTAACAAAAAAGTATTTTAATAAAAGGGCGGATCTAAAAACGTGTTAATATACGGGGTGTTCCATTTAAAAATAAAGTTGCTACAACTTTTCGATGGAACCCGAAAGGTCGCAATGCTGAAAATATTTTAGATTAATAGGACAGGTAAGAAAATGTAAGGTGCTAAATTTTCAGAAAAATCCTGCGATCCGTTTTCCATAAACGTCTAACGTGCCATCGACCGTGAATCACCCTGTATATATACCATATAATTCAAAATTTAATGGAGACCAGTCCAGGAATAAATAAAAAGAAGATTTCCAATAAAAGAGTATTTATTGGAAGGTTTTCTTTTTACAGCTTTTGAACCGACGTTTTGTAGGATCTTCTCTCCTTATTCAGGATTCAAAGCAGTGGCGTACCTAGAACTTTTGCCACCCCGGGCGGTCTCCAATTTGCCGCCTTTTCTAAGTCAATCAAATGATGGTTTTTATAAATTAATAAACATAAATAAATAATTGTAATGGAGACAAATTATAGGTGGGGAACTTTTTTACCATTGGATGCCATATTTAAATTAGGCAGTAATAAAGGATGCCGCATAAGTTGAATAACTATAAATGCAACTTTTATAAAAATACAAGATAATCATAGAGTAATTCATAATTGGTGGAAATCGAATAGTAAACTTATGAAGTGAACAAGTTGTTTTTTACAACTATAACTAAATATAAAAAATGCCGCCCCAAAATATGTGCCGCCCTGTTCGGACCGCACCCACCGCCCCCTAGAAAAATCGAAACTTCATTATTACGAGGAATTACTTATGTATTTCACATTAAATTATTTCGTTACTTCCAAAATTTATCAATCTGATTCCCGAAATTGAAACCTTGTGGTGGCTAATCAGCTGGCCGGCTGCCCCCTAGAAAAACTCCCTAACTACACCAATGAATAGAATAGAATCGATTCATTAAGTTACGACTTATAGATCAAAAAATATAATCATAGTACATAATTACAAAAGACACACTCTTTACTAAAAAGCACAGGAGTTATTATTAAAATAAGTATTATTTGAGCCACTCTGAAGCCAATGCAGTAAAGTCCACTTTTGGAAAATTTGTGAATACTAATTCTTAAATTTTTATCCAACAAATTAGGTTTATATTTTTTAATTGATTCTTTACTTCTATTTTCCTCAGTAGGGCCTAGTTATTATTTATTGTTTTCTTAAGGAACAAATTTAAAAAATGTACATTTTTAAAGATTGTTCTTTAATGGACATCCCAGATAGCACACTCGCTCTAGAAGATGTCTTATTCATTGTCTTTAAGATGTCTTGAAGATCTCGTAGTATCTAGAAAACCTCTTCTAGACCAAGTGTGCTAACAGGGTTAATTTCTTAATTTATTTTTAGAGAGTGCCATAGCTCGAATACCATTAATTATATTGGTTCTCCAGTTGGTTTAATGGTAAGTTCAGTGATCTGTAAAAAAATACATATATTTTATTATTTTTATTTTTTATTCTAAATTGTGCATTTTTAGTGGTTTATTTTGCGATATGGTCTTTTATTAAGATTTAAATGGCTTAGTTAATAAAATTGAAAATGAAAAATGTTGTGTATTCTAATGAGATCTCTAGAAATGTCTATCAAACTCGAACATAGTTCATCCTTTGTCTGAATAAAAGTTTCTCTTGAAAAATTGTAAGGAAAAAGGTGAAAAACATTTCAAGAGTCGGTACGCTCTCAGGCTAGTAAAAAATTTCAATATACAATGGCTTAAATAAAAAGTTTTCACTTTGTCTTCCATTTAATCAATGATCTATAATGCCCTGGCTGATGGGTGTACAGACAGTGCTGGATTTCCGCCTAGGCCCATAAGGCCCGGGCCTAGGGGCCCAGCCGGCCTGGGGGCCACGGTTGCGGAGTCTTTTTTTTATCAACCTAAAAAGATCATAAGGGATCTACAACAGGCATTACAAATATCATACAAGTATGCAATCACAATCTCTGGCTAAACAAATATCGCTTAACATTCTCATTAAAATTACTAAGAGTTTTTACGTTGGATTGCTGCTCCATTTACATTAAGCACATTTATCCAAACGTAGGAATTGCGTTCCGAATGCTGTTGTGTACACCAGCGTCAAAAGGCTCAGCAGAACGGTCGTTTTCAGCGCTAAAGATCTTTCTTTTCTCGAGAGCAGAGAGTATAGAGCTCGAGTATAGACGAGCGAGTATAGATGCTCGAGAGTAAAGAATTACTTAAGATCTAACATAGGAGAGAACAGGCTCAATTCACTCTCTAGAGTCAGAAATAATGCAGTCAATTGATTATGAAGACGTCATTCATTCTTTTTCACAGAAGAAAGTTCGCCGTAAGATTGTATAAATTTTATAGAATAACTTAACTATATAGTAACATAGACTGTATTATTCTGATGTTTATTAAACTCATTAAAGTCGATAAAAAATTTCTTTTTTCCTCTCTTCTTTTCTCTCTCTATATATATAAGTCACGCGCCTAAAAAGCTAAGAATCAGCGCTTTTGATGTCGTCATCAAAACCGCTGACATATCACAATATAAACATATAAAAAACCCTCTGCCCAGAGACCAAGCCAGACTTGACCTGAGCTAGCCAGCCTGTTCTTGCCATTTCTTAATTAAGAAAAAGAGGAAAGAAAAAAAAAATTGTTTTTCTATGCCTTTGTTAAAAAAGAAGAAAGTTTTAAACACTGCTGTGGAGAGAAGAAGGAAACATTCTATTTGTTTCATTCATTGAGCCTTTGAAACCCTGAAGAAGGAGGGAAAAATCCTCCGAAACGTCGGTTTGAAAGGAAAGAAGGAAGGATTCCAATAAATTACACCTTATTTGATATGTGTTAATTTTTCTTTCCTCACTACCCCTGGGCTGCCTTCCATTACATTCAATTATGATTTATTTTTTTGCCAACGTTTTGACTAGCTCCAGCGATCATTAAGGCATCATTGTGCATAAAGTCTTGAACTTATGGTAATTGCAAATAAAAATAATATTAATATATACGAAGTTTCCTTAGCCTGCTTCCCGGGCGTACCGAGTAATATATTACAATGAAGTTACATAATTATAATCTACTTTCAACTAACTGTAAAGAAGTTTTACTTCCAGCAGTCTTTTTCCTTTATCCAATGCGAACCGGGTAAAGTACTGGAATCGGTCTCGCGGCAAGCGCGACTTCAAATGATCCTCAGGTAAAGACTACGGAACTCAATGGACTCAAAGTCACAAATTGTAGTATTCATTTAGGTTGAATTTTAGCACCTGACGGTTTTGTCATAAATTACATGGGGTCTCGCCCGGAGCCTAAAAAGTGCTAATTTTTCATATACTAGTGCGTGCGGATGGATGGATGTATTTGTTTTATTTGCACATCAAAATAAACATTTATTTAACTCAAATAATAAAAAAGTATTAACGATATTATTTTTAAAATTTAATAAATGCACAACTGGTGTTGCGTTTTCACATACTTATTAAAAATAGTGAGAAAATATAAATAATATAGTAATAATAATCAAAATCAATTTTTACTTAGTACCTACCTATAATAATTTTTAGAGATTCTGGAGTTAGTGCGAGTTGAAACATATTTTAATAAAAGAAAAGTAAAATTATTATTTACTATGTATTATTCAGTAAGTCACTTGTTTCACGTGTAATAAATAAAAGAGAGAGTTTTCTCAATATATATATTTCGGGCTGTCAGCCCATCATCAGGAGATACAGAAAATAACTAACTTAACTTTAGAATGCCATAGTATATGTGTGTACAGAAGGCAAACACATATTTACAAGTTAAAGAAATTTTTAACAGGTGAATACTTCTCTGAGGTATAGAATTTTATTATACAAAAGAACACTTATAAAGAGGTAAAACTCCTTTATCATTTTTTCTATATTTTGGGGAAAAGGGAGTTCCTTGAAATTATTTGAATCGGTTTTGGGAATACGAGAAGTAATTTTTTGTTATTAACAGGTCTATTAGTACATATAACTTATTTTTTTTAATTCTGCATAATTTCATTATAATACTTTCATTGAAAGATGCACAAAAAAATTGTCGCACTTTTGATACATTAATTACAAAAATAGTTTTTTTTATATGAGTTAGAGTGAGTCGATTGTATCAAAAATGTCTTAGGATCACTTGTTGCTTGTACCAAAGCTCCCCTCTTATAATTCACATTCTTTCTCCTGTTGGTTTAATGGTTAGTTCCGTAATCTGTAAATAAACATAAAATTTATTATTATTAATGTTTGGACTGAATGTAGACATATTTAGTATAAAAATAAGTAAATTTAAAAATTGAAAAGTGTTTATTTTGCCGAGAGTAGTGCTTCAAAACTATAGTCTCAAACAAATAAATAATATATATATATATACAGATAAATAATTTCGATATATATGTGTGTATGTTTATTTGCATCAAGCAGAAGACAATCTCTTTGTTTCTCTTGGGCTGAGGGTCGAAATCTGGATATCAACAATTGCAAAACTAAGGCAATCATGTTTGGCAGCAGAGTTTATCTGAACAATATTGCTGTTTCCATCCCTCTTCCTGTAGTGTCATCGAGTTTTCGGATACTGTAAGAAACTTGGGCGTAGAGTTTGATCAAACTCTCTCATGGGGAAATAATGTTGTTAGCATATCAAATAAAGTTTTTAAATCCCATTATCAATTTAAAAAATCCAAGGATTGTATCCCCGTACCCATCAGAAAACTTCTTATAAATTGTTTGGTTGCCCCTCTGATCGACTACTGTTGTCTTGTTTATAATAGCTTAAATCAGGAATTAAATACTAAGCTTGAAAGATTGTTGAACAGCTGCATTAGGTTTTTTTTATGTCCCTCTTGATGAATACATTACACCCTACTACAATAAACTGGATTGGTTAAGGGTTCCAAAGAAGAGAGATTATATTTTTTCTTTTTAATCTGTTTGAGAGCAAGTCCCTTGAATACTTATTTAATACATTTATGTTTAAAACCTCTGCAAGTTCCAGAGCTTTGCGGACGTACTTCAAATTCCCATACATAGGACATCATCCTATGGCAGGTCATTTTCTGTTTATTCCGCGAAGCTCTGGAATAAAATTCCAGCAAGTGTGAGGGGGGCGAAGTCTCTCGGCGCTTTTAAGGCAAAGTATTTTGATTTATTAATGAGTCATCAGAGGGTGTGATGGGTGGAGTGAGGCTCAGTTGTTATATTTTAAAATTTATTTTGTTCATGCTGATCATTTTGTGATATATTTTTTTTTTTGTAATTTGATTTCATATTGTCAATTAATTTTAATAATTTTTTCCTTTTATTTTTTTAATGTTAAATGTAATTATTTTTTGTACTCTTTTGGTTGAATTTTGTAAGCAGATTTTTAATGTAATATAATTTGTATCTTTTATGCTCCAGGAGAATATCATTCTCAGAGGAAAATAAAATCTATCTATCTATCTATAAATTTAAAAATACATATATACGAATGATGAATTTGTTTGATTTCTATGATAATGCTGTTCAACAAAAATTTCTAACCGTAAACCTAACAATGGATTCCAGTAGAGTCATATATACGCTGATTATCATGCAATTTTCCAATTTTTTACAACAGGTCAAACTTTTGAGATATTATCGGTTAAAATTACGAAAAGGCCATTTTGACCTATTTTCGAGTCGAGCAGTATTTTATCTAGCTATAACTCCAAAATTATAATAGGGAAAAATCTGTAAAAATTCTGAATGATAGCTACAATTATAAGGATAAAGTCTACAGAGTTTCAAATTTTTAACAATTGCTTTGACCTGAATAAAAAATTGATATTTCAATGCCAAAAACCCCTTGTTATGTAGATGGGAAACTTACATCGCTGTGCGGCACAGGTTAAAATTCATCTCGTATTTAAATTTTCTAAAATATTATTATTTCAATAAAACCCCGTATATCGAAGATTTTTTATATTTTTAAAGATATTAATAATTTAGTCAAAATGTCTGTTAGTGATTGTGTAGCTGGGTAGTGTTTATTTTTAACACTAGAACGCCCGAAGTCGTCAATTTGACGGATTTCATATTTCATTTCTCTTTCATTTCGTTAGTATTTAAGTTAGAACGTTGAAACTCGCTGACTTTTAATCATTTTTGAATAGATTTCTAATAAAACAAAAAATAGCACCCTATGAATTTTTATTTAGGAAAAAATTATGGATTTACCAAGAACGCCCAAAAGCCGTCAATTTGACGGTAACTATTTTTTACCGCAATTTTTATATTTTAAATTAATTTTTCAAATACGAATAATTCCCATTCTTTTTTTTTGAACATTTGCATCATTTTTGACCCTCGGATTATTTTTTGTTCTGAGTTTTTTTTTTAATTTACAATTTTCCTTGAAAAACTTGTGGTAAAATGAAAAAAATTGTTTCTTGGTATGTCACTTTTTTTTATCTTTTGATGTTTCACTTTATTATTTTACAACATTTCGAGGGAACATACTGCTTTGAAATCCATATATATATGTCGAGCCCCTAGTCTTGCCTCTTGTCATTTCAGTTTTGTTTATTAACATGTATTTTTAATATATAAATTCATGATAGAATTATATTTATTTTTAGAAAAAATGAAAAAAAATATTAAATAAAAGGGAACAGAATGATTTTATTTAGTTTGAGTGTTGAAAAATGCAAGTCGTCAAATTGAAGGCATCCGGGCGTTCTAGGGGATGTGAAAGTCCGGGCGTTCTAGTGTTAACCAATAATAATAATTGGTCATAACACCTGTAAAAATGTATTTGATTTTGTAAATTTCTGATGGAATTTATTACAATTAGATGATTATTTATTATTTTATTTATTAAATATTTATTTAAAAGTTTATTTTTTATTTTTAATTAATGACGAAAAGTTAAGTGTAAATCACTTGACGCACATACTAGTTCTTTAAAATCAATCTCAAATCAATTGGGCATGTTTTGAATACGTTTTTATTTTATCTGGATTTATTTTCCTTTCTGATATCTAATCAAGTAACGGGATTCTTTTCCCTTTGGTCTGTTTTTTGCATTGAAATGTATTTATTTCATTTCAAGTTGACCAGCCAGTGGGTCAAGTGGTTAATATTTGTGTTTTAATGGGTGTCGCGTTTTGTGTATTTCTTTTGACAAGTGCTTGTTGAGAATTGTTCAAACCTTCATAGACAAGGTAAACATTCAAATACAATTTTAAAAATCTTGGAAAATTTAATGATTCCAAAAATAAAAAAAACATCTCATATCTACATAATATATTCTTTTTTTATGGCGGATATCATTATTCTACAGTATTAACTATCTTTTTAGATTAACAAATATTAATAGTATTAGTATAATTTATCTGCGACCCGAGTAGCTTATTAAGCTATAATGGTAGCTTTAATTTATTTTTTATTTAATAATTTTGAGAAATAAGCAATTTAATTGGTTATTATATCTTTTAATTTTCTTTTAAAACTTACCATATGTTTCGGACAACCCTTGGTTATTTTAAGAATCCTAATGGTTTAGTAATCCAAAAGTTTGGACATCCTTGCTTTAAAAGGAATAAAACTTGGAATTTGTAGGCAAAAACAATTTATAAAAATTCAAAACAGTTAATAATTATTTAAGATTTTTTTACTTTACCATACAGGGTATGGTCAAGTATTAATAGTGCTTAGAAAAAGTGTTTTTTCCTTCGATTTTTCGAAATATCTCAAAAACGACTGAAACTATTTTGATAAAAAAAATTGGGTGAAACCATGGCATTTCGATGTACAAAAAAGTTCTAATAAGTGATCATCGAAAAATTATATTTTTCGAGATAATAACTCTTTTATCAAAGTGTCTGTTAGTACATTGGTACGTTACCAAATTTTTGTGGACGCACTAGATCAAAAACTAGTGTGAATATCAAAATGAAATTTCACATAGAGTTTTGGTGCATTGAGACTAAGAGATGATTAGATTTTGGTTGAAATCGGACCCAAAATTAATGGGGAGAGGGGTTTAAAAATTAAAATTATAAGATTTTCAAACTAATAGGGGGGGGGGGGGTAAAAAATGAAAATCTAGGCCTTTGGACCAAACTCAACCAAATATTGTATACATAATCAGTGGGCCCCCAGAGAAGTCTATAAGTGCAAAAATTAACCTCCATAAATGATTATAAATTATTTAATTAAATATTAAATATAAGAGAGGGCAAGGGCGGATCCAGGAATTTTTTGTGTGTGTGTGTGGGGGGGGGGGGGGAGAATGTATATAAAGTGCCCGATGTACAATATATAAGATCTACTTTTTATCTCCAAAGTGTGTCGCGATCGAATTGTCCAAGCGGAGGGGGGGTCAGAGACGCCCCCCCACACACACATAGAACTTTATTTTCAATTTTAAAATTTTTTTAAAAAAATAAATGTTTTTTTTTCAATTTTAAATTTTTTAAAAAAAAAAAATGTTTTTTTTTTCAAATTTTTTTTACAAATTTCATTTCTCATATTTTAAGCTCATTAAAATAAAAATAAAAATAAAAAAATTGTTATTAATTCCCTGTCGATTTGGCCGCCGTTTTTTGGCCTCTGCGTGCGACGCACGTGTTGCACTCCCGCCAGGCACGGGCCTCTATGGGGGGGGGGCGGTCGCTCCTCCGCCCCCTGGATCCGCCCTTGAGAGAGGGACCAGGCGTATGGCAAAGTCATGTGGATGGCCATATCAGTTTATTTATACTTACATTTACATTATGAGGTGATGATAGAATATAGAGAATTCCACTTGTAATATTCTCTGGAACTAAACAAGGCAAGTTAGAATAAATTTCTTGGGCGTTGAGGTCTTTAACACCAATAGCATCAATAAATCCAGTTTTCACCAATCCCGGGCTTAAACTCTACAAAAGAAGATATTTGTTATACATTTTTTAATTAAACTAATAAAAATCTACATATATTTGTAATATTTTCGAAATAAAGACTGATCTGTTTTTATTGAAAATTTCTAAAAACTAAAAAATTATGGTTAATCAGTTGTGACTGAATTAATATAAATTAATAAAAATATTAAGAGAGAAAGAATTTAATTTTTAGGACAAATTCAAGGATTTTAGTAGAAATATTTTTATATTACGATATCAGAGGGTATTCATCCCTTCAGGAGGTGAACCTGAGAACTAACATGGTTTTCGGGCAGTCAGCTCAACCCTCGAGACAAAAATCTCTCTCTGAACCGCAATATAAAAATAATTCTACTAAAATCCTAGAATTTTACCTAAAAATTAAATTCTTTAATATACATTGGTTTTTAACCATTTTTGAAAACATTTCAACTATTTTCATAAAAAAGATGCTCAAATCTTTAGTTTTTATTTTAGTTTTATTTTGAAGAATTTATTTGGACAAATCACGTGAAATTTTCAATTTTTTGATTTTTCTGCAATTGTGATATGTTTTTCCAAAGCAAATAACCTAAATATTTTATAAGGATTTTTTCAACTTGAATTGAATTTGAATTATATTTTTAGGAATTTTAAATACCAACCGTTACTCGAATATTAGAATTAAGAGACACTAGCTCTTTTCTCAAACCATCTGTTAAAACAGTAACAGCGTGTTTACTGGCATGATACATGGTACTTTGATTCATTTCAACAGATGGCATTTTATGTCCAGCGATACTGAAAATAATAACAAAAAATATAGAAACGATTTTATATTTAAATTTAAATGTATATACATATATAGTACACTATATTTACAATAATAATAATAAGAAGAAGAGGAAAATGTAGAGAAAGACATTCAATTTTCACGATTAGCTCTGAAGGTTCGATGTCTGCAAAATGTAAAAACTATTTGTATAATTTTAACGCCTTTTTACTTTCACATTTATATTCTATCTATATATATAAAATTAAGGTTTTGTCTGTAAATTGCTCAAAATCACGCCAAATTTTGGTTGCCCACGTTTCAAGCAAAGTTATGAACGAAAACACCCTCAACAATTCCTGTCTGTATGTATGTCTGTCTGTTTCAATGGTTTCCGAAAAGTTGCTCACGATTCACGTAAAAATGGCTGAAGGGATTATTATGAAATTTCATATTTAAGTTTTTAGCTATATAACGTTTTGATATTTTGACCCCAGAAGGGGGTTTAGGGGGCGCACGAATCAAAATTATCAAATAACTCCTAAACTATTAACCCTACAGCAAATTTTATAATAAACAAACTTGTAGGGGATGTGATTTCTGACAACTTTTGTTATTAAAAATTTCCCCCAAAAACCTCCCAAAAAGGGTGAAAAAATGTAAATTCTTGTCCTTGGAACAAACTCAACCAAATTTTGTATACATAATCTCTGGGCCTCTAGAGAGCTAGAAATGCAAAAACTAACCATCCGAAATGGGGGTGGTGGTCAAAAAATGAAAATTCTTTCTTTTGGGCCAAACTCAACCAAATTTTGTATACATAATCTGTGGGTCACTAGAAGGCGAGAAATGCAAAAACTGGGTGCGGGGGTCCAGGGGGCTAGGCCGGGGTGTGGTGCACAGGGTTGGAGGGCACGGGGTGCATGGGGTGCGGGGTCCGAGGTGGGTAGGGTGCGGGTTGTGGTGTGGGGGCGGGGGTTGGGAATGGCTGCGGGTGTTGGATGGGGTTTGGGGTGGTGGTGTGGGGGCGGGGGTTGAGCATGGTGCTGGGTGGGGTTCGAGGGCTGGGGGCCCAGGGGGCGTGTCCCCTGGCTAGCAAGAGGGCCGCCGAAGGCGGGCCTTGCGGCTAGTAGAATATAATTTGAAGTATTGCAATCGCCTTCCTGGGTCCTGACACTGTGAGAGCTTGTATCTCAGAGATGAAAAAAGTTAATTTCATTTTGTAACTTCTAGTTGGAATAAATTATTGCCCTAACTCGTTGGAAACCGGATTAGGGCATAAAACCGGATATTGTAATCCTCAGAGGCCAAAAAGGGGCGAAAAATCCATTGGTCAGTGAGAACGTAGGTATGTACCCCATTGCGTTTCGCAACCATATATCTCAGAGCTAAGAAATTCGAAATTTAAGCTCTAAGGTAAGGTTTTGGGTGAAATCGAAAGCTGACATTTACATGAAAGATTTTTCGTTTTTTTGATTTTCTCAAAAACGGCACTAATGATTTTTTTAAAAAATTGGTGTACCTACTTATCAAGTGCCATGAGTTATTAGTTGTGTATAAATTTTAATCCGATTGAAATAAAGGAAGGGGTGTAAATTAGGAATGTCGAGATGATTTCAAATAAGTGAGAATGTGAAAGTCCTGTGGTGACCACACCAGTTGATTTTAGTTACAGAAGACACTGAATGTTAGTTAGTCTTTATTCTGCTAATTTTTACGCCTAAGTCATAGAGTTTATTAAAATAATTATATCACTGAAAGAAAACTTACGCTGCGTAACAGCTTATTTTGGAATCAAAATTATGAGAGATCCTCATTCAGGGCAAAACCAAACATTGTATAGCGAGTCTGCAAATGTTCTTCAGTATTAAAGCTCAATGTCAACAACTGCCCAAAGGCCTCCTTATATAATGATTCAATTTTTTGTCAAATTTTCATTTTTCATCTAATAATTTTAAAACCAAAATTGTGTAGAAAACAATTTTGACACCAGAAAGACCATTCTCCGAGCTTTTTTAAGCTATCGTAAGTAATGAAATCCACAAAGAATTTTTGTTTGAAGACTATTTTATTACACGTTTCGAACATTTCTAAACATCATCATCATCATTGAGTATACAGTCCTAAGACTGGTTTGATGCAACAATCCGTCTCCACTCGACTCTGTCCCCCGCCAGCTGTTTAACCTCTCTAAATGTCTGGCATCCCATATCCCCAATTATTTGGTTGAAATATTCTAATCTGGTTCTTCCCTTCCCCTTTTCTTTCCCACCTCCCCTCCAAGATATCCCTAAGCAGTCCCCCATGTCTCAGTGTGTGCCCCATCATCTGACCTCTTCTCTTCTTCAGACTCTTCCACAAGGTTCTTCTTTCTCCGATTCTTCCAAGAACTTCTTCATTTGTAATTTTATCCATCCATTTGATATTCATCATTCTTCTGTAGCACCACATTTCGAAAGCCTCCAATCTCTTTCTCTCCGCTTTTCCAATTGTCCAGGTTTCACACCCGTACATGGCTATGCTCCATACATATGTCTTCAATAGCAACTTCCTGTTTGCTAAGCTGATTGAGGAGGAGCATAGTAGTTTTTGTTTTGAATTAAACCCCATTTTTGCTTGGGCAATTCTTGATTTAATTTCATTTTCGCTCCTCCCATCCCATGTTATTTTACTTCCTAGGTAGCGGAATTCCTTAACTCCTTCTAGGTTTTCTTGGTTAATTTTGATGCATTCCTGTCTCGTTTGTTCTTTTTTTGTACATACTAGGACCTTTCTAAACATACAAGAAGAAAAAAAAATACAAAAATTTTGGTTGAATTTCATCGATTTCTGGGCACCGAGATAAATAAAAATTAAAATACTTACTTAATTTATATTAAATTTTCTAGAAAAATATTTTTAGGGTAAATTTTATGAGGCATGTTTTCATGAGTCTTTAAAGTTAGTTTTGTTAAAAATTTCGGTAATAAATTTTCAAAAATTCAATTAAGAATTTTGTAGTCTTCAAAATGGTTAATAGCAGTAAATTCTTAAGATAAATATGAGTGTTAAAAAATATAAATATTTGGAATCTAGGATTGAAATTTATCGATTACCTGTTTATATTAATGATATGCCCATCATCTATTTTATGCTTAAGCATGTTCTTAAGACCATGCCTGATACAAAGACTCATTCCATAGACATTGGTGTCGAACATTTCTTTCCAGCCGTTGGCATCGTCATCTCCTAAAAATAGAAATGAACAAAAATAGTAAAAAAAAAATTAAAAATCTATAAAATTAAAAAACATTAATTAAAAGAAATTAGTAAGCCCTTTTTTAATTTTTTTTCATTTCAAGAGTTTCCTACTAGAAAATGTGTTCTAGGTATTTAAACTATAAAGAAATTTGGCTAATAAATAATAATTAAATTAATCCTAAGATCTTAATCCTAAGAGATTTCGCTTGTCTAAGTCAGTGGTCCCCGAATTCGCCCTGAACAGAACATATCCTGACTTTACATATTATCATGACTGTGTGCCATAATTCAGCAAATTTATCAATATATTAGTGAATTTAAAAAAACAAACATTTAATTAATAAAGCGAAATTGAAAAAAAACAGCTGTTAATTTTTTTATTCTTTTATAAAAAAAAAAAAAACATAATAAAATCATTAAAAAAAGGTATTACGAATAGGTATTAAGTAATTAACAATAAATCAGTGATTAATTTCGCCCTATTAGACTTTATTATTATGGGGGTGTGGGGGGCGGGGGGGGGGGAATTGAAAAATGAAAAACAAAACAGTTTAATAGAACAAGGAAAAATATAAATTTTTCTTTGATCATTAAAAAATTTGAAAATATTTTAATCACAATGAGAATTCAATGACCAGACGTCCCACATTAGGTGGGACCGAGGGGTGAACCGCGACCTAATATGCTGTACACCTACTTCCACTTGTACTTCCAAATATTTTCAAGTACTTCCAAATATTTTCAAGTACTTTAAAATATTTCCAAGCACTTTCAAATATTTCCAAGTACTTCCAAAATACTTTCAAAGAAGTGTACACCTATGAATGACCCATATTGGACAATATTTTATCTTTTGAATTAAAAAATTTATTTAAATGAATTTAACTTTAAAGGACATCATAGATATTAGAGAAATATTTTTACGTTGCATATCAGAGAGGTTCGTCCCCTTAGGAATCGAACCCAAGCGCTAACTAAAAAATTTATATTTAGTAATTATTTATATTTTTGCAAAGTCGATGTTGGAATTTAATTTAGCACACTAGAGCACGTCTTGAAAGACTTTTGTGAACATGCGGAATATAATTATGTATGCGCTTGCTAGACTACAGCAAAACCAGATGGTTAGCATTACTGCCTTCAATTGAAAGAGTTCTAAAACTATATTCGTCTTTAAAATCATATTTTCTTGTCTACTGATAACTGTCCAAACGTCCAAATGTCATCTGCTTTGCATTGGATAAAGTAAAAATGGGAAAATGGCTTTTTTGCCGGGGTAGTCATACCCTTAGCAGATCTGCTAATTAAGTTGTCTAAATATCAGGGGCTCCCATTATACGAGATGTAGCTAGTAAATATCAAGACTGTACTTAGAAACGTTAAGCCTATATAGCAAGTGAAGTGCAATTTCCCCAATACTTGTGATGAATTTTGTAACAACATATCACAAAATGATGGATAATAGAAAAATGTTCATATTTCATCGGTACGAGTGATTATATCTCTATTATATTTCTTAAGTTGATGTTTTAATTTTATCTATGACTGCTCTTATTCCATTATGGTTTACAATAGATATTATGATAATGAAATAATTATATACATACAGATTATGTCCCACATTCCATTGTAAACCATTTGGTCATTTCACTATAGTATCACTTCTATTTATGTATCACCAGAGACTGATTGGTATGTACCACTAAACATCTGCTGAGAACCACTTTTATCGACTTTTTTTTATTTTCAACAAAAGAAAAAAATTATTTCTACCTGCAAAGGTGATAGAACGCATTAATCCTGCATTATTGATGAGAACGGAGATAGCGCCGAGATTTTTGTCAATCCACTCAAAAGCGTCAACCACTTCTTTTTCATCAGTAACACTGCATTTAATAGCATGAATTTTGCCCTTGTCGCCGACTTCCTCGGCTAGTTTTTCCACCTGATCAATTCTTCTGGCAAGGCCAACCACGACGAGACCCTGGATGGCGAGTTGCTTCACTATATCAGCTCCAATACCCGAAGAGGCTCCTGAAACGACAGCTACTCGTCCTTTTAACCGGTCCATCTCTGATGTTCACTCTGTATACACTGGAGTAGACGGAATAACCTTCAGAGTTAAATAGCAGCTCTTCTCAAGGTTTTCGATTCCCCTCCATAATTATATTCTCCACCCACTAGCTATTGTAATTTGTCCAATGCGAATTGCAGTAAAGATTATGTAAAATTAAAAAAATATATTTCTCAATTTTAGTAAAAACTTGATGACTTGCATTAACTAAGTATTAAGAGCTAGAATCTAAAATAATACCTATTTAAAACATTGGTTTATTGCAAGTCAGGAAGGAGATTATGCAGATTATTTATTTGAATTATAAAAGAGAACAGAAACATCTTCAGGTTGGAGATTTTTAGTAAATTTATCATATTAGAAGTTAAACTATAATCAAATCAATATACCTAAACACATTCAATGATTATTAAAACAATTAAAAATAACAAGAAAGAATTTAAATTTTAAGGTCAAAACCCAGATTTAAGTAGAAAATATTTTTACATTGCATATCAGAGGGCTCCATCCCCTCAGAAATTGAACCCGAGTATTAACACGCTTGCAGGCTTGTTAGTTCGACCCCCGAGACAAAACACACCCTGACATCCAATATATTTTTTTGTCTCGAGGGTCGAACTAACAAGCCCGGCAAGCGTGTTAGTACTAGGGTTCAACTCCTGAGGGAACAGAGCCTTCTGATATGCAATGTAAAAATATTTTCTACTCAAATCTGGATTTTGACCTTAAAATTTAAATTTTTTTCTTGATGTATTTAGTTTATACAGTGAGTTGAATTTTTGAAAAGAAACCAACTATTTTTCAAAAAAAGATACTCAAATCTTCGGGTTAATTGTTTTAATTTAATATTAATTCATAAATTACTTTATGCTTTTAATTTATTTTGGCACAAAATGGCTAAATTCTAAAAAAAATTCAAAACATCTTTTCTTTCACTATCAAATAAGTAAAAAAATTTGAAAAATATAAATTATATAAAACTAAAATGCTTCTCGATACAGTTGATGTATTATTTTATTATTTTATTTTCGAAACTACTCTTTCATTAAAACACTAGTTTCAACTAAGTACCTACCTACCTTATTTAATCTACAAGATTTATACTCGTATATCTAAAAAAATAATCAATATATCTAGAAATGATCTCAAAATTCAAAACAGGTATCAAAGGTGTAACTCCTTGTAACATCATTTTCATTAAAAAAAAAATGCTAAATATTTATTAAAGATAAGAGTAAATAAATATTATATTTAATATTGATTTACTATGAGTTAAGGATTCTAGGTCACTTATTTCACATTAAAATTAAAAAAATTAAAAGATATAAATTTTTTTTTCTTTTTCAATATATATATATTTCGGGCTATCAACCCATCTTCAGGAAGTACAGAAAGTAACTATAATATAATATTTATTTACTCTTTATCTTTATTAAAGATGTTTCACCTTGCACCAACACCACAATCTCTACTAATTATAAATATTTATTGTAAGTAATTTTAAAAATTTAAATTTCTGATAAAATTGTTGATCTATGGTACATGATGTATACGCGTATTTCTTTAAAAAAATCAATATTCTAAAAATGATCTCAAAATTCAAAACAGTTATAAACTACTAAACTTTTTAGAAAAATACGACTTTTATCATATTTGACTGCAAATGAACTCAATTTCATAAAACTTCAACACTTATTTTCTTCCACTATCGAATTATTGATAAAATAATAAATAAAACAATATAATTATTTCTTGATCTAAATAATAATAAGTATTCGATCCATTTGATGTATTTATTTACGTATTATTATTTCTTCAATTTACATTTATAATTTTTTTGCAACGAAATTTTCTCTGGAGAGAGACGGACTGGTAGAAATTTTAATTGAAAGTAATGGAAGCCCAGAGATATGAGGAAAGAAAAAATTAACACATATAAAATAAGGTGTAATTTATTGAATCCTTCCTCCTTTCCTTTCAAACCGACGTTCGGAGGATTTTTCCCTCCTTCTTCAGGGTTTCAAAGGGTCAATGAATGAAACAAATAAAATGTTTCCTTCTTCTCTCCATTAGTAGTGTTCAAAAACTTTCTTCATTTTTAACAAAAGGCATAGAAAAACAAAAAAATTTTAACAAAAGGCATAGAAAAACAAAATTTTTTTGAAAATGAAGAAAGTTTTTGAACACTACTGTGGAGAGAAGAAGGAAACATTTTATTTGTTTCATTCATTGACCCTTTGAAACCCTGAAGAAGGAGGGAAAAATCCTCCGAAATGTCGGTTTGAAAGGAAAGGAGGAAGGATTCCAATAAATTACACCTTATTTTATATGTGTTAATTTTTTCTTTCCTCACTACCTCTTGGGCTGCCTTCCATTACTTTCAATTACATTTATAATATTAATTAAATTCCAAATTTTTGCTCATACTGTCTTTAGAAGAAGACAAATATAGAACATTTGGTCTCTCTCTCACTCAATTACCAAAAATTTTGAGGACGTCGAATGCTCCTAAGATGCTATGCTTTAACATGTCTGTTTTTTAAGAAAATTTTAAAAATAGTATACAATTTTGAAATAAAAGGTTACTTACCTTTATCCGATTTTGTCCAAAATCTTGCTAAAATCATTCTTGCCCATATCTATCCTGTGAATCAATTGTAATAGACAGATAAAGAGGGTAAAGCTCTCGAAACTATAGTCTCGTTATAAATAAATTAAAAAACTTATTATTCCAGGAGAAGACACACTCTTTTATTGTCTCTTTTAATTTATCTTGAATTTTGAATTTTGTTTCTCTGCCACTTAAGATTGCTAAACACAGTCGGTATACAGATATTCCAATTCGCACATACGCACCTAGCAATGTTTTTTTATAATTATGTGAACTAGGTATATAAAGATTTTTACTTTACCATACAGGGTATGGTCAAGTATTGTAATAGTGCATGAAAAAAGTGTTTTTTTCCTTCTTTTTTCGAAATATCTCAAAAACGGCTTAAATTATTTTGATTAAAAATAATTGAGCGAAACCATGGCATTTCGGTCTACAAAAAAGCCCTAATAAGTCGAACTTCGAAAAAATTATATTTTTCGAGATAATAATTGTTTTGTCAAAATGTCAGTTAGTCTGGTTGTCTGTGTGTTACCAAATTTTTGTGGACGAGCTAGCTCAAAAACTAGTGTGAATATCGAAACCAAATTCCACTCGTAGTTTTGGTCCATTGAGATTAAGAGCTTATTAGATTTTGGTGAATATCGACCCAAAATTAAGGGGGGTGGAATGGGGGTTAAAAATTAAAAGTCTAGGCCATTTGAGCAAACTCAAACAAATGTTGTATGCATAATCAGTGGGACTCCAGAAGTCTAAAAATGTAAAAACTAACCTCCCAAAATGGGGGGGGGGGGGGGGGGTAAAAAATGAAAATCTTGGCAATTTACCAAACTCAACAAAATTTTGTACCTATACATAATCAGTGGGACCCCACAAGTCTAAAAATGCAAAAACCAACCTCCCAAAATAAAGGGGGATGGTCAAAAAATGAAAATCTAGGCCCTTGTACCAAACTCAACCAAATTTTGTATACATACTCAGTGGGATCCCAGGAGTCTAAAAATTCAAAAACTAGCCCCCCTCCCCTACACGATTATAAATAATTTTCTTAAAATTAAATATAAGTGAGGGGCCGGGTTGTATGGTAAAGTCATGTGGATGGCCACATCAGAACACGTCAGCTTATTTAATTTAACACTTCTTCAATCCTGTCTTTGAAAGAGGGGAATTCGGATGTAATGTATGTTTTACTCAAACTGAGCCCGTAGCGGACTGGCGGATTTGGTCGGTCATGGAAAATTTCAATGGACTGTCCCCAAAGAATTTATTTTTTCGGGTGGGTCTCATCCAGTGCTTGAAAATTATTATTCTTCCTGACCAGGTTACGATCATTCCACAAACCCCCCGATCTCTCGTCGGCCCAGTCCGTTTCTCGCAGTCAGGTTACCAATGCTTATTACTGTGCATTTATTATATAAGAGACAGCTTGACCCTGAATTAAGGTAGTCTCTTCTATGAAGGATTTCAGTCTGATTCCAATACACACCATGAGGCTACCATTCACTTAATACAACATGAGTATGAGTAGATAAATTATTGCAATTTTTTTAAAAGGGTCTGATGTTAGAACAGGTTTTATTGCATTAAAAGTGAACTTCGAGAATATTAAAGGATACTAGTATTTAGTTATGTAAAGATTAAATGTAGAATATTGAATTGAAGTTAGACGGTTGATTCATTTGAATATTTACCAAAAAAATCACATTAAGTTATCGTCTACTAGATCCGAGATGGAATGAATTATTTTTAATTACATCTCAGATGATTTTACTTCCCAGATAGCAGAATACCTTAGATTCTTAAGTTTACAAAAAATTTAAATATCTCGAAAGATTCGGCCATAATATTTAGGTAAGCTTATTCTAATGGCAAAATCAATTAGCCTATAGAACAAGTTTAATGAAATAATATTTAGGAAAATATATTTTCAACAGGGAAGCAATCATTACTTATGGCCCAGATGACTAATTTAAGAGTTAGATGAGTTTTTTAATGCTTTAATTAAGAATTTTATCTGGAAAAAGTATAGGTATATAATTTTTCAGAAAAAACGGGAGGTTCTCTTTAATGAACAACAAATTTTTAAGTAAATTGGAGTCTTCGAGTTTTTTCTCCAAATTTCAAATCCAAAATTCATAAAAAAAAATAAATTTAACAGCTTGTAATTATCTCAAATAAATGACATTATATGACGCAAATGGATGAATTCTGAATACCTACCTGGGAATACCAATTTATTTTATTTACAATAAAAAATAAGCTGACGTGTTCTGATGTGGCCATCCACTTGACTTTACCATACAACCTGGCCTCTAAAATTATTTATGTAATGTAGGGGGTAGTTAGTTTTTGAATTTTTATACTTCTGGAGTCCCACTGATTATGTACACAAAATTTGGTTGAGTTTGCTCAAATGACCAAGATTTTCATTTTTTGATCCTACACGCCCCCCCTCCATTTTGGGCGGTTAGTTTTTGCATTTTTAGACTTCTGTGGTCCCACTAATTAATTATGTATACAAAATTTGGTTGAGTTTGTTCAAATGGCCTAGATTTATAATTTTTAACCCCCCTCGACCCCCTTAATTTTGAGTCGATATGCACCAAAATCTAATCAGCTCTCAATCTCAATGGACCAAAACTAGGAGTGAAATTTGATTCCGATATTCACACTAGTTTTTAAGCTAGCTCGTCCACAAAAATTTGGTAACGCACAGACTAACAGACATTTTCACAAAACAATTATTTTCTCGAAAAATATAATTTTTTCGATGTTTATTTATTAGGGCTTTTTTGTAGAGCGAAATCCCATGGTTTCGTTCAATTTTTTTAATCAAAATAGTTTCAGCCGTTTTTGAGATATTTCGAAAAAAAGAAGAAAAAAAAACACTTTATTCATGCTCGATTACAATACTTGACCAAACCCTGTATGGTAAAGTAATAAGGATGAATACGAATGATAATAAAGATTTATAAATGTTGAAAATATTTTAGAGATCAGATAAAACATTATACCCTGGGTCAAATATGACCAGAAACTCAGTTAACGTCATATTTTGATTGTTCCCTAAATAATAATTATATGAGTATATTTTAATCAAATAGGTAGGTGTTAACATAAAATATCAAATGATGAACATTATTTGTTTCTTAAAGATACCTGAAAATAGTCTGGTCAAATAGGACTCGATTCGGGTTTAAGGTTTATTTTACTAAGCGTGATAAAGAGATGAGATAACACATTTTTCATTTTTATTTTTAAATTGATTGATCAGTGATTTTACATATTTAGTATATCAATATTTAAGAGAGAGATCGCCACATAAAAAGTGAAAGCATATTTTTTATATCCATTTTTATATAGTAGTATAGTTACAAAAATGAATATTTATTTTAAAAAAATAGGCTTGTGTCCCTCCTCCTTAATTCTATAATAATTAAATGTAGGTATACTTAAATGCTCATTTGATAATATATAATAATATAATATAGAGGTGAACATGAAATATCTTTTTGAAATTACATTTACTTATGTCAGGGCAAAATTATAAATTTATTTATTTATTACTGACTCAAGTTAAAAAAAATACAAATTTTGAATATCATTTTCATGGATATTCTTTTATGCACCTGGGTGTATATTTAAAATTATATATATAAAGTGTCAGCGGAGGTAAGGTCATTAATCTGCGTCGTTAAGTCGTTTTGAGGAAATTAACAAAATCCTAATTTCGGGTGGTTTTCTTCAACTATTTGAATCCACAGAAGCTCGAAAATCGTATAATCGTATAACAAAACAAAATTAACTTGAATTTTTCCCAAATCCCATTAACATATAGAAAGAGTTATATTTATAAAATATGATAAAAGACAAAATTTAAAAATAATATAGTATCGTAAATTGGCTAATGGCTAGAAGGGCCGAAAAGTCAAAAAAAATATGTGTGTGTGTGTGTTACCAATTTTCTGTTAAATTTGTTAAGGCTTAAATTTTCAAAACTTGAATTTAGAAGTTACCCTAAAAAGTAAGAAAATTTTGTTATCGATTTTTTAGAGAATCATATTCCAATATTGCATAAATGTTTTTAAAATTTCTCAAAAAAATCACTAACGATTTTGAAAAATCTTAAAACCATACTGGAATATGCTATCTAAAAATTTTAAGTAATTGGGGAAGTTGTAATTAAACAAAGAATCTTTAAACGTAGGATTAAAATTTCTTTTTTAAAACCGTTGTCTACACCCCTACGAATTTAGAATTAAAAAATAAATACTCCAATATACATCATCATAACTGCTAAAGGATGTTACTTAACTCCTCAAAATATAATACATTTCAAGAATTTTATTAATTGTGGCAGGTTGATTAACCCACCAACATCTTTATACCAAGTAAGATTTCTGATTTTTGGCGTGGATAAAGAGTATATAATTTCGAAAAAATTCAAGATAATTTTTATATGATTTTTGGTCTTGACCATTCAAACAATTCAAAGTAATTTAATTCTGAATAATAATTTTTAAAATGCGAAATACTGTACATACATTCAAATAGATTTAAAACTCTTCATATGAACTTTATTACCCAAAACAACATATATTATATGCCGTCCCAGAACAATGATCTTTCTAGACACCATGAATATACATATTTTCAAAAATTAAACGAATTAGTTGAATACACTAGAAGGCTTCTCCGGTGGGCTTTATTATTAATTCATAAATCTGAAAATAAAAGATACATTCAATTAATATTTTCCAGACAAAAAAAAGACTTACATAAATACAGATAAAGGAGAAGAACAGAAGGAAGAGAAAGTATAAAACAACCAAAATGATAAAAAAGACGAAAAAATTAAGAAACAGACCTGAGTAGACACTAAGGGCCAGTTGTATATAGGTTGGTAAACTCTTTATAAACGTTGACAAAGGGTAAAACCTTATTATTGGCGGGATGGCCAATGAGATGACAGGCACTTTCACCTGATTGGCCATCCCGTCAGGCACAAGGTGAATTATAAGGTTTTACCATTTGTCAACGTTTAAAAAGAGTTTACCAACCGACATACAACTGACCCTTAATCCGAGATGTATAGGATAATTTTTATTACATGTTTCTGTTTTTTTCGGTTGTATTCACCCCTTGGGAATTGAGTGTCAAATTTTTATTACATGTTTCTGTTTTTTTCGGTTGTATTCACCCCTTGGGAATTGAGTGTCAAAAAGCAATCTGGGCTTATTTCTGCCCTTCGAAATGTAAGACCACCTGACATAGGTAGCGCGCTAAACATAAGGGCTATTAGTACTCTAAGACCTTACTCGATTAACGCTGATTCGATTAACGCGACGTGCTCAAAGTCTAAAATTTTGACAAGAATTAACTGATAAATGCATAAATCGAGTGTGTTAAAGGTATTTTCAAGATGAAGAGTAGGATGATCCTTATTTTGGGTATTTTCAAATTTTTACGCTGACAGAGGGGCTCATATGTCTCGAAATAAATAAAAAAAAATCCCTCAAGTTTCAAGTCTCTCTCTCAATTTTAACCTGTGCCGCACATCGATTCAAGTATCCCATATAAATAACATGGGGTTTTTGGCATTGAACAATCAAATTTTTATTCCGGCCTAAGTAATAGTTCAAAAAATTTGAAACTCTGTAGACTTTATCCTTTATAATAGTAGCTATCCTTCACAATTTTTATTTTTAGCTATTATAATTTTGGAATCTATAACTTACTAACACTAAGGGCCAGTTGAATGTCGTGGTAAAGTACTGTAAAGTTAGCAAAAGGTAAAACCTTAGACATTACATTGGCCCGCGGATGGCCAATCAGATGACACACACTTTCATCTGATTGGTCATCCCGTCGGGCACAATGTGAATTTGGGGTTTTACCCTTTGTCATCATCAACTTTTACAAAGACTTTACCGCAACCGACATGCAACTGGCCCTAAGATATAGCAGTAATTTATCTAGCTGTAACTCCATAATTATAATAGCTAAAAATCTGTAAAAATTCTTAAGGATAGCTACTATTATAAAGATAAAGTCTAGAGTTTTAAATATAAATAAATTAAAATAAAAAAATGATCGTTCAATGCCAAAAACCCATGTTATTTAGATGGGATTGCAAAAAATTGAGATAGAAACTTGAAACTTATGGGATATTTTTATTTATTTATTTCGAACCATATGACCTCTGTAATCGTAGAAATTTGAAAATACCCAAAATAAGGGCCACCTAATGAAGAGCCAATTGTTGGGAAAATTGTTAACTTAATTGTTTCATCGAGACTATAGTTGTATGTAGATCAACAGGATATTGAAGAGTTAATGTAGTTTTCTGAGAAGAGGTTAACGATGTTTCATTTAGTACTTTGTACTTTTAGTACTTTTTGTTTTACTCTAATAACAAGTAATACAATTTATCCATGACATCTCTAATTTAGTAGATGACTACTTTTCTTGATTTTCTTTGACAAGTTTATATTGGAAAAGACAAAATGTACAGATAAATTAATAATTTAGATTAGTAAATTTAAAGAAATAACAAAGTTAAGTTTTGTTATGGAGAATGTTGTGGGTTCTTGGTGAAACATTTTAAATAAAGTAAGAAAATTTTGAAAATTTCGTTTAGAAACTTTAATTTAAAATATAAAATACTAGGTAGGTTTCACATAAATAAATAGATCAGATGCTTGTTTAGCACGGAGTCTACTCTAGTATTTTATATTTTAAATTCTAAAAAGTTTCTAAAACATTTTTTAAAATTTTCTTTACTTTGCATACTTAAGTATGGGGAGTCGGGTTGGCCGAGCTGGCTAACGCGCTGACCCCGCTTCAGCATCGTTAATGACGATGTTCAAGCGGGAGGCCGGGTTTCGATCCTGGCTAGCATATAAAATTCCTACCGACTAAAACTCGGCTCCCTCACTAACCCTACTAACACTTTACTGATGTTGCTGTCTAAATGGGCTTTGTTCCTGGTGAGAATAAATAAATTAAAAAAAAAAATACTCAAGTATTGATTTCTTCTTTTCCATTAGATATAGTAAATAGAAGTGTCTTGTTAATCAGAAATAAAATATATTATATATGTAGGTACATGAATTTTAAGTGAAGTTTACTTGCCAAGTTAAGCGGATATTAGGTTTTTTATAAACAAAGAATTGAAATCATCTTTGTTTATAAAAAGCCTAATTTCCGCTTAACTTGGCAAGTAAACTCACTTAAAATCCCTGTATATTAAATTAATCTTGCCTAGTTTCCTTAATAACTGATAAAATATATTGTCACAAATTTTTGTATGTAATTTATAAATTTTCTTTTTGTTATTCTTAAGCCCAAAACTCAAATGGTTTTCGTCACAAGTATGAATTCTCTTAATTTTTAACCGACTTCAAAAAAGGAGGAGGTTCTCTATTCGATTGATTTTTTTTTTGTGTCTATGTTACCTCATATCTCCGCCAATTGTGAACCGATTTTGAAAAAAATTGCATTGGGTTCAGTTTAGCTTCCGATTGGTCCCAGTTTTTTCATTGATATTAGACCTTTGTTAGGTTTGTTCAGGCCTAACTTCTTTGTTTATGAACCGATTTCGATGATTCTTTTTTTATTGGAAATGGGGTATCTTAGGGATGGTGCCATATTAATTTGGTTAAGTTCTGATGATATGATCACTATTAATAACATCACTAAAAAGAGAAAAATAAAAATAATTTTTAAGAAAAAATAAAACCGACTTCAAAAAATTAAATGCAACAAATAAAATACACTAAAAGGTATAAAATAATTATTATCTTATTTAGTTACAACTAAACGACGAAACATTAATATGAAATTACTTTTTGAAGTCGGTGCCAAACAAACTATATCTATAAGTGAAGCGTACTCGACCAAATCGTACTAAGTGATCCTTCGAATGCGATTCATAAAAGGTATATATGTTTGGCACCGACTTCAAAAAGTAATTTCATGTTAATATTTCGTCGTTTAGTTGTAACTAAATAAGATAATAATTATTTTATACGTTTTAGTGTATTTTATTTGTTGCATTTATAATTTATATAAGCGACATAAGATGCAGTATTGTGTATGAGAGTGCAGTATTTTGCTCTTGGTATACAAAAAATATATTTTCTAAATAATTGGTCCTCTTTAGAGCTCTCTTTAGAAAAAGTTAAATTCTTAAGAGGGACATGAACCACTCGAGTAAAGTTCTTAACGAAGAAAAAGTAGAAGTAGAATGAGAGGGCTTCACTAAAATATTAAATCTGTTGTATCATACAATTTTAATATTCTTACATTAATTTTAGCAGGTGTTGATAGTACGTATATAACAGCACTGCTGACGTCTTCAGGTTCCAAAGTAGGAACTCCATTTAAAAGTGCAGCATCGATGTGATAATCCCAATTACTTGCGATAGGGATTTCAGTCTTGACTGTTCCGGGACTCAAACTCTGAAAAAACATAGAAACAATAGTTATATAAAGAAAATAAGGTTCACAAATGAATTATTTTACCCCTATAAGGTGTGGAGTGAAAGTAAAAGTACAAACTTACTAAGCTATGTAGGTAGACATACTTATACATTTGATAAGATAAACATTTTTCAATTTTATTTTTAATAGAAATAAGATTATCTGTTTATTCTTTTAAAATCGACGTTTCGGAGGATATTCTCTCCTTTTTCGGGATTTAAAAGGGCCAATGAAGGAAACATAGTAGAGGAAACTTCTCTCCTTCAGGGCTAGATTATTGCCATTTCTTGCCAGAATCATCAATGTTTTTTTAATTTTGTCAGTTCAAATCAGATTCTAAATGTTTTTAAACTATTTATTTATTGAAAATAATTGAAATATCCATGTTAATAAATTGGGAATATTCTCTGCAGAATGACAAATTCCAAATCTTGAACGAAATTGTATGTACTGAAGATGTTCTACCAGGGGTGACTCAAACTGTTAGTAAATCTATCTAATAAATAATGTTAATTGTCAAAAATTACTCTATTTATTTATTTTATGTGACTGAATAAACCCTTTAATTTATAAATTTTTTAAATTTAATTCCAAGTAATGATTTTGGCAAGAAACGCACTGATAAAGTAGAGAAGAGGGAATTTTCCTGTATGTTTCCTTCGTTGACTATTTTAAACTTTGAAGAATGAGGGAAGATCCTCCGAAACGTCGTTTTTTGAGATAACAAAAGTGACGTTCCAATAAATTTCTTTTACTCATAATTTTATTTTTCATTATTCTTGGGCTGCCTTCCATCAATTCTCCATTGAAATTCTACCAATCCATATCTCCAAAAGAAAATAATACTATATATAAGAGCCTAGATTAATTTATAACAACGCTAAGAGAATTTTCTTTAAAAAAATTACCCTCTTGCCTAGAATCGAACCGACGAACTCTTTGAACTAAGGACATCAGCTCTAGCCATTACACCAATGCAACATTAATATTTATTTGATTTTCTCTGGAGAGAGACGGACTGGTAGAAGTTTCTATGAAAGTAGAATGCAGCCATAGAGGAGAAAATTAACACATATAAAATAAGGTGTAATTTATTGAATTTCTCCTTTCCTTTCAAACCGATGTTCGGAGGATTTTCCCTCCTTCTTCAGGGTTTATAGAGGAAAAATCCTCCGAAACGTCGGTTTGAAAGGAAAGGAGGAAGGATTCCAAATTACAACCTTATTTTATATCTGTTAATTTTTTCTTTCCTCACTACCTCTGGGCTGCCTTCCATTACTTACAATTAATATTATATCTTGATTTCTGTTTTACTAAAACTATATATTTTTGATTTAGACTTTGTGTCGAAATAATATTGTATTCATTTGAACTCGAATGAAAATGAAAAAAACACCAATTAAGAAACATTAAATATATATTAATTAACGAGGCAAATTTGAAATATAATTGTCAGCTCGGATTTTAAACTGATGGCTCCAATCGATTTTCATTAACCAGGCAAATTTGAAATATAATTGTAATTTGGACTTGAATTTTGAAATGAAATACTCCAATTCATTTTAAATTAAGAAACATTAAATATATTGATAATTATTCCTCCCCCCCCCCCTCGTCACTCAAAAATTAAAGAGGCGAAACTTTTAAGTGCCGAAGGCACGCACGAAAAGCTGTTCTAATATATTAAGAAAAGTCTTGAGGAAGTTGAAGATTTGTTGAGAAAGATTTGGATTGAGTTCTAATTGATATTTTTTTCTCATGATAATTTGTAACATTAATATTATTGTACGATTGAATAAAAAATATATATATACCGCCACACGTATATTAGCTTTGAGGTTGAGAATTTCCCTTCTCAATCCTTCGGTAAGAACTGTGACAGCATGTTTACTAGCGAAGTACATGGTGAATTCAGGCATTTCAGGAGGTGGAGGAGCGTGACCAGCCACACTGTCAACACACAAAACAATTATAATTATTAATTAGGTGTATCAATAAACGAAGACATGCCTGTATTTAAAATAAAGTACAAGCAGTCAGGAAAATAACAATTCAATTTATATAGTAACGAAATCTCAGTCTTATTTAATATAAACCTCTGAATTTAATTTATTAATCCAATTTCCTAAAATCTTAAAAATTAATAAAATTATGGATACGATTCACCAAACAATAAGAATTCAATTTTCTATTGACAAGGTTTCGATTTAATATTTCATTTTCATTAGGAACTAAGTATACATAAATCTAATATAACAAATTCAAAATCAATAATATCGATCAATTTTTTAATATAGTCATATTACGAATACTTACAAATAATGTTTTTTAAACAGGTATTATGTTGTATTTCTTGTTGTAAATATCCATAGACTTATAGCATTCATTACATCGCCAAACTCAAAAATAAAATAAAATTTTCTTAGTATATATATATATATATATATATATATATATATATATATATATATCTAATTGATAGAAAATTAAAAACTTCTTCTAATATTAACATATTTTCATAAAATAATTATTTGGGATAAACAAGTCAAATTATTAAATTCAATGTTTCTTTTTGCTGGGAGTAGCAGAATTTTTATAAATTAAAGGAGACAATAAAAGAATGACTTCTGCTGGAAAAATAAATTTTTAAATTTATTTATAATGAGACTATAGTTTCGAGGGCTTTGCCCTCTTTATCAGTCTATTACAATTGATTCACAGGAATTGATGTGTGAAGTCAGTTTTACACGTAATTTGGGTAAATTATGAATCTATTATGAAGCAGTCTAAGGGCCCGTTGTATGTCGCAAAGTAAATGCTTTTTACAAGTGACAAAGGGTAGATGGTAAATGGAGGGACTGGAATGGCCAATCAGATGACAGGCACTTTCAATGCATTTATTTTGCGACATACAACCGGCCCTAAATAGTGATTCATAATTCACTCAGAACCCATGTAAAGCTACCTTTCACACACCAATTCCTCTGAATCAATTCTAAAAGACTGATAAAGAGGCGAAAGCCCTTGAAACTATAGTCTCGTTATTAGTAAATTAAAAATTTATTTTTCCAGCTGAAGACACTCTTTTATTGTCTCCTTTAGTAATTATTATTAATGCAATATACATAACCATATACATGAGGGTAGATGAACAGTGCTATAATTAAACTAGATAATTTTATGAAATCTACACAAAATTTACACTGGGGCACAATTCAAATGTTCAATGATCATATGCCTAAACAAAACACTGAGCTAGATTAAAATATTACAATCTCATTTAAGATTCGGTAGTAGGTAGCTACCTACCTACTTGTTAAAATTGTGTATCACTGGAAATGTATATTTAGAGAACTTATTTGATGAGCGAGTTGACTTTTAGAGAGATATATTAACTATAATATTTGAGTTTCTTTATATATTATAATATGTGAACCACTTTGTTTTCAATCTAAATATTTCCTTTTATTCAGACTAATGATGTCAATACCTTTTTTTAATGTTATTGATGCGATAAGGAAGTACATTGGGATTAGTGATGCAAAATCGGTCTTTGTCTTTAAGTCTTGGTCTTGCAACAAGACCAAGTCCAAAACCGAAACCAAGACTATCTACTCCACACTCAACAATACCAGCTCAGGTAACAAGACCAAACCAAAACCCCTTTTAAATTACATATTTCTAAAAGACTGTAACTGCAAGACTCTAAAAATTTCTCTATTTTTAAAATGTATATAAATTTTAGTATTTACGATAAAATTTACAAAAGTTATCATAGTTAAACACCCAGAACTGATTTAGCAATCGAAGATCGCTCAAACAATCAATACATGGATGATAAGAATATAGTTTTTGATCAATTAATTATATTCATTGTTTATTAGTAACAAGTACTTGGATAGGCCGTTTGTTTTGATGTCTTGTTTGTAGTATATATGTAATTATATTCAATCTCATTGAAGTTAAAATCAGAAAATTAGAAGAAGAATTAGATGAGTATGTCAGTGAAAAATGAATTATATGGTAAATACCTAGAGAATATATTTTGGAATGGTGGAGACGACATCAATTACAATTTGATTATTGACTTTAACTCGTGAGAACAAGCACCATGGGGGTATCTATAGTACAGAGGAAGGCCGGAGAAGATGATTAAGACCTAATTAATCGATTAAGCGAGATAAATCCTGATCACCCATTAGTTTTACAGTTAGCTTCTGAATTGGGTCCAGGGTGTCAAGAGAATTCATGTTTTCGACGAAACTTTTTTGAAAATAAAAATTTAATAATAATTCTTTACATTTTTATTTAACTTATACAGTGGTACCTTGAGATACGAATGTCCTAACATACGAATGTTTTGAGATACAACATGAAATATTCTAAAATTTATACATCGACATACAACGAAAAATTTGAGATACGAATTTGCGATGTGCCTTATTTGATGATAGGTGTCTCACATTCTTTCGGAACATTTTAAAAAGGCAGAAACAGACCTCTCTTGATCGTTACCTTATGAAGGTCTCATGCAGTGAAAGTCAGGAAAGTGAGGCCAAAAAGGCCTGACGTTAAAGTGATGATTAATAAACATTGTGTGTTATTAATATATTAATAAACAAATTAATAAACATTATGTGTATTATTACTCTTTATCTATATACAAATTGTGTATATTGTGTGTAATTTAACTGTGTTTTGGGTTAGTTTCATACCGCTAGAACGCATTAATATATATTACATTATTTTAAATGGGAAACACTGCTTTGAGATACGATTTTTTTGACATACGACGATGATCACAGAACGAATTAAATGAGTATCTCAAGGTACCACTGTACTTTCAAATATCAAACAAGAGTATACGGATCTAAGTGGTTTCAATTAAATTACACTGCCTAACAATGAAAATGCCTCGGACTCAAAAATAGCTGATTCTTATGTATTTCCACCTGCTGAATTCAAAAATCACCATAAAAATTACCGAATAGCTCTTGTTTTGGAGATATTATCGGTCAAAACGATGAAAAAGGCTATTTTGACATATTTTCGAGTCCCATTAGATATTAAACAGCAATATCTGAGATCACAATATTTTGTTGAAGTAATAGAAAACAGCCTCCTATATGATTTTCAAATTACGCCTTATTTTTAGCTCAATTAGAACTCGAGTTATAACTAAATAAACTGCAACGGATAGTTGCTAAACTTTATCCAATGTACTATGTTATTCTAGAGTAAAGTACTTTAAAATATAATTTACAAAAAACTTTATATGACCTTTTTTGTAGTCCTCAAGGTACTTAATTACATTATTAAATTTTCTCAAAATTGGTTAAGTCATTTTCAAAATATTTAGAAAAAACTAAAAAAGAACTGGAATAAAGTTCTAATGTTTGTGGACCGATATGTACCAAAATCTAATCAGGGCTTCATTTTGTTAAAATAATGGTATGTTTTCAATTTTATTTCAATCGGTTGTACGGTGTGGAAAAAATCGTTGACGAAAAAAACGATAACATCCATCCATCCATCCATCCGCACGCACTTCCTGAAAAAATCGCACTTTTTGGCCTCTCGACGAGACCCCATGTAATTTTTGGCAAAACCGCCACTTGCTAAAATTCAACCTAATTGAATACTACAATTTGTGACTTTAATTGAGACCATGGGTTCCGTAGTCTTTACCTGAGGATCCTTTGAAGTCTCGCTTGCCGCGAGACCGATTACAATACTTTACCCATGCTTCGATAAAGTAAAAACTAAAATTACGTGATAATAAACATATATAAAAACACATGGTCCTACTTTTTTAGTTATAACTCGAGTTATAATTGAGTTACAAACAAGTGGTAATTTGAAAATCAAAGAGGAAGCTGTTTTCTCTTACATCAACAAAATATTTTTATTTCAAATATTGCTGTTTAATATCTAATGGGACTCGAAAATAGGTCAAAATGGCCTTTTTCGTCGTTTATTATTATTATAACCACTACAAAAGCAAACTTTATACGGAATATAGGTACTTTTCCTTTATTTTGGCGCACAGTGAATAGAAAAATCATGAAATCATCTTTAGGACAAGGAAAAAACCAATTTGTAGAGTTGTGTTATTGGCCTTCTCTCTAAACATCTATACATATAATTATTATGTTAGTATTTAATATAAATTAGCAGAATTAGTTTTACCTGTTTATATTGATAAATTGTCCGTCGTCAATATTATGAGAGCGCATTGACTTGAGTGCATATCGTGTGCAGAGACTGAGCCCAAGAACATTTGTATCAAGAACTCGTCGCCAGCTGTCGGAATTTCCCTCTAAAATAACAGAAAGGAGCCATTTAATTGAAATGATCCAAATGCAATCCTATCTATCATTACTAATTCAATTATACGGGCTGTTGACTAACACAGATCAATAGAGAGTTTACTAGCTACAATTTTCAACAGATGGTATGGGTAGTAAACCACTTTAGAAATCTTAAGTCTGCTATTATCGGCACATTGAAATTTTATATTTACTAATAATTACACTGTTCGACAAAAAATTTCTCCCCGTAAATCCAACAATGGATTCCGGTAGAGTTTTATACGCTGATTATCATGCACTTTCCCAATTTTTACAACATGTCAGAGTTTTGATATATTATCGGTCAAAATGACGAAAAGGGCCATTTTGACCTATTTTCGAGTCCCATTAAGTATTAAACAGCAATATTTGAAATCAAAATATTTTGTTGCCGTAATAGAAAACAGCTTCCTCTTTGATTTTCAAATTACCACTTGTTTTTAGCTCAATTATAACTCGAGTTATATTTAAAAAACCAAAACTATGTGATTTTAAAGGATAAAAAGATTGATAAAAACATAAGATCTTGGTTTTATAGTTATAACTCAAGTTCTAATTGGGATAAAAACAAGTGATAATTTGAAAACCAAAGAGGAAGCTGTTTTCTATTATGTCAAAAAAATATTTTGATTTCAAATATTGCTGTTTAATATCTAATGGGACTCGAAAATAGTTCAAAATGGCCTTTTTCGTCATTTTGACCGATAATATCTCAAAACACTGACGTGTTGTAAAAAATCGGAAAATTACAAAACTCTACTAGAATCCATTGTTAGGTTTTAGGGGCGAAATTTTTATTTAATTTTTGTCGAGCAGTGTTATTATAGAAAGACTAATAGATAGATGCCGAGCAATACTTTTCATCCAGGGGATGCAGTCCATAATAAAATAACCTTCATTTTTTAAAATTGTATTTTATTCTTCGTTACTTTTTCCAAAATTTATCATTATTCGGAATTTTTTATATTTATTAAATTTAACTTCAAATGATACTAAAGACGCTAGAGCGGATACTTTATCTTCACTTTGGTTACTTCTGGTGATTGTTTTAATTCATTTCAGAGTTCAAAATGAAAGTTCAACAGCTGATGGAAAGTATAGTGGAAATTAATTGTATGAAATCCAATGAAATCAAATACATCAAACATCTTTTAGTTCGTCTTTTATGATTTATTTTTTCATTAAATTTATAGATTTAAAATGAAATCAGTCTTTGAGTAGGTACATGTAAACTAATTCACTTTCAACTTAAAAAATTGAAACTATTTCCCATAAAATACCCCTATAAATTCTTTTCATATTGTTTAAATTTGCTAACGTAAAAAAGTTCCATACATTTTAAATTAAACCAAATCGAAATAAAGCTAAACGGCATTTAAATATGACACGGTATGTCTCTTCACGTTTTGAGATTTTAGGGATGCACCACATCCACAGCATCCATAGACCGTACTCCACTGATACCGAGGTATTTAGATAAAGTAATTAAAACTCTCACCTGCCTCCCGAACTTTTGTTTTTATGTTAAAAATATGGAGATAAATTATTTTCAACCATGATTTTTTTTCAGGATGTGTGACTGTCTGGATTCCGACACCCACGATAAAAAATAAAACAACAACAACAACAGAAATCCATAGAAAGTTCTTCTGGGGTCAAAATGTTTGAATTTCCAAAAAAAATACACTGAATATTTATTTATTTATTTACTATAAACGATGCTCTAAGGCAGATGCCTCGTAGAACAGATATATACAAGCAATATAAGTACAATTTTTAATTAACACTTCACAGATTATATTTTGGATTTTCTTTTCTTAGAATTCTTGATTAAAAGAATACTGTAAATATATCTTTTTGGATGATGTTTATACCTTGAAAAAGGCACAAACAAACAAACATGTGTTTCTCTAGAAACAAATATTTTATAGTTTATTTTATTTAAATGTTTAAAAGGTTGAGACTATTTTATTTAAATTTATTATTAAGGATGTTTCGTCTCTTAGATGCCTATTATAGGTCAAGCCATCTGCATAGTTTCTGAAGAACGAGTGTCTCTTGCAAATACTAGTATTTCAATTTTTTTGAATTTCTTAAAAATATATTGCCTTTAAGTCCCAATACAAGACGTTGTCTTTCCTAGAATAGAACTGAATTAATGGCTACATGAGCTAATTTTGGCTTTCAAGACAGATAGAACAACTTTCATGATCATACTTATTGATAATTACGGTAGTGGTGTGGTCTGTTGGGAACCCTCTAGCTCCTGAGAAGGCGATCCCTACGTAATATGCATAAGGAGCATCTTAATTTATCTATTGATATCGAAATCATATTTTAAATTTGAATTTACGCATTGTTTGAACAATCTATTTTTTTGAATCGTTGAGACTCTTTGCTTTGATTATTAGAATTTGAATTCAACAATTCGAGGCGTCCTATTTAAATAATTTTATATTCTAAGACGTCGCGTCGCCATTAATATACTCACATATCAATGCAATTTGGATTAATTTTTCAGTCGATTTTTTTATAGATAATATTTGAAAAGTAGCTTTTGAATTTTCATAACTATTCAATAATGTGAAGAGAAATTTATAAAAAATATCAAATAGAAATAATGAAGATTCGAAGGTTAGTTTCCAAGATATTGATGTTGTACTATTAATTTGTGTGTGTGCATGCCTAAAATTAATACTAGCTTTTCTTATTTCTCTACAAATATCTTGTTCTCTCTTTTAATTCTAATATTAATTTCTTCTTTTCTATAGGCAATTGCATCTACAAGCGGAGAGAAAGGTTCATACTTTCTCGCTCACTGCCTGAGTGAAAGTGAAAGTAAATTCTCAGTTCAGTCATCTCTTTCTATGTAAGTTTTCATTTTGTTTTATTTTATTTTATTTTCTCTAACTAACCCTTTGAATAAATAATTATATTTTCCATTAATTTGAAATCAATTTTATAAAATACTAGCTGCAAGGCCCGCCTTAGGCGGCCCTCTTTCTAGCCAGGGGGCACGCTCCCTTGACCCCCAACCCACGAACCCTAACATCATACCCCCCCGATAGGAAGAGCGTCGTGTAGTTTTTTTTTTTTTGCCCGCACCATGCACCCGTGCCCAACCACCGCCCCCACCCCGCACTCCAGTCCCCGCACCATCCCACTACGCCTCTGAACCCCCCACTCCACCGTGAGCCACCACACCATCCTTTTTCTTTACCAAAATATTCAAAATAATTTTTTGACAAGATAAAATAAATTTTCAGATGAGTAAATTATTTTTTTAATTAATCCTAGATCTGTAACATCACACGCGATTTCTCCCGCTTGATGACTCGGCGCCATTATACCAGCGCCGACTCGGCTTCTGCATCTACCTATTTCTAATTCGGTAAGTTTTTATTTAATTTATTATAATATTCAAATTAATTTGATTCTTTAATATTCTACTCATTATATGCTTGTATTTCATCTAATAAATAATCAAAACATTATCATTAGGGTGCCCCTTTTTTGGATATTTTCGAATATTTACGCGGACAGGGGCTCTATCTCAATTTTAAATTAGTGCTACACAGCGATTAATTTTCCCATCTAAATAACATGGGGTTTTTGGCATTGAACGATCAATTTTTTATTCCGGCCAAAGTAATTGTTCAAAAAATTTGAAAATTTGAAAATTCTTATAACTGTTGCTATCCTTCAGAATGTTGACAGATTTTTAGCTATTACAATTTTGGAGTTACATCTAGATAAAATACTGCTAAACCTTAGTTTTAGTAAGTTACTATTATAAGGATAAAGTCAACAGAGTTTCACGTTTTTTAAAACATTACTTTGGCCGGAATAAAAAATTGATTGTTCAATGCCAAAAACCCCATGTTATTTAGATGGGAAAATTAATCGCTGTGTAGCACTAGGTTAAAATTGAGATAGACACTTGAAACTTGGAGGATATTTTTTTTTTATTTATTTAGAATTTAAAATCCTTTATTTAAGAAAATATTCAATTGGCAAATCGTATCTCGAGTTATGAGTAGCTGGCTCGCCTGCTCTATAGAGCATATCTCTTCCAGCGAGCTTATACAATGCCTATCTTTAAGGGGCTAAGCAAAAACTGATTGGTAGCATTAGGATATGTAAAAATTGTAAAAAAATAAAACAATTAAAAAAATTCAGGTATATGCTTAAGACTAGACGACAGAAGTGATATCTTATATGGCATTTATAATTCTCATATTCTAAAATTATTAAAATTTATATTTATATAAAAAAATATTAATTTTAATAATTTTATTATTTTTTGAAAATGAATAACTACTATATTTTCCGACAATGAACTGGCACTAGACCACAGCTCAACCGTGATCCGTGACGTGACTCGTGACGGCTTAATCCCATTTACTGCCCAGGAAAATAAAATGTACATGAGCACCAAAATTCAAATGTAAGATATTTATTTGAGCTTAGAGTTAATGCTGCAGCGCCATCTGTAGCTTGAATTGGTACCAACCGTGACGCGTGACAGCTCAATCCCATTTACTGCCAAGTAAAATAAAAAGTGTGCAAGGCAAGTTATCACTTCAAAAATCATTATGTTTCTTTAAATACATATTATATCCATATAGGAATAAATAACTTTAATGAACAAATGCTGTTTATGATTTATATAAAATATGTAGAGAAAAAGATTTCATTTAAGGTTTGAAAACAAAACTCACCCTAGCTCCGATTTTTATCTAAAGTGTAAAAATTATCAAATTTTTTTTATGAAATGAGAGTTGATATGATAGAATAATTCTATAAATTTGCGTTGGTTCTTCTCCTTTAAACAAGGGATCAATATTTCTTTTAGAAACCTTTTAAATTTTTTCCTTAATTGTATAAAAAAGTTTTTTAACTAAAAAAGATTAAAAATTTCTTTCTCCTCCACTTTCATCTTATCCAAAAATAAATATGTCTTTATAAAAGAAAAAACCTGTTACAAGATTACGAGCAAGACAAACGAAAGGAAAGCCCCGGGCTTTAAAGCTAATTAATCTCAATTTAATCGCCACTGAGAGAGAAAGAATATTTCATTAGTGATCTAAAAATTATTCTCGACTCAATTAAAAAGTTATTCAAAATGAACTTAGTAATGATTAGATCAATAACCCTTTAAAGTTCTTATATTCCGTACCTATATTTTAAGTAGAATAATAATAGTCCAACTTCTTTTATGGTTTTTATGCTGGACTCCAGTGCCCCCTAGACGAGAGGGTCGTCGTAATTGCTCCTATAGCTTTAATATTTATCTTATTATATTGTGGGATTTCATTCTCCGCTCTTTCAATGTAAAATGCTCTTGAAAATAAAGATTTGTTTTCGCCTTGAGAAAGACGTTTGCTTGCTCTTTACCAGTCAGAATCCTTCGATGAAATGACAGGTGAACAGCAAGGACACGCCCCTTTTATAAAGAATCAAACGCGGGAAAAATTATGCATACGTCATCTAAAAGGCGGGAATGATTAACCAATCAGCTTAATTGCTAATTAGAGCCAGGGTTATAAAAGCAGCCAGCTCCTCAAAGCGAACTCAGTTGTCATTCAGTTGTCATGTGTGAGTTGTCACTTGTTAAAACTCATAAAATGAGGCAGCTCTCCGGGGTGACTGATCACCTTGGAACGATTTGGTAGAGACGGCTTGTGTCTAAGAAGTAATTTGTATACACGTTCTGTAACGAAGAAGCAATAAATGCGGGCCTTGTGCCATTATTTTATGAAAAGCATGTTTCAACTGCCTAGTGCGAATTCTTATTTAAAATACCATTTTAACGCCGCCAATAGAGATTCTAATCTCTGAAGATTATCTTCCATCCGAGCCCAACGAATCTCCTTTCAACTAACCCTTCGAGCCAAACATAATAAAATCATCCATCATCTTAATCATTTCTTATAATATTAATATTAAATAAGCAATTCTTAAATATTTATAGAATCGGTTTCTCGAAAACGACTCTAACGATTTATGAAAATCATGGATTAGGGGTGTTTGGATCTACAAATTGATCTGCCAGGATCTCATCTTCACTTAAAAACAATTTGATAGATTTTTGTTTGTATATATTCATATAAAGTACATTATAAAGGGAGATTTATAAAACAAAATGTTCTTATTAAGCGATTGCGACAATGGCTGACACGAAAAGACGTCAAAAAAATTACTAAAGTTAACATACTTTTTAGATTAAATAAATGCGGTGTTGCCAGCTTGTTTTTGGTGTAAATTTTTCATTATTTATTCATTATTACCTCAAAAACTGTCATGTAACTATGAATAAAAATCTTCTTAAAAAATGTATTTGCTATTGTTTAATGTTGGTTTAGTTTTTTGTAACAATAGTAAGAAGAGTTTCTTAATTATAATTAAAAGTATATGTAAACTTTCCGATATCCCGTATAGTGCAATGTATAAGAGTCTGAAAAACTATCTTTGGAATTTAATATTTCCCGAACTATTTTGTCCATAAATTTCATTTTGCCACCAATCGACGCAGAAGTATTTAAGTAATAATCTGTCTAAATTTCAAAAAAATCCTAAAAATACCCATATGGTGAAACAAGTACCTTAAAATAAATATTTACAAGTAGGTAGGTGTGCCGATAAAAAATATTAATTACATTTTTTTCAATTTCTTTTTGATTAACTATTTTTTTTATTTTAAAACCCACTAATAGTTCATTGCAAATATAATATATGTTAAAATTAAGAAATTTGATTAATTAGTGGTATTTTTTATTGAAGACAGAGTGGTAGACCAGAATGCTAAATTGATGCAAAGGCGTCGCAAGGATAATGAAAACTACAAATTCCGAATAAAATAATTTATTAGAACGTCAATTTTGTTCTCTTAAGTAAACCGATGATTCGTAGGTTCATCCCTCCTTCTTCAGGGCTTAAAAGGGTCAACGAAGGAACCTCTGAGCTCCGTGTATATTAATACTACAATGATAATTTCCTTGTTCCCCAATTTAATAAATTATATATTACAGAACTGTGAGGGAGGGCAGATAGACAAGTTTTTGTTTTTTGTAATTTTTTTAAAAAATCCTAAAAATTTCAAACTTGAATTGATAAAATAATTTTTATAAAAAAAAAATAAAACCGACTTCAAAAAAATTAAATGCAACAAATAAAATAATAAGAACTCAAAAATCAAATAAAATGCACTAAAAGGTATAAAATATTTATCTTATTTAGTTACAACTAAACGACGAAATATTAAGATGAAATCACTTTTTGAGGTCGGTGCCAAACATATACATTTTCTGAATCGAACTCGACGGATCTTACTTTGGACGTTTGGCGGGTACGCTCGCTTATTTAATTTGTTTACCACCGACTTCAAAAAGTGATTTCATCTTAATATTTCGTCGTTTAGCTGTAACTAAATTAGATAATCATTTTATACCTTTTAGTGCATTTTATTTTATTTTTGAGTTTTTATTATTTTATTTATTGGATTTAATTTTTTTGAAGTCGGTTTTATTTTTTTTTTTTTTTATAAAAATTATTTTTATTTTTCTCTTTTTAGTGATGTTATTAATAGTGACTTAATATAATACCATTCATGCATCTTGTAAGAGAAAGCGTCGAGCGAATGAATCAGAAAAATATATTTTTTTTTTTTTTTTTTTTTATAAATTTTATTAAACCAATTATTTTACATTAATTAATGTATACATTGTATTTTTTGCTTCGATTCCGAAGATTACTTCTCCACCATCGAGTGTCCTTGATCATCTTTAGTCCTTGTTTTTAGTAAGAGGAAAAAACTAATTAAAGAAAAAAAAACCTCTTTTCCGATAATTATTTCTATTCCATTATTCCCCAATCAAGTCGATTGGTCTCCCTTTTCTACCATCATTTCATCAGAAAATGATAATAAAATTCAATTCATAAATATAGAAATTCTCTCGAAACGTTTACGGGTTTTAAATGAATTTTTTAAGATTTTTTTATAAAAGATTTTATTTATTATAATTTTGATTATTTGCTCATAAGAATTGGAGATTTTCGTTATTTCGTCGTTGATCATATCATCAGAACTTGACCAAATTAATATGGAAACACCCCTAAGGCACCCACTTTTCAATAAAAAAAGAATCATCGAAATCGGTTCATAAACAAAGAAGTTATACCTGAACAAACATAACAAAAAAGGTCCAATACCAATGAAAAAAAAACGGGACCAATCGGAAACTAGACTGAAGCCAATGCAAAAAAATTTTCAAAATCGCTTCACAATTGGCGGAGATATGAGGTAACATAGACAAAAAAAAATCAGCCGAATTGATAACCTCCTCCTATTTTGAAGTCGGTTAAAACTTTTAAAAGACCTATTCAAACATCAAAATATCTGAGTTGGTAAATAAATCAACAAAATAATAAAATTAGATTAACTCTTGATTTTGAAATTTCATCTCCATCCCTAATATTCTTAATTTAATTTCATCATGATTTTCAAAAAAAAGTCATTGCTTATGGATACAGTTAACTCTTAAAAGGAGAGAATAAAAAATAATAAATTCGTTCCAAACTAATAATTATAATTGCTCATTCAGAAAATAATTTAAAGCTACTACACAGGTTTCATACATGACTAAATATTGTCTGCCATTGGCTATAAGGATTTATTTGATCATATAAAATTCAGAGAAAATTGATTGCATATTCATCAAATAAATAAATGAGCAAATGTTTGAAATAGAATAATTAAACGGCTAGTAACTATCAAGGCAGAAAAATCAAATTAATGGTTATAAAAACTTCAATAGAAATTCATCGAAATCATTATATGCTGTATGAACATTAAACACAATTTAATCTAGTTAGCAAATTCACATCATTTTTTTTCAATTGAGACTTTGATTAAAAGCATTTCAATTATTTTAATTCCAATTTATTATACAATTCATAATCTTAGTTGAGGACTAGCGTTCAGCTTGGATATTCAAAAGACTCTTAAATTTAATCAGCAGTAATAGATATATCGACTGGAGATTTTAATAAACATGCACAAATAACTGAGGATATAATTACAAAAATAATTTTTATAAAAAAAAATAAAATAAAACCGACTTCAAAATACTTAAATGCAACAAATAAAATAATAATAACTTAAAATTAAAATTAAATCCACTAAAAGGTATAAAATATTTATCTTATTTAGTTACACCTAAACGACGAAATATTAACATGAAATTACTTTTTGAAGTCGGTGGCAAACAAACTATACCTATAAGCGAGCGTACCCTAAGTAAGATCCGTCAAGTGCGATTCATATATGTTCGGCACCGACTTCAAAAAGTAATTTTTTTTTATAAAAATTATTTTTATTTTTCTCTTTTTAGTGATTTTATTAATAGTGACTTAATATAATACCTTGCATGCATCTCGTAAGAGAAAGCGTCAGGCGAATGAATCAGAAAATGATAAAAAAATTCATTATGTGAAACCCAACCTAGAAAATTCTCCTCATAAGTTACTTATAATGTTTCACCTAGAACCGACACCTAAATCCTTAAATTTTTTTTTTTTTATAAATTTTATTAAACCAATTATTTTACATTAATTAATGTTTACATTGTATTTTTGCTTCGATTCCGGAGATTACTTCTCCACCATCGAGTGTCCTTATTCATCTTTAGTCCTTGTTTTTAATAAAAGGAAAAATCTAATTAGATAAAAAAACCTCTTTTCCGATAATTATTTCAATTCCATTATTCCCCAATCAAGTCGATTGGTAATCAATACTTCAAGATCCATTCCCTTAAAAATTAATAAAATTCAATTCATAAATATATAAATTATCTCGAAACGTTTGCGGGTTTTAAATGAATGATATAAGTTTTTTTTATAAAAGATTTTATTTATCCTAATTTCGAATATTTGCTCATAATAATTGGAGATTTACGTTATTTCGTCGTTGATAATATTATCAGAACTTGACCAAATTAATATGGCACCATCCATAAGACACCCCCTTTCCAATAAAAAAAGAATCATCGAAATCGGTTCATATACAAAGAAGTTAGGCCTGAATAAACCTAACAAAAAAAAGGTCTAATACCAATGAAAAAAACGGAACCAATCGGGATCTAGACTGAAGCCAATGCAAAAATTTTTTCAAAATCCCTTCACAATTGGCGGAGATATGAGGTAACATAGACAAAAAAAAATTCAGTCGAATAGAGAACCTCCTCCTTTTTTGAAGTCGGTTAAAAAATTAAATTTATCATGGATTGAGATGCTTGGAATATGTAAAAGATAAGAAAATTGGGGATCTTCTGATATCTACAGATTATCAAAGATTACACTGGCACTACAAACGATCCCTGTGTCCCGATATCGAATATATACCCATAGTTGACCGCTTCATGTAATATTATAGAATCGAAAAGAATTTCGTCTATAACTTAGTTTACAAGTAACGGCAAAATAGTCTTATGCGATAAACACGATTGAATGTATTCATCTAAGAAAGTTACATAGTTATAGTGCCTTTCGACACAACGGGTCTCCTGAGTTTTATTATTGCTCAATACAAATTTTCTAGAAGGGATTCGGCCTTAGAGTCGTTCAGGCTTAATCCCACGGATGGTAGCTTCGCACCAACGGCCGATCGACCTAGTACGTGAATCAAATGTCCAAACCTGAGCAGGATTACTATCGCAAAAACATGTCATCAGTAGGGTAAAACTAACCTGTTTCACGACGATCTAAATACGAATTAAAGACATCCTGAAATTCAATTATCTCATTTTAAAAATAGCTTATTTATTCCATGAGCTAGCATCGGAAGATGTAAATTTGGTTGTCTTATGGGTCCCGTCTCATGATGAAATCTTTGGAAATTCTTGCTGATATAGAAACTAAGAATTGTATAAATGCATTGTGGTTATTGATAAAATTATCTGAACTGATTTTTTAATAAAGTCAAAAAGAGAAGCAAAAGTAATTTGGCAAACGCTATGGAACAGTGAAACAAATGGAAAAACGCTATAGATTCATCAGAACTTTGGTTTAAAAGATATAATCTACCGAGAAGAAGTATTACATCAAAATGTAGTTTGAAAACTGACAGTCTTCACTGAATCATATTTATATTAGGTTGGAGTTAGTGGTGTTTCACAGACTCTTTGTGAAACACCACCAACTGGTTTAAAAGAAATAATCTACCGAGAAGAGATTATACTTGAAATAATGATATTAAATAAATTTTAATTTTCTCATTAATATATCAAAGAATAATT